>CM062813.1:442131848-443353770 GCA_031772625.1 Pinus tabuliformis | reverse complement strand
GAAGGAAAAGAACTAGGATGCCCGTTAGGGGGTTTCCTTGATTGGTAGACTTCAGGAAATGTTGCCATCAATATCAACCTAAGATCTATTAAGGAGTATTTCCACACGAAGAATGTTTTTCTACGGTAAATTAATTGATTTTAGAAATTAACAAAATAAAATAAAAGAGGGGTAAGCTAGGCAAGAGGATTTACCAAGTATTTGTGAACCGCAATATACACCTAGTCGAAACCAAAGACTTAACGTACGATGCCAATCTCCTGAATGTTGTGTTCGTTGTATCACGTTTACAAGGCTGCTGACTCAATTACATGTGGCTAAAGGATAGCATCCTAGTGGGGTCTCCTAATATATACACGACAGTACGGGGAGCACAAGTCTGTGTTTAGTGTTTTCTAATGCATAAACGTTTGGTGAGAGAGTTCTGATATACTTGCCATACTAGAGTGCCTTCGATATACCCTAGAGTAATGGAGAACGTCTGATATACTTCTGTACTGGAACGAGATTTCGCCCCCAAGATACAATGCATGCAATTAACAAAAGCTGCTAGGTTTTTAGACGTTGTAACATGTCTCTATCCTAGACCTCTAAATGTTTGTGTTAAGTTCCAAATGCTCCTTAGGTTAATTCAATAAATTTTAAAATTTTCTTGAATTAGGTTTCAATTTTGGCTCAAACGATGTCACCTGAATCCTAGAATGAAACTATATGATAAAAATGAAACCTTTCATTTCAATGAATCCTATACTAACGAGGGAAGAGTGTTCAAGCAAGTAATGCATCAAAAAATATGCCACTACTAACTTTTCCAAATGCAAAATGCAAGAGAAAAACTAAACTTCAATTTCACTAATGAATATGCAATCTTGATAAGACAAAATGACATTCACTTCAATAAGATGCACTTTACTTATATGATGTTCTCTTTGATTTTCAAATGCTCACATGCAACTAAGCTTCAACTAAAGCAAAAACAAAGATTTTGATTCAAAATACTCCTAATGCAAACAAGGCATCAATCAAAGTTATTTAAAAGCACTCATATGAAAATTGTATTTCATTTTCTGTTTCAAAATTAAATAAGAAAGTATACTCATTTCAGTTTGCAAACCAAACAATGTAATCTATGTTTGATAAATGACAAAGATGGATTTCAAATGCAACATGACCTAATACACATGAAAAAAAACTTTTCATAAGGCAAATCGAAACCAATGTAAGTCAATGTTTCAAGTGATTTCACCAGATGAATAAACCTAATCATTCAGCAAACTAGAGACCCAAAGATGCTCACAAGCGGCAAGTGACAATCAAATGACCTATAAACCCTAAAATCAATCCAATTGCACTCAAACACTTGAAATTTCAAAGGAGTAATAATTTTCTAATAAATTAGGTAATCAATCAAAACATTAACAAAATCTAGTCACGCAGGACAAAAAAATACCTCAGGGGCTGAGACACATTGGGAATTGACAAAGAAACCCTAGATTTCTTTCCAATATTAGGGATCAACGCAACTGTTAAGGCAAAACTAGCGCTAAACAGGGGATCAGTTGACTGTTTTAATAAAAACCATGCTGGCAGCGCAACTGTCAGATCAAAAATCACGCTGGATGAGGAATGAGGCAAAAAATAAAAATAATTCCACAAATACTCCATACTGAGCACTCTAAGATAGTAATAAGTGATTGTGCATACCTATATCAACCCAAACTAACTTAGAACATGATGTTCAGTCAAACTGATCAAGAAATCAGTTGAGAAAGGAGGATGAACAGGCTATAGCTTCCCCAGCAGAGTTTCCATTTTGTTGTGACGGAAATCCCCTTTGTAGACATAGGCCATCCCTCTAGCCGAATGAGTGGGTCTAGCAACAAACTAACATACACTTTCCTAGCTTATGTTTGACAAATGCAGAGAGAAGGAGAAACCTACCTCGCTCTAATGCAATCACTCGATCCTTGGAGATGGCTTTGAATCTTTCGCTCCAGGCCTCACTCCTTAGTTGTTCTATGTTTGTATACCTGCAAGGAAGATCAAAGTATTATGCAAGATACAAGAGCATATATGGCATAAATCAAACATAAACTACTTAATAGATCAAGGAACATTAAGCTAATAGTATAAACATTTACACAATTATGGAAAGGGAACATCATATGTATGTATTTATAAGATAAAAAGGGAAGCATACTACCTATTCCTTGATGTTGGAGACCTCCTTTTGGTGGATGTCCAAGTCCGAGCAAAGACTCTTCAAGAACTCCTTCTCCAAGATAGAATGGGTAACATGTAAGCATAATCTCAGCATAGGGATGCAACAATCAATGACCACCATTTGGGGATGGAAGGGAGTGAATTTATAAGAAGGGGAGAAGGAGTTAGAGATCTACAAAAGAGGGATTAAGGTCCACATCTCAAGGGTAAAGACCATGATGATAATATCAAGAGACCCAAGTTTGAGAGCTCGAACTATCAACAACAACTAATATCCAACTCGTTGTTCCCGAAGGTTCTAGTGAGTGAAGCTTCTCCTCTAGTTTGGGAAAACCTTCCAAAAGAGGTTCAATGTGGGTTTTCCCATGAAAACCCACACTGGCAGCATGAGTTTAAATGAGCAACCTGACATCAACATAGGTAGGGAGTGGAGAAAAATGCACTAATGCCAAAAATTAGGTTTTTAGGCAACCTTCTCCATAATGGATTTAGGGCAGTTTTCCTTTGATTCTTCAAGAAGGCTTTGGTATATTTATCATGATGGATATGCTGCACAGTAGCCAATGTTTTTGAACCTCGAGATATGGCACGGGAAGTGAATAGGAGGTATAAAAAAATATTGTGTAACACTTCTACACACCCATTATTTAATGATCCCATGTTTTATTGCAAGTAAGTGCTGGTTTTTATAGTTCCTATGAGGATTAAGAAATTAAAACCATGAACAAGTAATTATTGAAGTGAAAATTGATGATAAGGGGAAAAACATATATACGTCCACCAAAGAAGATGTAAAATCATGATATCTTGAGTGCTTTCATGTATTATCATTCAAATCTCAAGTTCCTATGAGCTTATCCCAACAATGTCTTAGCTAAACACAACAACAAAAAACATTTTCATCAATATTGTTGATCGATCCATATGAGAAAAATGAAGAATTTATTTAAAAATTTGAAGAAAAATGTTCTAAAATTAAGATTCCCTTGCTACATCAACCATTTTTTTTGATGATGAACTCCTCATGCTCATTCCTTATCTTCCTCATATTTATTTCTTTCTTTCTACCTCATCATAACTCCAATTTACTTTTCCCTACACCAACTTCTACTATATTCACTTGTAACCCACCCAATAAAGTAACATGGCTCACTTTTTTTTCCAAGGAAATAAATCAACCTTAGGCTAAACTCGACAGCTAGAGTGAGGTTTCTAGTGCTATCCCAATCCACAAGTATACTCACTTAATAGTTCACAAGGGTTGAAGCCAATACAACAATATTCATATGCATGAAGCCATTGAAACAATCATTATCAAGGCTTTATAGCTCATCATGTCACGTGGGTGGGGAAAATAATATCTATTTCCCTCAAGCACTCAAGATAACCCTAATGAGTGATGTAACATGAATAATTTACAATGCTAATTCACCCTTTTAGTTTCTTTTATTGAATAAAAATTACCAAGACTTTTGTTTCTCACTTGCTACTACTCTTGTCTAGAACACTTCCTTCATGCTAAATATTTCACAAGGTGATTTAAGCTTGCAATATGGTTTTACTCTTAGCTACAATTCATCAGCCCATAGAAGTAATATAAATAAACAAATATATTGGTTTTCCCACACAAGAGTCAACCTAAGAAGGCCTACTATTGCCACATAAGAACCAACAATAGAAAAATCAATTAAAGAACTTTTCCATGGATACAAATACTAATGATTTACAAAAAACTATTATGTAATAAGTAGTTACAAAATTCATCTTTCCTCCAATATTCACCACAAAGATATTAGAACCTAATGTTGATAATCCTCTTCATATATGTTTTCTCCTTTCCATGGGAACTTTGAACCCTTCCCACAAATGATCATAGACTTAATGCAAATTTAATAACATTGTTAGGTAGGTATAGGTACACCTATTTTTCCTATTTACTTATCAAATTCATCAAATAATCTAAAATTGAATTTGTAAAATCACTTAGAACTTTCTCCTACTTCCTTATCAATTGTCATTTTTCAAGGATATAAAGGCCTTTAGTATTTCTTTTTCTATTTGGAGCGGGGGGGGGGGGGGGGGAAGGGAAAAATCACTCTTTCCCATCCATCACCATCCTTTCTCATTACAATCCACTAACCATGACATTTGAACCATGTTTTTATTCTCCTACTCTATTTCCATATTTAAAGTAAATTCCCACACCCTAATAGTCCAAGCATAGTTAGCATTAGAAGTCGCCTTATTGTCAGCACATGAAAACTAACAATAAAAGGCCTTGCTAGTGCCACATAAAAACCAAAAAGAAGGTAAAAATAAACATTTTTTCTGTCACATATGAACAAACAATAGGGAGAAAGCCATTGATACAAAAGAACATGCACATACTCTTGGCCAACAATATCACTTTTATGGTAATTTGAAGCTCACTTATAACAATAGAAAATAAAACACATTTTGAGATATAAGTTTTTGATTCTTTATTCATTGATCATTATATTGGTCCAAATCTTCACAAATTTTGTGAATTACAAAGAAATTCATAATGATGGCATAAGATTTGGTTCTTGCTAATGATTTTTTTTTTTTTTTTTTTGCTTTTGGAGGGACTTTATGACATTTCTCTAAAAACCCTTATTATTTCTAGTTTCATATATCCATTGCATTTAGGGATTCTCATTTACGTTGAATAATTCGTGAACTAGCTTATCCATAAGAATACCTTATGTACATCAAATCCATTATTTGCACTTATGAGCAGCCAAAATACAATCACATAATGATATAAACAACTTCATTTCACTTTGGGAAACAAACCTAATTCAAGGATGTGCAATGTCTTATCAACCCCTTGCATTAATTAATTATGGAAGCACATTGTTATAGGGTTTCTAGGTATCGTTGACATTCTATTTGTGAAGTTTGGTAATGATTTATGGATGCTATAAAAATTGAAATAGAAGCCTATTACGGATATATTAAAAAAATTAAGGGCGAAGTTTCACCCATGGGTGAAATTATGGGTTTTTTTATTTTTATTTTGGTTGGGAATTTTTTACAAAGAGGGTTTTGATTATGCATCACCCAATGTTGATTTATAAAAAAATAAAATAAAAAAAAAATTGTACACAATTAGACAATGGGAATTTGATAAGGAGAGTTGAAAATTTGTTTAGCCTTGAAAAATTCAAACTATAATGTCCTATTCACCATAGTTTTCTAGTAATAGAAAATATAAACATATATTTCACTGATCCAGGTGGATATTGGTGGCCACCCACCTATCCCACTTGGACCCCCACAACTATCTCTTTTAGTTTTTCAGTTTCCTTAATTGTAGCATAATTTACTATTTTTAGCAGTTTTTCGGGTCCTAAACTTCCAGAGCCATTTTGAGGCCCTAAAGGACATTTTTTGGGAAACTTGGGAGCAACATGGGTCCATGGACGAATGTTGCTCATCCCAAAACTGTAGTCCTTGGATAGATCTTTCTAACAAGGTATTGTGCACGTAAAACAGAGATCATATGCCAAAGTTATGACCCCGGGAAGTTGATGTACCAATTTACCAAAACGGGGCCCATAGTTTGGCACTTCATCTCCTAGGGTTAGGGTTTTGGATGTTTAGGGTTTTCCATTATTTCTCAACAATAAATAGGCCTTCAAGCCTCATTGTAAGAGAGTTCAGAGGCATGTAGCTAGCACATATCTTCTCAGAGATAAGCTACCTTCGCCCTAGCTGGTTTATTTCCGTTTCTGTTTGTAAGCATATTTAAGTATTTTACATTAATGAAATGAAGTATTATTTCTGCTACATCTCTGTATTTATGGTTATTTATGTAATTTGTTGCGTTTTTGTTTAAATCTGGATTAGTGGTATTAGAGCGGTCTGCTCTTTCTCTGTTTTTCTTTACATGTTCCCAACGAGGTCGGTATATAGGAGTCAGGGCTTGAACTGGTCAAACCCTTGCAAGACCAACCTCGCAAATCCAATAGCTTCCCATGGCGAATGAAAGGAAATATGAGGGGGCAGGAGGTCGTATCAAAATCTTGCTCGAAGAAGCCCTTGAGGGACAAAGGAACACAATAATGGAAAACTTTGCCCAGATCCTTCAGCGGCTACCCAAGGGCGACACATCTACTTCGAATAGCTACTTTGGAAATCCCCATATTTGAGGTTTAGATAGATGCAGATGCCATAGATAAATTTTTAAGTCTACTAGATGGTTATTTTTCTGTTCATGATTTTTCTAGCCGGGAAAAGATCACTTTTACACTTCTCAAAATAGCCCCCCATGTCAAGGACTGGTGGGAAACCTACTGCGAGCAGAAGGATGAAAGTACAAACTCACTGTTTTCAGCTGCACCCACTTGGAATTTGTTCCGGGATGCCAGTAAGGAGCAGTACTACCCTGTCAAGAGCTATGAGGAGAAATACATAAAGTGGACCACGCTGTAGCAAGGAAGGGACCAAGCATTGCCGGAGTTCACAAATATTTTTCATACCCTTCGCACAAAGTTGGGTATCAAGGATTCCGAGCTGCATTTGGTACTCAAATACTGTGGCTGCCTACATAGGTACATCCAGGACGAGATGGAGTTCCTGGACATCTCCTCGCTCATTAAGGTGTACCAATACACTGTTAAGATCGAGCAGAAGTTTAAACAAAAGAAGCGAGACTTTGGATCTACGAACCTGAAGAACAAAGCAAAAAGCCAAGGCGGGGTGACCCAAGACAACCCATCAAAGCCACAAGAAAAGAACAACACCACGAAGTCAAAGAAGGACACAGGAAAGTGGTGTGTGTTCCATAAGAGCCCCACTCATAACACAAGTGAGTGTCGGACCAAGAAGTCACTGGTGGCCAAGTTGAAGGCTTCAGAATCAGATGCATGTTCTTGGCCCAAGTGAGAACCCGACAAGGGGAATGAAAAAGGGAGGCAAATCATTAATGTGGAGCCCAGCGTCAATGTTTCCACTGCCAATGTCTAGGAGAATGAGCCTGAATATACAGAGGAGGGGGAGTGTCTTTTCCACTCACAAAAGTGGGTGAAGGGTTCACCTCTGCAATTCATTGTCGACAATGGCAGCCAAAAGAACCTCATTTTAGCAGAGGTCGTGAAGCGGATGGGACTACCAACCATATCACACCTGCAACTGTACAACATCACCAAGGACGAGATCTCCGAGTCTGTTAGTAGTGCCGCCTTCCCTACAACATCAAGCCCTTCACAAATGAGGTATTTTGTGATGTTGCACGGCTTGATGTTTGTGATGTATTATTAAGCCAACCATACTTGTGGAGACAACATGCTGTGTATGATTCAAGGCCTCGCATTGTTATTATTTATTTGTGTAATACATTATACAAGATACGGAGTTAGCCCCACCTACCGCCACTTCTTTGATGTCTGCTAATAAAGGTCATAAGATCATCTCCCGGACTAGGAAATTTATTTTCTATCTGTTTTGCTCCCAAAGTAAGGGGAAGATCATCGCCACATCCATGACCCCCGTGAAGGGTTCCTCCATGCAGAAATAACAACAGATGGATATGGTCATGAAAGCAGACAAGAACATCTTCTCCTCACCCACAGGGATACCGTTGCACTATTAGGTCAAGCATTCATTCGATCTGACTCCTAGAACACCTCTACACAACGAGTCGATATATCACTGCTCCATTCTGGAAAATACCAAGTACAAGAAATGACATGATCAACATCAGGTACCACACAAGTTTCAAGTGGGCAACAACGTCTGGTTTCATCTACAGAAAGAACGCCTTACCAGAGCCCATTGGAAGCTCAAACCACTCCGATATGGTCCTTACACCATTACCAAGGCTATGGGAAATGAAGCTTTGGAGCACAACATTCCCGCATTCCTTTTCTTCACCGAGTGTTCAACGTGGACCGCCCTCGACCATGCTTCCCACCATTACTGGACACATCAAAGGTTGCAGAACAACTCACCAGGGACCAAGTGTAGCAGAAGTTTCCTCATATCGTGGAGGAACTCAACGCAATGGGGACCATTGCTTCCTAAGGGGGGAGTAATAATCCAGGTGGATGTTGGTGGCCATTCACCTATCCCACTTGGACATCCACAACTGTCTCTTTTAGTTTTTTAGTTTCCTTAATTGTAGCAGAGTTTACTATTTTTAGTAGTTTTTCAGGTCCTGAACTTCCAAAGCCATTTTGAGGCCCTAAACGACGTTTATTGTGAAAACTGGGAGCAACATGGGACCATGCAATGATGCTGCTCATCCCAAAGTTGTATTCTTCAAATAGATCTTTCTAACGAGGTATTGTGCTCGTCAAACGAAGATCATATGCCAAAGTTACGACCCTGGGAAGTTGATATACCAATTTACCCAAAACGGGGCCTATTGTTCAGCGCTTCATATCCTAGGGTTAGGGTTTTGGATGTTTAGGGTTTTCCATTGTTTCTCAACAATAAATAGGCCTTCGAGCCTCATTGTAAGAGATTTCAGAGGCATGTAGCCACCACATCTGTTATGAAACCAGCTCACAAAAAGATAGAAAAGAGAGATCCACGCCTTAGAATTCAGCCTCTTCGAGGGGGCAACCTCCTTTACATTACATAAATGAACAATTCTTGGATGATACAAATGACAAAACCTCCTTTCTATATATAGGAGTCTAAGGAGTCACCATATAATCCAGCCGACCTAACAATAATAATATAAAGCCACAAAAATAACAATAGAGGGATTCTATGGGGCACAGAAATAACAATATGGGGGTAATAGGGGCACAACAATATAAATAAGGGGTATAACTACAATAGTAATGGGGTAATCACTAGTATTATAGGGACCCAACATGCCCCTCTCCTTCAAAAAAGTGTTGTCCTCAACGCTTGAGTAGTTCTGGATACTTCTGCATAAAATTCTCATCCTCCCATGTGGAATCTTCAGCGGATAAGTTCTTCCACTTGATAAGATACTCTGAAATTGATCGATTTCGTAGCTGTCGAGTTCTTGTTTCTGTGACTGCTTCCGGTTCCAATATAATTTTTCCTTCCTCATCAAGTTCTGGCAATATTGTTTGAATTGGAAGCTTGTCACCTATAACCTTCTTTAAACATGAAACATGGAAAACTGGGTGCAATCGAGAAGCTGCAGGAAGCTCCAATTTGTATGCCATAGTACCAATCTTTTGCAACACCTTGTACGGACCATAATACTTTGGTGATAATTTATTATCCTTCTTAGCTTGCTTTAGGGACATTTGCTTATATGGTTGTAGCCGTAGGAATACCCAATCACCTACATCAAAACTTCTTTCACTGCGATGTTGATCTGCCTGTTGTTTCATTCTATTTTGTGCCAACACGAGGTTATCCTTTAAGAGTTGGAGGACTTGTTGTTGATGTTCGATGTGATGTTCCACTGCCTGAACCTTAGAATTTTCTCTTAAATATGATGTGATGGATGGTGGTTGATACCCATAAAGTGCCATAAATGGGGTCATTTTTGTTGCTGTATGGAAGGAAGTGTTATACCACCATTCAGCCAGAGGCAACCATTTGACCCATTGTGTCTGTTTATCAGATACAAAGCAACGAAGATATCCTTCCAAACATTTGTTTACTATCTCAGTTTGCCCATCAGATTGAGGATGATAAGATGAGCTATGAGCTAACTGAGTACCAAGACAAGAAAATAATTCTGTCCAAAAATTTCCAGTGAAAATGGGATCTCTGTCACTTACAATAATCTTTGGGTTTCCATGTAGCTTTTGAACTGTTTCCATAAATGCAGTAGAAACTGTACTGGCTTTAAATGGATGTGATAATGCACAAAAGTGTGCATACTTGGTAAGTCTGTCAACTACCACCATGATGACACTCTTTCCCTCAGACTTGGGTAAACCTGTGATAAAATCCATTGAAACCTCCTCCCAACGTTGGCTTGGAATGGATAAAGGTTGTAATAGACCCGGTGTCTTAATTGTTTCAACTTTATTTTGCTGGCAAACCAAACATTTTGCCACAAACTTTTGAATATCTGATTTAAGGCCATCCCAAAAAAATTCCTTCTTAACCCTGTGGTAAGTTTTTAAAAATCCTGAGTGCCCTCCTAAGGGAGAAGTGTGCAATTCCATAAGAATCTTTTGTTTTAGCTGGGAATTCTTACAGAGGTATAAGCGATCTTTGTACCATAACGAATCATTTTTCCAGCTAAATGTATCAGAAGTACTGGAATCTTGTTGTAGCTTTCGAATAAGTGCCCACACTTCTTCGTCATTCTTCCATTCCTCCCTTGCTTCGTTTATCCAATCTGGTTGGATAATAGAAATGGCACACAACAATGCTTCCACATCCTCATCCTTTCTTGAGAGTGCATCTGCCACCACATTTTGCTTCCCTTTTTTGTAGATGATTTCAAAGTCATAACCCAACATCTTTGTGACCCACTTTTGTTGCTCTTCAGAGGATAATCTTTGTTCTAAAAAGTATTTAAGGCTATCATGATCCGTTTTTACCTTGAAGTGTCTTCCCATTAGGTAGGGTCGCCATTTCTTAAGTGCATGGAGTATTGCCAACATTTCCTTCTCATAAATAGCTTTGCTTAAAAACTTTCCCTTGATTGGACGACTTTCAAAAGCAATGGGTCTTTCATCTTGCATTAGAACAGCACCAATTCCATTTCCTGAAGCATCACATTCCACAATAAAGGTTTTTGTGAAGTCCGGTGTAGCTAAGACCGGTGCTTGGCACATTGCCTCTTTAAGATGTTCAAAGGCCTTTGTTGCTTCCGGAGTCCATGAAAATGAATCTTTCTTCAATAATGTTGTTAGAGGTGCTGCTATTCTCCCATAATTCTTAACAAACTTGCGATAATACCCTGTCAACCCAAGAAATCCTCGCAGATGCTTTATGGATGTGGGGATTTTCCATTCCTTAATGGCTTTAATTTTGCTAGGGTCTACCTTAACTCCTTCATGAGATACAATATGACCCAAATATTCCACCTCCTGGACTCCAAAGAAACATTTGGATCTTTTTGCATATAATTGTTTCTCCTCCAATAGTTGTAGCACCCTGTCAACATGTTCAACATGATCCTTCCAAGACTTGCTGTAGATTAGTATATCATCAAAAAATACTAACACAAATTTTCTAAGGAATGGTTTGAAAATTGAATTCATCAAACCTTGAAATGTTGAAGGTGCATTGGTAAGGCCAAAAGGCATGACCAAAAATTCATAATGACCCTCATGAGTTCTAAATGCCGTTTTTGGAATGTCTTCAATCTTCATTCTGATTTGATGATATCCCGAACGAAGATCCAACTTGGTGAAGTAAATTGATCCATGCAATTCATCCAGTAATTCATCAATAACAGGAATGGGGAACTTATCTTTAATAGTGAGCTTGTTGAGCTCCCTATAATCTGGACACATGCGCCATGATCCATCCTTCTTGTGCACCAATACTACTGGAGCTGAGAAAGAACTTTGACTCGGTTGAATTATACCAGCCTCTAGCATTTCTGCAACCATACGTTCAATTTCACTTTTTTGGACATAGGGATATCTGTACGGCCTGATGTTTGGAGGAACACTTCCTGGAATCAGATGAATAGCATGATCATGATCACGCATAGGTGGGAGACCCTTGGGAGTCTCAAATACCTTGGAATGATTGTCCAAGACTTTTTGGAGATCTGGAGAAATAGATGATTCCAATGTGGAAACATCTAGCGAACATAATTGTGCAATTACACCTCTTTGCTCCTTTTTTAGAAGCTTTGTCATACCATTAGAGCTGATTATCTTTCCTGGTTTCCCTGCAATACCCCTTAATTCAACTTCCTTTCCTTCCGAAGAAAATTTGATGAAAAGTTCTTGAAAATTAAAAGCTATTGTACCCAAGGATTGTAGCCATTGGACTCCTAGTACAACATCAGCACCTCCCATTGGAATGGAAAGCATTGGGCTAGTCAATACATATTCTCCCATGGATAGCTTGATATTATGGCACTTTCCAGAGCAATTTATTGTTCCTCCATTTGCAATCATCACTTGACACTCTGGTGCTGGATATAGGAAGCAATTCAATTCTTTTGCTACCCTACAATGAATAAAATTGTGGGTGCTTCCTGAATCAATCAACACTATTACCTTTTTCTTCTTGATTTGTCCTTCTATCTTGATGGTTTGAGGAGTGGTAATTCCCGCCAATGCATTACAAGATATGGTCGGATTTATTTGTTCTTCATCTAGGCTTTGTTCCTGGAATATATCCTCTTCTTTTGACCTTTCTTGCTCCTTTTCTTCTTCCTCTTCACAATCTATGTAGAATAATTTCTTCTCAGCACACTTATGACCTTTTGTGTATTTGCTATCACAATTGTAACAAAGCCCTTTTGCTCTTTTTTCTTCCAATTGTTGTGGTGTCAACCTTGTAGGTTGTGGAAGACTATGGGCAACAACACTTTCGTCTTTATAGTTGTGAATGGTATGCTTCCTAGTTGCCATAATTTTGCTTTCCATTTTTCTTGCTAACCTGAATGCCTTCTCTAATGAATCAGGTTCCCAAAGGCGCACATCATGTTGGATATTATCCTTTAAAGACCCTATGAACACATCAATCCTATGCTCCTCTGGAATATCTTTTACCCTTATGTTCAATTTTTGGAACTCCTCAATGTGCTCCATTATTGAACCCTTTTGTTTGAGACTTATCAATTGGCTAAAAAAAGTGTTGCTTTTTGTATCCTCATAATGTGCTATCAATTCTTCCGTAAAAATTGCCCAAGTGATAAATTGTTTACGAGAACAAAGCCATTGATACCATACAAACTGATTTGGTTCCAAATATAAAGTTGCCATACGTACCTTTTGTGTGTTTTGCACATTATTGAGATCGAAGAATTGCTCCATCTGTAATATCCATGTGGCGGGATCCTTGCCATCAAACTTCCTCATATCGATTTTTGGAACATGGTGAGTCTTCGATCCAACATTAGAGTCTATGGAATCATGATTAACATTTCTTTTGTTCTCATCATGAGTTTCCTTTACTACCTTTTCACCATTAGTGACCCTTTCTTGTAGCAACTTCTTTAATTCATCCATCTTATCATCCATGCCATCAATTTTAGCGTCCATGCCATTCACCTTAGCTTCCATGCCATCCATCTTAGCTTCCATGCCATCCATCTTAGCTTCCATGCCCTTTATCTTAGATTCCACGCCATTTCTTAGATTCCACGCCATTTATCTTAGATTCCACGCCACTTATCTTAGCTTCTGTTAGCTTTTGTGAGCGTGACATTTGTTGCACTTGTTCTTGTAATTTTGATATATCATGTAGCATTTCTTCCTCTTCTTCATGAGTCATGCTAGAGCTTTCAGGTTCCTTACTAGGTGTTTGCATTTTCTTTCCTCGGGGCATCAGTTACCAATAATAATGCTTTACTATGCCCTTTGAATTCCGTTAAACCAAGCTTACACAAAAATTTAAAAAAAAACTACACACCTTTTTTCACTTTATAGAAGCCTGATATTGAATCTGATGTATCTCTGTAATTTCGGATCATCCAGTTCTAAAATTGCTATCTGTAGTAGCCTTCTGCGTCCTCTTTCCAATGCCACAAGTCTGAGCCAAATTGGATTCTCCAAGGAAGAGTTATGTGAAATCTCCCACAGTGACTTGCTTTTAGACTAGTTCAGTAGAGCGAACTTGTACGACGTGCCACGAGTCACTGTTTCAACCTTTGAATCTGAAACTCACCCACAAGAAACTACAGTCCGTCCTCTTTCTGTACCTTTTTACGAAATTTCAATCTGATCCTCAGAGAGAGAGTTATGACAATTTTCCCCAGGTCACCTGTTTTGAATGTAATTCAGGAGTCTGCAAAAAGGCCAAATTCCTCAGATCATATCTCCGAAAATATCGCGCTAAAAGCTCTGAAATTCGGACCCAAAGTTCAGCGCCAATTCTTCTCAAATGGGTTTTTTTTGCGACTTCTGAAACATTACAGAAAAAACGTTATAGTGAAAATTCCACGATGACCTATTTGGAGCAGCGAAACCCTAGAATCCAAAGCTCTGATACCAAATGTTATGAAACCAGCTCACAAAAAGATAGAAAAGAGAGATCCACGACTTAGAATTCAGCCTCTTCGAGGGGGCAACCTCCTTTACATTACATAAATGAACAATTCTTGGATGATACAAATGACAAAACCTCCTTTCTATATATAGGAGTCTAAGGAGTCACCATGTAATCCAGCCGACCTAACAATAATAATATAAAGCCACAAAAATAACAATAGAGGGATTCTATGGGGCACAGAAATAACAATATGGGGGTAATAGGGGCACAACAATATAAATAAGGGGTATAACTACAATAGTAATGGGGTAATCACTAGTATTATAGGGACCGAACAACATCTCTTCTCAGAGATAAGCTACCATCGCCCTAGCTGGTTTATTTCCATTTCTGTTTGTAAGCATATTTCAATATTTTACATTAATGAAATGAAGTATTATTTCTGCTGCATCTCTATATTTATGGTTATTTCTGTAATTTGTCGCGTTCCTGTTTAAATCCAGATCATTCACCCTAGTTTTATGAGAATACCAATTATTTACATTTATTTGGCCTTGTGGAATTTATGTTCACTCTATTATATTTTTCCATTCACCCAAATTTGTTGGAATGTGTTTTTCCTAGAAAAAAATTATCCCACACTTAGAGAAATCAAGGATTTATAGGGGATCCACTTTGACACTATTTAGACAACCATGGCCATGGAATTTGAGTCAAAAAATAGATAAATTTTCAATTATTACTGGCTTATTCGACATCTAATGAACACAGGGATACTCAACCTTCTTCATTTTAATTTGGTAAGCACACACCCACATCCTTGTTTTTTGAATGTTCAAATGAAGAAACTCTCCCACACAAAAATATGAACACGATTATTAAAATTTTATGATTCTTTTCCCTTGCCTAGCTAAATTGTTATGAGCTTTTCTTATTGCAATAGTAGGGGTGATCACTAAATCTTTATATAAATAGTAGGTGATGTACCATATTTCTATAGTCTAGACTGAAAAGTTGTTGATATTTTATGCAATGTCACATCAAGCTAAATCATTTGACCCTCTAAACATCATTAGAGAAGTCCACGTTTTAGTGAGAGGTCATCTTGCCTTCCACATAACCTACCCTTTTCCAACAATTAACAAAGAAATCCACAGGAAACCATTTCTACTATGGATTCCTAACCTATCATAGGCATTTTGTGTTATATTTCCTATGTAAAGAGATATGACTAGAGCCCAAGAAGGGAACCATGATCCTTTGGGAGGAAAATGGAGGACAATCCCCAATGAGGCCTCCATGTGGTTCTCCTATGATCATGAGAGGTTAAAAAGTTTTACATTGAAGTTTGACATCTATGGATTTAGCCTCTTTCATACCCTTTTTATGAGTTCACCCTGCTAAACTGGGTTATTATCCTAAACAATACTACCCAACTAAAGCATAAAAACCCTAATCTCTCCCTTGGTAGTGTTTGGTAGGTAATCCCCGAGGTACTGTGAATACCACCTTATCTTTAACCCTAGCCTCACATAGAAAAAAAGTATCTTTAACCCTCAAGACATTGATCTTATGTCTAACCACAATCCTTTTTGTTACTTTGTAATAAGATATTTGAGCCCCCCACCTTTGATTTTGATTACTTCATAAAAATAAAATCAAGTTAAATAAAAAATAAAAAATTGAAAAATATTTACTTCATTCTTTTAGTTTCTTTTCATTTTCATTTTCATCATTGTGCAACTTAACATCTACTTTTTGAATGTCTGGTTCAAGTGGCTAGCTTTCATGTTTTAGTCTATTGAGATTGGTATATTTATGTGCTTTCATGTTTTAGTTTACTGTACATCTCATTACTATTAATGAATGTCATAGTTATCTTTTCTTTTTAGCACAACTAGGTTTTGTCTGATTTTACAACAAAATAATCCATATTTCTTCATTAACTCATGTTTTAATAACTTTAATGATGAAATAAAATTTTTGAATGTAAAGTGACATTGTAATAGTGTTAAATGATAGAAAATGTGAATAATAAGAATATAGTCAATTACAAATAGTGATTAATTTCAAACTATTTTCTTCTACTATTCTTATTGTCAACCTTGTTACTTTTGTCATCTTTTCATATTGATTGTCATCTTTTCATATAGATTATATGAAAATTACATGTTAAATCATAAACCATTTAAATCTTTAGCTTGAGATATTGTAGTAAATATCATACCTTGTCTCTCTTTCTTTCAATTACTAATAGGTTGAATTACTATAACACAAAAATCAATGTACACTGTCAATATTTTTTTGTGCTTACACTGAAATCAATGCGTAATCTTAATCCAATCACTTTAAAATTAATGTCATCATACATCCAATTACATCAAATTATATATCAACATCTACACTAAAATCAATGCATCTAATGCAAACAATCAAATAAGATTAGAAAACAACATTTACACTCAAATCAATGCATCTAGGGCAAGTAAAAAAATAAGATTATAAACCAACATCTACATTGAAATCAATGAATCTAGTGCAAGTAAGAAAATAGGATTATAAACAAACATCTACACTGAAATCAATGCATCTAGTGTAAGCAATCAAATAGGATTAGAAATCACCATCTAAACTGAAATCAATGCATCTAGTGCAAGAAATCAAATAGGATTAGAAATCACCATCTACACTGAAATCAATATATTTAGTGCAAACAATTAAATAGGATTATAAATTATCTACATTGAAATCAATGCATCTAGTGCAAGCAATCAAATATAATTAGAAATCAACATCTGCACTAAAATCAATGCATATAGTGCAAGCAATCAAATAGGATTAGAAATCATTATCTACACTGAAATCAATGCATCTAGTGCAAGAAATATTCTTCCCTCTCTCCCCCCTCCATCTATATCTATATCTCCCTCCATCTCTCCTTCTTTGTCTCTCTATCTCAACCCCCAAAACACACACACTCTCTCACTCCATATATATCAATCTCTTTGTCCCTCCCTCCCTCTCTCCATCTCTCTCTTCTTCCCTCTCTTCACTTTCCATCTATATATCTATCTCCCTTTGTCTCTCTATATCACCCCCAAAACATACACTCTCTTTCTCCAATCTCTCTCTCTCTCTCTCTCTCTCTCTCTCTCTCTCTCTCTCTATATATATATATATATATATATATATATCCCTCACTCCTCTTCCCCCTCCCTCTCTCTCTCTCTCTCTTCCCCTTCTCTCCCTCTCCCCCACTTCTATCTCTCTTCCCTCCTATTGTCCTCTCTCGCTCTCTCTCTCCATCTTCCTTATCACTCCCTCTCTCTCTCCACCTTTCTCTCTCTATTTATTTCTTCTTACCTCCCTCTCTCTCACCCTCCATCTCTATCTCTCTTTCCCTCCCTCTCTCCACTCTCTCACATCCTCTCTCTTTTCTTTCCTCTCTCTCCCTTTCTCTCCCACCTCTCTCTCTCTCTCTCTCTCTCTCTTCACCCTCCAATTCTGTTACTATATCCCTCCCTCCCTCCTCTCTCTCTTCACCCTCCAACTCTATTACTATATCCCTCCCTCTCTCCTCTCTCTCTTCACCCTCAAACTCTGTTACTATATCCCTCCCTCTCTCCTCTCTCCTTCTCTCCCCATTCTCTCCATCTCTCCTTCTTTGTCTCTTTATTTCACTACCAAACATACACACTCTCTCTCAATCTCTCCCTTGTCACTCCCTCTCTCTCGCCACTTCTCACTCTTTATGTTTTTCTTCTTCCCTCCCTCTCTCACCCTCGAACTCCATCTCTCTATCCCTCCCTCTCTCCTATTCTCTCTCAAGTTCTCTCTCTCGTACTTCCTCTCTTCCCCCATCACTCTCTCTCTCTCTCTCTCTCTCTCTCTTTGCCCTCCAATCCTCTCTCTTCCCACATCGCTCTCCTCCTCTCTCTCAAGTCATGTATCTCGTTCTTACTCTCTCTTCCTTTCTATCCTACCTCCCTCTCTCTTCCCCCATCACTCTCTCTCTCTCCCTCTCCCCTCCAATCCTTTCTCTTACCCCATCACACACACTCTCTCTCCAACTATGTTACTATATCCCTCCCTCTCTCCTTCTCTCCCCCCTTCTCTCTATCTCTCCTTCTTTGTCTCTTTATCTCACCCCTAAAAATACACTCTCTCTCTCCATCTCTCCCTTGTCACTCCCTCTCTCTCTCCACTTCTCACTTTCCATGTCTTTATTTTTCCCTCCCTCTCTCTTCCTCCAACTCCACCTATATATCCCTCCCTCCCTCCTCCTCTCTCTCATCCTTCCTCTCTCTCCCTTTCTCTCCTACCTTCCTCTCTCTTCCCCCATCTCTCTCTCTCTCTCTCTCTCCCCCTCTCTCTCTCTGTGCTTCAATCCTCTCACTATCTCCCTCCCTCTCTCCTCCCCGCCCCATCTTTGTGTCTCCCTCTCCCTCTCTTACCCTTCTCTACCTCTCTCACTCCTCTCCCTCTCTCTCTCTTCATTCCTCCTCTCCTTCACTTTATCTCCATCTCTCCCTTGTCACTCCCCCAAGGTCTCCACCTTTATCATTGTAGTATTTCTTCTTCCCTCCCATATATATCTAGAGTTAATATATATATATATATATATAACAAATTTAATATTGTATTAATCCAAAGTTATTAAATTTAATAATATTAATATTATAATATATTAGTATGAATAGTAGATTTATTATTATTATTAGTATTAGTATTATTATGTTAATATTAATATTAGGGTTAATAATATTTTTTCGCATGGTATTAATAATAATTTGGCCCATATGCTTCACCTAAATAAAACCTCTTTTTTGAATATTAGTAAGTATAAAGAGGTTTATAGAGTAAATATAAAAGACGTTTTATTTATTTACCATAGCTCTGGTTTATTTATATTTATATTTATTTATCATATCTCTTTTATTTACCATGGTATTTGGCCCATAGGCTTGGTATATAATTAGATGTTGATTTCTAATCCTATTTGATATATTTTTATTTATTTACCATACCTCTCTTATAAATATGGTATTTGACCCATGGTATTAATAATTATTTGTCCATGGTATTTGGCCCATAAACTTCACCTAAATAAAACCTCTTTTTTGAGTTTTCTTAAATATAAAAAGGTTTATGGAGTAAATATAAAAAGAGGTTTTATTTATTTACCATACTTCTAGAGCAATTATAAAAAAAGGTTTTATTTACTTACCATACCTCTGGTTCATTTATATTTATATTTATATTTATTTACCATACCTCTTTTTTTGAGTGTTTGTAAATCTCTTTATATTTTAAATTTATGTTGTGTTTATGCATAATAATTATATTGATTTCTAAATATGGACAATATTAGATTAAAAATGCAAAGTGCTAAACATTAAGCTTATGTGTTTACATCTTTACGTTTTTACATGAGATTTACATTTAGGTTTACGTTTAGATGTTTACGTGTTTATATTTGTACGTGTGATCTACCCCCCCATATTGGGTTGTAGAGCGCATTTAGGTTTACATTTACATGTTTAGATTTTTATGTGTTTATGTTTTTACCTGAGATCGGGCTTTACATTTTTTCGTGAGATCTACCCCCATATTGGGTTGTAAAGCGAATTTAGGTTTACATTTACATGTTTATATTTGTACATGTTTACCTTTTTAACTGAGATCTACCTCATACTAGGTTGTAGAGGGCCTCAGCGCAATGAGATATACCAGCCTAGCCAAGAGGGATCCAATCTTTGGAGGTGCAAACCTATTTTTTAAGTGTAAACACCTCATGAGATTTTATCCTAGGTTAATATGGATCTAGGTTGGTTATATAAAACTATATAATATCTATATTTGTATCTATGTTTCTCTTTTTTATTCGCTCTCTCTATCTCATCCCCAAACATATACTCTTTCCATATATATCTATCTCCCTCTCTCCCTCCCTCCCTCCTCTCTGCTTTTCTCTCTTCCCCTTCTCTCCTTTCTCTCTCTACCCTCCCACTCTCCTCTCTCCCTCACTCTATCTCCATTGCTCCCTTATCACACCCTCTCTCTCCACCTTTCTCCCTCTATGTCTTTCTTCTTCCTTCCCTCTATCTCCCCCCCTCAACTCCATCTCTATCGCCTTCTCTCTCTTGAGTCCTCCCTCTCCATTTCTATCCCACCTCCCTCAATCTCTCCCCCCATCACTCTCTCTCTCCCTTCCATTTCAATCTCTCTCTCTCTCTCTCTCTCTCTCTCTCTCTCTCTCTCTCTCTCTCTATCCATCTCTCCTTTGTTATTTCCTCCCTCTCTCACCCCCTCCAAGTCTCTCTCTCTCTACCCTCCATCTTTTTCACTATCTCCCTCCCTCTTTGTTTCCCTCTCTCCCCTTCAATTTACTTGTTGTCATCATCTATATTCTTAGTTAAGATATATCTATGTTGGCTCTTACTAATATTATTTATATTATATAAATTCCACATCTTTAAATATGAAAGTATTCTCATTTTCAATTTTATTAAAACCTTAATAATTTCTATGAGAATAGTTTAGTAGTACTGAGGATAGAGGGTTTAGATATATCTCAAAAATAATTATAACATTTTTCCTTTTAGCTTCAATTAAAAAATGTTGTAAAATTAAATTAAAATAAAATATTTTTATTGGGAAATAAGTTATGGTTTTTTGGCATGTGGTATTGATAGGCCATGGTATTGTAACAAAGGCTATTTACAAGTTAATAATATCCATGGTAAAGTGGGGGTAAATATCCATGGTTCTTGTCATATTGTTGAAAAATATTTTGATTGTGAAATAAGTTATGATGTTTTTGCATGTGGTATTGATAAGCCATGGTATTAGTCCATGCTATTATAACAGAGCATGTTCACAAATTCATAATATCAATGACAAAGTAGGGGTGAATATCCATGATTAAGAATCTTGTCCTATTGTTATAAAATATTTTGATTGTGGAATAAGTTATGTTTTTTGGGTATGTGGTATTGATAACCCATGGTATTGGCTCATGGTATTGTAACAAAGTCTATTTACAAGTTAATAATATCCACGGTAAAGTGGGGGTGAATATCCATGGTTAAGAATATTTTCATATTGTTCTAAAATATTTTGATTGTGAATAAGTTATGTTTTTTTGGCATGTGGTATTGGTAACCTATGGTATTGCCCCATGGTATTGTAACAAAGCCTAATTAAATTACAAGTTAATAATATCCACAGTCAAATGGGGGTAAATATCCATGGTTAAGAATCTTGTCATATTGTTATAAAATATTTTGGTTGTGAAATAAGTTATGGTTTTTTTGCATGCCCTATTGATAAGCCATGGTATTGGCCCATGGTATTGTAACAAAGCCAATTCACAAAATCCAAATATAAAAAAAAGATTTTGTTATTTTATTACTTTAACTTTTTATTGTTAATTGAACCAACATTTAAATGTTTTAACTTTAAAATTTTAATTTTTTTCTATTTTTTAATTAAATCGACATTTAAAATTGTTTACATACTTACATTACATCCACACATCAACTTTATACTGGGTTGTAGAGCGCCTCTCCCTCTCGGGGCAAATCTATAAGTAAATGACATTAAAATATTTTACATAACATGTACATCAAAACATTTTATGACGCAAATTAAAATAGATTTTTTTTATTATTAATATATTTTTAATTATAAGCCAATGTTAATTTGCATTAAAATATTTTATTGATAACCTAAATTGAATATTTTTATATATGCAACATTAAAATATTATATTTTAACAAATTGTTTTTATATATATAGATATATATGAAGTTGATATCAACATAAATTAGTTAACATAGATCTTCAAACAATTTATTTAAATCTCTTGTTGAACTATCTTTGAAAAGTACAAGATTTCAACACACATTTTTTTTTACTTCTAATTACTTTACAATGTATTCATCTTTTTATTATAGCCTATAACATAATTTTTATTTTTTATTTTTATTTTTAAAAGATACTATAAAATAAGCCTCTCAACTCAATAAATAAATAAAATACTTATAAAAAATAATAGCTTTAATTAAAACATCATATTTATATTATATATAATATTAAATGATCTTAAATATTAATATGAATACTATTTCCTGATATCATTTATATTATAGAAACAATATATAGATAGCATGTTTATAATTTTAATTTGATTACCTTTTTTTTATTATTCATTACCTTATAAATAAATGATTTTTTAATGAAAAAATATTTTATTATTAATACATTGTATTGATATAAGTAATTGGATATTAACATTATTGTAAATAAATGTTATTTTAAATTATATACAATCTCAAATTAAAATGTATAAATTGATTCACGCTTATGTAGTAAAGATTGATGAGTGTATTATTAAGGCATTTTTTGGGTAAAAATTTAGAAGTAATGTTGACAATTTAGATGCCCTTAAGTATTCTCTAAATAACAATTTCTAAAACCAAAGATTAAACTTCAGATCTCACAACTTAGCACAATATATATATATATATATATATATATATATATATATATATAGATATAGATACACTATTTTTCAACTTTTACAAATTATGAAATGTATTTTTACATAGACATAAAAATTAATTATTATTTTTGATAAAATTTAAAAGAATTATATATAGATTTAAATGGTTATGCATAAAAAAGAAAAAAAGGAAAAAAGAAAAGTTATATGTAATTGGTTAAAAGATGACAACAAACTATTAAAAGAAAATCTAAAAATCTAAATTTACTAAGGTAAATATTTAGTGGTTGGATTAATTATAAAATTTATGATAGTTTTGTAATGGTGTTATTTTATTTTATCATTAAAATCTAAGAGTTGAAGAGGATGTCATTATGATTGTAAATCTTATTCTAATTATGCAATATAACCTACCTCCCAATTGTAAAGACTTTTACCCCGAAAGATTTTGGGAATTTTAGGAATTGATCAAAGTTCAATTTCACTATGGAGCTTACTAGAATTTTTTGTATTTTATCAATGTTCATTTTTTCTTTACATTTTAGAAATGTTTATTTTCTTTTTTCACTAGTCAAGATACAAAGAAACTTATGATGCTATGTTTTGTAGTATAATATTTCCTCATTTGCATATTTATTTACTAGAATGAAAAACTGTGGTTTTGATTATATTCTAGATTGAAATAGTAATATTAATTAATGGGAACTCTCTAGTATGGTAGAGCTGGGAGGAGGGGATTTAGGCGAGTAGAGAGTGGCCTATGGGTTCAATTATGCGGGTTATTGGAGGGAGAGTGACTAGAGAATGGAGATGCCAAGAAAGAAATGTGAGACATAAGAGGGAGAGCAAAGAAACTAGAGAATGGAGATGCCAAGAAAGAAGTGTGATACATAAGAGGGAGAGCAAAGAATTAGACACGATTGACTAGGCTAAATCCATTGGGTGAAAAAAAGGTAATGAGGATAGAGAATAATGTCACCAAGGCATAATTTGTAGCCTTTGAAACAAGATGAATGTTATCGCTAGTGTTTTATAAGATCAATGGAGGAAGCAGTTGATAGAATTGAATATTATACATAGGGCTACCAAGGAAAACTAAGATAAAATACATGTGAAGAGGATGGAGTTATATGATGGAAACAAATATTGTATAGTTAAAGTTGCTAAAGGAAATAAAAATAAAAGTTGAATAAAAAATGGACAAAAAATATAACGCATTAGTAGTGTTTGGAAGAAATAAATTATGACAACCAGAATAAAGAGGATGCGAAAAAAATGATACAACCAAAAGGAACAGGATATGAAAGGTATAATTGTTGAGGCCTTTGAGAGAGTCAACTAGGAAGGGGATATCCCCTTATTTACATCACCATTACTTGAATCTTTATGATTGGCCAAAACTATTTCAGATTACATTGTTGAATGATATTACTTCTTTTTATGAAAAGGGTCAATTTTAAACCATTTGAATTGCGATGGCTGCGAAGAGCGTTCGGAGAGCGAGAGGAGGGTTTGAAGGTCTCGTGATCGACACTCGGGCCCTCAATGAAACCCGTCTCAGCAGTAAAAGGAAGCGGCACAGAAGGAGCTGCGTAGGGGGGATCAGAGCGCCATGGAGGACATTACGAGTGTGGCCTGGCACATTTGTTGCAGCCGAGGAGGCTCCCCAGGCTTGCTATGAGACCGACTGGGGATTGCAAGGAGAAAAAGGGGAGGCATACCTCGCTCCCGCCACCGATGACGGGGCCTCTGCTGCGCTGGCTCGGACACGCTACCCCCGTTGGCATCGATCGTTGCACCCTCAGCAGCTGAAGCTTAAAGAACCCCAGGCCAAGGCTCTGGCTTTGCTACCTTCCGTGCAGTCCTTGGAATGGGGCAAAAGGGAGCCGGTAAATGATTCATCAGAAGGGTTTATGTATGGATCTGAGGTAATCACTTGCCATACAAATCGCAGTCCCAGATTTAGATCGGACAAAGATCTGCCAGATCTGATCTTCCAGAAGGCAGAAAAACCTGTGTACTGGCCAGATTCAGAGATCTGCATAGGGTCAAATCCCTTATCTGAATCCTTTCAGATCCAGATTGCTCAACCTGCAGGCAGAACCATCATGCAATGGGTTCGCCCTTCAGACTTGGTGCAGGACCTCATACTGAATCTAGAGCGCAGAATGGGGATCCCATCCAGCCTGCTGCGACTTCTCTTTCAAGGTAAACAACTTGAAAACCCTCTACCCCTCTCTGCTTACAGCATTTCCAGAAACAGCTCGGTGGTGGCGACCTTCCGTTTGAGAGGAGGTGCAGCAGGGCAAGCTTCCTCTGCCCGGCCTTTCTCATACAAGGACGCTGTTCATTCGGAGATCCCCAAACCCCCGGAAGCCCATAAATCTAAGGCCTTCTTGGTTGAAAAAATTGATGAAGTTCCTTCTGTTGAACTCATGCATGAAGAACTGGCTTCCCAGCATCAAGTATTTGCAGAAAGAGCCATCATTTGCAGATTTAATGGACTGTGGCCTCGAACTCAGGATCTCTATGCATGGATCCATGCAAACTGGACACATCACTGTAAGATCTTCTTTTGCTCGAAAGGTTATTTCATTGTTCTCTTTGATAACATTAAGCACTATGAAAAGGCCTTCGCAGAAGGCCCTTGGTTCTTGGGAACGGCAGGGCTTTTTTTGACTCCCTGGTTTCCAGACTTCGATCCAGCCACTGCAGTCATTACCAAGACACCGGTATGGATTCGGCTTCCAAACTTACCTACCCATCTATGGAATACTCGTGTCTTCAGAGCTATAGGAGACACATTGGGCAGCTTCATCCATGGAGATTTCTGGAGGGAATCCAAAGGCCTCTACTCATATGCAAGAATGTGTGTGGAGTTAGATCTGAGCAAGGGCCTTCCAGAGCAAATCAACCTCAAGATAAATGACTTCGTCTGGACCCAGACGCTAGATTACGAGAACACCGCTTTTCGATGCTGCCATTGCCAACAATCTGGGCATTTGCAGAATACTTGTCCTTCTCGCCCGGCAAAAAAGAACAAGGCTAACGACTCCAAGCCCAAGTCCAAACGATGGGCTCCATGTTCTCCTCCTCCAGTCGAGGATTCAGATTCCTCCAGTTCTGAAGAAGAAGATAGCGATGAAGAATTGAAACAGGCCCCTCATTCTGTTGCCCCTTCCACCGAGGGCCTGGTGCCTTCCTCTGATTCAGCCATTGCTCAGAAACGTGTCCATTTGTCCTCTTCCTCGGACTCAGAAAAGGAGGGCTCCCCGCGGGAGGACCCCAAACTGCAAGTTGTAATCGCCCATACACCCCAAAGTGGCTGGGTTGAAGTTAAAAATAGGAAAGGGAAAAAGCTTCGTGTTGAAAGCCCCACTCTGTCAGGGTAGCATCCATTGCTTCTTAAGCTTTCAGTGACTAGTTGTAGCTCCTTGTTTGCTTATCTCATTTCCC
Source organism: Pinus tabuliformis (assembly GCA_031772625.1). Taxonomy (NCBI): domain Eukaryota; kingdom Viridiplantae; phylum Streptophyta; class Pinopsida; order Pinales; family Pinaceae; genus Pinus; species Pinus tabuliformis. The sequence continues at coordinate 443,327,492 of CM062813.1, read as the reverse complement.
GGAACCGAGGTTGATAGTCCTATCATTTCCGGTTGCCGGTATCCTGCATCTCTGCAATGTATTCTCTTGTACAATATTTTACTGCTTAATAGAATTAGTCTTATCGAGAAAAAAAAAGATATTACTTCTTTTTATTAAGCTAATATTACTTCTAAAATCGTTAGCTAACCATAAGTTGTTTATAAATATACATACAACTCTTATTTGGTTCATAGAAATATTATTAAATACCCGTATAAATCTAGAGAAATTCAAAAATAATTTTAATAATTTGTAGAATCTATGTATGTATTTTACCCAATTACATTTCTAATTTCTTTTAATTTATATCATACATTATTAATAAATAATTTTATTAAATTCAATAATTTAACATGAAAATTAATTATAAATATTTATATAATAATATTATTATTACTATAAAAAATAAAATAAGAATATTATTTAAATATAGAATATTATTATTATATCTAAATGTAATTTTATAATAATAATAAAATAAGAATATTATTTAGATATAGAATGAATATTATTTAGATATAGAATATTATTATTATATCTAAATATAATTTTATAATAATAATAATAATAGAGTAATATTATTTATTAAAAATAACCTAGAGTAATATAATATAATTTTCGTGTTGGACGGGATCATGGCTCTGGGCAATCAGTGAATCCATAGAAGGGACAAAACACTTCTATCCTAGAGTAATATAATAATTTTCGTGTTGGGTGGGATCATGGCTCTTGGTTTTATCTAGATTTTGGATGATATGCAGGCTTTTTGTTTGTGCGTTTTGGGTTTTTGGACGTATCATAGCAGAATGTAGTCTACATATATATTCTCTTTAGATTAGGCTATTTATTTTTTGCTTCTATGATTTCTGGACAAACTTATCTCAGTGTAATTGTTTTGGGTCAGAGATTTTAAAGCCCAGTTTTAATTTATGTTTTATGGTTTTCTAAATGGTGGGGAATTTTTCATGTAATCAGGAAGAAAAATATGCAGAAAATGTGTATGAGAAGAAAATTGTAAATGGTGAGGAGAAATGTATTATTAGATGGAAATATTCTAAAGAATGTTGCATGCCAAATTTGAAGATGAATGTAAGAAATATTTAAGTAAGGTAGCACTGGAGGAAAATGCATGAACCATCATAGCTCTATTTGGAAAGAATAGAAAGAAATTTGTTATCCAACATGACATAATTAACATTGTATTTCACATCTTATATAAAGGTCATCCAATGGAATATTATTCGTATTACATGAAATATATATATTTTTAAAGTGTCAAATTTTCCATCTTCGCATTGGTCTATAATAAGTGGTTGGGTCTACGCAAGATATATAGTTCAAGTAGAAAAGCATGATATAAAATAGAATATTTAAAATGCTAGGTCTTCGTCACTGTCATTGGATGAGATTACAACTATTGATAATACTTCATGGATTTTCATGACTATCTATATGGTTTTTGAACATATTAGGAGCTCACATCTACTTCATATTTATCAAATGAGGGAGAATTATATAACTAAAAATCTTAATGAACTCATTATTAATAGTTTGAAGGAAATTGGTTTTATGCATAATTTAGTGACTGTGAAAATGATGGTATGTGTCAGAGCATATGGAACATGAGTAATGAAAGGAAAAAGAAACAGACTTTTTATTATACTACAACTATTAGCTTCACCATATATGATAAGTATTCATTATATGGCTCATACAATGAATCTTGCATTTAAAATAGTAATTAGCAAGTTTTCATCAATTTCAAAAGTTAAAGATCTTGTACAAGAGACTTATGCACATTTTTTTCATAGCCCCAAATGACTTTTAGAGTTTCAAAAATTTGATGATAGTGTTATGAATGGACACAAGCTATTAAAATAGGTCGATACAATATGGATCTAACTAAATGGACCCACTCAAAGACTATGGAGTACAAATTGTTAGTAGGGGCGATGCATGAACATCACGTCAATGTAGATGAAGCTCAAGATCTTCTCTTTCAATTAACTTACATAAAGACATTACTATCGTTAAGTGGAATTCTTCCTACGCTACATGAAATGAATGTTTAGGTGAAAATGTTTTGCACAATGTACATTATAGAATACACAAATGCAAGAAAATTAGAATTCCTTTCATTGGAATATTTATATACAATTTCAAACTCGTTTACATGTCCATATATTACAAATTGGAATGCAGTCATCAATATAGAAAATGCTAATAAATTTGAAGTTTGATGTAAAAGGGATATTGTAGCGCATGGGTATGTAGTTCCCTTCCATTATATTGATAAGACATTGTGGTTCACTAAAGAGTGCATTGTGTTAAGAGACCTATTCAATAATATTGTTGTTTTAGTAAGATGAAACTTGATAGAAATTGCACAATCACTAGCATCAGAGATAAGATAATGATTTCCTCAACATGAATTATTGGAGACCATGTCTGTAGTGTATCTTCAATTTGGAATAATCAATAGTGTCAAAACACTTTAAAATATGATAATTTTATGGCTAAATTTGGTGCACCACCCTTTCCACAAGGTCCATGTACATGGAGAATATATTCAAGGTATTTTAGATTCATCAAAATTGCTTCAACAAGCCACACACTTCACTAAAACAATATGGAAGAAATTTCATGTTTTGGAGAATCCTCTAGAATATGGTGCAATAACAAGATTATAGACCATTTTAGGTGCTAGCCATTACTTACAAGAAAATATATCAGAATATCTAAAATTAGCCGATTTGTGTCGTACGATGATTTTGGGATGAGTGGAGGATGAGAGGATGTTTAGTGCAATATCAATTTTGAAGTCAATGTCGATGAATAATCTTGATAAACATATGGGTATATGCTTAATATTTATGTGTAACAAAGTTTTCTATTAACAATTTTCCATATGGAAGAGCACTAGCTCTTTGGCAATTAGAATGTGATAGAAGGGGTGAAAACAATAAAACAAACTTCTCTAATGAATTTGAAACATCACATAATAGTTTGGAGGCTCATAATGATAGTCCATATGAAGAACATTGTGTTCATAATGAAGAAAATGAGGTCCAAAATGAAAATTGGAAAAGTGATATATTGCAAGATTTTATCTCGTCCAACTTATATGAAGGTTTGGGGGACATTTATTTTGGTAAACATGATCCATTAGTAGTGTAAGAAGTATTGAATGAAATAGTACAAATGATGTGATTCTTGTTATTTGATTGAATTTGTTGTTCCTCTATTTTTTGTGTAAGTTCAAAATTATTTATCATAATAAGATTACTATGTGTCTATTTGAGATTGCATTTGAGGTAAGAAGGAGCTCTATAATTTTTATTTTTCATTGTAACATTGAAGCCACATTTCCTTGATGCAAATTATTTTAAGATTGTTGTCTTCATAGTTAATTTTCTTGTCTATGATAGAAAATGAAACTAGAATTTGATGATGTGAGGATCTATCTCTTCACATAGATAATGTATTAGTATTAAAGGATAAATAACTATTTTAACTAGTCTTGTTCTAAGAAAAAATGGACTTATTTCATGTAGGTGAAGATTTTTTTGATGTCTAGCTTTGATATCTCAGTTAATATTAATGGATTGTTTGTTTGTTGCATTTGGAGCATGTTTCGAAGTTTGAATTTTTTGCATTTATTTCAGTTAAAAAATATGTTAATCTCTTGCATGCTTCTAGTTATAATTTCATGTTTATTTGAACCTTTTGTTGTTGCATGATTGGTTTTATATATATTTTTATTGATTTAAGGCTTTTAGTTAAAGTTAAAGACCTTTTTCGAGTAAAAAAATATTTTTCTTATCTCTTTGTCATGTTTATTTGGGAAATATATGGTATTAGGCTTAATGTACGACTTCAATTATTCTCTATACATTCAATTTGTTTTCAAGAATAATAATTATTTTCTTTATATATTTGATGATTCAAGGATTTTTTATTATTATTTCCTTTCACTTTGTCACATGACTAAAGAATCTTCACCATTTAGAATGGTCAATCTTCATTTTATACTTACTTTAAAAATGCCTATTGGTTATTAAGAAAGGGAAATGAACTCTTCTTAAATGGTCTATGCACTAGGTTCCTATGTGTTCGTTGTAGGAGATATATGATCATGAGGCTGACATTCCTCTATTGTAATTATACTTTTGATTCCAAGACTAAAAGATAATCACATGTGACCAATTGACAATGATAGAATGTTTAGTGCACTATCATACTTGAAATGAAAAATTATTTGATGATGATTATTTTGTGACATGTTTTTCCAAGTAATGGACATGGATATAATATTTTTTAAATTTATGTGTTATATTTTTAAACTCATCAATTGTAGCTTTTTAATGAGTTTGTGTTATCACATTTTTGTTTATCATGTACAAAATTATGTTTCAATGCAAATTTGTCTTCAAGTCAATCTCATTTTCCATTTTGTGCCATTTCAAGGAATTTTTTGCCAGTCGAACACTATTAGAGTCGTGAACTATAGAATAAAATGTAGCAGCTACTACAATAGTTATGAGCCTAAAAGGAGGTGAAAGATCTATAAATGGTGAGAAAACACTAAATCTTGAAGTTGTTGGTTTATCTAAATCCAATCAATTAGAGAAATATCTACATCTTAGAGAATAAATGTATAAGAAAGAAAAAGAATTTGATGTAAAGATTCATGATTTTTACATAGCTATTCATAGACCTTACTTCAATCTAGAATATGAATTACAAAGAATATGACTAAGCTATCTCAATGTCTAAAGAGCAAGTTTGAGCAAAAGAAACTCTGTAGTTTGAGATTAGACACCTTTGGGGGTGCCTCTCCAACTCGTTCCCCCTTGGGATGTGATAAGACTTTTGTGGTAAAACATGGTAGTAACACGCAAAAATATTTCTAAGAGTGTTTAGTAAGAACCTCGACTAGCTTAACCAAGATGTTTCTCTTCCCAAAAATGGAAATGAGTATATTATAGTTTAACTATTTTTTTTCTAATTATTGTATATGGTTCTATACATTATCAAGGATTAACCAAAATTTTACAATTTTTCTAATTTTGTGAAAGATTTGTCAAGACTTTAAAGTGTTTTATAATTTAGTGAAAAATTCGTCAAGACTTACCAAAATTTTATAATTCGATGAAAGATTTTCCAAAGAGTTATATATGCAAATTATATTATTGACAAAATATCCTATACATTTTTATATGTACCATGGGGATTCTCCCATTTATTTTGCATATAAATTTGGGGGGTTTACTCTAAATTTTCCATGTTTGGATAGTGAATGGATGATATTTCTCAATGACTATTCCAAATGCCCTCCTACTTTGAAGTCTTAATACTCTAGATTTATATACATAATAATTTACTCTTAGCCTTTAGTATTGGATAGAGATAAACACTTGTTTTCAAATATAATAGGGTATTTAAAAGACTGTTTATTCAACATATGGAAAATTTTAAGGGAATTAAATAGCAGTTGAGATAGAATAAGAATTTCCCTTACCATAATGCACATATAGCATCATCCCTATATAATATATTCAATAGACTTAAGGGATTAGAGAACTTATTAGAGATTATCAACGTTTCAAGAAGGAGATAGTAGGCTAAGGAAATAAATTATTGATATGAATTTTGTATTTGCTTAGAATAATCCTATAACAACTTGCACTAGAGGTTTGAGAGCTACCCTCAAGGAATGAACTTCTTCCTTCCTACATACATTAGCATTCTCATCCCTCATCTTTTGTTTTACATGAGGACAAGTGTGATGCCCTTACTTAGGGCCTTAGGTTTGTAAAACAAAAGGATTATTCCACCTAATCATTATGTTATAAATAAAACAAAAAATAGAGAAATTTGTTTTATACAACTATGCAATTATTTTTTTCAAGTTTGATTCAACTGTATATATTTTTATTTGAGCATAATTTAAATAAACATAACAAAAAAATGAATAATTAGTTATCGTAACTCTATTTTGGTGCTCCTTTTTACATCACTCAACTACAGATGCCACCCTTCCAATTAAGAATATGATATCTAGCTTCTTAGGAACCCTCCTTAAGTTATATATCTTTTTCAGCTAAAATACTTAAATACAAATGTAATGTGTCTAACCTCTAGCTATCTAGCACCCTCCCAACTCCCTACTCAAAGAATCAACATACCTAGTTTCCTTCCCACTCTATTGGCAACATCGTGTTCACATTAATGTCAACAATTGAGTTAGGTGTGTGATGGACATTGATGTCAATAGAAGTGGGTGATTTTACACGAGTTTGATGTATGTTTGAGGTGTTATTGGTGCTACTGGTGTTAGGAAGGATGTTTGAAGATGGATTGATGCAAGTGTGGCTGATTTGGGAGGAGATACTCTACATTTTCAGCAAATTTGGCAACAAATGTTGGTTCTACACTATAAATTGAATTCCAGAGTGCATATTGTTAATGGGAAATTGATTTCCACAACCCAGATTATTAATGGGTAATCTGTGCTCATGACCTGTAGCATGTAAAATGAAAACCATGGGCTTTTCCATGGAAATTTCCCATGGTAATTGGCAGTGATGAATTCAATGGTTGTGCCTCGACTTATAAAACCATCAAATGGTACTTTTATTTTTCCCTATGGTAATACATTGGGTTAGATTGATTATATCTCTAGGCAACATGTATGAATAACCCGCATCACATATCAAAAATCACCCATCAGAGTGGTTATGTGCTAGCTATCTGGGGATCGATCCAATTTCTTTTTGGTGTGTTTTGGTATATGGGTCACAATGGTCATTATACTTAAGATATAATGCTTGGGATCACTTAATGTTAACAGAGTCTGTAATTATTCTTTTTTTTTTCATAAGTACCCATCTGAATTGTGTTTGAAATCTATAATGATTTGGTTCTTCAAGGGTGTCTCTTTGCAGATCTGGTAGCATAAGAATTAAGATCGTGAGAAGTTCAAATGTGACATTTGTTGATTAGATAATGAATTGATCTAAGGATTTGTTCCTTTGTTTTGAATTTGTTCAAGCACTGAGTAGGTTCCCTTTTGGTGTAAAAGAGATACATTAATATTAGTGTGGGCTGAAGAATCAAACGTCAAGGAATTAATGTGCACACTTGTTCATTTTAACTAAATGATCTGTTGTGATTGATTATAAGTTTATTTATCCTTTTCTACGTGAAAAGGTGTTATGTGACAGAATAATTTCATTGCAATTTTGTGTGCTAGATTTTGATACCTTCTAAATTGATAAAAAAATGTATGTTTTGATATTTGTTCAATAATCATTTGTCGCTAATTCATTGTTTGTATGATGCAAAGAGCTTGTCTTCTTTCTATCAAATCACTAGCATAAGTGCATCTAATCTGGATGGGTCACTTAGTGTTTTGATCCATAGTGATATATTGAAGTTCGAATCAGTGTTTGAAGCGAAGTTGTAAAGGCTATATGACTGTAGGACTAATCAGATTTCAGATCTGATTCTTGTTGAATATGTGAGGCCGTTCTACAAAAAATCAAAGCAGTGGTACCTATAGCTAGTTTGGTTATGCAAATACGTGGGTTCACAAATTCCTATGGCCTCAATATTTTTATGTGAAATTTTCAATGTCTTCGATTTGGTGAATGCTTGAGTAAGAAGAGTTCTGTGGTCCTATTTGATACATACGAGTCAATCTATTGTATTTAGTGATCGATCTAGCAAAGATAGAGAAATGAGGATAGTAATGTGATTTGGAAGGTTTATCTCAGCCTCAGTAATGCGTGATGAATCAATTTGTGAAGGAAGTATGGCATGCTAATTGTTGATTTTTTCTGTGAACAAGGTTTAAATTACATGTTGATGGTTTATAATTGTTGCATTGTTGATGCATTGGTTTGTAGACAGAATTCAAATTGCTTGCCCATGGTTAATAGTTGTTGAATAAAGTTTATACTACTAATGCATTTCCCAGCTCATTCTTTTATATATATTATTGCTATAAAGTTGAATTTGGTGTGTATGGAAAGTTTGTATCCTATGCAAGCCTAGCCAAAGTTATTGATTTAGAATTGGCTACATAAATGGTCACAATGAGTTCTCACAAAGACACTACAAAGAGAAAATCCTCTTGATGACTGATTATTTATGCTAAGCACTCTATTTATCAAATATCATAATTCTAAGTCATCTTGTATTGCTATGTGTTGATTTATCACTGAGCACTACATTTCTCGGATTTATTGGTGTTCACAAAGTTTTAGGTACGGTCAAAGCTTTTGAGATTGACATAATAAGAGTGTGTCGATGATTTTTTGTTGAGTATAGTATTTATATAAGATTGGTAATGTATTGTGGATATATACATTTACTATGGTTTGGTGATATAGTGACTAGATTACCTTGACATTATTGTTGAAGTGATTGTGTTGCAGAGTTTAAGAAGTGTTAAGTTATGGTATGTTCTATGCTTATAACAGTTTACTTCTTTTTCTTATTATATTCCACCGATTAGCAATCACATGTACATAAAGTAAAGTGCAGATAGAACATTAAACGATTGACAGAAAACAAGCCAAGACAAGAGACACAAGATGTGGCGGCTAGCAAGGGACAAACCCCACAATGTGTGGGGAAACCCTTTGATCAAATCTTCTTTTATCTTCAATAATTCAGCAGACAGAAATAGTACAATAAATCTGATTCATATCAGCAGTAGCAAACCCTAGATCAGTAGCATCAGCATTAGCGGCTTCATTATCAAACTAGGGCAGACCATATCTCACAAACCGACAGTCGGATTGACTTCATTCCACCACCAAAAGTTTCGGCTTCCAGAGGAGGTTCAGATGAACCTACAATGCAGTTCAGATAAGGAGATCTTCTAGGCCACACAAGTCAATCTTTACTTCTGCAGTTGCAGCTTCAGTTTCAGCAGTTTTCGGCTTCAAACTAGGGCAGTCGATATCTTGCAAATTGTTCGTCAGATTGACTTCATTCCACCACCAAACGTTGTGGCTTTCAAAGGAGGTTCAGATGAACCTACAGTGCAGTTCAGATGAGGAGATCTTCTAGGCCACGCAAGTCAATATTTACTTCTGCAGTTGCAGCTTCAGTTTCAGCAGTTTCCGGCTTCAAACTAGGGCAGTCGATATCTTGCAAACCGTTCGTCGGATTGACTTCATTCCACCACCAAAAGTTGTGGCTTTCAAAGGAGGTTCAGATGAACCTACAGCGCAGTTTAGATGAGGAGATCTTCTAGGCCACGCAAGTCAATATTTACTTCTGCAGTTGCAGCTTCAGTTTCAACAGTTTCCGGCTTCAAACTAGGGCAGTCGATATCTTGCAAACCGTTCGTCGGATTGACTTCATTCCACCACCAAAAGTTGCGGCTTTCAAAGGAGGTTCAGATGAACCTACAGTGCAGTTCCAAAGAAGAGATCTTCTAGGCCACGCAAGTCAATCTTTACTTCTGCAATTGCAGCTTCAAATTCAATAGCTTCCGGCTTCACATGTGTGAGAGAGAGAGACCCATTTCAGCGCAGTAGAGAAGAGACTCATATCTACGCAGTAGAGAGAGAGAGATGTGATGAGATGAGTGAGTCTAAATGAGGAAAAGTCCTCTTATATTTATACACAAAGTTGGTGGGTGAATAGATGCGACTGTTGGGCTTCTGAGCCTACATGAGTTGTAGGTCGGCTTGATAATAATTCCATAATCAAAATAAATTCATATCTCCATGGATACTTATTGAAATTGGATGATCTTTATATCAATCCTACACCTCTCGACGAGAGGAATCTAATAAAAATATTATTAGCCATGAATAAGATGACCCACATGAAGTTTTGCCCTGGTTGCCAATTTTAACACTCCCTCTCAACCATGGAGAACTTCATCTGCAATCTGTTTATCGGTCGTTACTATTCATCCATCAAATGTACTGCCTTGTATAGCCTGACCCTTGCCCTTCTTTGCTCTATTTTGCCTGTTCTGCTTTGTCTTGTTCTGCCCTGCACTGATCTGTATTGTTTTGTTCTGTTCTACTCTGCTCTTGCATTGTTCTGTTCTACTCTGCTTTTTTCCGAATTATGAAGAAGAAGAAATGATCGAGGATGTATCATACTGACTCAAAGTCAGTCTCAGAGTATGTACCACTGGTCCCAGACTAGTCTCAACCAACCCAAAGTCAGCGTCATAGTGAGTACAACTCCAATGGTCCCAGACCAATATCATCCTCCACTGACTCAAAGTCAGTCTCAGAGTATGTACCACTGATCCCAGACCAGTCTCAACCGACCCGAAGTCAGCGTCATAGTATGGTACAACTCCTACCACTGGTCCCAGACCAGTATCATTGATCCCAGATCAATGGAGGTCATCCTAGCGTAGGGAGTACGGTAGTTACAACGATGCGTCCATCAGTACTACTATGGTCCCTAACTTCATTTCCCTGCTCATTGATCAGATGAGAGGTACTTCCCATGAGTCCCAGACTACATGGGTAGGATGCCTCGACAGGAGAACTAATCAATCCTGTCCTCATAGGAGAACACATCAATCCTGCTACAATTGCCATGGAGAACACATCAATCCAGGCTGCCAAGGAGAACACATCAATCCAGGCCGCCATGGAGAACACATCAATCCAGGCCTCACAGGAGAACACATCAATCCTGCTACAATCGCCATGGAGAACACATCAATCTAGGCCTCACAGGAGAACTAATCATCCTGCTACACAGGAGAGCGAATCATCCTGTTCCACAAGAGAGCGAATCATCTTGTCCCACAAGAGAGCGAATCATCTTGTTCCAGTGTGCACCACCAGGGGAGGGTGAGTCACCCTGTGGTCGTATGTTGCTCCAGTAATAACCGCAAGCCCTCAGAGCTCCCAGAGCTCAATGTATGCAACATGCAGGACCCTTGTACAAGGGTTTCTTACCGACTCCAAGTCGTTTGGGAAAATCACAGATTAGATCTTTCCTCGGGGCTTTGACAAGGTGTATCAACCTGTACATCATCTTAATGCGATGGAGCCTCCTTGCTCATCAATTTACCATATCCAAGATGATGTCTATCTGCTGGAGCAATCGACGAATACGGGATTCCTCAATAATCGAATCCCACCTCTGGTTGTTGTAGAGAATCACAGTGGTATCCAATGTAAATCCAAACAGCTCACTGAAGAGCTTTCGCAACCAAACTGCCTCACACGAGGTTATGCTAGCAATAATATATCCTGCTTCGGCGGTGCTCAAAGCTACCGACTTCTGCTTCCTGCTCATCCAGGATATCGAAGAAGATCCCAAGGTGAAACAGTACCTGGAAGTGCTCTTACAGTCCACCACACTGCCTGCCCAATCAACATCAGTATATCCAAGTAGTCTCACATCTCCGGCAGTGTATCTTAATCCATGAGAGATTGTGTCCTGAAGACATCTCAGAAGATTCTTGGCATCAATCCAGTGAGGCTCAACCAAATATGAGCTCACAATGCTAACTGCAAAACATATGTTCGGATGGAGGTTCACCAAGAACATCAATGCGAATGAGTTTTTTGAAACTCAGAGGCATTTCCCAAGTCTGGTCCGACATCACTACCATATAACTTCTAAAAGTTAAGATCCTCGAGGTAGTCACAGTCTTGCAGTCCATCATACTGAATATTTCCAATATATTTACCACATATTTTCCTTGAGATAGGAAAATTTTCCTTGGCTTCTGCCACACTTCAAGTCCTTGGTCCTTCATTTCAAATTCAAAAGCCATCTCCCTCTAACATTTGTGAATGAGAGGGTCTGCACCTGTTAGAAAGAGGTCATCCACATACAACACCAGTATGAGAGGCTTGTCATCTTCAACCTTAAAGTAAAGGTTAGGATCGGCTTCACTCCTAGTGAATCCCAGCTTCATCAAGTAGCTATCGATCCTCTCATACCATGCTTGGGGTGCTTGCTTCAGCCCATAGAGAGCTTTCTTCAACCTGCATACATGAGATTTTCGATCATAAATCTCAAATCCTTCGGGTTGCTCCACGTAGACCTCTTCTTTGATCGAACCATGCAAGAACGCAGTCTTGACATCCATCTAATGTAGGTTCCATCCTTGTGAAGCGGCAAGGGCTATGATCGAGCGGATGGTCGTATATCTGGCAACAGGTGCAAATATCTCATCATAGTCTATACCTTCCTTTTGGGAGAAACCTCGAGCAACAAAAAGAGCCTTATACTTTTCCGTGCTTCCATTTGTTGCATGCTTTATCTTGTAAAGCCATTTGGAAGTAACAACAGTCTTGTCCTGGGGTCTGGGAACTACTTCTCAAACATCATTCTTTATGATAGACTCATATTCTTCGGTCATAGCATCCTTCCATACTTGATTCTTGACGACATCTGAGAATGATGAAGGCTCATTTTGTATGATGGTGCTCATGATGGTAAGGTATCCTTGATACCTATTAAGTTTCTTACTTTGACGGAAGGTTCCTCAGGGTGTAGCATGTCCTTCAGCATCATCAAGTAACCCCTTAAGCCATGAAGGCCTCTTCCTAGAAGAGGGAGGCTCATATGGAGGAGGATCAATCGGATCCATGGGTTCTTCTACATCAGGCATTGATTCATCATCCTTTTCTTTCGGTTCCCTGGTGTTGGCTTCTTGAGAGCTCCTCAAAGTCGAAAGATTGTTCACCTTGCAGTGAACTTTTCTTTAGGAGTCTTGGAACCCAATGCTTGATGAGGGCATCAATTTTGTACATATACGACGGTGATTGTAGTTTCAGCCCATAGAAACATCAGAAGTCTTTGATCATGTAGCATGGCCCAGACAGCTTCCATCATCGTGCGGTTCTTCCTTCCCACCACACTATGCTGCTCAGGAGTATGTGGTGTAGTAGTCTCCCTCTTAATGCCAACCTCAGGTATGCCTGAGTGAACCAATTGTAATATATCAGAGGTCTTGCTTTGGCTTGAGGGGAATGGTCCCCTTTTGAGCTTTCCTTCAGCACATCCTGGACATACACCTTCATTCTCTATTCAGAATTCGGGCATCCCTATCACCATTTGTCTTACACCGAGTATAGCTTTATAATGAAGGGGGGAAAACCTCTAATGCCAAATTTTGGACTGAAGAGATGTGTCATAAGACATGACACCTAGCAGACTTCCATCAACCTGATATAATGAATCAATACTAAACCCAAGAGTAAAGGCATCTTTAACATTATTTTTCCATATACATACCTTGCCATCGCTAAAGGTTACCTTGTAGCCTTTGTCTTCCGTTCCCGAGATGGAGACTAGGATCTTTTTGAGGTTAGGTGCATTTAATACATCCTGGAATTTCTGGCCTTCTTGAATGCTTGTCCTCTTCCTTGATTCCCAGCTCTCCTCTTACCTTTGCTGTTGAATTTGTCATTCCTTTGATTGCCATCAGAGGGATTTTGATCATCGTCCTAGAGTGAGTCCTTTCTATCAGGGCACTCCCTTGCATAGTGACTTGCTTTATCACAAATGTAACATCATCATTTTCTTCTAGCCTTAGGTCCAGCCTTTCCTTTTGATAGTAGGAGGACCTTTAGGCATGGGCATTTCTTACACTTCTTCCCTTGTTTCTTCTTGAATGCATCTAGCCATTAATTCCTCGAAACTAGGAATTACATTATTGTTCAGAAGAGTAGTCCTGAACACATACCATTCAGATGGTAATCCTCCGAGAGTTGTGAGTGCCATTTCTCTGTCAGTAATGGTTTCCCCAATAGATAGGAGATCGTTCTTGATCTCGGTGATCTTTAAGAAGTATGCTTGCATACTTTCATCTTTACCCTTCTTGATTTCCCTCAACTTATTTCTAAGAAAAAAAACTTGATTTGCATCATTAACTTTAAATAAACTCACCAGTCTGTCGTAGATTTCCTTGGAGGTGTCTAGATCAGAGATGTAGGCCACCAAGTGCTTGTCTATGTTTTGACTTCTCCATTTTTCCATTTGTTCCAGGCAGCAGAAGATGCATTTGATGAAGGCTCAACAATATTGCCTCTTACATCGTCCAGCACTCCTTGATCTTCAAGGGTTAGATCGATAGACATCTTTCATCCGTGATAGTCAGCTTTCTCACGGAGCTTGTCTTCGGCAGGAAAGAGTGTTGAGGACCCCATAGTTCTTTTAAGATAGCCTTGCCAATATTCTCTTCAATGATTGCTCTTGCTCTTGCTCGGGATTTTTCTTCACCTCAGCTCTGATACCATGTTAAGTTATGGTATGTTCTATGCTTATAACAGTTTACTTCTTTTTCTTATTATATTCCACTAATTAGCAATCACATGTACATAAAGTAAAGTGCAGATAGAACATTAAACGATCGACAGAAAACAAGCCAAGACAAGAGACACAAGATGTGGCGGCTAGCCAGGGACAAACCCCAAAATGTGTGGGGAAACCCTTTGATCAAATCTTCTTTTATCTTCAATAATTCAGCAGAGAGAAATAGTACAATAAATCTGATTCATATCAGTAGTAGCAAACCCTAGATCAGTAGCATCAGCATTAGCGACTTCATTATCAAACTAGGGCAGACCATATCTCACAAACCGACAGTCGGATTGACTTCATTCCACCACCAAAAGTTTCGGCTTCCAGAGGAGGTTCAGATGAACCTACAGCACAGTTCATATGAGGAGATCTTCTAGGCCATGCAAGTCAATCTTTACTTCTGCAGTTGCAGCTTCAGTTTCAGTAGTTTCCGGCTTCAAACTAGGGCAGTCAATATCTTGCAAACCGTTCGTCGGATTGACTTCATTCTACCACCAAAAGTTGCGGCTTTCAAAGGAGGTTCAGATGAACCTACAACGCAGTTCATATGAGGAGATCTTCTAGGCCACGCAAGTCAATCTTTACTTCTGCAGTTGCAGCTTCAATTTTAGCAGTTTCTGGCTTCAAACTAGGGCAGTTGATATCTTGCAAACCGTTCGTCGGATTGACTTCATTCCACCACCAAAAGTTGCGGCTTTCAAAGGAGGTTCAAATGAACCTACAGCGCAGTTTAGATGAGGAGATCTTCTAGGCCACGTAAGTCAATCTAGTTTTATTACCTGTTATCGCTCCGTAGTTTTCTCTAGGATGAAAGGAGAAAACTCAGAGGTAACCACAGACATCTTTTGATTGATAGATTTGTCTTCTTCAATCGTACGGGGATCCCTCACTCGAGAAATATAAAGACTTTAAAGCACAAATTTAGTAGAGACCATTTCTGACAATGAAATTCTAAAGATGTTTGGTTGAAAAATGAGTGGTCGGCTAGGTAATAACACATGATAAATTTTTCTTTTTATTCATTTTCTTATGCAAGTAAACTGACATCTATTACAAGGGATTTTCAGCATGACTTGGGATACAATGACAGGTTGTAGTATAGAAGGGACAAACTGAAACAAAACAGACAATTTCTTCCTCTGAAAATAAACAATGTTTCTTTTACATGAGAAAGAAAGGATAGATGAAAGAGATAACATACATGAGTATAAGACATTCCATTTGCAACTGAAACGTGAAAACAGTTGAAAAGAGCAGCTTAACTGAAGTCTAAGTCAACTGAAATCATAATACTCATATAACACAAAAAGACAATAGAATAACTAAGCAATAAACAAAAATAATCCAAGACATCATACCATAAGAATCCTTGTACAGTGGAATCAATATCCCTCAATACATAAGCACTGCACCATGAATCAATCACAAAAGCAAAAATTGTAGAAAAATGAAACCAACACAATGTTGAACCATCAACAAACTTTTCAATCTATTTTTCTAGTTTAAATAGACATCAAATAGCAAATCCAAAGTGTTTAGATGCATCACATCATTGATCCAACAGAGGATCGAATCAAAGTAAAAAGAGGAAATCTTTTTGTTGTTTTAAAGTCTTTTTCCTCTAATGATCAAAAATAAAAAAACATAAAGCATTCATATCCTCAACAAAAACACTAAATCATTGTAAAATCACTCTTGTTTTCGAAGCATATCTTCATGGATCAAAAGCAGCAAAAAGAATGACAGCTAGCTGCTAAATACGCAGTGACTAAGTAACAGTTGGGCAATGACTATGTTGGCACGTTTTCTTTCAAACTTGACATGTGGCTGGAAACTGATGGTGTAAGTTGGCTACCACCTCTGCTACATGTTCACCCATTTAAACTTTGACATCTGGCATCTTCGTCGCACCTATGAACACCTCCCACAAACTGAAATTAAATTGCGTGACACTGGTGACCTCAGAGAAGCACTGCACGAAACTGGTAAACTTAGAAAACACTGCACGACATTGGTAAACTCAGAAAATATTGTGCGACACTGATAACCCTTAGCGCAGCACTGCGCAAACACTGGTAGCCTCTACGCAACATTGTGTAGCATCTGCGTAGTGGGACAATGTTTTGAATATATCTCCCAAATAGTAATACTTGTGTAAAAACTAAAGGAGTTGATTGTAGACGATACTTTTTTCAAGATATCACTCTCTTAGTTTCTCCAAATTCTTCCCCATTTTCCTAGAAAATGATTTGCAAAACAATGACTTAAAACATGAAATTTACAAATTGTGGAAAATGAGCTTTGAATATGCATTCGAAGCTCTCAATCTGTGACACCTGTGCAAAATCTGGAAGAGGTTATTGTGCTTTTCCTTGTCCTTTAGAAAAAAATATTTTAGTTTCCCAAAATTCTCTTTTATGTGGTCGGAAATTGTTCTACCAAATGGTGACTAAAATAGAGTCCTTCATTTGTTATATCCATCCCTATTTCAACTGTATTTCTCTTGTAGTAGGCCTGCTAGACTCCATCTCAAGCTTCTTGGGTTGTTCTTCAAATGCAACTTACTTACCTTTGCCTTGTTTTGTGATTTCATAGAATGCCTTTTGTAATGATTTTGAAAATGATTCAAAATTATGCTAACATAGTTTGACTTGATGTTTAATTCGCACTCCATATAACAACACTTGAAAAGAAATCATTTGGAGTGTGGGGCCATAGAAAAATCTAGGGAAATGATGTGGTATGATGAATGATTGACTTATAATGGATATGGGCAGGGATTAATCATCATTCAAAATGATGTTTAGGTAAGGTAAATTTAGGCCTAGGAACTTATACTTAGGATAAAATGGGGGTATAGGCCTAAATCAAAAAATAGGGATGATTTGAATGTTTAGGAATGTTGTGTTGTGTTATATTCTTTCCACGACTACCTCACATGTGAGGGGATTACAGGGGGGACCAGAGACCCCCCATACATTGTGCTAGGTGCTACTGGGGTCACAGGGGGGTATGTAGGGGTGCGGTAGCCCCCCTGTACAAGGTCTAGGGCAGTGCCCCGAGAAAAAAATTTTTGGACCCTAAATTATGTGGGAAGACCTACCTATGGTTTTGTGCATGGATTTTGCACATGGTTTTGGGCATGATGGTTTTCATTCCATGGTATTTTGTAGATTCGGTCAAGGGAATTACAATTATGTTATAATCCAGGGTTAATGGATTGGGGTTTATAAATGCTTCGGCATGTATATATATATGTATTGTAACATTGAAAGGAACATAATGAAAAATCAATCTAGTAGTCCCAATTTTGGGATCCAAGGGAAAATCTCTATCTATATCTATTTTATGTTTTATTCTCTCGCCATTATTTATTTTCTGTTTTTAGAATTCATATGAAGGTAATTTATGTACAGGGTTAAAACCTACAAGGAATAGGGGAATTTAAGATAACAAGGGAATAAGGGGATGAGAATAGAGGAAAAATATTGGGATATTAATGACTATATTGCTTTAACATCATTCCTTTGACTGTAGACACATGACCAAGTAGACATCTTAACCAACTCTTAGTATCCTGACTCAACAGTCGTCATAACATCTCTCAATACTTAGACACCCCTTCCCATGGTTGGACTTTAATGATCAAGGTGATGACTAGCCTCAAAATGACTTTCTAGACAATACAAGGTCAAACTTATAACAATGATAATGTTTATGAATTTGACCCCCTCCAAGACAACAAAATGATTGTTCGAAGACCTTCGACTAATCAATTAACCTACTCCAACACTACCAATTTGTCATCTAGTTCCATCATAATGGAGGTTGGTTTTAATGTTGTGATCCCAAATATCCCACAGGTTTCTACAGAAAATATGTTTATTTTAGCTCCTAAGTCCACTAAGGTATTTGGGAAGTTATGACCCTGAATTTGAACAGTAACAACTGGGTTTCCAAGGTCATCATATTTAATAGGTATTTTCTTCCCTAAAATAAGATCGGAAAGTTTCCCCAAAACATGGACTCTAGGAGAGTCTTTTGGTTTTTTCCCAATCTTTTTGACACACATTTATTTGATAACTTTAGCATATATCGGGACATCCCGAATAGCCTGGAGAAGAGGGAATTTAATACATAATTTTTTTAGTTCCCCTACGAGATCGAAATCAGAATAGACTACTGGTTTGATCACAGTAAGTCTCTCAGGGAATGGACGAGCATCATTCATAGTTTTAGTAGACTCTTTTTGTTTGGTTGACTTGTCAGGTTCCTCTATTTCGGCAATAACTATGATGGGAGGAGGGTGTTATGCTAAAGGCTACTATTTAATAATATTTTCGTTGCCTACCTACTCTCGGTTTACTTTGTTATCTTCAGGAAATATATTCCGTCCAGATCTCGGCCACAACTCATTACATTCAAAGGAAGTAGAACCAAAATATGAGTTTTCAAAAATCTCTAAATATTGGACGAGTCTATTATTCAGATTAGGATTCGGTTGAGCAGGTAATTGAGGAAGCAATCAAGGTGGAACATTTGGGGGGAATTGAAGTGGGGCTTGCAATGGTGGTTGTGACTGAGGAAACATTTTGACAGATGGATTAACCAGTCCCATGGGACACTACCAATTTCGAGACCACATTGGTCCCTATGTAGATGAGTTTTCCCAATGTGAAGGGTATGGGTTATTTGATGGGTTTTGCCATGAATATGTAGGATACTATTGATTTGGCCACAAGGGTCTAGCGAATGGTTGATTTATCCAAGGTGGTGCAGAGTATGGTTGATATTTCCAAGTGGTATTAAAAGGTTGTTGGCCCTACCACATTGATTCAGGAATCTATTGCTGAGCATATTGCTTGGAATAAAATAGAGTAGGAACAACATCATACCTGGAGGGAGAGTCTGTCACTACCGTCGTTGTTCCATGAGATATGTTGGCTCTGGATCTTCCTAAACTTCCTTCAATACATCCTTCAATCCAAGGAGTGAGGTACAACATTCTGTTGAGTGATATTTAGAGTAGATACTCATGTATGTTATCTCTTTCATCTATCCTTTCTTTCTCATGTAAAAGAAACATTGTTTATTTTCAGAGGAAAAAATTTTCTATTTTGTTTCAGTTTGTCCCTTCTATACTACAACCTGTCATTGTATCCCAAGTCATGTTGAAAAGCCCTTGTAATAGATGTCAGTTTACTTGCATAAGAAAATGAATAAAAAGACAAATTTATCATGTGTTATTACCTAGACGACCACTCATTTTTTAGCCAAATATCTTCAGAATTTCATTGTCAAAACTGGTCTCTGTTAAATTTTTTCTTTAAAGTCTTTATATTTCTTGAGTGAGGGAGCCCCGTACGATTTAATAAGACCAATCTATCAACCAAAAAAGGTCTGTGGTTACCTCTGAGTTTTCTCCTTTCATCCTAGAGAAAACTACGGAGCGATAACAGGTAGTAAAACCAGAAGGCACTTTGGATGATATTATCGTTTCTGTAGATTCTTGGGAGTACCCAGTGGACTTTCTGTTTATCAATCCTAGAAATAGGTTGGATGGACATCCTCTGATATTAGGGATACCATGGCTGGAAACTGGAGATGCATATATTGGATGCCAAACAAGGAATATGACGATTGCAGAATGAACTGTTATCAAAAATCTCGTCTTATATCCACCCACTAGACTCAACCTATCAGTCGGAAATTATCAATCATTCCCTCCCAAATATCAGGAAGAAAATTTGCGTTCTCCTCTTACTCTGGATGAAGCTCTTATTTTTAAAAGGAAAACTGAGGATGATGTAATTAATGGCTTTATTAACCAACCTTCTACTGTTGGGAATCCAACATGTCAAATGTTAAAAGCTATGCTTGATAATGAGGCCCAGGGAGATCCACTAGAGTTTTTGAATAATGATCATATACCCACAACTACAATTCATAATAGTGTTCCCATCAAAATTGAACTTGGTAGGACTTTGAACATTAATACAAATCTGGACGACCTGCAACATAAAAAATTAATTTAAATCCTCCAAAAATATAACAGTCTTTTGCTTGGGAATATTCCAATATGAGAGGCATCGATCCTTAATTGTGTACACATAAAATTTATATAGAAAACGATGTCCATGCCATTCACCAGCCTCAACAAAGACTAAATCCACACCTTAGGGATATAGTAAAACAAGAGTTGTAAAAGATTCTTGATGTTAATTTTATATATCCTATCTCTAACAGCCAGTGGGTTTCACCATTGGTTTTGGTCCCTAAGAAAAATGGAAAATGGATAATTTATGTGGATTATAGAGAATTGAATAAAGCTACACAAAAATATCACTTTCCTCTTCCATTTGTAGATCAGGTCCTTGACACTCTTGCTAGAGATAATTTTTTCTCTTTCCTGGATGGTTTTGGTGGATATAATCAAATCCATATTGCTCCCAAAGATCAGGACAAAACCACGTTCACCTGACCATGGGGAACATTTGGATATAGGGTTTTACCATTTGGGCTCCGCAATGCACCAACCACTTTCCAGAGGGAAATCTTGAGTATTTTTTCCGATTTAATTAGTGAAGGACTTGAGCTATACATGGATGATTTCACTCCCTATGGAAATGGATTTGACCAAGCCTTACAGAATCTAGAAAAAGTTCTTGAATGGTGCATTGCTACAAGATTATGCCCTAGTAATGAAAAAGTGTAACAACCCTGGTCAAAAATCCATGTAAAAAGTTAATAAAAGAAAAATAATAACCACGGTTGATGGGACACATATTCGAAGCCTAATGTTGGGAAAACGAATAGTGATGAGGATCACTTGTGGTTAATTAATGGCTAAGGAAATTGGAAAAGGAAATGGCAAGGGCTTTGGAAAGGCAAAATGGCATTTTGGCACATTTATTTATGAAAATAATGGAAATTAAGAGAAAAGGGAGGTGAAAGGTCATAAATTTCATGTGAGGAGGAAAATGAAGGAAAATAATGGAAAATGAAGAAAATAGAGGCCTCATTAATAAAAAGTATTATGAGGATCAGTTCATGGACTTTTGTCAGTTCAATTTTGGAGCTCTCTCCCTATTCTCTCTATCTCATACTCTTGGACACTTAGAGTTCTCTTGGAGAACTCTTGGAGGAGTGTGGATACTTGGATTTTTGGACTAAGAAGGAAAAGGAAGAGTAGGAAAGCACAAGTGGACATCGGTATCAACAACTACAGTGGGTTTTCCTTGCAAGAACTGAGTTGCATGTATGTTTTCCTCACTAGTTTTGGAATACAAGGCATATGCATGTGGTTTATTGGTTATAATATGTCATTGGCATGAAGGATTTCCTAGATTGATAGTGGCTTTTCATAGCCTTGCCATTTCCTACATATCCATGGTGTTGTGGGTTCATTTATTTGTTTTTTTGGTTGGTTCTCATGTTTCATTTAGCTTGGGTTGAGTTACTAGTTCCTGGAAGCCCTGGTTGGACAAACACTCTGGAAGCCCTATAACAACTTGGGTTGAGTTACTAGTCCTCTAAAGTATTTGACACCAGCATAAACCAACCTTATAATAAAACCCCAAAGAAAGTCAAAATTTCACTACTTAACCAATGAGTGAGAAACATAAACAAACATGAGATAAAAGGGAGTCATGGTCACAATAATACATCAAGGATCTGGGTCTTGAAACTCCATCATAAAAAACTAGGATATGTGACATGACTCTGGTATCCCTACACAACCCTAGACCAGATAAGACTCAACACATATTTCCTTCCTCTTCCATTGAAGACACATGGATGATTGATACAAGGTAGGGGATAAATCAAGTAAGCATTCTAATAGGCCAACACAAAGAATGATTGAACGAGAAATTCCAAAGATCATTCACCCCAAATCATCCAAAGACACCATAAAGGGGGATTATAATAGAGCTTCAATGAACATAATAGATTCGCCATCAAGGCAATGGCTAAGAAAAACAAATTGAAAACTACATGAGACAATTAAGTGTTGTAATCATAAAAATATAACCAGTCTCAGGGGCCTGAGACTTCACCATTAAACAAAAAGTGAGTGGCTAGATACCGGGTCCTCCACAAGCCTCGGAACAACTTACACAACAACACAAACTTCCTTCCTTGCGCATTATAGATGTTGACAACCCTACAAAAAGAGAAATGAAATATAACAAAACTAGAACTAAGAAAATAAAGGATATTACGTACAAGCTAGTGCTTTTGCACCCTGTGAAGAGGAAAGGCCACCCCACTAAACTAGAAAATTGGTTGTTTTGCCTCTGTCTCAATGTACTCATATCCCAAACTAGCACAATTGCACCACCACTAAAACATAATTGCATCTCCTTTCACATTCACTGCCCACAGCAGGCTATGATAGGTAGGCAAGTGACAAGCCACAAGAAAGAATGTTTTGCATGGAATAAACCATGAGGGAGGTCTTGTTAACACCCTCTGCCACACAAGTTTTAGGGTTGAGAAACATGCGATACATCCACCATCTTTGTTCTTCTATATTTCACTTAGCCATATGATTTCCCATTAATCATAGGGTCCTACGAATCATCAATTTGCATTAAAATTTGTGGGGATGTGCTGCCATGTCCATCAGTTCTTCAGCAAAGTGGGATAGTGGTAGTTTAGTTCCCTCCCTTCCGCCACCGCCCCCTGAACCAGTGCAAATACATCGCCACCAAATCAAAATCACATCTAAGTTCACCTTCACTTTCTGTATTGAGCTCTGTAGGCATTTAAGTGGCAAGCCACACGAAAGAATGTTGTGCATGGAATACACCATGAGGGAGGCCTTGTTAACGCCCTCTGCCACATGAGTTTCAAGATCAAGAAATGTGCAATACATCCACCACCTCCGCTCTTCTGTATTCCACTCAACCATATGATGTCCTATTAATGATATGGTCCCACAGACCATCAATATGCATTAAACTCCATGAGAATGTGTTGCCACATCCTCGGTTCTTCAATCAAGAGAGATAATGACAGTGTCTACCACCCCTATATGTCTTGAAAGTCACACCTTCTAGAACATTATTTTTATTTAATCAAATATATATAATTAATATTTAATCAAATATACATATAGTTAATATAAATTATTACTAAAATATTTTTTAAGCACTTGTAAGATTAACCTATGATCTCAAAACTTGTGATATCTATTCTATTAAGAATGAAACCCTCAAATTTATTTATAAAAAAGTTATAAAATGACTTAATATAGTTCAAAGTAGTGGCTTTACTTGTGTTAAAAAGTCAAATGTCTCCACCATTATATCTGTTCCTTAGTTATTTACACTAATTTATTTTTAGTTGAACGAATCTACAGTTTCTTAAAGGTCGATTTAATTATTAAAAACCAAGTTGTGATTTTGATGATTAATCTTGCTTCGATTCGAAATTTGATAAACCAAAAATTGCTAATATGAAAACCCATTAGAATCTTCAGAAATCAAATTATGCCAACGTCAAAGACAAAACTTGCTTTAAAAAAATAAGATGCCTTACAGAACCTTTAATATAGTTCAAAGCAGTGTCTTTACCTGTGTTAAAACGTCAAAAGTCTCCACCATTACATCTCTTCATTACTTATTTACACTAATTGATTTTTAGTTGAACAAATCTACAGTTTCTTAAAGGTCGATTTAATTATTAAAAACCAAGTTGTGATTTTGATGTTTAATCTTGCTTCGATTCGAAATTTGATATACCAAAAATTGCTAAAATGAAAACCCATTAGATTATGCCAACGTAATGCCAACGTGAAAGACAAAATTTGCTTTAAAAAAGGTAAGATGTCTTATAGAACTCACTATATATATCCCTTACATTGTTCACTGTATCTGCCCGTGGCAGAGTCATATATAGAGAGAAACAAATAAATAGAGGATAATGACCTTATCTCGATCACTGCAAAAAAAAAATCAAACTGCAAGCGTTGTACGTCACTGAGGATAATGACCTTACCTCGATCACTTTGCGAAACACCAAACCGCAAGAGTTGTAGGTTCATTATAAGAGAGTCCAAAATCCATTACAAAACGAGAGACACCCTGAGCA
The DNA here is from genome assembly GCA_031772625.1 of Pinus tabuliformis. Lineage (NCBI taxonomy): Eukaryota > Viridiplantae > Streptophyta > Pinopsida > Pinales > Pinaceae > Pinus > Pinus tabuliformis. The sequence goes on along the minus strand of CM062813.1, from coordinate 443,303,060 downwards.
ACGACTTCCTCTTACTTTTCATTACCGACTTTTGGTTCACTGTTAATGGGCTCATCGTGAACTTGGCCCATCACGTGTTTTCAATATTCAACACAGAAGACGCCACGCTCTCCTCCATCGGGAGGTCAGAGGATAATTATTGTGTATTTTTATTTTTAAGTTGGGAGCTCAGAAGATACTTTTTTATTTTTAAGTTTTTATGATGGATAACCATTGTACAATCGAAGTGCATTAAGAGTATTTCAAGGTGCTAAATCCATATATACAGCCAAAAAATCAGTTTAAATAACAGCGAACGACTAGTCCCACCAATTTATGGACTCCCACAGGAGCATGGGATAATGTAAATGCCCTTCATATTCTTAGGGTCCACTTGATCTTTTACAGATCTAATGGAGCTCCCAATGGTATTTAAAGGCCTAAATGTTGAAGTCACCTTATGCTTCCTTAGGATACTTGCAATCTTGTTATTGGTCCCTTGGATAAAAAAAGATGAACACTAGAAAATTGATCCTTGATATCTTTCTTAGTACTAGGACCTTTTTCAGCTCTAAGGAAAGCCTTAGTACATTGGTGTCTACTATATCCATTATTAAAGAAAACACTTAGGAGATGTGCTTTCTCTTCATTGAGATGGTTGTCATCAGAAACACTTAAAGCTCTAGTCGCTAAGGTGTTGAGAACACCAAGATTTTGAGCTGGAAAATGATGAGAATTAGCATGAAGATATTGTTCCGTATGAGTTTTTTTATGAGATACCTGATGAGAAAAGGAGCCATCATCATTCCTTGAGAGGAAAACGTCAAGGGGGGAACCCATGGCGACACCGAAAGTTTGCTCACAGAATTCCCCATTGAATGAAAATAAAGTAGAAGTAAGACAAATACCAACTAAATTAGTTGTATCAATATCCTTAATGCGCTTGGTGATTTCGGTGACCTCGTTGATAGGGATATTAGTGTAGAGGGAGACCACATCGAAGCTCAAAAGCTTGTCATCTAGATCAAGGTTGAAACTCTTCAACTCATTGAGAAATGATGCAGAGTCCTTGACGGAGGATTCTGTATGGTCAACAAGGGGCTTAAGCTTCTAAGCTAAATATTTAGCAAGAAGATAAGTTGGCCCTCCTATTGTGTTAACAATGGGTCTCAGAGGAGCCATTTGCTTATGAATCTTTGGCAGGCCATAGATTCTGGGGTAAGAGGGAAACTTTCTATAAGCTTATGATTGAATGAGTTGACCAAGCTACTAGCCGTTATAGCAAAAGCCACACTTTTGGAGATCTTCTTCAGGGGATCCTTGTTGGGTTTCCTGTAGCTCCCGCTATTATGGAGGTAGTCCAACATCTTCCGACGGTGATCATCTTTAACAAGAATAACCACAGCACCACCTTTGTCAGTTTTGAGAACAACAATATTCTTATTATTGTTTAACGATTTGTGAGCGTTAATCTCAGGTTTGTTGATGTTGTTCTTGGGGGGCTTTGTCTTTCTAAGGACAACCGCACAATGTTGATAAATGATATCTTTAGTGATGTCTGGTAAGTGTCTAATAACATATTCAATGTCAAAGATGATATCGTCGACCATGATATTTCTAGGAACAAGAGAAAAATTTAAACCTTTCTCCAAAAAACTAAAAACGGGAGGATCAAAAGAAAAGCTAGAAAGATTGACAACACTATTACTAAAAGAGGAAATAAAATTGGGACAAACATTATTATCCAAACCTAGAGCCTTATTACCAATCCTAATATTATTACAATTATCAAAATTGAAAAAAAATCACTAACCTCATTATTATTATTATGCGAAATAATATTATTGTTATTATTATTACCCAAACATAAATTATTATTTATATTTTTAATATTAATATTTCTATTCAAATTGAAAATAAAGTTATTTAATTATTATTATTAAACCAAATGATATTATTATACAAATTATTATAATTCAATTAAATATTATAAAAAATATTATTAATAGAACCACTTCCACTATTTTGAAAACTAACACAAACTAAAGAAGAATCAATAGACAACGAACCTAAAGGAATCCGGTGAATTTGTAAGGAATCCGCTGAATTTACAAAGTTATTAGATTCGAAACAGAAAACATGAGAATGTTCCAGCTTCACCCTAGATGGTGAAAAGGTGAGAAGCATTGTCAACCCAGGGTGAGAAACATTGTCAACCCAAGATCAGAGACGAGAGAAGTAATAGTATTTTATAAGTGAGCACAACTTTTTCACTTAATTCAATTTGGAAATAATGTTTTTTAGTTAATTTATTTATTTAGAAAAAAATATGTTTTTTTTTATTATTTTAGGAATTATATATTTTGCTTATAAAATTTTGAATTTATTTATATATTACATTCTAAACCATAAAAAATTACAATATCCCTAACATTTATATTAATTAGACAAGTGTCATAATTACTTAGATTAATAATAGATTGATTTCATAAAATCATTACATGATTTGTTGCAGTTAAAATGGTTTGTTAACTGCATATTTGGATTCAGCACCCTGAAAAACCCCTGGGACGCTTTCATTGTGCAGAAACTAGCTATCAAACTTGCGATTCCAATAAATTCCTGCCGGATTTCGACCGGAAAAACCCACCAAAAAAGCTTTCAAAAAGTCGCGTTACTGCCAAAAATTATATTAGTTAAACAACGCCCATAATTATTTAGATTAATGATGATAGATTGATTCCACAAAATCATTACAATAAAGAACTCAAAGCTGTTACAATGAAAATAGGCTGATACTGATTAATATTTGGACAATAGAGAACTCAAAGCTGTTACAATGAAAATAGGCTGATACTGATTAACAGGCTGATACTGATACTGATTAAGTTACTGTTCTGTCTACATGATATGTAACAGAATCCCAAAAGACGGAGTTGATTATAAGACTTGCTTTCTTATCACTGGTATCTTTTTACACTAGAAGCTTATGAGTAATACCTTTAGAAATTTGACACACGGTACAAATTAGAACATGTAAAGAAAGCAGTGGTTGCGAAAGTAAGAAAGCGGCAGGGTGCAGCCTTGTCACTCCTCGGCTTCATAGAACAACTGTTCTAGAGTGGAAAGCTTACCCTCAATGTTGGATAAGCAATCAGCGGAACTTGCCTTGGAATCGAGGACCCACGCACTTCCGTCATATCGAGCTGGGAGGGATCACCTTCAACTCTCCAGTTAAAAATGTGCAGCAGCTGAGCCAATACAATTTCAATGGTTGGAATAGCCATGAGTGCCCCTGGGCATCCTCTCCTTCCTGCACTAAACGGAATCATACTGAAGTCTGATTGATCTGTTGAATTGACATGTTCATCCTTCATGAATCTCTCCGGCTTGTATTCGGAAGCATCTGCCCCCCACACATTGGGATCCCTTCCTATAGCCCACACATTCACAATCAACATTGTTTTCTTAGGGATATAGTATCCTCCGACTGTCACAGCCTCTACAGATTCATGAGGAACCGCTATCACCGCAGGTGGGTATAATCTTAGCGTCTCTTTCACCACGCAATGGAGGTATTTCATGCTTGCTACATCAGATTCATTCACTTTTCGATCTTTGCCGACTACACATTCGATTTCTTCTTGCAAACTCTTCATCACATGGGGATGTCTGAGCAGCTCACTCATTGCCCATTCTAACGTAGTCGATGTCGTCTCCAAACCAGCTGCCGCCATGTCCTGCACAAATACGAATTTAATCAATGCAAAATATTGAAAGATTCAAGGATCATAAATGAGGATAGAATGGCCGAGACATATATACAAGCACGACAGCCTTCACAATTTCCCGCGTCATTTTGGAGTCGGCCTCAGCTTTCTCGAGCAACACATCGACGAAATCTTTTACATAGGCCGCTTCCTCTTTCTGCTGATTCGAGGTCGACGACGCCATCTTATGAGCAACGTGGTCGTCTAATATTTGCTCTGCAAATGCATTGAATGCGTTATGCATCTTCTTCATGCGCCCTTTGATACCTTGCAGATCAAGCCAATCCAGACCAGGAATAAAGTCTCCGATGTTAAAAGCTCCTACTGTAGATATCAGCTCTACTATTAAATCCTTAAAACTTTCGAAATCGCCACCCAAATCATCGTCACTAAATTTCCTCCCGGCCAGCACCCGCCAAATTATGTCGGAGTTGAGAGTAGCGATGGCCTTGCTCACATCCACGCCTTTTATTCCGCTCTCACTCTCCTTCCAGATTGAACGGATCACCGCAGACACCTCTTCCTCTCGCACGGGCCTGAAGGACTCGATTCTTTTGGCATTCAGGAGTTCTGATACGCATATTTTTCTCATTTCCCTCCAGTGATCTCCATACTGAGCGAAGATCACATCCTGATAGTTGAAAAATATATATTTCCCGGAGGATGTTAGAGGCCGGCTGGAAAACACCACGTCATGGGTTGAAAGAAAGAGTTTGGCCATGTCAGAAGAAGAAACGACGATAGTAGGGACAGAACCTAAACGCAGAGAGAAAATGGGGCCATATTTGTCAGCAAGGGCTTTAAGAGTACGGTGAGCGGGCTGTACCAATTGGTGGAGATTTCCGATTATTGGCCATGGAAAGGGTCCTGGAGGCAGTCTCGCCCTAATTCTTCTCTCCTGCAATAGCCATATGAAGACCAAACAGAAAAATAAACCAACAATTGCTGCTGTGACAGATGTTACGGGCAGACGGAGAGGCAGAATAGCAGTAAACGTATGAAATTCCATATCGAACACACTAAGAGACACATTGGTTGGAAGGAAGAACCGTATGGTATTTAAAGCCACCCGAGATTTATGAAAGCTCACTTTAAGTGTGAAAAGGTTTGAAGCCTCCTTTTGGGAGAATACTTTCCAAGCCATTTGACATGAAATTCACATTGTTCAATAGGGAGTTTAAGGTGAACATCATTTCATTTTAGAAATATATATGAAATGTGAAATTCAACATTAGGCTTTAGAGATTGGTAATACTAGTACTATGTGTACTTGTACCTCCAAATTATTGATATATACTGACAAATCAAAATAATAATGAGCAAGGTGTTAGTGGAGGGGTGTGAAACACAACCAAAGATTTTCCCACACTTATACGAATTGCAACTCTAGCTTATGAAAATGAACATTCAATTCTCACTAACAATGAATAAAATGATTTATTTGGAGTTCTCCAATTTGGGAGAAGATACATTCTACCCTAATCCTATCTAGGTGGACTCCCCCATCTGAAGGTTCATGATTTTATTTTCCATTTTTTGCTTTTAGATCAATAATTAACATGGTACACATAATAGTAGTAGACTCATTAGCCTTTGGATGTCTTATTCTCTATCCTAATTTTTAATTTGTTTAACTATGCTATAAAATTTGGACTTATTATCTAGTCCAAAGCCACATTCCAATTTGTATAACTATCTTATCAGATTTGGACTTATTAGCTAGTCCAAGCCACATTCCTATTCTACTCCTTTAGTTTCCAATAACACATTCGTAGCCATTTGTATAACTATGTTATCAAATTTTAACTTATTATCTAGTCCAAGCCACATTCCTATTCTACTCCTTTAGTTTCCAATGACACACTGGTAACCATTTGTATAACCATGTTATCAAATTTGGACTTATTATCTAGTCCAAGCCACATTCCTATGCTACTCCTTTGGTTTCCAATGACACACTCGTAGCCATAAGTAAGACTCATCCCATGCCTTTTAAATTTAGCCCATCTTACAAAAAATTTAACTTAGCTTACAAAAAGAAAATAACAATAATAAAATAATCTCAAATTAAATATCCTTTGTTGGGCCTAGGAAGCTAGTTTTTGTTGAAATATATATATTCTTTTTAAAGAATTTTTAGAAAAACCACTCAAACTAAGTATTTTGGTGTCTACAAATTTTTATGTAATTTTGTTACATCTTAAGGATGCAAATTTTGCTCATATAATATCTCCAATTTCCATAAAAATAAATAGATGTTCAAAAAATATATATTATATAAAAAAAATGGTAGAATATTTCTAGTTATATATAATTATTTAACCAATTGGGTTAAATCATTGAGAGATAAAGGAGGATATGTTCAGCATGTCAACAGAGCACAAAATTCACAGGCTGATATATTATCAAAGAGAGGACTCCTTTCACAAATGGGTTATTGGAATATGGATACTGTTTAGCTTGCGCCTTATAGTATATTATGTATATCTTCTCATAGGTGGTAGAAGAGGCCACTTATCGGGGTTTTTGGACTTTTTCTAGATTAGCTATTTGCTATTTGTTTTAGGTTTTATCTCCCCTTCTGGTTGTTTGCTTTTCGGCAGCACATATACTTCTTTTTCTTCACTAGTTATGGAGGAATTTTAGCTACATGTCATATTGGAATTAGTTTTTTCTCCTCTACAGTATTGTACAGGTTTGGTTATATCTCATATCAGGCTATATCAAGATGTGTTTTGGATTTTTATGATTATCAAGTAAATACAATCAAGCTTTTTTAGTTCTAAAAAAAAAAGGGAAGATATCATTATACAAATTAAATGTGATATTAAAAATAATATTACTTCGTCAATTGCTCTTAGCTCCAGTAATTGGGATTGTGGGTTGTCATCCCATCTACCTAGATTGAAATGCTTTATCCTATATTAATTAGACTCAAATGAGCTTCATATTTTCAAGCTTCATATTTTCAAACTATATTGATTAGACTCAAATAAGCTTCTTATTGTTTATCTTATATATCATATAACATGGCCATAAAAATCAAATATTAAAAAATAAAAAATAGCTTTTGCTTCATATTTTCAAACTATATTGATTAGACTCAAATAAGCTTCTTATTGTTTATTTTATATATCATATAACATGACCATAAAAATCAAATATTAAAAAATAAGAAATAGCTTCTGCTTCATATTTTCAAACTATATTGATTAGACTCAAATAAACTTCTTATTGTTTATAACATAGCCATAAAAATCAAATATTAAAAAATGAGAAGTAGCTTCTTTAAAAACGTTTGTTTTATATATCCTATAACACCGCCATATATATTCCCCGTGCATACGATTGTTATTACAAAATCTAATATGAGCTACCCGAAAAGTCGCAAGCTGCGGTATATATCAGTTTGTCTGTTATTAATGATTTAAAATTAAATTTTAAAAAAATAATAATATAATTAAATGTTATTATAAATAAATTATACAAAATAATATAATTTTTAATATATATAATATAATTAAATATCTTAAAACCAGTCATATAAAAGGATCACGTTAAATTGTTCTCATTTTATATAATTTAGATATAACCATCAATATTTCCAGCCTGAACTTCTGGTTAGATTCCCGCGCGCGTACGATTATTATTACAAAATCTCCACACAATCTAATATGAGCTACCCGAAAAGTCGCAAGTTGCGAATATATATCAATTTGTCTGTTATTAATAATTCAAAATTAAATTTTAAAAAAATATATATATAATTAAATGTTATTATAAATAAATTATACAAAATAATATAATTTTTAATATATATAATATAATTAAATATCATAAAACCAGTCATAAAAAAGGATCACGTTAAACTGTTCTCATTTTATAATTTAGATATAACCATCAATATTTCCACCCTGAACTTCTTGTTAGTTTCCCGCGTCCTTACGATTATTATTACAAAATCTCCACAAAATCTAATATGAGCTACCCGTTGCACTAAAAGTCGCAAGTTGCGAATATATATTGCTCCGGCCCTCACAATATAATCGGTTAAGTTGCGTGTTCAACTAACATGTTAAAATGGGATAAATTATTCAAGAAGCTGATTAAATTTTAAAATGAATTATTTAGTAAAATGTATGCTATAACATCAATTTTGTTTTTCAAAAAAAAAAATCTCTGAGTTAATATTTATTATTTATTATTCAAATTATTTATTATTAATTTGAATTATATAAAATTGAGTGGTCATATGATAATTGTGGAATGTTCTCTATGGAGTTTTAGATAGATTGTGATCACATGCAGTGTTAAGTCACTCAAAGATGTTAAGTCATAAAAAGAATGTTTTATTCAACTATGTATAAGGAATTGCTTTTTAGCAAATGAAATGATGTATTTAGGTAAGGGTGCATGTTGCGGACTTGGTGGTCATGGAATAACTGTGGATGGTAATACAACGAGAGTTGGGTCTGCCATATTTGAGTGGGATGCTAATCTGCAGAGGGTATGTTGTGTGTGAGAATTTAACATTGAAGCTTGATGGTCTAACTTTGGAGCTTGGGGGGTCAAGGAAATTGGTATGTTGACCTAACAAAAGCGCTGCTAGGACCCTAACATAAGGAGCTTATTTTTTAAAACTTATCGAGGGACCATCGGGTTAGTAGTGTTGATGTGATTTTGTTTGGTGGAACATCATTCGATTTCATCTAAGGAACTCTGGCCCAGAGGAAGGTATAAAATCTTGATCCCTCTACATGGTTTTCTTTCATAATAGGTAAATATTTTGGCTATTACAATTTACCTCCACTTTGGGGAGCTCTAGATTCTTCTTGTTAGTTCAAGTAGGATTTTGCAACATTGTTGAGGCTAGGTTATTGAGGTTTAGTTGTTTTACTAGTGTTCCAGGGGGTTTGGCCGAAAAGGTCTGTGTCTATTCTCTCCCTCGATCGACTAAGCTAATTGTTTGGTTCTTAGAACAACAGATTCTTCATGAATATGGTGGGGTTTGAGGTCTCCCATTGTCTTTTTTTCTCAATCATGTGCATAGATGAGTCTGCTCTTAGGAATTTCAACATGTTTACTAGACATTATTGAGACTTTGAGGTTTTCTGTAGACTCCAGGGTTGAATTGGGGGTTCAGGGGTCATGGCCTATTACTCGTGGCATGTGGCTTGGCACTAGGGTTGGAGACATTTATTTTCCTTCTTGGTGGTGTTTGTTCAGTGGCCAAAATGTCTTTTGGTGGGTTCTGGTAATTTTCTCAAGGGATTTGAGAACACCATGTGCCTTGTTGTCACTCACTGCTTTACAAGTTGTCAGTTGTCCAGAATGCCTAACAACAGTGAAGTTGAAGCCATTTCTAATGCCACAAAGCTCTAAGAAATAAATCAAACCCTCTCCATTGCCTAGTGCTCGGAAAGAGATTTCAAACGGTATATGGGAGTCCAAAAATAGACTCCTGGAGCAAAAGTTACAACATGTTGAAGTACCATTGTAAAGCATGGAAAACAAAGAGAAATGACCAAGTATGAAGGAAAATCACAATATCGGCGACCCGGGAGCCTATCGCAATCGTAAATCGGCTATTGAAGGGGTCCCAGGCACAGGATTACGGTTTATCGACAGGTTATGGTACTGATCGCCAATATTGTTGTCCCGCCCTGCTGATATCACTGTCCTGCCCCCGCAGTCCTGCATCATTGACACATCCGCGTATCGATGATCGGTAGGGTCCTAACTTTAAAGCCTCACAATGTTGCGATTTGCGATATAGTGTAACATCGTTGGAGGAGGCCACAATGAGTTTATAAAGGAAATGAGGGAAAAAACAAAGGCAGGGTCACCCCCTTCTCTCTCCTCCATGTGGCGGTACGGCTTATCGGCGATCGGCGGTGGGCAATCCTGCATCCCGCAGTCCCGCATATCGGCCATGTCGCATTCCCGTAGCATCGCGATCCCATAGTCCCGTTGTCCCACAATCCCTCTATCCCATAGTACTGTATTCTCGCGATCCTGCAGTCCGCAGTCACGCAGTCCTGCTGTCACGCAGTCCCACATGGCCCCCGCAATACCCGATAGGCCATCCTTAAGGAATTGCGGGGGGAAAACACGTTGATAATGTTAAAGCGTTGGGGAGGGTAGAGGCCGATTTACACTGAAAATCACTGAAAAACCAAGGGCAGGCAGACCCCCCTTTCTCTCTCCTCTGGGGGGGCACGTGGCAGACTACTTGCAGTACCGCAGTCCCGCGGTCCCACAACATCAGGTGATATCACTGATTTTCGATCCAGTGTAAAAGTGTCAGGGGAGGCCAAAAAAGATTAACTAAGGAAATGCCGAAAAATATTTACAAAGGAAATGCATGGAAAAATCAAGGTCGGGAAAAACCTTTCTCTCTCCTCCACTTGGCAGTACGAAAGGTGATGCGGCAAGTACGAAGGACACATGTCACTCAGAATCGACATTTTTAGGGGTCCTACGAGGGCATTTCCAGGTGACACGTGTCACCACTCACAGGGTGACACGTGATAGTGATAACATCACCCCCCATAGATCGACACTCGTCGATCGCACAGGTTAAACCACTCCTACACCAAAGTCTCCCCTAGCTTGCGATTGCAATATGCGGGGCTTTTTTCCCAGATGCGATATTTCATGTGTTCCACCCTATAAGGATTTCACGTCCGGACACATCAGCCCACACTATGAAAATAAGTGAAAGGGTCTTCCTCTCTCGGGTTGTGATATCTTTGGTGGGGATGATCCTGGCGATCGACAATCGCCATGTCAAGGGGAAGCACCAAAGTTAAAGTTTATCAAGCGTCGAGATGTGGTATTCGAATTAACAAAGGAAAAATCTCCTTGAACATGAGCTTGAAAGCCTTAGCGCCCGAGGACTAAGCCCTTGGTTATAGCCCCCAGTCATATGATAAGAAAAGCAGAAAGGGGCTGAACCAAAGGGGGCCATGGAGCATCAGAGCTCGTCGTTTTGCAGTGCTTTCAAGAGTAAAAGTCTCATTGCCTTACAACCCCGATAGTAGGGTACGAGACTCTTAAGGCGGATGGGTCAGCAGCTGAAGTGTAAAATGAAAGTGTGGCGCAACGGTAGACTAGTAAGGGTGGCTCAGGAAAACTTAATGGCACGGCATGGAGCTCCACTTTGATACCCGGTAAAGTACTGATGAGACAGGCCCCCATTTCTACTTTGTGATAAGCACTTATAGTCGACTCACTCCCTACTCCAGAGAACGATTCAATCATGCAGTAAAGGTAGAAGCGACATGGAACCAGCTGAACAACCAGAAGGATACACGATGATAGAGATGTGGCTTGATTAAAGGCCTTCACAAGAACTGCAAAGGACCTCTTCCTCCATCTTCCTCCTGTTTCCTATTATTTTCTGTAGTTTCATATTTCCAAGAAAAGGAGTAGATCTTGATTGTAATCTTTGGGCAACAGAAGCAAGGGAGGAATGGAAGAATGATGAAGAAGTGTGGGCACTTATTCGAAAGCTACAACAAGATTCCAGTACGTCTGATACATTTAGCTGGAAAAATGATTCATTATGGTACAAATATCGCTTATACCTCTGTAAGAATTCCCAGCTAAAACAAAAGATTCTTATGGAATTGCACACTTCTCCCTTAGGAGGGCACTCAGGATTTTTAAAAACTTACCACAGGGTTAAGAAGGAATTTTTTTGGGATGGCCTTAAATCAGATATTCAAAAGTTTGTGGCGGAATGTTTGGTTTGCCAACAAAATAAAGTTGAAACAATTAAGACACCGGGTCTATTACAACCTTTATCCATTCCAAGCCAACGTTGGGAGGAGGTTTCAATGGATTTTATCACAGGTTTACCCAAGTCTAAGGGAAAGAGTGTAATCATGGTGGTAGTTGACAAACTTACCAAGTATGCACACTTTTGTGCATTATCACATCCATTTAAAGCCAGTACAGTTTCTACTGCATTTATGGAAACAATTTAAAAGCTACATGGAAACCCAAAGATTATTGTAAGTGACAGAGATCCCATTTTCACTAGAAATTTTTGACAGAATTATTTTCTTGTCTTGGTACTCAGTTAACTCATAGCTCATCTTATCATCCTCAATCTAATGGGCAAACTGAGATAGTAAACAAATGTTTGGAAGGATATCTTCGTTGCTTTGTATCTGATAAACAGACACAATGGGTCAAATGGTTGCCTCTGGCTTAATGGTGGTATAACACTTCCTTCCATACAACAACAAAAATGACCCCATTTATGGCACTTTATGGGTATCAACCACCATCCATCACATCATATTTAAGATAAAACTCTAAGGTTCAGGCAGTGGAACATCACATCGAACATCAACAACAAGTCCTCCAACTCTTAAAGGATAACCTCGTGTTGGCACAAAATAGAATGAAACAACAGGCAGATCAACATCGCAGTGAAAGAAGTTTTGATGTAGGTGATTGGGTATTCCTACGGCTACAACCATATAAGAAAATGTCCCTAAAGCAAGCTAAGAAGGATAATAAATTATCACCAAAGTATTATGGTCTGTACAAGGTGTTGCAAAAGATTGGTACTATGGCATACAAATTGGAGCTTCCTGCAGCTTCTCGATTGCACCCAGTTTTCCATGTTTCATGTTTAAAGAAGGTTATAGCTGACAAGCTCCCAGTTCAAACAATATTGACAGAACTTGACGAGGAAGGAAAAATTATATTGGAACCGGAAGCAGTCACAGAAACAAGAACTCGACAGCTACGAAATCGATCAATTTCAGAGTATCTTATCAAGTGGAAGAACTTATCCGCTAAAGATTCCACATGGGAGGATGAGAATTTTATCCAGAAGTATCCAGAACTACTCAAGCATTGAGGACAACACTTTTTTGAAGGAGAGGGGCATGTTGGGTCCCTATAATACTAGTGATTACCCCATTACTATTGTAGTTATACCCCTTATTTATATTGTTGTGCCCCTATTACCCCCATGTTGTTATTTCTGTGCCCCATGGAATCCCTCTATTGTTATTTTTGTGGCTTTATATTATTATTGTTAGGTCGGCTGGATTATATTGTGACTCCTTAGACTCCTATTTATAGAAAGGAGGTTTTGTCATTTGAATCATCCAAGAATTGTTCATTTATGTAATGTAAAGGAGGTTGCCCCCTCGAAGAGGCTGAATTCTAAGGCGTTGATCTATCTTTTCTATCTTTTCTTGAGCTGGTTTCATAACAGTCCATTTTTAAATTATTTTTAGAAGTTACACTAATTGTGGATGAAAAAGGTGTCACATCGTAATGTTGAGTTTTCTGCATAAGCTTCTTGTTGACCTACACATAACACCAATCTCATTTCACTTGTTAGTATATGCATCCTAACTTTTGCCCACAAATTCACAAAAATCCAACATACTTTTATTTCCCCCCAACTAGAAATATTGCATGTCCCCATGCAATGTATTCATTGATTGTGCAATACTTTTTCAAAATGTTTGTATGGGTTTGCAGGAAAAGTGATGTAAAGCATTTGAAAAGATTTTGTATTTGTTAGGGAACAAGTAGTTTGTTTATAAACGATTGAGGGCAATTTATTATTATTATTATTATTATTATTTTTAAAGTAAATTCCTTCCTCCCGCTTTCCTTGAAAATGAAAATAAATGACATTGTATTTTTCAACTGTTCAAGCAAAGCAACCGCAACACTTTCTCTCTTTCCAATCTACATTAACCACAAATGCCTCAGGTTATATTGTTCAATTGACTATTGACATCAGTACTTGCTATGATTAGAAAGCAGATAACGACAAGTTTTCTACTTCGTGTTTTAAATGTGAGCAAGGGTTATCCTTCCATCCTTGAAAACATAAAAATGTCCTAAGCACTCCGAAACAAAATGGAAGAAATCACTTTCTGTTCGAATCATGTTTAATTTGGTATTGGCCGCCCACGGTTCAAGGTTTTTCCTATTCTTTCTCGATCTTTTGCGTAAGCCACCATTCTATTTGTAAACTCGATATTCTGAATAATGTGAAACAGCGTCGCCAATCATCAGTTTGTATATTAAAATCAATCACCTCCTGGACTTTTGGCTCCTCATTTCCTTGAAAGCTAGTCATCAGCCTGCATACTTAGAATTCCTAAAACCACGCTGAAACATAGGGCTCCTTAGTTTGTTGCAAAAAACTGTAACAATACAATACAATCTCAAATATGACCTTGAACAGCCCTATAAGCAAAGTAATCGATGAATGAAAATGGCGTGATGGAGCGCCTTCCCAATTTAAATGTACTCTTGGATGGTGCAAATAATAGGAAAATCAGCGATACTTATGCTGCATGAAAATTATAAGTCAAATATGTCAAATGAATATGAGGGTAGTTCACTCTATCGACATGACAGTGGAACTGACTAATCATAAAAGAAATGTGAAGAGAGCAGATGATAATGTAATGTGACATAAACAAGGCTCAGATTCAATAACCCACGCTAGATTTGCACCTTCAAGACTTGTGAACGACTATTTCAGATCCCAATGAATCAAAGCAAGAAAATATAAATGGAAATAGAATATGGAGAGAATTCATGAGGCATCTGGCTGAAAAACGGAAGGTAGCTCCTTCAACCAATGCGGCTCCAAGGAAGGCCATCATCTTGTGTACGTTAGCGGTGGCCACAGCTCCGCTGTTCGGTGGTGAAGCGGTACCTAGACCGGCTGCTAAGGGGCCAGAGGCCGGATTCTGAGTAGTGTGTGACGAGGACGGCGCTGAGGATGAGGATGACGCTGAGGAGGGTGTTTTGGCATCTTCCGAAGGGAAGTGATCATATGATAACTTATAATTATTGTCAGGATGTATTTTTTTTTCACCACTCGCGCATCAACCCAAAAAAAAAAAACATGCCACCTTCCCCAGTCAACAGTATCGAGGTATGGAGGCTCAGTCAGCTGCCGGAGTGCACTGATAAGGGATCACCCAGACAAAACCACTGTAAACGAGTCGTTGCCCGCGGTTGCGGTCTTAGACAATCTTGCAACATAATCTGCAAGGGTAGCAGCCAGATCATCCTCACCTTCAAAAACTTGGAAATCTCCACTGCTGCTAATAGCCAGAGAATCTTCCGTGTTAGACGACATTGGCCTTGGTTCCTTCACGCTCTTGCACAACAATGGAACACCCACAATGCTTTTAAGCCCTTTGTGAGTTCGTGTATAACAACACGAATGTGTGGACAGATTACTCAAGGGTGAGCAGATCGAACTGGAGTGTGGAAATTGGTGTGCAGATAAATAAAAGCGAGTCACCGACTGGTAGATCGAATTGCGGGGAAGGAGTGTTACAGAGAAGAAAGGACTCCAGCAATGGTGGATTTGAGTGGGGTGGGTTAAATCACCACCAAGGTTAAGTGCGTTGTCCTCTTCGGGGATGCATTACAAAAACAAAACAAAAAAATATTCTTTTATTTTTTATTTTATTTTTAATTTTAGAAAGAAACAAAAAAATTAGTTACGTGTAATTAAACTTCCAATGAAGCCATTCACGTAGCAGTAACAACAATAGATTCAGTAGCAATTTGTCAAATGAAAAATGAAAATATTCAAGAGTGAATGTGTCTAGTTGTTGTAACTGCAAATCAAAAAAATAAAAAGATGAATCTAATCTAGTAATTACATGGAACCATTGTTCGATAAAGCTTTGATAAGAATAGTTTCTCTCACTCAGATCATGTTGTAACTCCTCTTCTTCTACTCCGATCTGTTGTTCTTCTTCCTTGATCTCTTGTTTGAATGATTGTTCGCCATCAGATACGCAGGATTCTTTAGATGTTGAATCTTCGTTTGTTTCTTGGGGAGTAGTTGAACCTTCAATTCTTGTCAAGATCTCCTTTTCCAGGGAAGAGGAGATTCCGACTTCTGCAAGGATCTGAGTGAGTAGTTCCAAGCTGACACTCATTGTTAAACCATGTTGAAAGAGATTCTAAAAACAAAAAAATCAGCACACTAAAAATTGAATTAAAAACAAAAGGACCACAGAAATAATCTTGAATTCAATACTCAATTAAACCATCTTACGAGGACTGCTCATTAATTGAGTAATCG
Source organism: Pinus tabuliformis (assembly GCA_031772625.1). Taxonomy (NCBI): domain Eukaryota; kingdom Viridiplantae; phylum Streptophyta; class Pinopsida; order Pinales; family Pinaceae; genus Pinus; species Pinus tabuliformis. Next base: position 443,287,208 of record CM062813.1, on the reverse strand, counting down.
AATGCTTCAATTACAACCATGAACCATGAATTCATCAAACATTCTTCACAGTTTCGAAAATCAAACACACTTGCAAAAATTGAAATTCACACTTGCATAAATGTAAACACACCCTACATGCCCTGATCCATAATAGGTCGAGCCCATTACGGTATCTCGAATGTGATGCGTAGGCTGTTCCCCACGTCTTACCGCCTTAACACCTCGAAGTTAGGAACATGTCTAAACACACTTGCATGAAAAATCAAACTAAACTTCAATCCATCGTGCCTCCCCGGCAACGGCGCCAAAATGTTGGGTGAAAATGTGTCTGTTTAATTCTGTTGTAGTACTTGCCCAACTATTTAATTTGTCATTCCGAGGTCCGTAGACTTACTAGACACATGCACTATATATGCAGGACTGAAGTGGAACTAATCTAATCTAATCTAAATTACTGAAATCAAGTTAATCTAGAAAAGCATTGAAACACTAACTATGAAAGCAGGAAATTGCATAAAGGAAAAGCAATACAACATGTGAAGAATTGAATGACAAACAACATATGTGAGCTCACAACAATAAAACTATGTCAAATTATATTACAAGAACCAAGTTACAAATCATGAAAGCATAAAAATGAAAAACTAAGAATTCCTTTCCATTATTCATCATTAAAATGAAGAGAGATCACTCTCTTATATACATGAGGAAGATAACCTTGTCATAATTACATATCCAATATTCTCTCAAGCACTCTCAACTAATTTCCCATTATTACAAGATATGATCCCACAAATCTCTCAAGCATTTTTAACTACTTTCCTATTATTACAAGATATGATCCCTTTGAATCCTCCACAAATCTCTCACATATCTTGGATAAGATATGCCAACCAAATCCTCCATGATTTTCTCCTTAGGAATAGGATTGCATAATTATCTCCTTAATATGGTGGAGGAGATATGGATAAGTCTCTTGGAATCAATTCTTCACATATTTCCTACACATCACAAAACTCACATATTCTTGAGATATATATAAAAATATGTATATTTTCTAATATTTAATCATAAATTCACTTGTAATACAAAAATGAATAAAATGGAAATTAAGAAGGTGAAACCCAAATGTATGTATGAAAATGATATCATAAAAGGTTAATGGGATGATGAAATGTAAGGAATAGTGAAGAAAAAGGTGGATGAAAATATGACATTTTTGTGTCCCAACACTAGTCATTAGTCTTTGTTACATCAAGATAGCTTTTCGTGGAGGTTGACGGCTTCTGTGATTGAGATGATTCTTCTGTATATCCAAGACCTATCTTTATCAAAGGAGAATGCTGAACTTTGATAATTTCATTTAAAGTTTCTGATCCTTTAGCAAATCTATGATTGAGAGATTTTGTTTTCTCAAGATCTTTTCTTAGACCCACAATTTCAGATTCTAGTTTTTCATTGTTTTTTTCTTTTTCAGCAAGTTGGTATGTCAAGGTATCTATGATCATATTCTTTTCTTCTAAACAGATTTTGAGTTTAGAGATTTCTTCATGAAAGTTTTCCTCTTCTAAAGCATCCCAAAATTCATCATTGTCATAAGCCATGAGAAGTCTATAATCATCACTATTAGATAAACCATCACTATCCTCTTCTAAACTATCCCAAAAATCATCGCTATCATAAGCCATGAGAAGTCTATAATCTTGATCAGTTTCATCTTCATCACTATTAGATAAACCATCGCTATCTTCATGAGTATAGTAACTCCTTCTATTCACAACTTGTTGTCTATTCCCTTTTGCATATTCCTTTCCTTTTTGATATTTATCTTTATGAGGACATCTAGCAGCATAATGATCGACTCTACCACAAGTAAAGCATTTGAAAGGTAGCTTACCTCTAAACCTTCCAAAACCCTGTTGAAGCTTCTTGACAAAATTTACCTCTTCTTCATCTTCTGAAATGTGTCCTGATTCATTGTGTTCTTCCCTTCCTTTTCCTTTTGCTGAAGCTTTAAATGTGGCTTCTCTCACATCTGATGGACCTCCTTTTCTCATCTCAAAAGTAGTTAGGATTCCGTGAAGCTGTGTCATAGTGATATTCAGCAGATCCTATTTTTATTCAGACACTTTGATTCAAATTTAGCAGACAAGGATCTCAAAATTTTCTCAACTAAGGTAACTTCCTTTATTTCTTCACCCAGATTCTTCATACAATTAACAACCTCATCTATACGTAAGAAGTAACTAGCTATATTCTCATCACTATGCATCTTAAGAGTTTCATACTGAATTCTGAGAGTTTGAAGCTTAGCACGTTTTACCTGAGAGTCTCCTTCGTAGCTCTGAACGATTTTGTCCCATATCTCTTTGGCTGATTTGAGCTGCATGACTTTGACAAACTCTGATTGTGACAAACTTCCTAATAAAGTATTGATAGCTTTGGCATTGGTTTCATATTGCTTTTTACCTGTCGTGTTTGTAGGAACTGTTGATGGAAATTTATATCCTCCTTCCACAATTTCCCAGACATCTGTTCCAAGAGATTGTAGATAGGCTATGGTTCTTATTTTCCAATAAAAAAAGTTTCTCCCATCGAAGATTGGCGGTCTGATGGATCCCATGCTTTCATGATTATTCATCTTGATGGATCTTCCTTCAAGCGATCAAGCTTCTTCTGAAGAACTTGGCTCTGATGCCAATTGTTGAAATAATACTGAGAGGGGGGTGAATCAGTATTATCAGATCAAGAATTTTTCTTTTTCATAATTAGATTTATATATGCTACTTCAGAGAGGGGAACTATCATGTACACGCAACTGTCTTTAAGGAAACCAACGTTTATGCAGTAAACTTATGATTCAATTAATTCATCATATGTTGATCTTTAATCAGTGCATCAATACTTCATCAATCATTAAATAGTAACCATGTGTAGTATAAACATAATAAACCATTACACATAAGCAACACACATGAACACCAAGATTTAAGGTGGAAACCCAATGGGGGTGAAAACCACCTGCTGTTGTCATCTTTGTCTTCTTTTAATAATAAGAAAATATATTTACAATCTTGCACTAGTGCAAACTCAGACCATTATGCAGGCTTCTACCTACAGAAGGTTACAACCTTCTCTCATTCTCTAGCTTCTACTGGAAGGGAGCTACAACCCCCTAGCTCTTGTACTAGCCAATATGTTTACTAGTATGTAGGTGCCAACCTACAAAAAACTCCACTCTTCCACCAAGGACCACGTTTCATGAATTTTCAGACTGGATGCCCTTGACTCATCAATAACCCATCAGAAATTTAGAAACTCAAACTTTATCAACCAAGATGCAGTTAATCTAAAACAATCAGATCACTGTCAGCAAAACACTGTGCTAAACCCAGAAACCTGTATCAACATTCAGAACCAACTGAAACCTCAAAAATTCATGTGGCAGACTGTATATGCTACTTCAATTAAGAAAACCTATGTGTATACACTACTTCCTTCAACCCAACCTGTGTATACCTCTAAAGATTATGAATCATAAAATCTTTGAATCACAAACTGTACCAACCAGGAGTGTACTGAACATCTAATGTCAACTTACAAAACTTTACCCAGGAAGGCAATAGAAAACACTTCTTCTCACTTATATAATCAATCAAATATCAACCTCCTTATGCATTCAGATTTACATTCAGATCTAAGAAGACTTCATTGACAGACAACAGTAAAATAGCAGTAGCAATAAATCAGCAATACTAATCTAATAGATCATTCATCTCTAAACATCAAGCCTTTCCTTTGTATATGCTACTTGCAAGAACAGAACCTGCATGTATACGCTCTTTTGCCGAGACGAACCTACGTACAGATCTGCAAATATTGACTTAGAACTTTGTTACAATTCCAAACTTCATACAAACCGAGATCATGATAGATAACGAATAAAACAGACGCAAAAAATCAGATCTAGCCTTAACCAATATCAGATCATTCAAGAATAAGTCATTTCAGGTCTCATGATCCTTATCCAATATTGAGCTCAAGGTGCACATAAATATTTCATATCTAGTCCCAAACATAACCCTGCAAAATAAATATACTTCAGATATAAGTATTCCTTAGAATCTTATTCACTTTCACATATGGCCTTATGATCCTTTCTTCTTTATATAGTATTTGGCCTTTCTCAATACCATGGACCGAATCCACTTAGGAACAATTCCTTGGATCAAATACCACAGACCGAATACCTCGGACTAAATACCTAGGGTCAATATCATGGTCCAAAGATACCTTGGACCAAATACCTCGAACCAAAACCATGGTTTTTGACATGTATGCACTTTGCCTTCTGTGGGAGTGCGTGTGTACATTATACTCTATTTTTGTTCTGAGTACCTCCGTGTATATGTTGCTTGGACTAAGTGAACCTATGTGTATCTCTTAAACTGCTCTTACATCATCTTCTTCCTTCAACTTCTTTATTCTGATCAATAGACCTTAGTTCCATCTTTCTGATCCTCTATACCACTGCCCTACTACCTCTAAATATTTCTGTTAGCCTCTTATCAAAATTGAGCTTACCTATAGAGTTTCCATCAAGGACAATACTTGTATCATAATGCCAACAATCTCCCCCTTTGGACTTGATGGCAACCATGATGGTGTTGACTACTGCAAGCTGTAAAGACTGTTAGAGATACCATACAACACCAAAATACCAAAATACTCTCCCCCTTTGACATCAAGGGCAAAGGGCGGACCACTCTACTCTCCTCCTTTGCATGATGCTATCCATACTCCCCCTGAGTACATGCCGAGTCTACAGAGAGATGATTCAATATAATAACATGACACTATAACTCAACAAAGTGAGTATGACCTCCCTATGACCATGAACTCATACATACATCAATCACCCAACCAAGTGGGGATACACCATATTTGACTCATCTGCCCAACCAAGTGGGGATATACCAAAGTTTATACATGATAGAAATACAACAATTATTACATCATCCATCCCAAGGATATTGGGGAAATAAATTACTTCATAAGACCAATAGAAATCATTGAAATATAGACCATGACAAAGGAAGTTATATCACACTAATGACTGATGCAACTAAGAAATAGTTGAGTTCAACAACCATAATGCCAACAATGTGGAATGTGAACGCTCCCCCTGAACCTGTGCTACCACTGTTTTTTTGTTAGAAAAACATATACGTGCTTTCAGCCAAGGAAACCCGCGTGTACCCATGCATATACTACATGAAACCAACGTGTAGTAAACATCCTCTGAAAAACTGGATTTAATAGCAGGGTGATGCAACAACAACTCCCAGCTTTTGTCTGAGATATTCAATTTTTTCTCTGGACAGTGGGTTAGTGAATATATCAGCAACTTGTTCTTTGGAGGGGACATACTCCAATTTGACCTTTTGTTCAAGCACTTGTTCTTGTATAAAATGGTACTTGATGGGTATGTGCTTGGTATTGGAGTGCATGACTAGATTGTTTGAAATACTGATGGCACTTGTATTATCACATAGAATGGATATGGGTGGAGTACATGTGATTTGAATGTCTTGTAGAGTTTGCATCATCCAAGGTAATTGTGTGCAGCAAGATGTAGCAGCCACATATTTTGCTTCAGCTATAGATAAAGCAATTGAAATTTGTTTCTTATTGAACCAAGACACTAACCTGGAACCCATATAGAATGCACCACCACTAGTGATTTTTCTATCATCAACACTTCCTACCCAATCTGCATCTGTATATGCATGAAGAGTAAGATCTGCATCTCTAGGATACCATAGTCCAAAGTCCTGAGTTCCTTCAAGATATTTGAAAATTCTTTTGACTGCCTGAAGGTGTGATTCCTTTGGATTTTCTTGGAATCTTCCAACTATTCTTACTGCATGCATGATGTCAGGTCGGGTACCTATTAGATAAAGTAGACTGCCAATCATGGATCTGTAAGTTGGTTGATGTACTGTTGATGATTCATCATTTGAGCTAAGACTACATCCTATCACCTTTGGAGTACATACAGGTTTAGAATCTTCCATTCCGTACTTTTTCAAGATCTACTTGAGATATTTGGTTTGTGAAAGAAAAATACCATCTTTAGTTTGTTGAACTTGTAGACCAAGAAAATAGGTAAGTTCACCAAGCAAGGACATTTCAAATTCTTGTTGCATTATTGAAGCAAAATTCTGACTCATGGATTCTTCATTGCTACCAAAAATGATATCATCAACATAAACAATAATAATTAGAAATTTATCATTTTCAATCTTTGTATATAAATTTCTATCTGCAGAACCTTTTGTAAAACCTTGTTGGTGTAGATATTTGTCAAGGCGGTAATACCAAGCCCTTGGAGCCTGTTTCAGACCATAGAGAGCCTTTTTGAGTCTGCATACAAGTTTTGCATCATTTCCAAGAATGAATCCTTCTGGCTGTTCAATATAAACTTCTTCTTCTAAATCTCCATTAAGGAAGGCTGATTTTACATCCATTTGGTATACTTTGAATTTACGAAAACTGGAAAGAGCAAGAAACATTCTTATGGCTTCAAGTCTGGCAACAGGTGCAAAAGTTTCTTCAAAATCTATACCTTCTTGTTGAGAATACCCTTTACAAAAAAGTCTGGCCTTGTTTCTAATGACTTCTCGATTTTCATTCAGCTTGTTCTTGAATATCCATTTAGTTCCTATAATATTTTTATCATAAGGTCTAGGAACTAATTCCCAAGTTTCATTCTTTTCAATTTGATCAAGTTCTTCATCCATGGCCTTGACCCAACATTAATCTTTGCATGCTTCATTTACATTTTGAGGTTCAGTGGAGGATAGTAATGCTAGATATCTTGAGGTCCCTGTAATAGTTCTTCTTGTCTGTACACTAGCCTCCCTTTCTCCTAAAATTTGAGTTTCTGGATGATATTTCTAAACATACCTGGACGAAGTCTTTTATTCTACCATTATATCTTCTTCTGGTGCTTCATTGGTTTCTTCTTCAATATAATTTTGATTTGATGTGGGAAAGTAATCCCCATCTTCCTAATTGTCATAATCTTCTGTTGATTTTATCTATTTTGGATTTCTGCATGCTTCATCAACTACAACATAAATTCTTTCAACAATTTTCCCAATTCTTTTATTATAACATTTATATCCTTTACTTCTAGAAGAATAACCAAGAAGAATCCCCTCATCTGCTCTGGGTTCAAACTTACCAAGTTTTTCATCAGTCCTTTTGATAAAACATTTGCTTCCAAAAACTTTAAAGTATTTTACAGTAGGAGTCTTACCATACCAAAGTTCATGTGGAGTTTGAGTGCTATTTACCCAAACATTTGATTTGTTGAGAATAGTCACGGCAGCGAATGCACCTTCACCCTAGAAGGTTGCAGGAGTTCCAAATTCATCTAACATGGCTCGAGCCATTTGTTGAACTGTTCTGTTCATCCTTTCTACTACACCATTTTGTTAAGGTGTACTTGCAGTGGAGAATTCCCTTTTTATTCCATGTTTTTCACAAAATTCAAAGAATTCATCTGATATAAATTCCCCTCCTCGATCAGATCTAAGGCATTTGATTTTTCGGTCTAATTCATTTTCAACCAAAGCTTTGAAGGCTTGGAACTTTTCAAATGCTTCATATGTATGCTTTAGAAGACCTATCCAACACATTCTGGAAAAATCATCAATGAACAAAATAAAGTATTCTTCTCCACAAGGTGACTTTTTCCTTATTGGTCCACATAAATCAGTATGGATAAGTTCAAGAGGCTTATTAGTTGACCCTTCTTTTTCCATGAAGTGAACTCTGGTTTGCTTACCGATTTGGCATGGTTTGCATATTGTTTTTCTGGGATGCTGATATTTAGAAGATCACGAACAGCCTTGAGTCTGCATGCTTTTCTTATTTGAGAAAATCTTAGATGTCCCAATATTCTATGCCATAGCCAGTTTTCATCACTTTTTCTTAGATAGCACTATTTTTGTCCTCCTTTGAGTATTTATAAGTTGTTTGGAGTTCTTGTACCTTTGATCATGGCCTCTCCTGTATCAAGCTCACGAACAACACATCCATTTGATCGAAATGCCACTTCATTTCCTTGATCACACATTTGACTGACACTCAATAGGTTATGCTTTAAACCATCTACATACATAACATTTCCAGCTTTAACCTTTTCTTTCAAGAAAACAGAACCTTTACCTTTTATGACAGCTGGAGTGTCATTTCCAAATGAGACATTCTTTTCCTTTTCTAAGGCATTATATGAGTGAAGTTTCTCTTTGTCACCTGTCATATGTTTGAAGCATCCACTATCGATGTACCACTAATTTTCTTGTCCTTCTGCATACAAGGCTATACCACATCTTTTTGTTTGAGATTCTTTCCTTCTCCATATCTTGGGATTTAATGGCATTTTCTCCTTTTGAGGTGTTTTCCGAAATTTTCTCCTGCATTCAGATTCTTCATGACCAAAGTTGTTACAAATTGAGCATTCTATTTCATTTTCAAGAGGAGAAAAGTTATTATAGGAACTTATCTTGATCCCTGTTACATTCCTTTGATTTCGTGCTTCTCTAGTCATGATGGTTTTGTAAGCAACACATTGAGCAGCTTTATGCCAAAATTATGACATGAAAAACATTTCCCACTAAAGAAGTTTCTGCGACTATCGAATCTATTTACCTGTTGATTGTAGTTTCTATTGATATTCATATTTGGTGCAAATTGAGTATGATTTGCCTGAGGTTATGACGATTGTCATACTGTTCGCTGGTCTTTGCTGCATCAAGATAGCTTTTGGTGGAGGTTGACAGCTTCTGTGATTGAGATGCATCTTCAGTGTATCCAAGACTTATCTTTATCAAAGGAGAACACTGAAATTTGATAATTTCATTTAAAGTTTATGATCCTTTAGCAAATTTAAGATTGAGAGATTTTGTTTTCTTAATATCTTTTCTTAGACCCACAATTTCACATTCTAGTTTTTCATTGTGTTTTTCTTTTTCAGAAAGTTGGTATGTCAAGGTATCTATGATCATATTCTTTTCTTCTAAATAGATTTTGAGTTTAGAGATTTCTTCATGAAAATTTTCCTCTTCTAAAGCATGCCAAAATCATCATTGTCATAAGCCATGAGAAGTCTATAATCATCACTATTAGATAAACCATAACTATCCCCTTCTAAACTATCCCAAAAATCATCGCTATCATAAGACATGAGAAGTCTGTAATCTTGACCAGTTTCATCTTCATCACTATTAGATAAACCGTTGCTACCTTCATGAGTATAGTAACTCCTTCTATTCACAACTTGTTTCCTATTCCCTTTTGCATATTCCTTTCCTTTTTCATATTTATCTTTATGGGGACATCTGGCAGCATAATGACCAACTCTACCACAAGCAAAACATTTTAAAGGTAGCTTACCTCTGAACCTTCCAGAACCCCGTTGAAGCTTCTTGACAAAATTTACCTCATCTTCTTCTTCTGAAATGTATCCCAATTCATTGTGTTCTTCCTTTTCTTTTCCTTTTGTTGAAGCTTTAAATGCGGATTCTCTCATATCCGATGGACCTCCTTTTCTCATCTTAAAAGCAGTTGGGATTTTGTGAAGCTGTGTCATAGTGATATTCGGTAGATCCTGTTTTTCTTCTAGGCAGACACTTGATTCAAATTTAGCAGACAAGGATCTAAAAATTTTCTCAACTAAAATAACTTCTTTTATTTCTTCACCCAGATTCTTCATACAATTAACAACCTCATCTATACGTAAGAAGTAACTAGCTATATTCTCATTACTATGCATATTAAGAGTTCCATACTGAATTCTGAGAGTTTGAAGCTTAGCACATTTTACCTGAGAGTCTCCTTCGTAGCTCTGAACCATTTTGTCCCATATCTCTTTGGCTAATTTGAGCTACATGACTTTGACAAACTCTGATTGTGACAAACTTCCCAATAAAGTATTGACAATTTTCACATTGATTTCATATTTCTTTTTACCTGCCGTGTCTGCAGGAATTGTTGATGGAAATTTATATCCTCCTTCCACAATTTTCCAGACATCTGTTCCAAGAGATTGTAGATAGAATGTGGTTCTTATTTTCCAATAAACAAAGTTTCTCCCATCGAAGATTGGCAGTCTGATGGATCCCATGCTTTAGTGATTATTCATCTTGATGGATCTTCCTTCAAGCGATCAAGCTTCTTGTGAAGAACTTGGCTCTGATACCAATTGGTGGAAATAATACTGAGAGGGGGGATGAATCAGTGTTATCAGATCAAGAATTTTTCTTTTTCATAATCAGATTTATATACGCTACTTCAAAGAGGGGAATTAGCGTGTACACGCAACTGTTTTGAAGGCAACCAATGTTTTTGTAGTAAACTTATGATTCAGTTAATTCATCATACGTTGATCTTTAATCAGTGCACCAGTACTTCATCAATCATTAAACAGTAACCATGTGCAGTATAAACATAATAAACCATTGCACATAAGCAATACACATGAACACCAAGATTTAAGGTGGAAACCCAATGTGGGTGAAAACCACTTGCTACTGTCATCTCTGTCTTCTTTTAATAATAAGAAAATCTATTTACAATCTTGTACTGGTGCAGACCCATACCAGTACGTAGGCTTGTACTTGCAGAAGGTTAAAACCATCTCTCATTCTCTAGCTTCTACTTGAAGGGAGCTACAACCCCCTAGCTCTTGTACCAGCCAATATGTTTACTAGTATGTAGGTGCCAGCCTACAAAAAACTCCACTCTTCCACCACGGACTATGTTTCATGAATTTTCAGATTGGATGCCCTTGATTTATCAATAACCCGTCAGAAATTTAGAAACTTAAACTTCATCAACCAACATGCAGTTAATCTGAAACAATCAAATCATTGTCATCAGAACACTGCGTTGAACCCAGAAACCTATATCAACATTCAAAACCAACTGAAACCTTAAAAATTCATGTGTCAGACTGTATACGCTACTTCAATGAAGAAAACATGCGTGTATACGCTACTTCCTTCAACCCAACTTGCGTATACCTCTAAAGATTCTGAATCATAAAATCTCTGAATCACAAACTATACCAACCAGCAGTGTACTGAACATCTATTATCAACTTACAAAACTTTACACAGGCAGGCAACATAAAACACTTCTTCTCACTTATACAATTAATCAAATATCAACCTCCTTATGCATTCAGATTTACATTCAGATCTAAGAAGACTTCATTGACATATAACAGTAAAATAGCAGCAGCAATAAATCAGCAATACTAATATGATAGATCAGTCATCTCTGAACATCAAGCCTTTCTTTTGTATACGCTACTTGAATTAACAGAACCTCCGTGTATACTCTCTTTTGCCGAGACGAACCTACGTACAGATCTGCAAATAATGACTCAGATCTTTGTTGCAATTCTAGGCTTCATACAAACCCAAATCATGATAGATAACGAATAAAACAGACTTAGAACATCAGATCTAGCCTCAACCAATATCAAATCATTCAAGAATAATTCATTTCCGGTCTCATGATCTTGATCCAATATTGAACTCAAGGTGCACATAAATATTTCAGATCTAGTCCCAAACATAACCCTGTAACATAAAATATACTTCAGATAGAAGTATTCCTTAGAATCTTATTCACTTGCACATCTGGCCTTATGATCCTCTCTTCTTTATATAGTATTTGGCCTTTCTCAATACCATGGACAGAATCTACTTAGGACCAATACCTTGGATCAAATACCACAGACCGAATACCTCGGACTAAATACCTAGGGTCAATATCATGGTCCAAAGATACCTTGGACCAAATACCTCAAACCAAAACCATTGTTTTCAACATGTACGTGCTTTTCCTTCTGTGGGAGTGTGTGTGTATGTTATACGCTATTTCTGTTCTGAATGCCTATGTGTATACACTACTTGAACTAAGTGAACCTGCATGTATCTCTTAAGCTGCTCTTACATCATCTTCTTCCTTCAACTTCTTTATTCTGATCAATAGACCTTAGTTCCATCTTCCTAATCCTCTGTACCACTGCCCTATTGCCTTTGAATATTCCTGTTAGCCTCTTATCAAAACTGAGTTGACCTATAGATTTGCCATCAAGGACAATATTTGTATCATAGTGCCAACAATCTCCCCCTTTGGACTTGATGGCAACCATGATGGTGTTGACTACTATAAGCTGTAAATGCTGTTAGAGATACCATACAACACCAAAATACCAAAATACTCTCCCCCTTTGACATCAAGGGAAAAGGGCAGACCACTCTACTCTCCTCCTTTTCATGATGCTATCCATACTCCCCCTGAGTACATGTCGAGTCTGCAGAGAGATGATTCAATATAATAACATGACACTATAACTAAACAAAGTGAGTATGACCTCCCTATGACCACGAACTCATGCATACATCAATCACCCAACCAAGTGGGGATACACCATATTTGACTCATCTACCCAACCAAGTGGGGATATACCAAATTTTATACATGACAGACATACAACAATTATTACATCATCCATCCCATGGATATTGGGGAATTAAATTACATCATATGACTAATAGAACTCATTGAAATATAGACCATGAATTGTGCTTTCCTGCTATTCCTTTTCCTTCTTATTCCAAAAGTCCAAGTATCTACACTACTCCAAGAGTGCTCCAAGAAAACTCTAAGTATCCAAGAGTATGAGAGAGAGAGAGAGAGAGAGAGAGAGAGAGAGAGAGTAGGGAGAGAGCTCCAAAACTGAACTGACAAAAGTCCGTGAACTGATCTTCATAAGACTTTTTATTAATGAGGCCTCTATTTTCTTCATTTTCCTCCTCACATGAAATCTATGACCTTTCACCTCCCTTTTCTCCTAATTTCCATTATTTTCATAAATAAATGTGCCAAAATGCCTTTTTGCCTTTCCAAAGCCCTTGCCATTTCCTTTTCCAATTTCCTTAGCCATTAATTAACCACAATTGATCCTCTTCACTATTTGTTTTCCCAACATTAAGCTCTGAATACGCATCCCATCAACCGTGGTTATCATTTTTCCTTTATTAACTTTTTACGTGGATTTTTGACCAGGGTTGTTACACTTTTTCATTACTAGGTCATAATCTCATAGCGATGCACCATTCAAGAACTTTTTCTAGATTCTGTAAGGCTTGGTCAAATTCATTGCTAGATGGAGTGAAATCATCCATCTATAGTTCAAGTCCTTCACTAATTAAATCGGAAAAAATACTCAAGATTTCCCTCTGGAAAGTGGTAGGTGCATTTCACAGCCCAAATGGTAAAACCCTATATCCAAATGTTCCCCATGGACAAGTGAACATGGTTTTGTCCTGATCTTTAGGAGCAATATGGATTTGATTATATCCACCAAAACCATCCAAGAAAGAGAAAAAAATATTTCTAGCAAGACTGTCAAGGACTTGATCTACAAATGGAAGAGGAAAGTGATATTTTTGTGTAGCTTTATTCAATTCTCTGTAATCCACACAACTTCTCCATTTTCCATTTTTCTTAGGGACCAAAACCAGTGGTGAAACCCACTGGCTGCCAGAGATAGGATATATAAAATTAACATCAAGAATCTTTTACAACTCTTATTTTACTATATCCCTAAGGTGTGGATTTAATCTTTGTTGAGGCTGGAAAATGGCATGGGCATCATTTTCTATATAAATTTTATGTGTACACAATTAAGGATCGGTGCCTCTCATATCGGAATATTCCCAAGAAAAAGACAGTTTATATTTCTGGAGGATTTAAATTAATTTTTTATGTTGCAGATCATCCAAATTAGCACTAATGTTCAAAGTCTTACCAAGTTCAATTTTGATGGGAACACTATTATGAATTGTAGTTGTGGGTATATGATCATTATTCAAAATCTCTAGTGGATCTCCCTGGGCCTCATTATCAAGCATAGCTTTTAACATTTGACATGTTGGATTCCCAACAATAGAAGGTTGGTGGATATAAGATGAGATTTTTAACAACAGTTCATTTTGCAATCATCATATTCCTTGTTTTTCATCCTATATATGCATCTGTAGTTTCCAGCCATGGTCTCCCTAATATCAAAGGATGTCCATCCAACCTATTTCTAGAATTGATAAACAGAAAGTCCATTGGGTACTCCCAAGAATAAACAGAAATGATAATATCATCCAGAGTGCCTTCTGGTTTTACTACCTGTTATCGCTCCATAGTTTTCTCTAGGATGAAAGGAGAAAACTCAAAGGTAACCACAGACCTCTTTTGATTGATAGATTTGTCTTCTTCAATCATACGGGGATCCCTCACTCGAGAAATATAAATACTTTAAAGCACAAATTTAGCAGAGACCATTTCTGACAATGAAACTCTAAAGATGTTTGGTTGAAAAATGAGTGGTCGGCTAGGTAATAACACATGATAAATTTTTCTTTTTATTCATTTTCTTACGCAAGTAAACCGACATCTATTACAAGGGATTTTCATTATGACTTGGGATACAATGAAAGGTTGCAGTTTAGAAGGGACAAACTGAAACAAAATAGACAATTTCTTCCTCTGAAAATAAACAATGTTTCTTTTACATGAGAAAGAAAGGATAGATGAAAGAGATAACATACATGAGTATAAGACATTCCATTTGCAACTAAAACGTGAAAACGGTTGAAAAGAGCAGCTTAATTGAAGTCTAAGTCAATTGAAATCATAATACTCATATAACACAAAAAGTCAATAGAATAACTAAGCAATAAACAAAAATAATCCAAGACATCATACCATAAGAATCCTTGTACAGTGGAATCAATATCCCTCAATACATAAGCACTGCACCATGAATCAATCACAAAAGAAAAAATTGTAGAAAAATGAAACCAACACAATGTTGAACCATCAACAAACTTTTTAATCTGTTTTTCTATTTTAAATAGACATCGAATAGCAAATCAAAGTGTTTAGATGCATCACATCATTGATCCAACAGAGGATCGAATCAAAGTAAAAAGAGGAAATATTTTTGTTGTTTTAAAGTCTTTTTCCTCTAATGATCAAAAATAAAAAAACATAAAGCATTCATATCCTCAACAAAAACACTAAATCATTGTAAAATCACTCTTGTTTTCGAAGCATATCTTCATGGATCAAAAGCAGCAAAAAGAATGACAGCTAGCTGTGGAATGCGCAGTGACTGAGTAACAGTTGGGCAGTGACTGTGTTGGCACGTTTTCTTTCAAACTTGACACGTGGATGGAAACTGATGGTGTAAATTGGCTACCACCTCTGCTACATGTTCACCCATTTAAACTTTGACATCTGGCATCTTCGTCGCCTCTATGAACACCTTCCACAAACTGAAATTAAATTGCGCGACACTGGTAACCTTAGAGAAGCACTGCATGAAACTAGTAAACTTAGAAAACACTGCACGACACTGGTAAACTCAGAAAACATTGTGCAACACTGATAACCCTTTATGCGGCACTGCGCAAACACTGGTAGCCTCTGCGCAACATTTTGTAGCATCCGCGTAGCGGGACAATTTTTTGAATATATCTCCCAAATAGTAATACTTGTGTAAAAACTAAAGGAGTTGATTGTAGACGATACTTTTTTCAAGATATAACTCTCTCAGTTTCTCCAAATTCTTCCCCATTTTCCTAGAAAATGATTTGCAAAACAATGACTTAAAACATGAAATTTACAAATTGTGGAAAATGAGCTTTGAATATGCATTCGAAGCTCTCGATCTGACACCTGTGCAAAATCTGGAAGAGGTTATTGTGCTTTTCCTTGTCCTTTATAAAAAACTCTTTTAGTTTCCCAAAATTCTCTTTTATGTGGTTGGAAATAGTTCTACCAAATGGTGACTAAAATAGAGTCCTTCATTTGTTATATCCATCCCTATTTCAACTGTATTGCTCTTGTAGTAGGCCTGCTAGACTCCATCTCAAGCTTCTTGGGTTGTTCTTCAAATGCAACCTACTTACCTTTGCCTTGTTTTGTGATTTCATAGAACGCCTTTTGTAATGATTTTGAAAATGATTCAAAATTATGCTAACATAGTTTGACTTGATGTTTAATCAGCACTCCATATAACAACACTTGAAAAGAAATCATTTGGAGTGTGGGGGCATAGCAAAATCTAGGGAAATGATGTGGTATGATGAATGATTGATTTATAATGGATATGGGCAGGGATTAATCATCATTCAAAATGATGTTTAGGCAAGGGAAATTTAGGTCTAGGAACTTATACTTAGGATAAAATGGGGGTATAGGCCTAAATCAGAAAATAGGGATGATGTGAATGTTTAGGAATGTTGTGTTGTGTTATATTCTTTCCACGACTACCTCACATGTGGGGGGATTACAGGGGGGCCAGAGACCCCCCATACATTGTGCCAGGTGCTACTGGGGTCACAGGGGGGTATGTAGGGGTGCGGTAGCCCCCCTGTACAAGGTCTAGGGCAGTGCCCCAGGAAATGTTTTTTTGGACCCTATATTAGTTGGGCGGACCTACCTATGGTTTTGTGCATGGATTTTGGACATGGTTTTGGGCATGATGGTTTTCATTCCATGGTATTTTGTAGATTCGGTCAAGGGAACTACAATTATGTTCTAATCCAGGGTTAATGGATTGGGGTTTATAAATGCTTCGGCATGTATATATATATATATGTATTGTAACATTGAAAGGAACATAATGAAAAATCAATCTAGTAGTCCCAATTTTGGGATCCAAGGGAAAATCTCTATTTATATCTATTTTATGTTTTATTCTCTCACCATTATTTATTTTCTGT
This sequence comes from Pinus tabuliformis, assembly GCA_031772625.1. Lineage (NCBI taxonomy): Eukaryota > Viridiplantae > Streptophyta > Pinopsida > Pinales > Pinaceae > Pinus > Pinus tabuliformis. The sequence goes on along the minus strand of CM062813.1, from coordinate 443,270,355 downwards.
TTTTAGAATTCATATGCAGGTAATTTATGTACAGGGTTAAAACCTACAAGGAATAGGGGAATTTAAGATAACAAGGGAATAAGGGGATGAGAATAGAGGAAAAATATTGGGATATTAATGACTATATTGCTTTAACATCATTCCGTTGACTGTAGACACACGACCAAGTAGACATCTTAACCAACTCTTAGTATCCTGACTCAACAGTCGTCATAACATCTCTCAATACTTAGACACCCCTTCCCATGGTTGGACTTTAATGATCAAGGTGATGACTAGCCTCAAAATGACTTTCTAGACAATACAAGATAAAACTTATAACAATGATAATGTTTATGAATTTGACCCCCTCCAAGACAACAAAATGATTGTTCGAAGACCTTCGACTAATCAATTAACCTACTCCAACACTACCAATTTGTCATCTAGTTCCATCATAATGGAGGTTGGTTTTAATGTTGTGATCCAAAATATCCCACAGGTTTCTACAATCAATATGTTTATTTTAGCTCCTAAGTCCACTAAGGTATTTGGGAAGTTATGACCCTAAATTTGAACAGTAACAACTGGGTTTCCAAGGTCATCATATTTAATAGGTATTTTCTTCCCTAAAATAAGATCAGAAAGTGTCCCCAAAACATGGACTCTAGGAGAGTCTTTTGGTTTTTTCCCAATATTTTTGACACAGGTTTATTTGATATTTTTAGCATATATCGGGACATCCCGAATGGCCTGGAGAAGAGGGATTTTAATACATAATTTTTTTAGTTCTCCTACAGGATCGAAATCAGAATAGACTACTGGTTTGATCACAGTAAGTCTCTCAGGGAATGGAGGAGCATCATTCATAGTTTTAGTAGACTCTTTTTGTTTGGTTGACTTGTCAGGTTCCTCTATTTCGGCAATAACTACGATGGGAGGAGGGTGTTCTGCTAAAGGCTACTATTTAATAATATTTTCATTGCCTACCTACTCTCGGTTTACTTTGTTGTCTTCAGGAAATATGTTCCGTCCAGATCTCGGCCACAACTCATTACATTCAAAGGAAGTAGAACCACAATATGAGTTTTCAAAAATCTCTAAATATTGGATGGGTCTGTTATTCAGATTAGGATTCGATTGAGCAGGTAATTGAGGAAGCAATCAAGGTGGAACATTTGGGGGGAATTGAAGTGGGGCTTGCAATGGTGGTTGTGACTGAGGAAACATTTTGACAGATGGATTAACCAGTCCCATGGGACACTGCCAATTTCGAGACCACATTGGTCCCTATGTAGATGAGTTTTCCCAATGTGAAGGGTATGGGTTATTTGATGGGTTTTTCCATGAATATGTAGGATACTATTGATTTGGCCACAAGGGTCTAGGGAATGGTTGATTTATCCAAGGTGGTGCAGAGTATGGCTGAGATTTCCAAGTGGTATTAAAAGGTTATTAACCCTACCACATTGATTCAGGAATCTATCGCTGAGCATATTGCTTGGAATAAAATAGAGTAGGAACAACATCATACCTGGAGGGAGAGTCTGTCACTACCGTCGTTGTTCCATGAGATACGTTGGCTCTAGATCTTCCTAAAGTTCCTCCATTACATCCTTCAATCCAAGGGGTGAGTTACAACGTTCGGTTGAGTGATATTTAGAGTAGATACTCATGTATGTTATCTCTTTCATCTATCCTTTCTTTCTCATGTAAAAGAAACATTGTTTATTTTCAGAGGAAAAATTTTTCTATTTTGTTTCAATTTGTCCCTTCTATACTATAACCTGTCATTGTATCCCAAGTCATGATGAAAAGCCCTTGTAATAGATGTCAATTTACTTGCATAAGAAAATGAATAAAAAGACAAATTTATCATGTGTTATTACCTAGACTTTTTAGCCAAATATCTTCAAAATTTCATTGTCAAAACTGGTCTCTATTAAATTTGTTCTTTAAAGTCTTTATATTTCTTGAGTGAGGAAGCCCCATATGATTTAATAAGACCAATTTATCAACCAAAAAAGGTCTGTGGTTACCTCTGAGTTTTCTCCTTTCATCCTAGAGAAAACTACGGAGCGATAACAGGTAGTAAAACCAGAAGGCACTCTGGATGATATTATCGTTTCTGTAGATTCTTGGGAGTACCCAGTGGACTTTCTGTTTATCAATTCTAGAAATAGGTTGGATGGACATCCTCAGATATTAGGGAGACCATGGCTGGAAACTGCAGATGCATATATAGGATGCCAAACAGGGAATATGACGATTGCAAAATGAACTGTTGTTAAAAATCTCATCTTATATCCACCCGCTAGACCCAACCTATCAGTGGGAAATTATCAATCATTCCCTCCCAAATATCATGAAGAAAATTTGCGTTCTCCTCTTACTTTGGATGAAGCTCTTATTTTTAAAAGGAAAACTGAGGATGATGTAATTAGTGGCTTTATTAACCAACCTTCTACTGTTGGGAATCCAACATGTCAAATGTTAAAAGCTATGCCTGATAATGAGGCCCAGGGAGATCCACTAGAGTTTTTGAATAATGATCATATACCCACAACTACAATTCATAATAGTGTTCCCATCAAAATTGAACTTGGTAAGACTTTGAACATTAATACGAATCTGGACGACCTGCAACATAAAAAATTAATTTAAATCCTCCAAAAATATAACAGTCTTTTGCTTGGGAATATTCCAATATGAGAGGCATCGATCCTTAATTGTGTACACATAAAATTTATATAGAAAACGATGTCCATGCCATTCGCCGGCCTCAACAAAGACTAAATCCACACCTTAGGGATATAGTAAAACAAGAGTTGTAAAAGATTCTTGATGTTAATTTTATATATCCTATCTCTGACAGCCAGTGGGTTTCACCACTGGTTTTGGTCCCTAAGAAAAATGGAAAATGGATAATTTATGTGGATTATAGAGAATTGAATAAAGCTACACAAAAATATCACTTTCCTCTTCCATTTGTAGATCAAGTCCTTGACACTCTTGCTAGAGATAATTTTTTCTCTTTCCTAGATGGTTTTGGTGGATATAATCAAATCCATATTGCTCTTGAAGATCAGGACAAAACCACGTTCACCTGACCATGTGGAACATTTGGATATAGGGTTTTACCATTTGGGCTCCGCAATGCACCAACCACTTTCCAGAAGGAAATCTTGAGTATTTTTTCCAATTTAATTAGTGAAGGACTTGAGCTATACATGGATGATTTCACTCCCTATGGAAACGGATTTGACCAAGCCTTACAGAATCTATAAAAAGTTCTTGAATGGTGCATTGCTACAAGATTATGCCCTAGTAATGAAAAAGTGTAACAACCATGGTCAAAAATCCATGTAAAAAGTTAATAAAAGAAAAATAATAACCACGGTTGATGGGACACGTATTCGAAGCCTAATGTTGGGAAAATGAATAGTGATGAGGATCACTTGTGGTTAATTAATGGCTAAGGAAATTGGAAAAGGAAATGGCAAGGGCTTCGGAAAGGCAAAAATGGAATTTTGGCACATTTATTTATGAAAATAATGGGAATTAAGAGAAAAGGGAGGTGAAAGGTCATAGATTTCATGTGAGGAGGAAAATGAAGGAAAAAATGGAAAATGAAGAAAATAGAGGCCTCATTAATAAAAAGTATTATGAGGATCAGTTCATGGACTTTTGTCAGTTCAATTTTGGAGCTCTCTCCCTATTCTCTCTCTCTCATACTCTTGGACACTTAGAGTTTTCTTGGAGAACTCTTGGAGGAGTGTGGATACTTGGATTTTTGGACTAAGAAGGAAAAGGAAGAGCAGAAAAGCACAAGTGGACATCGGAATCAACAACTACAGTGGGTTTTTCTTGCAGGAACTGAGTTGCACATATGTTTTCCTCACTAGTTTTGGCATACAAGGCATATGCATGTGTTATTGGTTATAATATGTCATTGGCATGAAGGATTTCCTAGATTGACAGTGGATTTTCATAGCCTTGCCATTTCCTACATATCCATGGTGTTGTGGGTTCATTTATTTGTTTTTTTGGTTGGTTCTCATGTTTCATTTAGCTTGGGTTGAGTTACTAGTTCCTGGAAGCCCTGGTTGGACAAACACTCTGGAAGCCCTATAACAACTTGGGTTGAGTTACTAGTCCTCTAAAGTATTTGACACCAGCATAAACCAACCTTATAATAAAACCCCAAAGAAAGTCAAAATTTCACTACTTAACCAATGAGTGAGAAACATAAACAAACATGAGATAAAAGGGAGTCATGGTCACAATAATACATCAAGGATCTGGGTCTTGAAACTCCATCATAAAAAACTAGGATATGTGACATGAGTCTGGTATCCCTACACAACCCTAGACCAGATAAGACTCAACACATATTTCCTTCCTCTTCCATTGAAGACACATGGATGATTGATACAAGGCAGGGGATAAATCAAGCAAGCATTCTAATAGGCCAACACAAAGAATGATTGAACGAGAAATTCCAAAGATCATTCACCCCAAATCGTCCAAAGACACCATAAAGGGGGATTATAATAAAGCTTCAATGAACATAATAGATTCACCATCAAGGCAATGGCTAAGAAAAACAAATTGAAAACTACATGAGACAATTAAGTGTTGTAATCATAAAAATATAGCCAGTCTCAGGGGCCTGAGACTTCACCATTAAACAAAAAGTGAGTGGCTAGATACCGGGTCCTCCACAAGCCTTGGAAAAACTTACCCAACAACACAAACTTCCTTCCTTACGCATTATAGATGCTGACAACCCTACAAAAAGAGAAATGAAATATAACAAAACTAGAACTAAGAAAATAAAGGATATTACGTACAAGCTAGTGCTTTTGCACCCTGTGAAGAGAAAAGGCCACCCCACTAAACTAGAAAATTGGTTGTTTTGCCTCTGTCTCAATGTACTCATATCCCAAACTAGCATAATTGCACCACCACTAAAACATAATTGCATCTCCTTTCACATTCACTGCCCACAGCAGGCTATGATAGGTAGGCAAGTGACAAGCCACAAGAAAGAATGTTTTGCATGGAATAAACCATGAGGGAGGTCTTGTTAACACCCTCTGCCACACAAGTTTTAGGGTTGAGAAACATGCGATACATCCACCATCTTTGTTCTTCTATATTTCACTTAGCCATATGATGTCCCATTAATCATAGGGTCCTACGAATCATCAATTTGCATTAAAATTTGTGGGGATGTTCTGCCATGTCCATCAGTTCTTGTGCAAAGTGGGATAGTGGTAGTTTAGTTCCCTCCCTTCCGCCACCGCCCCCTGAACCAGTGCAAATACATCACCACCAAATCAAAATCACATCTAAGTTCACCTTCACTTTCCATGTTGAGCTCTGTAGGCATTTAAGTGGCAAGCCACATGAAAGAATGTTGTGCATGGAATACACCATGAGGGAGGCCTTGTTAACACCCTCTGCCACATGAGTTTCAAGATCAAGAAATGTGCAATACATCCACCACCTCCGCACTTCTGTATTCCACTCAACCATATGATGTCCTATTAATGATATGGTCCCACAGACCATCAATATGCATTAAACTTCATGAGAATGTGTTGCCACATCCTCGGTTCTTCAATCAAGGGAGACAATGACAGTGTCTACCACCCTTATATGTCTTGAAAGTCACACCTTCTAGAACATTATTTTTATTTATTTTTATTTAATCAAATATATATAATTAATATTTAATCAAATATACATATAGTTAATATAAATTATTACTAAAATGTAAGATTAACCTATGATCTCAAAACTTGTGATATCTATTCTATTAAGAATGAAACCCTCAAATTTATTTATACAAAAGTTATAAAATGACTTAATATAGTTCAAAGTAGTGTCTTTACCTGTGTTAAAAAGTCAAATGTCTCCACCATTATATCTGTTCCTTAGTTATTTACACTAATTGATTTTTAGATGAACAAATCTACAGTTTCTTAAAGGTTGATTTAATTATTAAAAACCGAGTTGTGATTTTGATGATTAATGTTGCTTCGATTCGAAATTTGATAAACCAAAAATTGCTAATATGAAAACCCATTAGAATCTTTAGAAATCAAATTATGCCAACGTCAAAGACAAAACTTGCTTTAAGAAAATAAGATGCCTTACAGAACCTTTAATATAGTTCAAAGCAGTGTCTTTACCTGTGTTAAAAAGTCAAAAGTCTCCACCATTACATCTCTTCCTTACTTATTTACACTAATTGATTTTTAGTTGAACGAATCTACAGTTTCTTAAAGGTCGATTTAATTATTAAAAACTGATTTGTGATTTTTATGATTAATCTTGCTTCGATTCGAAATTTGATATACCAAAAATTGCTAAAATGAAAACCCATTAGAATCTTCAGAAATCAGATTATGCCAACGTGAAAGACAAAACTTGCTTTAAAAAAATAAGATGTCTTACAGAACTCACTGTATATATCCCTTACACTGTTCACTGTATCTACCCATGGCAGAGTCATATATAGAGAGAAACAAATAAATAGAGGATAATGACCTTATCTCGATCACTGCAAAAAAAAAAAATCAAACTGCAAGCATTGTACGTCACTAAGGATATGACCTTACCTCGATCACTTTGCGAAAAACCAAACCGCAAGAGTTGTAGGTTCATTATAAGAGAGTCCAAAATCCATTACAAAATGAGACACCCTGAGCACCGACTTCCTCTTACTTTTCATTACTGACTTTTGGTTCACAGTTAATGGGCTCATCATGAACTTGGCCCATCACGTGTTTTCAATATTCAACACAGAAGACGCCACGCTCTCCTCCATCAGGAGGTCAGAGGAATACTTATTGCGTATTTTTATTTTTAAGTTGGGAGCTTAGAAGATATTTTTTTATTTTTAAGTTTTTATGATGGGTAACCATTGTACAATCGAAGTGCATTAAGAGTATTTCAAGGTGCTGAATCCATATATACAGTAAAAAAATCAGTTTAAATAACAGCGAACGACTAGTCCCACCAATTTATGGACTCCCACAAGAGCATGGGATAATGTAAATGCCCTTCATATTCTTAGGGTCCACTGGATCTTTTACAGATCTAACGGAGCTCCCGATGGTATTTAAAGGCCTAAAGGTTGAAGTCACCTTATGCTTCCTTAGGATACTCGCAATCTTGTCATTGGTCCCTTGGATAAAAGAAAGATGAACACTAGAAAATTGATCCTTGATATCTTTCTTAGTACTAGGACCTTTTTCAGCTCTAAGGGAAGCCTTAGTACATTGGTGTCTACTATATCCATTATTAAAGAAAACACTTAGGAGATGTGCTTTCTCTTCATTGAGATGGTTGTCATCAGAAACACTTAAAGCTCTAGTCGCTAAGGTGTTGAGAACACCAAGCTTTTGAGCTGGGAAATGATGAGAATTAGCATGAAGATATTGTTCCGTATGAGTTTTTTTACGAGATACTTGATGAGAAAAAGAGCCATCACCATTCCTTGAGAGGAAAATTTCAAGGTAGGGCAGACTACCATTACTTTCAAATTCCATGATGAACTTTATGAAACTAGATTGATTGTTAAGATGAAGGAAAAATAGTTCCAACTCTCCCTTACCATGGGACCAGAGGACACAAGTGTCATCCACAAACCTCTTCCACATCTTAGGCAGAAGACGAGAAGAAGCCACTAATGCCTTTGATTCAAAATCATCCATGAATAGATTAGCTACCACAGAGGAGAGGGGGGAACCCATGGCGACACCGCAAGTTTGCTCATAGAATTCCCCATTGAATGAAAATAAAGTAGAAGTAAGACAAATACCAACTAAATTAGTTGTATCAAGATCCTTAATGCGCTTGGTGACTTCGGTGACCTCGTTGATAGGGATATTAGTGTAGAGGGAGACCACATCGAATCTCAAAAGCTTGTCATCTAGATCAAGCTTGAAACTCTTCAACTCATTGACAAATGATGCAGAGTCCTTGATGAAGGATTCTGTATGGTCAACAAGGGGCTTAAGCTTCTGGGCTTAGAATCGAAAGTTATTAGAATCGAAACACAAAACATGAGAATGTTCCAGCTTCACCCTAGATGGTGAAAAGGTGAGAAGCATTGTCAACCCAGGGTAAAAACGTGAGAAACATTGTCAACCCAAGAAGTAATAGTATTTTATAAGTGAGCACAACTTTTTCACTTAATTCAATTTGGAAATAATGTTTTTTTAATTAATTTATTTATTTAGAAAAAAATAAGTTTTTTGTTTTATAATTTTAGGAATTATATATTTAGCTTATAAAATTTTGAATTTATTTATATATTACATTCTAGAACATAAAAAATTACAATATCCATAACATTTATATTAATTAGACAAGTGTCATAATTACTTAGATTAATAATAGATTGATTTCACAAAATCATTACAAAAATTATATTAGTTAAACAACGCCCATAATTATTTAGATTAATGATGATAGATTGATTCCACAAAATCATTACAATAGAGAACTCAAAGCTGTTACAATGAAAATAGGCTGATACTGATTAATATTTGGACAATAGAGAACTCAAAGCTGTTACAATGAAAATAGGCTGATACTGATTAATATTTGGACAGAAAAATACAAAGTTACTGTTCTGTCTACATGATATCTAACAGAATCCCAAAAGACGGAGTTGATTATACTTATCACTGGTATCTTTTTACACTAGAAGCTTATGAGTAACACCTTTAGAAATTTGACACACGGTACAAATTAGAACATGTAAAGAAAGCATTGGTTGAGAAAGCGGCAGGGTGCAGCCTTGTCACTCCTGGGCTTCATAGAACAACTGTTCTAGAGTGGAAAGCTTACCCTCAATGTTGGATAAGCAATCAGCGGAACTTGCCTTGGAATCGAGGACCCACGCACTTCCGTCATATCGAGCTGGGAGGGATCACCTTCAACTCTCCAGTTAAAAATGTGCAGCAGCTGAGCCAATACAATTTCAATGGTTGGAATAGCCATGAGTGCCCCTGGGCATCCTCTCCTTCCTGCACTAAACGGAATCATACTGAAGTCTGATTGATCTGCTGAATTGACATGTTCATCCTTCATGAATCTCTCCGGCTTGTATTCGCAAGCATCTGCCCCCCACACATTGGGATCCCTTCCTATAGCCCACACATTCACAATCAACATTGTTTTCTTAGGGATATGGTATCTTCCGACTGTCACAGCCTCTACAGATTCATGAGGAACCGCTATCACCGCAGATGGGTATAATCTGAGCGTCTCTTTCACCACGCAATGGAGGTATTTCATGCTTGCTACATCAGATTCATTAACTTTTCGATCTTTGCCAACCACACATTCGATTTCTTCTTGCAACCTCTTCATCACATGGGGATGTCTGAGCAGCTCACTCATTGCCCATTCTAACGTAGTCGATGTCGTCTCCAAACCAGCTGCCGCCATGTCCTGCACAAATACGAATTTAATCAATGCAAAATATTGAAAGATTCAAGGATCATAAATGAGGATAGAATGGCCGAGACATATATACAAGCACGACAGCCTTCACAATTTCCCGCGTCATTTTGGAGTCGGCCTCAGCTTTCTCGAGCAACACATCGACGAAATCTTTTACATAGGGATAGGGCGCTTCCTCTTTCTGCTGATTCGAGGTCGACGACGCCATGTGATGAGCAACGTGGTCGTCTAATATTTGCTCTGCAAATGCATTGAATGCGTTATGCATCTTCTTCATGCGCCCTTTGATACCTTGCAGATCAAGCCAATCCAGACGAGGAATAAAGTCTCCGATGTTAAAAGCTCCTACTGTAGATATCAGCTCTACTATTAAATCCTTAAAACTTTCGAAATCGCCACCCAAATCATCGTCACTAAATTTCCTCCCGGCCACCACCCGCCAAATTATGTCGGAGTTGAGAGTAGCGATGGCCTTGCTCACATCCACGCCTTTTATTCCGCTCTCACTCTCCTTCCAGATTGAACGGATCACCGCAGACACCTCTTCCTCTCGCACGGGCCTGAAGGACTCGATTCTTTTGGCATTCAGGAGTTCTGATACGCGTATTTTTCTCATTTCCCTCCAGTGATCTCCATACTGAGCGAAGATCACATCCTGATAGTTGAAAAATATATATTTCCCGGAGGATGTTAGAGGCCGGCTGGAAAACACCAGGTCATGGGTTAAAAGAAAGAGTTTGGCCATGTCAGAAGAAGAAACGACGATAGTAGGGACAGAACCTAAACGCAGAGAGAAAATGGGGCCATATTTGTCAGCAAGGGCTTTAAGAGTACGGTGAGCGGGCTGTACCAATTGGTGGAGATTTCCGATTATTGGCCATGGAAAGGGTCCTGGAGGCAGTCTCGCCCTAATTCTTCTCTCCTGCAATAGCCATATGAAGACCAAACAGAAAAATAAACCAACAATTGCTGCTGTGACAGCGGGCAGACGGAGAGACAGAATAGCAGTAAACGTATGAAATTCCATATCGAACACACTAAGAGAAACATTGGTTGGAAGGAAGAACCGTATGGTATTTAAAGCCACCCGAGATTTATGAAAGCTCACTTTAACAATAACAATAATAACAATTTCAAATTTAATATAAACCGACACAGAATAACAATAACAATAATAATGAAACGATAATAATCTGCATTAAGGGAGAATACAAATAGTGTTGTACAGGTTTGGTTATATCTCATATTAGGCTATATCAAGATGTATTTTGGATTTTTATGATTATCCAGTAAATACAATCAAGTTTTTTAGTTCTAAAAAAAAGGAAGATATCATTATACAAATTAAATGTGATATTAAAAATAATATTACTTCCTCAATTGCTCTTAGTTCCAGTAATTGGGATTGCCATCCCATCTACCTAGGTTGAAATGCTTTATCCTATATTGATTAGACTCAAATGAGCTTCATATTTTCAAACTATATTAATTAGACTCAAATAAGCTTCTTATTGTTTATCTTATATATCATATAACATGGCCATAAAAATCAAATATTAAAAAATGAGAAGTAGCTGGCCATAAAAATCAAATATTAAAAAATGAGAAGTAGCTTCTTTAAAAACGTTTGTTTTTAAAGAAAACAAACGTTGCCAATATATATCAATTTGTCTGTTATTAATAATTCAAAATTAAATTTTAAAAAAATAATAATATAATTAAATGTTATTATAAATAAATTATACAAAATAATATAATTTTTAATATATATAATATAATTAAATATCTTACAACCAGTCATAAAAAGGATCACGTTAAACTGTTCTCATTTTATATAATTTAGATATAACCATCAATATTTCCACCCTGAACTTCTTGTTAGTTTCCCGCGTCCTTACGATTATTATTACAAAATCTCCACAAAATCTAATATGAGCTACCCGTTCCACTAAAAGTCGCAAGTTGCGAATATATATTGCTCCGGCCCTCACAATATAATCGGTTAAGTTGCGTGTTCAACTAACATGTTAAAATGGGATAAATTATTCAAGAAGCTGATTAAATTTTAAAATGAATTATTTAGTAAAATGTATGCTATAACATCAATTTTGTTTTTCAAAAAAAAAATATCTTTAAGTTTATATTTATTATTTATTATTAATTTGAATTATATAAAATTTAGTGGTCATATGATAATAGTGGAATGTTGTCCATGGAGTTTTAGATAGATTGTGATCACATGCACTGTTAAGTCATAAAAAGAATGTTTTATTCAACTATGTATAAGGAATTGCTTTTTAGCAAATGAAATGATGTATTTAGGTAAGGGTGCATGTTGCGGACTTGGTGGTCATGGAATAACTGTGGATGGTAAGACAACGAGAGTTGGGTCTGCCATATTTGAGTGGGATGCTAATCTGCAGAGAGTATGTTGTGTGTGAGAATTTAACATTGAAGCTTGATGGTCTAACTTTGGAGCTTGGGCGGTCAAGGAAATTGGTATGTCGACCTAACAAAAGCGCTGCTAGGACCCTAACATAAGGAGCTTATTTTTTAAAACTTATCGAGGGACCATCGGGTTAGTCGTGTTGATGTGATTTTGTTTGGTGGAACATCATTCGATTTCATCTAAGGAACTCTGGCCCAGAGGAAGGTATAAACTCTTGATCCCTCTACATGGTTTTCTTCCATAATAGGTAAATATTTTGGCTATTACAATTTACCTCCACTTTGGGGAGCTCTAGATTCTTCTTGTTAGTTCAAGTAGGATTTTGCAACATTGTTGAGGCTAGGTTATTGAGGTTTAGTTTTTTTACTAGTGTTCCAGGGGGTTTGGCCAAAAAGGTCTGTGTCTATTCTCTCCCTCGATCGACTAAGCTAATTGTTTGGTTCTTAGAACAACAGATTCTTCATGAATATGGTGGGGTTTGAGGTCTCCCACTGTCTTTTTTTCTCAATCATGTGCATAGATGAGTCTATTATGACCAAGTATGAAGGAAAATCACAATATCGGGGACCCGGGAGCCTATCGCAATCGTAAATCGGCTATTGAAGGGGTCCTGGGCACAGGATTACGGTTTATTGACAGGTTATGGTACTAATCGCCAATATCGTTGTCCCACCCTGCTGATATCACAGTCCTGCCCCCGCAGTCCCGCATCATCGGCACATCCGTGTATCGATGATCGGTAGGGTCCTAACTTTAAAGCCTCACAATGTTGCGATTTGCGATATAGTGTAACATCGTTGGAGGAGGCCACAATGAGTTTATAAAGGAAATGAGGGAAAAAACAAAGGCAGGGTCACCCCCTTCTCTCTCCTCCATGTGGCGGTACGGCTTATCGGCGATTGGCGGTGGGCAATCCTGCATCCCGCAGTCCCGCATATCGGCCATGTCACATTCCCATAGCATCGCGATCCCACAATCCTGTTGTCCCGCAGTCCCTCTATCCCATAGTACTGTAGTCCCGCAATCCCGCAGTCCGTAGTCCCACAGTCCTGCTGTCACGCAGTCCCACATGGCCCCCGCAATACTCGATGGGCCATCCTTAAGGAATTGCGGGGGGAAAACACATTGATAATGTTAAAGCGTTGGGGAGGGTAGAGGCCGATTTACACTGAAAATCACTAAAAAACCAAGGGCAGGCGGACCCCCTTTCTCTCTCCTCTGGGGGGCACGTGGCAGACTACTTGCAGTACCGCAGTCCCGCGGTCCCACAACATCAGGTGATATCGTTGATTTTCGATCTAGTGTAAAAGTTTCATGGGAGGCCAAAAAAGATTAACTAAGGAAATGCCGAAAAATATTTACTAAGGAAATGCATGGAAAAATCAAGGTTAGGCAAAACCTTTCTCTCTCCTCCACTTGGCAGTATGAAAGGTGATGCGGCAAGTACGAAGGACACATGTCACTCACAATCGACATTTTCAGGTGTCCTAACGTGGCATTTCCAGGTGACACGTGTCACCACTCACAGGGTGACACGTGATAGTGATAACATCACCCCCCATAGATCGGTGCTCGTCGATCACACAGGTTAAACCACTCCTACACCAAAGTCTCCCCTGGCTTGCGATTGCAATATGCGGGGCTTTTTTCTCGGAAGCGATATTTCATGTGCTCCACCCTATATGGATTTCACGTCCGGACACATCAGCCCACACTATGAAAATAAGTGAAAGGGTCTTCCTCTCTCGGGTTGTGATATCTTTGGTGGGGATGATCCCGACGATCGACGATCGCCATGTCAAGGGGAAGCGCCAAAGTTAAAGTTTATCAAGCGTCGGGATGTGGTATTCGAATTAACAAAGGAAAAATCTCCTTGAACAGGAGCTTGAAGGCCTTAGCGCCCGAGGGCTAAGCCCTTGGTTATAGCCCCCAGTCATATGATAAGAAAAGCAGAAAGGGGCTAAACCAAAGGGGGCCAGGGAGCATCAGAGCTCATTGTTTTGCAGCGCTTTCAAGAGTAAAAGTCTCATTGCCCTACAACCCCGATAGTAGGGTACGAGACTCTTAAGGTGGATGGGTCAGCAGCTGAAGTGTAAAATGAAAGTGTGGCACAGCGGTAGACTAGTAAGGGTGGCTCAGGAAAACTTAATGGCACGACATGGAGCTCCACTTCGATACCTGGTAAAGTACTGATGAGACAGGCCCCCATTTCTACTCTGCGATAAGCACTTATAGTCGACTCACTCCCTACTCCAGAGAACGATTCAATCATGCAGTAAAGGCAGAAGCGACATGGAACCAGCTGAACAACCAGAAGGATGCACGATGATAGAGACGTGGCTTGATTAGAGGCCTTCACAGGCCTCGCAAAGGACCTCTTCCTCCATCTTCCTCCTGTTTCTTATTATTTTCTGTAGTTTCATATTTCCAAGAAAAGGAGTAGATCTTGATTGTAATCTTTGGGCAACAGAACATTACATTGGCCGAGACATCTAGTCTAGTAGACAACTGGAGCTCAGGCCAATATATTTTTTTTAATTGTAACCCAAGCTCTTCTGCTCTTCTTATAAATAGGGGAAAGAAACATTATACAAAGGTTACGAAATTTCTCACCCATGGGTCTGACCTCTATGATACCAATTTGGTTCATAAATATGTAAGAAAATGACTTGTGTTTCAGACTGTACTATTTTACACAGGCAGATATTTTAGTAATAGTGTCGGGGCCTCCCTAGTGAAAAGCGAAAAACCTCCACTATAACCGAAACAACGACAACAAAGACATGGTGGTGATTTCCCCTTCTAAGGATTACAATATGTTATCCTCCTATTTAATTCCATTATGTTGATATTCTTCTCCGCATTCATGATATAATAGCTTCTAGAAATGATTCCATGCTTCCTTGCAGATCCATGTGTGTTGATTTATTAATGCATATGCCTAAATGAAGGGCTGAAAATATATATTTAAACTACTCTATATGAATCATAGCACCCATCCTCTCTTTAGTCCATTATCTCTTCTTGTAACTCAAACAAGTGTAGAATTTCCTATTGCTCGCAACTTTATGTGTTCACTATAGAATTCTAGATGTTTTGGGCTCTATATGATGAGTTATGTTTTCTCCTAATCCTCTCTCATTTAATCAACAAAGCCTATTAAGTTGTAATCCCATTTGAAGTAATCGGCCTTTGATGTTCTATGTGATACTTCTAGGAACTCTGTGTGTGAGGAAGTACCTGAAATACATAACTCATACCTTTAGAGCAATGAACCAAGCCCCCTTATTATCTTTCATTATGTCAGAATTGGAATGCTATAAACCCCTCACTGTTATAGACATTTTTGTGCCTTACAGCTATAAGCATGAAATGTCCATAATCCAAGGGATCCAAAGTCCCTAAACATGTTGTTCCTACCCCTAGAGGAACAAGGCCAACAAACCACAACAATTCACAGAAGTTCTCCACCAGAAACTGCTCAAAAACAAGTCAATTCAGGATCAATTCAGAAGCTCCACTAGCTGCCTGAGTTGAAATGCAGAGGCTACACTGGCTAGTTGCATTGCAACGCAGGTGGAAGCACTACCAGGGTGCGCTGAGTGGGAAATGACAAATGTCAGGGTCTCTTCTGAAAGGTGTCAAGACTGTGGAAGCTTCCAGAATCTTCCTCCATGACACTTGCCTTGATGAGTTCGACTAATTGATGAGTAAGAGCCTCTTAATCTCCAAGTGGAAGTAAGAACTAACAGAGAGAGAGGACACTAGTCAGATCACAAGCTGACTCATCCTCACTCTAAACATCTATGTATGGATCTCTTCTCCATGAGATCTAGAGGCTGGAATTTTGTTATTGCAAAGAATTGCTGTTGGTTTGAGATTGGAATCATTGGGTGCTTAATGCTTTGAAGGGAGGTGAAGATAGGAATTTCATTCGCTGGGAGGTAGATGCTGGATTGGAACTCTCTTGGTTGTATCTCCTCCTGAACCTTGTTATTTCATCAATAAAGCTATCTTGGTTTCTCCTATATGCTGATGTGTCTTTGATGTATGATTGCATTAGTATATTTGGTTTATTTCTAATCCTGAACTAGTTATGAATATGAATCTATGTCTTTGTGTAGTATTCCCTTCTTGTGATCTTGCAGGAACCTATTGAAGCTGGGTGAGTGAGAAGGCAAGTAGCTGGGAACTCCCAAAGAGAAGAGAAACCGGATCGTGGGACAAACTGAAGACATCGGTTAGTCCATCCATCTCTCTTCATTCTTATTTCATAAAGGAAGAATACTAGAATAGCTGTCTTTGTTTGTTGCTAAGGCACTGTCACACCTTAGGTGGATAGGATCGTCCTGCATAGGCATTTTTCCCCACAACAAATTGGCGACTCCACTGGGGAAATCTGTTTAGTCATTTTATTTGTGTTTCTATCATTGTTTGTTTCATAGACTCAAGAACAGCAATTGAACTGCATCTGTTATTTTCAGATGCAAAGTAGACAATTGCTGCTTTGATCCAATCACTGGATTTGTCTATGATCTGAACAATGGACTCACAAATGATTTGATGATCCTTTGTGATAGATCTTAGCCCTCCTTCAAAGCATCCCTTTGATTGTACCTTGCTTGTTGCTTTGATTTGGCCTGAAACTGTAGATTAAATAGCAAACCGTGACCCAGAACCCAGAGAAGAACTCTCGTTTCTTTTCCAGCGCAGGCTCTGTGAAGAGACTCTGCATTTCAACGCAGTTCCCGTGAAGGTTACCTGCATTGAAATTCAGTTTCCCTGTTATACAGGTGCGCTGATCCAGCTTTGCCCTTGTGCAGCTGGGGTTCTCTGCTCTGTTTTGCCTTGTTTTGATCTCTGATTTTTTGCAGCCTGTAACCAGCATAGGTACTAGTCTGATAACTCCTTTTCTCTGCTTAAATTCCACCTCCTTTTGTACAAAAAGACTGTGAGTGTTTTTATGTGTTTGTAGCGTCATTTACAGTTTTCCTTTGCAATAGTGAAATAGTCATCCTGTAGCCCTTGATTCAGATCTGTTGATTGTGATCTTAGGAGAGAGTTCATTGGCTGTTGACAGTTGATTATACGTTTACTTTTGCTTTTGGTTTGAGTTTGTCTCTTTTAAGTGTCGAAACAAGTGTTCATTTCGAAAGTCGCAAAGTGTTATATTCTCTTCTACCCTCTTTGATTTCGAAAAAGTAAACTTGTTTGTATTCGTCATTTAAAAGCAAATTCAAAGTTGTGCAAAAAGCTTTCTTTTTAGGCATCAATATTAAGAAAGAGGAAAACAAACACTTGCATTGTGCATTTGCATCTTGATAGTTTGCATGATTGATTTAGGAAAAGTGCATTTAGAGTGTGCTGATTGCTCTTTGAGAAAAGATGGTGTCTTTCTTTTCCCTTTGTAGCTAGGATTTTCATTGTTGAAAAAGAGATAAAATTTTCTTATCATCTTTTAGATTGCATTTAGGAAGTTGTATATACATCTCGTGGTGAACCTCAAAAGGCAAACTTCTAAGAAAGATCAACATAAAATAAACTTAATGAACTTAATAACGCTTTGTAACATAACGCACAACATAGAGGTCTAGGCTAGAGACGTGTTCCGGCGTCGTAAAACCTGGTATCTGTTGGCCTCGCTGATGGTGGGTGATTCCTCCTGAGGGACCAAAAGTGCCAGTACGGATTGTGCTCCCACGTACCGTCGCGTATATATTGGGAGACCCCTATAGGCTTAAAACCTTTATCCTTAGGAAGCCGTGTCGACCGCCCTATTGATCGCAATGCACCGAACACAGCATTCGGGAAGATCGACTGCCGTACCGTAAAACGTATTCTGCAGTTTTGTGATTGGTTTGGCACACCCTCTACCTAGATCTCCAGAGCAGTTCCTTTTGGCCTTTTTTAGACTCTATAACGGAAAAAGTCCATCCGAGCATTTGTCACTTCGGGCTCGTTAAAACATCGAAGGCTACTAGAGTCATCTTTTGCTTTTTCTCGACTCTTTAAAACTGAAAAAGCAAGTTGTGTCAAAAGTGTCTAAAATTCATTCAAGGCGGAAACAAACTTCCCCTTTTATTTTAGTTGATCAAGTAATCCGCAATCGTGGAAGAAAGTCAATTGAAACCCCGTCGTTCGCGGAGGCTTACGAGTCAACCGTCTTTGTCTCCGGAATCGAAACCAGTTCGGACAAAGCGAACTCATTTAACCGGTTTCAAATCTCCTCTTAAAGTTAGAACAAGTGTTCCGACGACATCGGAGGTCCTGGTTACTCCAACCATTTCTGGAAACCCTGCCTCTACAGAAGAAGTTCAACAACCACAGAGGGACAGTGATACTGATCCTAGTTTGAGAGTAAACACTTGTGTTACCAAACCAGTTCCATCAGTAACCGGTTTGGAGAGTCTTGCTCTTCAAACATCTGTCGCTGTCGATACCACCCCTTCTTCGGCACCAGAAATATTTTACGGACCTGACGGTCTTCCTCTTCCACCTGGTCTGATTGCGATTGAAGAAATTGTAGAAGACCCTTCAACAAGTACTCCAACTCACTTTGGAGTCGGGGTCACTCTATATCCTTCTTCAGAGGTTAGTCTACCACCAGCAGAAGTTCCTGTAGAATCGCTAGGTAATCTCCTGGATAGACTAAAAATGTCTGAACAACTGTCAACATCTAGGACTATGGCACCTAACACAGCGACAGCAGAAGTCCCTGCCGTCACTCCGACAATGTTCGCCGGCATACCATCTGTCCCAACTAGCTCTCAACCGCTGGAAGGATCCCATTCAGGGGCTATTAGGACAGTATGGTCTGTTCCTGCTTGTTCCTCCGGAATAATACCCGGAAACTCTTATGTTGAAACTCAACAAATTGATCCGTTTGGAGGTCAATTTGGGCAATCCGGTCCCCAAGGACTAACAATCCCCTTCAGTTCCGGATCACCACCGTATGGGGGGCAGTATGCCCTTTCATTACCCCCTCCGGGAGGTTATCCATACGGGAGTTTACAACAAAGTTCAGGTTACACTGGAATTACTTCAAGTGGTTGGGTACCTATGCTACCTCAACAACCAAGGGTTGTGTATTCTATGCAACAGTGTGTACCTATGTCGAACATCCCAACTACACAGGCCATTGTGACGGTATCGCAAGTTCAAACGCTGCCTGTTGTATGTCAACCTCAGATTTCTCAGGTTGTAATGCAACAGCCCCTTGACCCTGCGACTCAACCACAATCGCCAACTAGTGGGGCGACACAGGTCCAAACGGGTACAATAACCCCACACCTCGGTCCAACGGTTAGTATAGCGCAACAGCACATGGCTTCTCAACCATGGCTGGTGCAATACCAACAACCACAATTCCAACAAGTATACCAAGGTTCTGAGCAGCAGATCTTTGCCAACAATGGACAACCATACATTCAAAACGGTCAAAATCAACCATTTTACAATGGTCTTGTCCACCAACCTTACCAGTCATACCAGCATCAAATGCATTATGCTAGCATGCAAAGACCAACTGCTCAGGCGATTCCATCGTATCCCAGGTATGCTTCACCTAACCTGAGCCAACAGTTACCATTCGTGGCAACTCTAGAGTTACCTGATTTACACCGGTTAACAAACGATCCAATTGCTTACGCCCCTTGGTGGCCAGCGATTCCACACAAACTTCCATCAGATATTCCTAAGTTTAATGGAAATCCGGGTGAAGATCCATCGAATCACGTGATGACATTTCATCTATGGTGTTCGTCAAACACCTTAAATGATGATTCGATAAGGCTTCACCTCTTTCAGAGGACGTTAACGGGTCCAATGGCTAAATGGTATATTGAATTACCTAGAGCTTCGTTCGACAACTTCAGCACCTTAGCCACTACCTTTTTAACCCATTTTCAATTACCTATAAGGTATGAAACGGGAACGGAAATCCTTACCAACTTCAAATAGACAACGGCCACTCACATATCTGATCATATACATGAGTGGCAACGTCGTCGTAGGATGGTGAAAACATACATTCCCGATCAGCTATTAGCTGAATGGTTTATAAAGTCATTACTTCCTGCCATCACGGAAGATGTGGCGAAGGGGGGAGTCGTAACAGAAGAGAAAGTTATAGCTCGTGCGCAATATCTGGACTTAGTCTATACTCAGTCTGGCACGCTCTACGACAAAATACCTGACGCCCCTAGACCGGAATTCTCAATTCCTCCTCCTCCTAAATCAAACAATGACTCTCATGCCGGCGATGGCGTGATTGGCACGAAAAACGCGAAATCAACAAAGGCTACATCCAAGAAAGCCCGTAAGATTTCAGATCAAAATGCAAAAGACGAAATTCTTGCTTCGGAAGTAAATGCCGTATCAACAGATAAGGGCAAAGAAACCAAACAACCAGGAAGCAAGAAGAAACAAAACAAAGGGAAGAAGAAGAAACAGGGTGAGCCATCACCTGAAGAACCTTCTTCAAACCCTCCTGGAAATAGGAAATATCCATGCAGTATATGCGATGAGGAGGATCATTGGACAAAGAATTGTCCATACAAAGCTGAGCTGAAGAAATTCTTTAAGAGTTCGAAAACCTCAGCAGTGTTAACTGATCCGTTTCCAAATCCAGGGACAAATCTGGTTGATAGTGGAAATGCTTCCCCGTCTCAAGTGCTAATGTTGTCGGTTTCAAAACAGCAGAATGATGCTTTGATCTCGACGAGGACCAAAGATTACAGGAATCCACAGCTGTCGAACAACAAGGATAAGGATCAACCGAGTAGTTCGACAACAACTTCGACAGAAGTTGTAACACCACCAGTAATACCTGAATTAACAACAAAACCGCCAAAGGGAGTAGTGCACAAGTCAACATTTAATCCTCGCGCTAGGGCAGTGCAGCATTATAATATAGTGGAAGAATTGGCCCAATCGCCATCCGCTATGTCGACTCTTGAAGTACTACAGAATTGCCCATCCCAAAGGCAGGCTTTGTTATCAGCTATTGGTGGGGTTGACCCAAGGGATTCCAATCTTGTATCCTTCGATCATAAAGGATACGATCCTCAGTTACTAGCTCAATTAGCTTTCCTTATTCAAGTGAAAGCCCTCAACAAAACCGTTCATCGAACGATTATTGATGAGGGGGCATCCACATGTATTATGTCGATGAGTTGCTGGAAAACTTTAGGATCTCTAACCTTGTCACGATCTTCGACAACATTAAAAGCATTTGATGGACGATCGTATACCCCATATGGTATCCTAAATAACTTGAAAGTTGAACTAGGAGGGAAAACAGTAGAAATAGATGTCGAAGTCGTTGATGGGAACCTTGACTACAACATCCTACTTGGAAGACCATGGATCTATGCCATGGCAGCTGTCGTGTCGACCTATTTTAGAAAGATTGCATTCCCTTTCCAAGGAGGGATTACAATCGTCGACCAGCAAAACTTCCTCCCCAATGGTTCTCAAGTTACGGGAAGCATTCCAATGATCCATGAAAGCCACCATCCGCTTCAAAATATCGGAGTAGGCCTACTGAAAGACCCCACATTAATGGGAACTTTCGCGCTTCCACCTCCAATCTATATAGGGGAAGTAGCGTTGGTAAGAGCCTGCAACATGATATCTTCTACACAAAAGATTTCAGAAGACGATATTGACATGGATCATGCAATGGTTTTTCCCCCAAGCCCAACGGAGATATTGTAGCAATCAATGTTCCTAGCTTGGGAGGCGAACCCAAATCAACGCTCATCGTGCGTTTGGGTAGATAGGTCTAGAGAGTATGGTACCCAATTAGATCCTTGGTCGCGAGTGCATGGAACCGACGAAGGAATCATACAATCTATGTTGATTGAGGGGGCACCATGGAATGATAGCCACCATCGTTCCTTTCTTCCGGATTCTGAAGAAAATACTCAAGATGACCTTTATCATCCTTCAGTCTTTGAATTCCTGTCAAATACTGTAAATACGGTGGATTCCGAGCGGAACCTATCCAATATAGAAGAGACTATAGCCATAAATATCTCGACCAAAACGAATGTTGTAGAGAATATTTATGTTGGCAAATGTTGTTCTCCTTCAGAACTGGAAATATATAACGCTCTTTTTCGCGAATTTAGAGATGTCTTTGCTTGGTCATATGATGAAATGCCAGGCATTGACTCGAGTATCATTGAACATGAAATTAAGATGTATCCTGATGTCAAACCAGTAAGACAACGGCTTCGGCAGGTGCACCCCAAGAAAGCCGCTGCCATTAAGGCAGAAGTTGAAAAATTTCTCCATGCTGGTTTCATCTACCCGGTTCCTCTAACCGATTGGGTATCGAATATTGTCCCTGTTATGAAAAAACCAGGAACAATTAGAGTGTGCGTCGATTATAGGGATGTAAATCAAGCTTGTCCAAAAGACAACTACCCTACACCCTTCATCGACCAGATAATTGATGAATGCGCCAGATGTGAAATCTTTTCATTTATGGATGGATTCTCCGGGTATAATCAAATAAATATCCTCCCATAGGACCAGTCGAAGACTGCATTTATTTGTCCCTGGGGCACATTCGCATATCGAAAATTACCCTTTGGTTTAAAGAACGCTGGGGCGACGTTTCAGAGGGAAATGAATTATGCCTTCCATGACATCAAGAACATCGTTCAACCATACCTTGACGACCTTCCGGCTCACTCGCGAAAGCGGACTGATCATCCGCAGCATTTAAGAGCGATATTTCTACGTTGCCGACACTACAAGATACGACTCAATCCACACAAATGTGTATTTTGTGTCAGTTCTGATCGTTTACTTGGCTTTGTAGTCTCCAAGGACAGGATTCGTCTCAACCCTTGTAAGGTTCAGGCAATCATAAATTTGCCTCCACTTGCAAATTTGCTTCAGATTCAGAAACTCCAAGGGAAAGCAAACTTTCTGAGGAGGTTCATTCCAAATTACGCAGAACTTGCTAAAGGTTATACTTGTCTTTTGAAAAAGGATGTACCTTTTGTCTGGGATCAGGTTGCGCAAGCTTCCTTTGATGCTCTGAAAGATTCTCTAGTAAAAAGCATCATTAATGTATGCCCCGGACTATCAAAGAGACTTTAACCTGTATCTGGCTGCAGCAGATACGACCATTGCAATGGTTTTAGTTCAAGAAGTCGATGGAATTGAACATCCTATATATTATTTAAGTAAAAACTTAAATGATACAGAAAGAAAATATTCTTACGTTGAAAAGCTAGCACTTGTTGCTGTTCAAGTGATACAAAGATTTCGACATTATGTCCTCTTTCGGAAAACTACCATTCTATCAGATTGCAACCCCATGACTTATATATTGTCGCGACAGTTGCTGGGGGGAAAATATTCAAAATGGATAGCGATCCTTCAAGAGTTTGATCTGGAATTTGTAAAATCCAAATCAAAGAAAGCTTTGGTTTTCGCAGAATTATTATGCGATCTCCCATCGTCGTCCAACGATGAAACATCCCAAGAATCAATCGTGGACGAAAGTTTGTTTCTGATATCCACAAGCGATGAGTGGTATGGAGATATAATTATTTATCTCCAAACCCAAAGATTTCGGCCAAACACCTCCCACTCAGAACAAAAACGTATTCGATACCAAGCAAAAGACTCCATGATCGTCGGTGATACACTCTACCGTCGTGGTGTCGATACGGTTCTGAGAAGGTGCCTCACCCATGAGGAAGCCGAAAAAGCCCTGAATGAGTGTCATTCAGGTGCCTGTGGGGGGCATCAATCTGGATATGCTACAGCACAAAAAATCTTACGAGCAGGATACTTCTGGCCAACCATGTTCAAAGATTGCATAACCGCATTCAGAAGTTGCCATGCTTGTCAGATTTTTGATAGCAAAACCAGAAGACCTCCCGCTCCGCTACAGCCAATAGTAGCTATGGGGCCTTTCGCCAAATGGGGCATCAATTTCATGACATGTAACCCCACCTCGACCGGGGGGCATGGGTATATTATAGTCGCGGTTGACTATTTTACCAAATGGGCCGAGGCGATGCCTACATTAGATAATACTGGTGAAACAGCTGCCCTATTCTTTTTTAATCATGTAGTCGCCAGATTCGGCGTACCACAGGCCATAGTTACAGATCATGGATCGCATTTTCGCAATCACATGATGGTCGAATTAGCTGCTAAACTAGGGTTGTCTCATGACAGCTCTACCCCATATTATCCGCAAGCTAATGGACAAGTTGAAGCAATCAACAAAGTCCTGAAGCGCATGCTGCAAAGGATGATTGGGGTTCACAAAAGAAGATGGCACCTAATCCTGTACTCAGCTTTGTGGGCCTATCAAACATCGGTAAGGAATGCAACTGGATTCACACCTTTCCAACTGGTGTATGGCCTGGAAGCAATCCTACCAATCCAGTGTGAAATCTCGTCTCTTAAACTCGCAATTGATCTCCTCCCCGGAACTTCAGAAGAAGAGGCTCATTTCTTGGAGTTAATACAGTTGGATGAAACCCGTCGTGATGCTGCATTGGCTAACGAAGCCCATAAGAAACGAGTCAAGGCGCAGTTCGACAAGAATGTCAAACCCCGTGTCTTCTCAGAAGGTGATTTGGTCTTGCTTTACGACCAAGAATCCGATAAATTGGGAGCTGGTAAATTTAAGTCTTTATGGATGGGCCCCTATATTGTTAAAAGGGTATTAGCAAAAGGAGCCTACGAGTTAATGGATTATGATGGAATTCCACTGACGCAACCTCGTAACGGGTTGTACCTCAA
The DNA here is from genome assembly GCA_031772625.1 of Pinus tabuliformis. NCBI lineage: Eukaryota > Viridiplantae > Streptophyta > Pinopsida > Pinales > Pinaceae > Pinus > Pinus tabuliformis. The sequence continues at coordinate 443,245,661 of CM062813.1, read as the reverse complement.
GCGTTACTATGCCTAATAGTAACCTGTATGCTTTTGTTACATTCTTGTTTTCGCTAAAGTGTTTATTTTGGTTAAATAATCCACTTTTTACATTTATTGCAGATTTCAAATCCACTGGAACCGTGTGTTGGATATGCCGACGGAGCGAGTCGTAGTTCGCGGAACCTATCCTCCGCAGCCTGGGCCATTTTTGATCCAAGCGGCGAGCTAGTAAGTTTCAGAGGTGTATGTATTGGTCAATCAACGAATAACATCGCTGAGTATAGCGTGTTGATAGAACTACTCTCTGATGCCATCACCCATGGTATACGCTGACTAATCGTCAGGCTAGACTCACAACTCGTAATACTGCAACTCACTGGTATCTACTCTGTCCGAAATCCAGCTATTTATCGAATGTTCCTAAGGGTTAAGATTTTGGAAAGACAATTTGATCTTATTCAATATCAACACATTTCCAGAAACTTAAACACATTAACCGACTCATTAGCGAACTATGTGTTAGATAGACATTTGAAAAATTGATAAAAAGAAAAGCATCATCAATGTTTCACATGTGGATCACATAAACCAAAATAAAACTCTGAAAATCAAAATGTATATAGCTGTTTATAGTTTACATATAATGTTCTGTAACCAAGACAAAATCGGTCATATGACCCAAAAACTCAAAATGCTAGGGGGCACCCTAGTCTAATGATGCTCGTGATAGCAAGTCACGGCCTGTGCGATCATGCGCAAGAGACGAGTCCATCGTCTGGGCACACCAGTAGTATGCCGCTGTAGCTGCAACGGCAACTCGTCAATCCTCACATCTGGAATACCGAGAGTAAGGCTCTCAACCTGCTCCTGCACAGCTGAAAGAGTCTCAGCCACATCAAGATCGCGAAGAATAACTCTCCCGGCAGCCTCTCCTACTGGGGCGACAGCTGGCACTCTCGGACGGGCTACTGGGCCAACAGGACCAACATCTGCATGTACACATGAGTTTGATTAAAGTCTTGATAGAATAAAGCACAAGAACATTATAAACAAAACCAATAAATAGTGATATGGTCAGAGATTTTACCAATAGCACCCCACTGCTCGCCAGCCGGCAGTACTAGATTTGGGTCACCCAAAGATCACCCAAGGATCGAGCAGTTTTAGCATACAGTTCATGCTCGTTAAAAAATAAACACAAGATCCGAGCAGTTTTAGCACACAGTTCATGCTCGTTAAAAAATAAGCATAAGATCGAGCAAATGTTTCCACCCGCGTTTAAGCTCGTTAAAAAATGAACTATTCCGATAAATAATCGCCGTGAATATAGCGACATCAGCCATTAAAGCCTTGGTCGTGTTTGCCCATCACCTCCACTTTTCCATTGCCCGATCATTCACCTCCATATGATTGTTTACCCATTTTGAGGAACAGCTGCGAAGAGTGATTTCACTAGCCATCCTTGTGACACTGCCGTGATTTGGAAATTCCAATCCTTCCCTGGAATCAGCTGCTACCCTTTTTATCACTCGTTCCTCAAAAGACGAGTCTTCTTTAAGCTCTTTTCATCTGACTCGTAAAATATGAAAAGATTGCCGAGTTTTGGCCTTCTAGCTCGTTAAAGTAACCAGAAGAGCTATCCCTCCTCTAGATTTTAATCTTTTTGGACCTGAGGGATTATTGCACAAAAAGATCGAGCGCTTGTTTTATTCGGCTTGTTAAAAAGATCAAAAATTCATCCCTTCTGTATTGTTTTATACTTTTTCGGACTTAAGGGATTAGATGACGAAAAAGGACTTTTGGAGTTAACTTTATGTACCTTTTCAGACTCTCTAAAAATGAAAAGGACCGAGTTATCCTTGTCGTTAGACTCGTTAAATGGATTAAATAGCGACAAACTTGTCTTTAGACGAGAACGAGTTTCACTATCGCTAGGCTCGTTAAAACATAGCGATGGGCTTGCCCGAAGGGCAAGTTATAGAACAAGCATATGTTATCCTCCTCAAGCTTGACAAAAATAAAGAGGTACTGGTCAGCAATGACTAGGGAAAAATGGGGAGAAACTCAAGAAAACTTTGATGGTAGCAAGTCGCTCTTGAACATGACACTTTTCCTCCGTACCACAATCGGGTTGGGTTGTTTCATTCACTGGTCACATCACCATGGTCTCGCCATACCATCCATATTTGGGGTAATGCTACCGATCCATCGTATGAGTGTCGCCATATGTTCAAGAGAAGTCGTTCAGAGAAGTCACCTGTGTCCCATCCACTACCATACATTATACTCTTTCATGACCGCCACCCTGAATCATATGTCATCAGATCGTTTTCACCTCCATCAAAATCATTAGCTCCGTTCCGTGTCATCAATGTGGGATTCATTAAGGCCCTACTTTGACGGATCACTTCTTGTCGACATCAGCTCATTATCCAAGAAGTTGATCTAGGAACACCCCCTTCAGTACTTTGAAGCTTGCATGCCTCAATGGCAAGTTTCTCACTTCCGGCGACAGGTATACATCAATGACCTTCGACCGAAAGATTTTGCGTGGTGTTCGACGCCAAGTCCTCTATTCACACCACGTGAATTGTACTGCAGTACCTTGAGGGTCATCATCATTATCGGTGATTCCTCTCGCGCTTGTTAACAGTTTACATCATTGACTGGTAATCAAGCGATGTCTTTCCATGTTCGACTTCAGAGCAATTCTCACATGGATCGACTTGTACTTAGAGTGAAGATCGGACGAGATTGAAGACCCCGGATCTAGTTTCATCCATCCGGGCTGCGATATATATTCAGAAAATAAAGACATGGAAATGTACATCTTTGCAGCACAGATAATCTTCCTACCAAAAGGATGATGGCTCTATCAGAATCATCAGTCTATCATCAGACGATTGTCTGTTATATGTACATGAAAATGAATTTATAAAGTTGAGAATGGGAATGCCCGCCTCAGCTAGATCATGAAAAAAGTATGAAAATAATGTATTGTATTGTATTGTATTACAGGTCTCCTCCCAGCATTGAAAGAACTTCGGATCCTCCTAATAAAGCATTTCACCCGATAAACGGCCTCATACTTTAGGGGGCAACTGTTATAGACATTTTTGTGCCTTACAGCTATAAGCATGAAATGTCCATAATCCAAGGGATCCAAAGTCCCTAAACATGTTGTTCCTACCCCTAGAGGAACAAGGCCAACAAACCACAGCAATTCACAGAAGTTCTCCACCAGAAACTGCTCAAAAACAAGTCAATTCAGGATCAATTCAGAAGCTCCACTAGCTGCCTGCGTTGAAATGCAGAGGCTACACTGGCTAGTTGCATTGCAACGCAGGTGGAAGCACTACCAGGGTGCGCTGAGCGGGAAATGACAAATGTCAGGGTCTCTTGTGAAAGGTGTCAAGACTGTGGAAGCTTCCAGAATCTTCCTCCATGACACTTGCCTTGATGAGTTCGACTAATTGATGAGTAAGAGGCTCTTAGTCTCCAAGTGGAAGTAAGAACTGACAGAGAGAGAGGACACTAGTCAGATCACAAGCTGACTCATCCTCACTCCAAACATCTATATATGGATCTCTTCTCCATGAGATCTAGAGGCTGGAATTTTGTTATTGCAAAGAATTGCTGTTGGTTTGAGATTGGAATCATTGGGTGCTTAATGCTTTGAAGGGAGGTGAAGATAGGAATTTCATTCGCTGGGAGGTAGATGCTGGATTGGAACTCTCTTGGTTGTATCTCCTCCTGAACCTTGTTATTTCATCAATAAAGCTATCTTGGTTTCTCCTATATGCTGATGTGTCTTTGATGTATGATTGCATTAGTATATTTGGTTTATTTCTAATCCTGAACTAGTTATGAATATGAATCTATGTCTTTGTGTAGTATTCCCTTCTTGTGATCTTGCAGGAACCTATTGAAGCTGGGTGAGCGAGAAGGCAAGTAGCTGGGAACTCCCAAAGAGAAGAGAAACCGGATCGAGGGACAAACTGAAGACATCGATTAGTCCATCCATCTCTCTTCATTCTTATTTCATAAAGGAAGAATACTAGAATAGTTGTCTTTGTTTCTTGCTAAGGCACTGTCACACCTTAGGTGGATAGGATCGTCCTGCATAGGCATTTTTCCCCACAACACTCACATATAAACTTTCGTGCACTCCTCTACTTAAGATTTCCTAGGCACTGGTCTACAATCAAACCAGAGGCTATCTCTACGGGGCTTTCTATCTCTCTTGCAGTACTTGTCTTGTTGGTGCGATCTGAAGCGACAACATCTTTCTGGCATCGTTGCCGAGGAATGGATTAGAATATTTTTCCCTGGGTATGACAAAAAATTACATTTACTCTGTTAGGTGAGCAGGGGAAGTGTGGGTTGAAGATATCTCACCTTGGTGACTCCACTGTTTCATTCTATGGTAAACATCCTGGCGACTCCACTGTCCATTTCTCTAGTTGATCATCCTGGATTTTGGGTAGCCCAATACTTACTCTGATGCTACAGCAATCGAAGGTTTCCCAACTTTTGAAACTGAAATCACTCATATAGGGAGGTTTCCAAGATGGCCCTTCCTACATTTCTGGCCAACCAATTTGCCCCACTAGATTTCTCTTCTATTGTTGGTTATCCCAATCATGTCCTTGTGTTTCATGAGAGGAATACCTATTTTCCTAGATTCAGTGGGATCACAGAGAGAGGACCTGACCAGCACCTCAAATACTTTCATGAATGCATGGAGCAACAAGGTATTCTTCTTGAAGATGTACAAATGAAGTTGTGCAAATTGTTCTTAGATGGCGATGGGAGAGTTTGGTACAGAACAATACCTTGTGGTAGCATATCTTCGCTAAGAAGTTTTCATACAACGTTCAATCACTATTACAAAGGATTATATCCACTAAATGCTCTATTTGAATATTGCTACGTTTAATTTAATGATGACGACATTCCCGAGGCTAATGACTCTATTGAAGATGTTTGTGGAGCTCCACTCCGGGAAAACATCTACTGGCATCAAGAAGCATCATCCACTAAGAGAGAAAGTGAAGAAGGAAACATCATTGAGCTTCCAACAAACCCTCTAGGGTCTGATTTGGAAGATTGTGATGTTTTCTCCTTCTTATGATGAATACGACTCTGATGAAGAGTCAAGTGATGCAAAGCCACAACGCTTCCAATCAGGGGAAGCTACACAAGAAGAGGAAGTCCATCGGGAAGTCAGCGAAGAGCCTCCAGTTTGCAATGCTCATCTTTTGCCTGGAGAACAAGATCAAGACCCTCCTCCAAAGCATGATTCATATTATTCATAAGAGGAAGATATGGTTGCTGGGGTCAAAAAGGGTTCATCTACCAGCAAGTGGGGAGAAGGCTCCCAACAACAAGTTTTTCAAGAAGAGCCCAAAGCTGAAAGATCACGTAGAGTCTATTGCTGCCTACTGCAGAAAGGTTCCTGTCAAGAATTTTCAATAGATTATCCAATATATGACTCTTACTGTTCATACAATGAAGAATATGTTGCATATTTCGAAGAGGGTTGGCCAATTGAAGAATGGGTAGTAAAAGATTAGCAACAAGTTTTTCTTGAAAAAGCTAAAGTGGAGGAGCTGGACAGTGTTTGTGGTTTCCTTGGCCAAGAGGATATTGGTCAACAGATTGCTCATGAAAAAGAGGCAGCTGCAAACTTTCCCTGTACATTCCATGACCCTGTGGCTGAGTACATGAGCCTATTCTTAAGCCAGCAACAGAGGTTATGCCAACAACATGCATCAAACTTTTCATTTGCAGATTTTTCATGTTGCATGCCTGTTTTAATTTTTAATTTACAGTAGTATGAAGGCATAGGTTCCAGTACTCAAATGTTGTCCTGGCTCCATTGGAGAGTTGAACTCACTTAGGTGAATTAAGCTCTCCTTCATAAGTAGGAATGTACATAACTAAGCTCACAAGCTGAGCATTTTCTTTTCAGTTATTAGATTTTTTATTTCAACGTTTTTTTATGAGGAAAGTCCCATGGAGATTTTGCTGGTTACAAAGTTCATATATTACTAACTCCATGCCCAATAGTGAAGGATTCTGGTTTGTAGGTTCTCAGCACCTTGCTAGCAAGGCAGTGTCCCCAGTTGGAGCCAATGTTGTCACTCACTAATTTACAAGTTGTCAGTTGTTCAGAATACCTAACAACAGTTAATTTGAAGCCTATTCCAACACCAAAAAATCTCTTAGAGATAAGTCAGACCCTCTCTATTGCCTAGTGCTCGAAAATAGCTTTCTAACGATATATGAAAGTCCAAAAATGGACTCCTGGAGCAGAAGTTACAACATGTTGAAGTTACCATTCTAAAGCCCCGAAAACAAAGAGAAATGACAAAGTATGAAGGCAAATTGCAATATCAGGTACCCGAGCCTATCACAATCATAAATCGGCTATCGGAGGGGTCCTCGGCATAGGCTTACGATTTATCGGTGGGTTATGGTACTGATTGTCGATATCGCAATTCCGCCCCCACAGTTCCACATCATCGACACATCAGCATATCGATGTATCGACGATTAGCGGGGTCCTAACTTTAAAGCCTTGCAGTGTTGCGATTTGCGATATAGTGTAACATTGACAGAGGAGGCCGAAAAGAGTTTATAAAGGAAATAAGGGAAAAAAACCAAGGTAGGGTCACCCCCTTCTCTCTCCTCCAAGTGGCGATACAAATTATTAGCGATCAGCAGTGGGCAATCCCACATATCGGCCATGTCACATTCCCATAGTATTGCAATCTCGTAGTCCTGCAGTCTCGCAGTCCCGTGATCCCACAGTCTCGCATCTCGCAATCCCACATGTCCCTGTAATACCTGATGGGCTATCCTTAAGGAATTGCAGGGGGAAAACATGCTGATAGTGTTAAAGCGCCACGAAGGGAAGAGGCCAATTTACAATAAAAATCACTAAAAAACCAAGGGTAGGCGGACCCCCCTTTCTCTCTCCTCTAGGGAGCCACATGGCAGACTACCCGTAGTCCCACGATCTTGTAGTCCCATAGTCCCACGATCCCACAACATCACGTGATATCATCGATTTTTGAGCTAGTGTAAAAGCATTGGGGGAGGCTGAAAAATATTAACAAAGGAAATGCATGGAAAATGGAAAAATCAAGGTCAGGCAAACCCTTTGTCTCTCCTCCACATAGCAGTACAGAAGGTGATGCGACAAGTAAGGAGGACACGTGTCACTCAGAATCGACATTTTTAGGGGTCCTACGGGGGCATTTCCGAGTGACACGTGTCACCAATCATAGGGTGACATGTGAAAGGGGTGACGTCACCCCCCACAGATCGGTAATCGACAATCGCATAGGTTAAACCGCTCCTACACCAAAGTCTCCCTGGCCTGTGATTGCGATATGCGGGGGTTTCTTCCCAGATGCAATATTTCATGTGTTCCACCCTATAAGGATTTCACATCTAGACAAGTTAGCCCACTCTATGAAAAGAAGTGAAAAGGTCTTCCTCTCCTAGGTTGCGATTGCTATATCTTCGGTGGGCCCAATCCCGACGATTGATGATCGCCATGTCAAGGGGAAGCGTATCAAGTACCGTGATGTGGTATTCGAAGTAACAAAAGAAAAATATCCTCGGACAAGAGCCTGAAGGCCTTAGCGCCCGAGGGCTAAGCCCCTAGTTATAGCCCCTAATCGTATGATAAGAAAAGGATAAAGGGGCTAAACCAAAGGGGTTCAAGGAGCATTAGATCTCGTCGTTCTGCAACGCTTCCAAGAGTAAAAGTCTCAGTACCCTACAACCCAATAGTATGGTACAAGACTCTTAAGGTAGATGAGTTGGAAGCTGAAGTGTTAAATGAAAGCATGGCACAACGGTAGACTAGTAAGGGTGGCTCAGTAAAACTTAATGCCACAACATGGAGCTCCACTCTAATGCTCAGTAAAGGACTGCTAAGACAGGCCCCCATTTCTACTTTGCGACAGGCGCTTACAGTCGACCCACTCCCTACTCCAGAGAATGGGTCAATCATGCAGTAAAGGTAGAAGTGACAAGGAACCAACTGAATAGCCGGAAGGACGAACGATGATAGAGACGTGGCTTGATTAGAATCCTTCACAGGAATCGCAAAGGACCTATTCCTCCATATTCCTCTTGTTTCTTATTATTTTCTGTAGTTTCTTATTTCCAAGAAAGGGAGCAGATCTCGATGTTAATCTTTGGGCAACATAGCCTTACACTGGCTGAGATAACTAGTCTAGCAAACAAATGGAGCTCAGGCCAAGATATTTGTTTTAATTGTAACCCAAGCTCTTCCCCTCTTCTTATAAATAGGGGAAAGCAACATTATACAAAGGTTCCAGAATTTCTCACCTGATGGGTTTGAACTCTATGATACCAATTTGGCTCATAAATATGTAAGAGAATGACTTGTATTTCAGACTATATTACTTTACACAGGTAAATCTTTCATACTAAGGAAATAAATGGTGGTGATTCCCCCTTCTAAGTATTACAATATGTTATCCTCCTATTTAATTCCATTATATTCATATGCTATAATAGCTGCTAGAAATGATTTCATGCTTCCTTGCAGATCCATGTGTGTTGATTTATTAATGCATATGCCTGAATTAAGGGCTGAAATTATATCTTTAAACTGATCTATATCAATCAAATCACCCATCCTCTCTTTAGTCCATTATCACTGCTTGTAACTCAAACAAGTGTAGAATTTCCCATTACTTGCAGCTCTATGTGTTCACTGTAGAATTCTAGATGTTTTGGTCTCTACATGATGAGTTATGTTTTCTCCTAATCCTCTCTCATTTACTCAACAAAGCGTATTAAGCTGTAATCCCCTTTGAAGTAATTGGTCTCCGTTGTTCTGTGTGATACTTTTGGGGACTCTGTGTGTGAGGAAGTACCTAAAATACATAACTCATACCTTTGGAGGAATGAACCAAGCCCCCTTATTATCTTTCATTACATGACAATTGCAGTGCTGCAAACCCATCACATATAAACTTTCATGCACTCCTCTACTGAACATGTCCTAGGCACTAGTCTACAATCAACCCAGAGGTTATCTCTAGGGGGCTTTCTATCTCTCCTGCAATACTTGTGTTGCTAGTGCGATCTGAAGCGACAACATGCCTAAGTTCACTATTTTTTCCATTGTGCTTCTATTTGAGCAGGGGGACCAATAGTACAAGTTCTACTGATATCTGGTGGTACGTTGGGAACAAACTTGTTACAAGTGGTCCAGGTCAGAAGCCCACAATCCCATAAGTGATTTTAATTAAGAGCTGACGTTATAAGGGGATGATAGATGGAAGTGGGTCAGGCTGGAATCCCACAAGCTTGTAAGGTTTAAAGGACACTATCTAAAAGAGTCTAGGCATCCGCACATCCGATCTCCACTCTAGTGAGATATATATATATATATATATATATATATATATATATATATAGAAGGGAGTGGAGGTGTGTTGGCCGCAATTTATAGAAAGGATCGATACACAGTTGGGCTACATTTTTGTATGTTATTGCAATAAACATTAGATAAATTTTGAGGTCTAAAATGGGCCTCAAAACAAAAGTGTATAACCAAAATCAACTTTATAAGAATAATTAGGGTTCAATATGATGATTTCAACCATAGGGGATGATTCACCATTTTTGGAGTAAAAAAATTAAAATGATTTAAAAAAAAGAAAACTTCTTTTTCATATCGTATTTTGAACTTATCTCCTTACAATTTTACTCAAATTTTGAGCAAGAGCACTCATTTGATTCATATTTTAATTCAAAGAGTACCCATGTTGCATACTTTCTATGGACCCTGCTCCGCGAAAAATGAGAAATACATGAAAAAACGTGATTGCAATCGTGTTTTTCATGTATTTCTCATTTTTGATGTAGCAACGTCCATCGAAAGAGTGCAACATGAGTACTCCTTGGATGAGGAATTTAATTCCACATCCAATGAGTACTTCTTGAAATTTCAGTAAAACCATAGGGAGATAAGCTAAATATAAGAGTTGAAAAATAGTTTTTCTTTTTTTCCCTCATAAATTTGATGATATCATCTAATCTTATTTTATTATTTCCACTATTATTTTATAATATTCCTTAGGAGGCCCATTTTAGATCTCAAAATTTCTCTAATGAGAGTTAGAACGTAAGGGAAAATTGCAGGCACCATTACAAAGGGCCAAATTAATATTAGGGCATATGTTTTAGTATATTGTGTGCCTATATTAGGTTAACATAAGGGTTGAGATAAGATAGAGGGGATTGTGTTGATTATAGAGGGAAAAGGTTGAATGTGTAACCCTTCCAACTCATCCCACTACTTTTTAAATCCTCCCATCGATTGCTTAAAGTCTCCCACTCTATTATTTATAATTGCATAAAGTTACAATGAGCAACAATTGAAGGAAGTGCTTGAAGAGAAACTAGGTACTATGGGTTGGAAGGTATATATTACGCCTGCATCAAAATGGTGTCAAATTTATTAATACCAGAGGAAAAGTGGTGATCAGATAAGTTCTTTAAGAGGGGGAAGTGGTATCAGAGCATTCAAAGTTATAACACCCTCCTCCCACACTTACCCAAGTTTACTGGTCCACTCGGATAAATATGTGTTGAAGAGTTACTATGATATGATTCAACCACCTAGGGACAATTAAGGAAGTGGAATAAAAAAACCAAAAATTTAATTTCCTCCCTTAGGTGCTAACCAGCCACTCCAAGTGCCCAACCTCTGAGTTAACTTAGTTTTTCATTGACCCGGCTCTCAGCCACTCCGATCACAAGGCAAGCCAATGACTAAGACCCTTCAGTCGCTCCCATAACCCTATATCCCAATGACTGTAGACTAATTCACTTAGTTCTATGCCAGCGATCCCAAGATTTTAGCCACTTTTTAAGGCTAGGATCCAGACCTTTGCCCAAATTAATGAAACTCTCAGGATGATAAATAACATAGAGGAAAGGCCTCTAATTCAAAACTTAAATAAGGACTTAACCTGACCCATCCCAACCATGAAAGCAATTTCATCAAACACATCATGAACATGTAATTTATAGGTCATAATTACATATTTGAACAAATGGGTCTCATACTTACCTGAAAATTGTCAAGAAGGTTTGATTCCCTCTCACAATAACTGTATTATCATTTATTAGGTCATAGATACATTAACCATTCATTTACTAATCAAACATGGTGAGTGACATAACTAAAGTCTATCATAAAATCGTTCCTATAAACAAGATATAACCAAAATAATAAAAATGATAGAACAACCATCAAAGCCACATAATAACAAGTACATTTATTCATGAAATACATGGGAAAAAGGAGCTCTTATTAACATATGAAAAAGCCAACCAAGTTAGGGACTTCCATGTACCACCCAACCATATATTGGGCTGAAACAAATCTTTCTTTCAGCCAATAACCCCCGTACCATATTCCAAGCATGAATGTGGGATTCACAACAAAACCAACAAGGGCTTCCTTGCAGCTGACCATATATTGGGCTGAAACAAATCTTTCTCTCAGCCAATAACCCCCGTACCATATTCCAAGCATGAATGTGGGATTCACAACAAAACCAAAAGGGCTTCCTTGGGCTTTACCACGTATTCCACCATTACCAGTCAAGGGATTTCTTGGTCCAAAACCCTCATCTATACAATCAGGCTTTACTGTGTATCCTACCATTACCTACAATTAATCTCGTTGTAAACGCTTGATCCAACTCTTCCTTACTTGATCTTTTCCTCCCTTTGCTTCTTTTTCCTTCCTTTTCCTACCTTTTCCCAATGCTAGAGTTCTCCAATAATTCTCTAAGTGTCAAAGAGTATGAGAGAGAGAGAGCTCGAAAACTAAACTTAAAAAAGGTTGTGAAATCATCCTTAGAAGCCTTGTTATTAATGAGGCCTCTATTTTCTTCAATTTTCTCAACTTTCCTTCAATTTCATCCTCACATGCAACCTATGACCTTTCACCTTCCTTTTCTCCTATTTTCTATTATTTCATAAATAAAATGCCGATTAATGCCTCTTTTCCTTTTAAAATCCCTTTTCATTTCCTTTGCCAATTTCCCTTAGCCATAATAAACCAAATGAACACCCATTAGGATGTTTTGCCCAACATTCATCTTGGAATATGTGTCCCATGATCTTGGTCTTATTTTTTCCTTTATTAACTTTATTACATGAAAATTTGACCCAGGGTTATCACAAACCCCTCCCCCTTAGGGGAACACTGTCCTTGGTGTTTTATGACACCTACAACCATCAAGACAGCTGAAAATTAAAATATACTTCCCATGGAGATTTATAACTTAGCTCGATACAATATTTATAATGATTAACCTATTGAAAAGAAAACCAAAATGACAAACATAACAACATGACACCCATAACGCTTATTGGAGATTTATAACATAGCTCATTGCAGTATTTACAATAACAAAAATACAAATATATGTACATATACCAAAACTAATTTTCCTTCATCGACAAATAATGAAGTATACATAGCCCACATTTGATCAGTCATTTCCCATGTAGCTTCATCGGGCAAAAAGTTCTTCCATTGCACTTTAACTTTCTTGATTTCTTGGTTCCAGAGCATGAGTGTAACACCCTCCGGGGTAAATGTGCATATAACAATAATAGTCAGAACAGAAATACAATAAGCATATCATCTATCAAAACCCATATATACATCAATACATTTGCACATGAAATCAAAGGAATGAATTTTTCATTAATAATGCAATGAACCAACTGGTGATGGGACTACCACGTTCCACCCGACCATAGATTGGCTAAGCCAAGTCTCTCTTTAGCCAATCACCCCCGTGCCATATTCCAATCATGAAAGTGGGACTCATAGAACACATCAAAAACATCAATCAATGTGGATGCCACCGGAGTTCTCCACCTACACTGTGAGGAATTTGAGTGCCTCCTAGTCTCTCAAGCTTTACCATGCATCCGCATTCTAATCTAGGGATTACTAGGCCCTACACCGAGACATACTCTCTTAGATTTATCGTGCATTCCATCCTAGAATCACTAGGCCCAACAGAGAGAAAATCCACCTCTTGGCTTTACCGTATATCCCGCCTTTCATCGGCAAGGATTCCTAGACCCACTAAGGCACACAATCTAGATTTATAGCAACCCATAGTCTGGTTCAGGGGTTACTAGGCCAGTGGCTTCATGCATCCTTAGTTTGGTTCAGGGACCACTACCACCATGTGTTTGTCAATTCGGAGATCCACCCCACTTAGATTCGAATCCAATCCGGCCATCCCCCACAAAATGCATGAGATTACCCATCTCATCAAAGCTATCAGGAAATGGCAAGGCTAGGCTGAAAATACTATCACACCTGGAAAAACCCATGCCATGCTAGAAAAGAAACACATGCAATCCCATGCATGCCAAATCTAGCAAGGAAAATACACATGCGAGTTGATACCTGCATTGAAGCTTGTTGTAGCTGCTTGATCCTGCCTTTCCCTGCTTGATCTTTTCTTCCTCTTGCCTTCTTTGCCTTTCTTTCTCCAATGCCAAAGTGCTCCAAGAAAACTCTAAGTGTCCAAGAGTATGAGAAAGAGAGAGAATAATGAGAGAGCTCCAAAGATGAACTAACCAAGTCTTGCCCACTGATCCTCAGAAGCCTTTTTATTAATGAGGCCTCTATTTTCTTCATTTTCCATTATTTTCCTTTAATTTCCTCCTCACATGAAACATGTGACCTTTCACCTTCCTTTTTCTCATAATTTCCATTATTTTCATAAATAAATGTGCCAAAATACCTTTTTTCCTCTTTAATGCCTCAGCCATTGCCTTTTCCAATTTCCTTAGCCATAAACAACCAAATGAACCCCACCTAGGATGTCTTACCCACCATTCAACTTGGTATACGTGTCCCATCATCCGTGGTATTTATAAATTTTTATATGGAATTTTCACGAGGGCTGTTACAGAACCCTCCCCCTTGGGGGAACACTGTCCTCGGTGTTCAATGACACCTATAACCAACATGACTTCTAAAAACAAAACATACTTCCCATGGAGCTTTATAACATAGCTCGTTGTAATATTTACAATGAAAGATCTACTCAAAATGAAAACATCATGACAATATGACCAAATAAAAACCATATCGTATATTGGAGATTTATAACATAGCTCATTACGGTATTTACAATGATATACACATACACATTTTCTTAACCAGCAAATAAAGGATACAATTCCTATATCAATCAACAAGGGAATCCAAAGGCTCACATCTCCACCCTCAAAGTAATACCAGGATTCACCTCCTTCTCAGGAAGTCCAGAATCCACTACAAAGTCAAATCTACATCCAATGTCCAGCGTTATATTCCTGTGCCACTTGTCCTCTCAGCGAATAGTTACCAGCTCATTGTTCTAGGACGCACTCCCAATGTGCATCTGATTCCATATGGAAATTCTAATGACCAAAAAAATCCATCCGTGACCTTCCCTTCTCTGCTACATAGTCCGTCGGGAATTCGATCACCCCTTCGTGCAGTCACTCACCTTCCAAGTTCCACTGGTACCCCCATCTCGGGTAGTCCATTCCTTGGCAAGGCTTCCTCACATCAAAAGATACAAAAACCAAACCGTATACCTGCCTGAACACATCATATCGGTCATAGGATGCTCATGGAAATCAATGGACACTATTGGGTACCAGTGTCCCATAATGGCCCTGCTCCTGAAGTGCTTTACCAACATACTACTGCATGTTTCAATTCCTTTGTTGTTGCTGCTAATTCTTGCAGTCGATTTCATCCACTCAAAAAGGTAATTTTCATGCATTCCTGTACCAAGCACATAAATTACATTAGATTTAAAATAAACTGAAATAAATTCACATCATACCTCATTGGTAGCTCGTTAATAAGGTACATTTGAAATCATGTTCGCTTCCTGTCACAACAAGTCAAACTAGCATATTTGACCAAATCAACATATATAAATATATCACATTAGGTTAGCTCAAACACAACCATCATAGATCAAAATCATAAATCAACCAAAATCATAGATTAGATATAATCATCATATACCATAGTCATAAATCACATGCATAATAAAACTAAAATAAAATGTTGATTCTTATCCTTTCATCAATCCTTAGCTTCTACCTTCGTCTTCATTCCATATGCACTCTAGCTCAGTTTCTACAACCGACAAACACCCAATGCCTTCTCCTCAACCATGTGCATAGACACATAGTGTGCATCACACACATACAACCACACCTGACACACAACACCATGAAATACATGCACCTACACCTGACGTATAACTCATACACCTACAACCAATGTACAATAGATTGCATCATCTATACCGGATGTGCAATACCACAATACCACACATAGTACAATACAATGAGTACACATGCCACAATACCATGACTACATGATGCACATACATAATATTGGATGCCCATAACACAACATTGACGACATGCACACAATACCACATGTACACCAGTACCATATGTACAACATGTACACAGTACCACCAGTACACTAGACCACCAGCACAACGTGTGAACAACATCACATGTACATGGCACCACCTGCACAATGTGTACACAACACCACATGTACACTACACCATTAGACAATGCATACACAATACCACATGTACATAGTACCACATACATGACATGTACGCAACACCACATGTACACAACGCCATATGCATGACATGTACATAGCACCACATGCACACAACACCACTTGTACAATGTGTACACAACACCACACACACATGGCACCACTTGTACAATCATGCACACCACACCATATGTACATAGTACCAATGTACCACATGCATGTAACACCACTTGTACGTAGCACTGCATATCCAACACGTACATAACATCATCTATACACAACACTACATATCCAACATGTACATAGCACCATATGCACACACGTCACATATACGTAATGAAGACAATACAATATGTATACAACACCCCATATGCAATATTCGCACAACCCTATTTGTACCATCCTTACATAACATTGCATAAATAACATGTACATGTGCTATGTATACACAACACCGCATGTGCACACATCATATATGAAACATGTACAAAATATACAGTATATGCACAACAATAATACCACACATCCAAAACCATATTGTCCTTACCAAGAAACCTTGCTTCCTGTGTCTTATCCATGCTTACCCTAGCATGTCGCAAACCACACTACTTTCACTTTGCTGATGTATCCTTTAACATTACCTATCATAACATAAACATAGGCATAATACAAGTACAATATCAATCCTTATCCATATGATATTGACCTCGTATATTTGTTGTGACTACTCTTCCTAGTTGATTCCTCGTAAGACCAGGAACCTCTTCATGCCATTTTCCTGCATAAGAAATCGTTCTTCCACATAATGATCCCTGGCGACCTTGTAAAACAATGACACCAATACATACATATATGCATATATAATAATTAGCATAAAACAATCATGGTCATGTCAAACAACGACATTCATACATATATATTCTGTATACGTATATAAACATCACAAAATCATGATCATAACATAATTACCAGATAACATAAGGTCTAGGTTAAGAGAAATTCCTTATTTATGCACAGGCATTGAGAGCAACAATTCCCAACATAGCCAAAGCATATGACACCTCTGATCCATTTACTTTACCTTTTCTGGTTACATTTCTTGTGTCTGCATTGCTACTGTCCATTTACCACAATGGACCCAACTAGTCCAACCGACTGTCATAGCACTACAACAAAAGCTTGTGATTAGCATCCCTTTTTGCTTCCTTTTTTGCATCTAGAGCCGATTTTTGGTGCTATTTGTGTCCATTTATAAAATATGGTGCAAAAATTGATGCAAAGTTTGCACCGAGTTTTGCACCAAGTCTTACATCAAGTTTAGCACCAGGTATTGTAATAGGTTTTGCACCAGATTTTACACCAAGTTTTACGCCAGGTTTTATGCCAAGTTTGGTGCCATCCTTTGCACCATGTTTTGCATCAAGTTTGGCATCTAATTTTGTTTCACCAACTTTTGTGTCCTCTATTGCATCCACTTTTTGCACCTACACTTACATCAACTTTTGCAACATATCTTGCATCCTCTTTTGCATCATTTTTTAAATCATTTTTCGCATCCATTTTTGCATATTTTTTTGCATCCCCTTTGTGCCAAGTTTTGCATCGAGGTTCGTGTCTAGTTTTGCATCTAATTTTGCATCAAATTTTGTTGCATTTACTTTTACATATTCTTTTGCATCCATATTTACATCCTCTTTCTCATATGCTATTGTGTCCACTATTGCATCCATTTTTCTTGTGCCATAATTTTCACCTAGTTTGACACCTCCCTTTGCACCCTTTTTTGTTTCTAAATTTGCATCCATGATTGCATCCTCATATACATCTAGGTTTTCATCGAATTTTACATCTATTTTTGCATCCCTTTTTATATCCACTTTTGCGTCAAGATTTGCATCAGGTTTTGTGTCTCATATTACATCTACTTTTGTATCGAATTTTGTTGCATCAATTTTTACATCCTATTTTACATCATTGTTTCACCCATGTTTATGCCGACTTTTAGATCACTTTTTTCATCTTATTTTGCATCTTCATTTGCTTCGTTTTTTGTATCTATCATTACATCCACTTTTGTTGTGATACAATTTATGCCATGTTTTGTACTTACTGTTGTACCCACGTTTGCTTCAAATTTTGCATCCATCTTCACATCCTCTTTTGCATAAAATATTGCATCTATTTTTGCATCCACTTTTTTGTTGGGTTTTGCGTCTCATTTTGTATCTTCTTTTGCATGTACTTCCATTGCATCCATATTTTGCATCCAATTTTGTTTCTCCTGTTGCACCCGTGTTTGCATCCACTTTTACATCCCTTATAACATCTTGTCTTGCATCAAAGTTTGCATTTTTTTGTGTGTCTATTATTACATCCAATTTCTCATCCACTTTTGTTGTTCTATTATTTGTGCCATATCTCATGCATATCGTTGCAACCCACATATTCTTCCACTATTGCATCCACATTTGCATCCTCTTTTGTGTCCAAGTTTGCATCAAATATTGTTTATGTTTTTTGCATCCCATTTTGAATCTACTTTTACATCCACTTTTGATTCGTCCAATTTTGCAACTAATTTTTTGTCCACTATTGCACCCATGTTTACATCTCTTTTTGCATACAAGTTTTCCTCGTTTTTGCATTCAAGTTTGTGTCTTTTTTTTTTTTACATTCATTCTTGTATCCACATTTGTTTCACCACAATTCATGCTAAGTTTTATGCCTACTATTGTTCCCATGTTTTCTTCCACTTTTTCATCCATGTTTGAATCCCATTTTGTTTTCAGGTTTGCACCAACTATTGCATCTACTTTTTCATCCACTTTTGTGTCAATTTTTATGTCTTGTTTTGCATCTACTTTTGTTGTGTCCACTTTTCATCCAATTTTATGTGTATTTTTACCCCCATTTTTTTGTTCACTTTTGCATCCCTTTTCTAACACACATCATATTTTTTGCATTGATGACATTTCTTATGACATTGAAAATTATGAACAACTGATCACAATGTCAATAATTATGATGATGATGACATGAATTACGTTTGTTATGATAATGACAATGATGATGACGATGCTAATGACCTTGGCCATTCTTCCCAATTTTTAAATGTTGTCATGGTCATAATCATAATAATTATCTTTGGTGTCATCTTCCAAGTCATCATCATCTAATCAACATTATCATTATTTTCATCTTGGTCATCATCAACAACAATAATGACATGAATGATGATTATGATGTTCATGATGAAGATGACAACAATTATGATAAAAATTATATTATTTATGACGATGGGGATGATGACAATTATAATGACGATGATAATGGTAGTGATGATGATGATCATCGATCATCTGTAAAAAATAAAATTGTTTTTTCTCCTTCATATATCATGTGTCCTAACAACCCTTTTCGAGAACTCGTAACATTTTTGGGTTGATGATATTTCTTACGATACCTATGATTATGAACAATTGATGACAATGTCCATAATCATGATGATGATGATGAAGACATGAATGGTGACTATGACAATACTGAAATGATGATAATAATGATGAAGATGATGGTGGTGATTATGGCGATAATGAAGATGATGACCCTCCCTCTAAACTAGGGAGGTACTCATAATGAGACCGAAAAGTACTCTCAAGTCGAAATATTCATATAAGAAGGGATTTGGATTAATAAGCATCAATGATGATTTACATCATCATAGCCAACATTGTCAAAATAGAAAGGCCTTGACTAATAAGTTTATCTCTCCATTAGATCAGAGCACAATGTTAGGAGGCATAAATTTGGACACCACTGCCTCTCTAGGCACTTACCCCACCAGGATGTTCACCAGTTATGCCCTCACATGATCATTTCCTAATTCACTATCATAATATTTGAGACTAGAAAATGTCAATCCTCATGAATATTCTTATCTTGGATTAATGTACTTGACTTATGGTGGTTAGTCCCCTAGTCAAAGTACAAATTATCAAGGAATATTGGTCCCAGATGTTTATCCATTACACCATTCTCCCTACTGGTGTATTTACTAGGCTTACGACTGTTAGTCATGGCCATAGTACATGACACATGGATAATATGGTGTCTACCCTCACCCCCTGTCAACCAGAGAGGAGACATCCACAAGCATAAGATTTTCGCAAGAATACCCATCATTTTCATAGAGAATAACATCATTAATTTGTTTTCATCTCATGATGCCTTTACGATTAAGCATTGATAGATTTGTGGCAAAATATTTC
The DNA here is from genome assembly GCA_031772625.1 of Pinus tabuliformis. Classification (NCBI taxonomy): domain Eukaryota; kingdom Viridiplantae; phylum Streptophyta; class Pinopsida; order Pinales; family Pinaceae; genus Pinus; species Pinus tabuliformis. The sequence goes on along the minus strand of CM062813.1, from coordinate 443,225,720 downwards.
CCCTTTTGTCATTTGTGATGAAATAAAATCAAAAAGTAAAAGCCAAAATCATTAAAGATACACTATAATGATGTATCTAAGTATAAACTCTAAGGTTGAAGTGAAAATTCATGTAAATGTTATATCTATGAGTTGTGCCAAACTTATGAAAACCTTATTCCCTAATTCCTATATATAAGAAAAAGAAAAAGAAAGAAACATAAGGCCCAATGAATGGTATCTCATGTATTCACTCCTTCTTTGGAAAATATATGAATATATACACTCCTAGTCACACTTGATCACATGTTTGTGATGGTTAAATCATGAAATCCTCTTTTCCCCGTGCATTTTCACTTCATCATTTAAGCACCTAATTGAGGATCTATGGAATGTTTTTTGCCTAAGGTTTTCATGTCTACTCTTGGTTTACTTAGGTCACACTATTGTCAATTTATGTGACAAAGTGAAATACATAAGTTTGTGGAGTTATTAGAACAATGTATTAAGTTAGTCACCACACACACATGTATTATGTCTCATTGATCCACATGTATGGGTTGGATACTTATTGCTTGACAACTTTAATGGAGACTACTTTATGGCTTTAATGGTATAGCTTACAAAATATCTTGTTAAACATTGTGATTCATCCTTTCTTTTCCTCGAGAGACTTGATAATATTGAAGTCACTCCCAATAATCCATGGAGATGGGGAGTATAAATCACTTGTGCTAGAAATAGAATAGACAAATAGAGGTTTTCTATTTGCGATATTGGAGTCATAGATATTGGATACATGGTAGTAGTCCTCGATGTCAGTTAACTAAAATTGTATTGTCATAATGCGAAAAGAGGTAAACATATTAGTAACCTTGATGTCCTTATCATTTCAAATAATAAACATTCCACCCAAGTATCTCTAAGAATCAATCACTACTACTTGGAAATTCCTCCGCCATATGCTAATTATATGAGGTATAACCTCACTTAATATTTTTGTTTCTTATATCAAAATTATTGATGGGTGCTCTGTCTACCATTTTTCTTTTAGGAGTCTTTGTTTTCCTTTACTATTGAGTCCCCTCATGTTCCATGAGACTATTTTCATCAAGAATTTACACAGAAAGGAAGTATAATGTGACTAAAAAAACATGTCTCAAGATTTATGTGCTTGGACAATTCCACTTCATGACTCCTATACTTCCTTAACTTGGGACCGAATGGTGAACTTGATGGCCTTAAGGGAAATTGGCCAATGAAAATCTAAAAAACAGGTGACTTTTGACTTTATCACATACAATTTAATATACTAAAAAAAATATCCATAACAATTTCATCAACCAATGAATCATTAAAAAAAAATCCAAAATAATTTCATCAAGCAATGAATCATTGCATTATAAAATACAATCTATAAACCTTTTGGGAACGTTTTGCTAAACCATGGTAAAAAACCAACATATTTAATATTAATATTTAACAATAATATGGACAATAACATGTTTTGATAAATTAAATAACATATTATCAAGCCTAAAAAATGTCACTAACAGAAAACTATAAAGCATGCAACTAATGGAAGTGACCAATCAAGGCCACCATAAGACAATTAATCTATTAGGACCAAGATTGATGGGGACAAAGATCTACAAAGGACAAAGGCAAACCTATTTTAACTTTATTGTTTTATTAGGTTCAAGATGAACATTTCAAGATATAATGAACAACATAATTAGTTTTATTGAATTAAGAAAACCCGAGCACATTCTATAACTTATCAAGGAAGAGACGTATAATACCCATCTCAACAACACAACACATGGCATTAAGTTACTTTTTTATATATAATTTGAACTCCTATCATAAAATCACAAATTTAGCATGAATGGAATGTTTAAAATCCATTTTTATAAAAACAAAATATAATTTCTCTTATAGAAAAAAGTACCATAAACTAAATATATTTTTTTTAAATAAAAAAATATTGAAACTAAATATATATTAAAAAAAAACTAAAACATAAGCAAACTAAAATTTGAATTTGACACTCTTGTTCACTCTCAGAAACTCATATGGTGGAATGTGATCTCTTTATCCTCATCTTTAGCTTTTTCCTCAAAATAAAAGCATACAAAAGTGGGAAAGAGCCATAAAACATGGGGAAGCTTTTTCCTAAGCACAAAAGCATCTAAAAAGTGGAAAAGGCCATTTTTATATGAGGAAACATTATTCACCCAAAATATTCTGCCCAAATTTAACTAATGAGGAATTTGGGAAATCTTCATAGCCTTCGCTTTCCTATATATTGGATGCTTGGCCATTGAGAAAATGATGGGAATTCTTGTATTGTCACGCTACTGAGATCTATCTTGAGATGGAGAGTTTTGGAGCTACGAGTTGGGGGAGGTGTTGCTGCAACTACATATGATTGTTGTAACTTTCCTCCAACTCCTTTATTAATATAGATCAGTTGTTCTTCCTTCCATATGTTTCTATTCATTATTTACTTATTCTATTTAACTAATGAATGTATGAGATTTTGGTTTATACTTATTTATTCAATAATATTTATATGTTTTTGATAGTTTCGATTATCAAGATATTTTGCTATGAAGGTTTCTTTATTCTCTCTCTTATGTGTAGGACCAAGCTTTGGAGCTAGCTAGGAGTGCTTCTTATCTATACTAAAAACTCCAAAAAGACATGCATGCGAGGACTCACAAGAATTCCTTCTCTTTTTCTTAATCTATACTCTACATCTTGATTTACTAAGAATCTCGAGCCTTAGAACAACCTTTCTCTAAATTGGTCTATCCTAGGTTTTCGGGATAAAGTGAGATGGTTTTATTTTCATCTAACCATGCATTAAATCCTACAGCAAAATGATAATTAGAAACTTCAATATATTTCACTATGTAAATGAAATTAGTAAAATGAACCCATAGAGGGGGTCATAAATGGAAATAAAATTAAAACTCTAAACAAGAAGCCAGAAGTGGATGTAACAATGGATGCAAAATTGGGAGTAGAATTGGATGTTAAACTAACCATAAAAAAAAGATGCAAACAATGACACAAAAGGGTTTTAAAGTAAAATTAAAAAAGGGTGCAACACTAGACACAAAGAAGGGAACAAAATAGGGCATATGAAAGGATACCCACTTGGGTGCAAACAAGGATGCAAAAAAGGACACCAAAATGAGGATGAAAAGAATGGTGTAGAATTAGGATGCAAAATTGGTTGTAAAAAGGATGTAAGAAAAGACACAAAACAAGATGCAAAATGGGACTAAAAAAGTGTGAAACCAAAGATGTAAAAAATGATGCATAACTAGATGAAAATTCAAACTAAAATCTAGGTGCAATATTAGATGCAAATGTGGAAATAAAATGTGGCAAAAAAAAGATGCAAATTTGGATGCCAAAAAGGATGAAAAATTAGATACCAAAAAGGATGCAAATTTGAACATAAAAAAGGGTGCAAAATTGGACACAAAGGAAGAAAAAATGGTGCAAAAATGGGCATAAAAATGGCTCAAATTTGGATGCAAATTGAGATGCAATATTGGATGTAAAATAAGGTGCAACAAATCATTCAAAACTTGGTGCAAAAAAAAATGCAAAAGTAGACGAAAAAAATGGCTCAAAATTGAACGTAACAATAGACACAAAATGGAATGCAAAGGTGGATGCAACACATGGTTCAACATAGGATGCAAATTTATATACCCAAAAGGATGCAAGAAATGGTGTTAAAAATGATGCTAAATTGGATGCAACAAATGATGCAAAATTAGACGCAAAATATGGTGCAAAATAGGATGCAAAAAAGGGAGATAAATAAAATGCAAAAATGGATGCAAAATTTGGCACTAAATGAGATTCAACATATGGTGCAAAATTGATGGAAAAAACGATGTAAAAAAAGGCAGAAAAACTGGCACAAAAATAGATGTAAAAATAAATACAAAATTAGAAGCAAAAAATGGCATAAGACCAGATGTAAAAATTGGCACAAACTAGATGTAATAAAAGGAACTAAATCAGATGCCAAAGATGGCGTAAAACTCGATGCAAATTATGACACAAAACTAGAAGCAAAGAATGCCACAAAAGAGCAAGAAAAAAATGATGCAAAAATAGATGCAAAAAATGGCACAAAACTAGAAACAAAACATGTTGTAAAACCAAATGAAAATCTTGGTGCAAAAAATGATGGAATATTTGGCATAAAAAAAGATGCAAAATTTGGCGTTAAAAAAGATGCAAATTTTGGTGCAAAAAAGGACACTTTAAAAATTGTACAATAGAGCCAGATTCAGCGCCAGGCTGCTCATCCCAATTGAGAAAAAAATGCACTAAAATCTGGTGCTAAATCTGGCGCAAATTGCTTCTTTTGTTGTAGTGTAGTCTTACCTTCTGTTGCACTTACTCATGCACAGAGTTGCATCTGGGTATTATATCAGTGGTTGGGTACCACACATATCTCCCGATTTCCATCAAATTTCCTCTTTCACAACTAATTCCCAAGACTCAAAACATTAAAGGAAAGACAAGAAATAAACACGAAGAAGACCATAAAAACCAATAACAACATGACTCCTTAAACAAAGTGGTATGGCCATACACTAGACATAAACAAAGCCGCAAATCAAGATCAAAAATTCATAAAAGACCAAAAGCACAAGACTAACAACAAACACTATGACTCAATCCCCATCGTTCCCAAGGAAAACTCAAGCCAAGCCTTCTTCAATATTTCATGGCAACCTCTCTTGCCATGCAACTCCCTATGTCATGCTCACACATGTCAACCCCATGTTCCAAATATCAAGACAATCATATTTATCAATTTGAAATCAACTTTTACAAACAATCATGTCATAATCCATAGTCATTAGACAAAATGCTACAACTATCAACTACATTCAAGTTCATCTCAACTGTCTCAACACATAAGTGTTAGCATAGTTATCTTAATTCAATATCAATCCTTCATGGCACTCTATAGACTCATACTCATATCATGTAATAAATCAATCATTCCACAAACTATATAAATATACCATGTCAGATAATTCAACTAGGCAACATAATAGGCACCAAACACTCAAACACCAAATAGATGACATAATCAACAATGAAGCACCCAATATACTACATAAGCAAGCTCATACCTTAGTGTATTTCAAGGGAGGCTATTTTGTCTTCACAATCAATCTAGGTTAGCAAGGTACAACTTCACAGCATATCAACTCAACCATAAATCATGATATCCATAATAGTAACTAACTAAAATGTTCACATCGTAAACTCATACACATATGCAAAGTCAATCTAGATTAGTATGACACCATCTCACAAATATGTCGGTTCATCCCTGAATATCACAACCATAGCCATCTGCATAGGTCAAACCAAGTTAACAAAATACATATAACATCAATATCTTCAAGGTAATGAACATAACCATCATGCATATGACCAATTCAAATTATAACATCAATATCTCAATGAAATGACCCTAATCATCAAGTTAATAGCATATAAAAACAATAATCTATATATCATGCTCATCAACAACATAAAACCAAATCATCAAGCTAACTGTCATATAACAATCAACAAGTTAACCTATAAAATACTCATCAACAACATATAGCATAATCATCAGGTTATCTAATATAAAACAACAATAGCAATGCGTACAACTACATGTTACTATCATTTCATATAACCACACTAATCTTCTAACATCTATCATGAATGTAACCATAACATCAAAAACATGTTCATAAACCTAATGTATATAACCCTAATGCATATAATAATCCTTAACTCACATACCCACATGCCAGACATACATTACCTGTATGACGATCTTCTCTTATCCCAAAGTCTAATGTTGTAACCTCATTATGATGATTTGCATCCCTTGCTCTATCTCAACTAGTTCATTAGCATCATAACAACCAATAGCATCATGATGACCTAATTTTCATACAATGACTTCACAAGGCATGTTTGACCTACTATACATGCATAATCATAGCCACGACCATACAAGCATAAAAAGAACCATTACTTCATTGTACACATTGCCACATGCAACCAAAAATATGCATAAGCAATGCCAAATCAACTACACCTATGCATAAATGCATGTAGTCAAACATAAGCAATTAATTCTTGTAATCAACCTACAAGACTGATACATGTAATCAAAATATTCAAAAAAGCAACTTAACATACAAGGATGTAAGTAGGTATCATGAAATCAACATGTAAGTGACATATAATTCATACACAGTCAATCACATCTTCCAAAAATCAAGACATCGTATCTATTAATTTGAAATCAACTTTCACCAATACTAACAACCATGCCATAGTGCTATGAAACCAGCTCACGTAAAGATAGAAAAGATAGATCAATGCCTTAGAAATAAGCCTCTTCAAGGGGGCAACCTCCTTTACATTACACAAATGAACAATTCTTAGATGATTCAAATGACAAAACCTCATTTCTATATATAGGAGTCTAAGGGGTCACAATATAACCAAGCCGACCAAAAAATAATAATATAAAGGCACAAAAATAACAATAGAGGGATTCTATGGGGCACAATAATAACAATATGGGGATAATAGGGGCACAACAATAATAATAATGGATGAAACAACAATAGTAATGGGGGAATCACTAGTATTATAGGGGCCTAACATGCCCCTATCCTTCAAAAAAGTGTTTTCCTCAACACTTAAGTAGTTCTGGATGCTTCTGTATAAAATTCTCATCCTCCCATGTGGAATCTTCAGCAGATAAGTTCTTCCACTTGATGAGATACTCTGAAATTGATCAATTTCGTAGCGGTTGAGTTCTTTTTTCTGTGACTGCTTCTAGTTCCAATATAATTTTTCCTTCCTCATCAAGTTCTGGCAATATTGTTTGAACTGGGAGCTTGTTGCCTATAACCTTTTTTAAACATGAAACATGGAAAATTGGGTGCACTCGAGAAGCTGCAGGAAGCTCCAATTTGTATTCCATGGTACCAATATTTTGCAACACCTTGTATGGACCATAATACTTTGGTGATAATTTATTATCCTTCTTAGCTTTCTTGAGGGACATTTGTTTATATGGTTGTAGCTATAGGAATACCCGGTCACCTACATCAAAAATTCTTTCATTGTGATATTGATCTGCCTGTTGTTTCATTCTATTCTGCACCAACGTGAGGTTATCCTTTAAGAGTTGGAGAACTTGTTGTTGATGCTCGATGTGATGTTCCATTGCTTGAACCTTAGAATTTTCTCTAAAATATGATGTGATGGATGATGATATCCATAAAGTGCCATAAATGGGGTCATTTTTGCTGCAGTATGGAAGGAAGTGTTATACCACCATTCATCCAGAGGCAACCATTTGACCCATTGTGTTTGTTTATCAAATACAAAGCAACAAAGATATCCTTCCAAACATTTGTTTACTATCTCAGTTTTCCCATCAGATTGAGGATGATAAGATGAGCTATGAGCTAACTAAGTACCAAGACAAGAAAATAATTTTGTCCAAAAATTTTCAGTGAAAATGGGATCTTTGTCTCTTATAATAATCTTTGGGTTTCCATGTATCTTTTGAGTTGTTTCCATAAATGCAGTAGAAATTGTACTGGCTTTAAATGGATGTGATAATGCACAAAAGTGTGCATACTTGGTAAGTCTGTCGACTACCACCATGATGACACTCTTTCTTTCAGACTTGGGTAAACCTGTGATAAAATCCATTGAAACCTACTCCCAATGTTGGCTTGGAATGGATAAAGGTTGTAATAGACCTGGCGTCTTAATTGTTTCAACTTTATTTTGTTGGCAAACCAAACATTCCGCCACAAAATTTTTAATATCCGATTTAAGGCCATCCCAAAAAAATTCCTTCTTAACCCTGTGGTAAGTTTTTAAAATCTTGAGTGCCCTCTTGAGGGAGAAGTGTGCAATTCGATAAGAATCTCTTGTTTGAATTGGGAATTCTTACATAGGTATAAGCGATCTTTGTACTGTTAGAGTCGGTTTGGTCAGCCCTCCGTCAGAGATCAAAGCTCTTTGTGCATTTCAATTTTAGGTGTCCCGCTTCATCCACTCAGTTGCATTTCGCTAGGGACATGTCATGATCTGACGAAGAAAGTCATGCTACTCATTTTCCCTCATGTCTAGCCTATACTGGTTAGGGTCTTTATCCAAAATCAATCAAATTAATGATAGTCAAGGTCTGGTCCTGTTACAGGATAGAGTCATTTTTTATGGTTTGGGTCTAGAAATTCATCAGTTTGGTCTCTGAAAACATGTCCAGAACAAGCCATGCAGGCCAGAGGGAGACCTTATACACCTACAGTGCAAAAAGCTTCATCAGTCATGGATTTCAAAGCCATACGCCCAGTCACACAGTCCTCGCAAAGAAATTCCGAAAATTATCATCAAGAGAGCCACAATTTCGAAACAAAAATGGAAAATCAGAGTGTTTTAAAGTCAATAAAAAGTGCACAACTTAAACATTAGAAAAAGGGTTTCAAAGAAGAAAAAATTAAACCCAACTCTCCCAAAGACTATATATACATGTTTTAGCCCAAAACAAAAATCATTTGTGCTTTGGCAAGTTTGGAAAGAAATTACAGAGGTAAAGGAGCAAATTTATGAGGGTTTGAGTGAGTTGGGAGGCGATTACAGAGAGCGTGGCGCATACACCAGGGAGTGCAGCGCACACACAGCGTGCGGAGCACTGGCAGCCAGCCCGCAGTGGAAAATTTGCAAGGGTACGACGCATATAAGCCGCGCGGTGCACTGGGAATTGCACGCGGCGCACACAGTTCAGCGGCCCAAAATAGTGCCAAACCATTTCAAATCTTTGCGAAAGCTATCAAATCACGAGGTAGGCTTTGTAACACCTCTCCTCCAATCAATTTGGTCAATGTTTAGCTGTTTCTAAGACGTCAAGTGAGATCCAAAACATATTGGCCATCCATGCCAATCATCCTCAAAGCAAAAATGATAATGGGGGTTTGTAAATTTGAAGAATCCGCCAAGGTTTTGTTTCCCCTCTCCTTTTCCTCTCACTCCTCATCATTTTCACCTCCATATCCCCCATATCTCCTAAGAAAACCCCTTAAAAACCTCCACTAAGACCCATCCACTGTTTTTCCAAGCAAATTGTGTCGTTTGACCGCGTGCGGCGCACACACAATGTGGCACTGCGCACCCAGGGCGCATGGTGCACTGGGAGCTCGGCCACAGTGTTAACTTTACACTGGCGTGGCGCATACCTGGCGCGCGGTGCATTGGGAAAAGCACGCGGTGCACAGGCCTGTGAGCCTAAAAAAGCACCAAATCTCCCTAATTTTTGTAAATTGGCTATAAACATTGCAAAAATGCCCATAAATCTTTTCACCGCTGATCCTAAACTCAAGGAAAAATATATCTTGGTGGCCATGAAATCAAAGGAAAACTTCTATCAAGCAGACACAAAATGGCACAAAGAATGGAAAAATAGCTAGGGTTTTGCTACAGTAACTTAATTATCAAATATGCTCCTACCCTACCTCTGTCAGCTAATTCCTTTGGAGCATTTTCCCCTAATGGTTACCCTAGCTACAGTGCAATCCTATCCCTTTGTCCCCTTTACTCATATAGCTCGAAAGTGCCTTAACCCTACCCCATCAAAACCACACCCGAAACACTCCCAAATCCCTAATAAATTTCCCCTTTAAACCCCTATCCCCCTTTTCATCATTCCCCTCACTCCCCTGTTTTATTGTCCCCTTGGTAACAGATTTTCAGAGCATTCATCAGTGTCATTAGATTCAGAGGGCAGCAAAGAAATTCAGGGTATAAACAGCAGTAATGGCATCAGAAGTTTCATCAAATTATGAGGGGGAAACTCACAGTGACACAGCTTCAGGAGAACAGGCTCCCCGGAGACCTAGGAGCGGCAGACATGTCAGGGATGAACCAAACACCCTCACTAAGTTGCAGGCATGCCCCCTTGCTATGTCTTGTTTCCAGCACTTAGCATGTTTCGAATTTTGTCAGAGGGTGGCAAATTTCAGGATTCATCTTGAGTTGGCCCATCTTTTTGCACTTCACCTGCATGGAGGACAGTCTATCTTGGCAGGTGTCACTTTCACATTGACACCCGAAACCATATCAGTGGCAACAGGCATACTGAATGTTGGAGAACAGTGGCACAAGAAGATGAAGGTGGAGAGGGAACTTTATGAGCCTTACATTAAGGCTAGTTGTTTGAGTCATCTCACTAGAGTTTTCCCATTCAGATTTCTGAGAGATGAGTATGCTCCGCTCATGAAATTGATCATGAAATACTTCAGTTGTGAGGGGAGGTTTTCTCGCCTTTATGCATATCACATCAGGTTGCTCATGCAATTTACCACGGTGCGTATGATGAACCTCCCATTTTTCATTTGCGGGAACATAGAGAGGATGAGAAAATTCATGCAGCACAAGACCCCTCGGCAGCAGCTCAACAGCGTATATCACTTTGCTCTTATCCAGATTTTGGTGGACCATCAGTTGGGATTGCAGGCATTTCTTGGGAGGACTTCATCTCCCGTGACTTCTTCAGTGCCCCACAGGTAGTATCAGAGGCAAAACATGAGACAGGTGGTCCTTCTCATTAGCATGAGCGCCATGAGACCACTGTGGTGCCATTTTCCATCACTTATCAAAGAGGCTATCTGAAAGGCACCAAGCCTTTGTTTGCAGCAGCAAAGCGAGTGTTATCTCCACCCGGGGTGGAAGGGACCTCACTTCCTACATCGGTAATACAGGTACAGGGCAAGGGAAGGAAGCCCAAGCATGAGGAGGGGCCTTCAGGTGTGCCACCAGGTGAACGAAAGACTGGACTCATTCTCCTTCGTGATGATGATGATACAGATACACGTCCACAAAGTGCACAGCTGAAAGAGATCTTCCAGGAGCAAGAGACAGAGATTCACTCCTTGAAACTCAAGTTGGAGATGGCCAAATGGAACATCAGGTATTTGGAGCAGAGGAACAAACAACTAGAAGACCAACATGTGATCATGGAGCTGCAGAACATCCGTGATGATCGCCTAACTGCCCAACAGAGGAGGATTGAATTCACTTCAATAGAGCAACAGGTTATTGATGATCGTGAGTCTGTTCTCGAGAGAGTCAACATGCACCTGGACAACATGTTGAACAAGGCCGACGAAGACAACACACTGCTGAGACACATGGCTCGTCATTACAGGGCACGGAACTTGAGTTTGAGAGCTCGAATAAAGAGTTTGAAAGCAAAACTGAGGAAAGCCACAAAAATGGAAAAAAGGGAAAAAGAGAAAGATAGGCTCAGAATCTTGGCTGAGGCTTCCTTGGCTCAGCAAGGCACCCCATAGAGAACTTCCAGCCCAAATCTCAAAAAATTTGGGCAAATTTTGGTCACAGGGAATTTTTTTGGGTGAAAAACAGGGAACAACTTGCATTTTTTGATTCAGCATTGAAAAATACATCTACTGGTGTTCGGGCTAGAAATTTTGATAAGTTTTGGGCCTCCTAAAGGTCAAAAAACACCCAAAAATGGCCTCTCTGCCACTTTTTGGACACACAGAAAGAAATCTGGGGAGAATGAACTTTTGGAGGGGAAAATGAGCTTCAAATTCAGAAATTCTAGTTGGGTTAGAAAGTAGACAGGCCAAGCTTTCCAACAAGCCCACTTGGGCACATTTTGGACACCTGTAAGTGCCCCAAAATAGGCCCCAAAGTAGCGCGACGCACAGAGAAAAGTGCGCGGTGCACAGAAGAAATTTTGTCCAGTTTGCTCCCGTTTCACGAAATTTCGGGTCGCGACTTCTCCAATTGGGCCCGGTCATCCACTCTTCGGTTTTTTGGCACCAAAGGCGGCTTTTAAAGAGTTTTCTCTCTAGGTGGGCATCTATCCAAGTGGCAAAGAATGCAAAGGGTCACCATAGCCAAATGTCACGCTTGAGAGCGCTACACCTGTAGCTGATGGTTGGCTCTCCATCTCCTTTTCGAAATGATTTGAGTAACTTCCCAACCCCTGGGCATTCCATCTCTTCTCTACACTTTCTATATATTGTAAGCAAGTTATTTGCAAAGGGTGGGCTGGCTTGTAACTCCTAAGAGACTGTGGGAAAGAAACTCTGTTTCTGCACTGTGTATTTTTGACAGAGAGTTTAATGAAAGGCAGCGGCTCTGTTTCATGAGATTCTTGTGGTTGTGAGTGTAGAAAATGTGTTCTTATGTTCCATATGTATCCTATTATGTTTCATAATTCATTCCATGTTTCATTTCAGTGAAATTTTCTAAGTGAGATTAGGTAGAATTCAATTTATATTGCTCTGCCTGTGGGAAAATTTCATGTGCAGTGTTACTCTTCTGTTGAAAAGGATTCATGCGACCATGCCCTTTTCACTATCTTCGGCAATCTTTCGGTTCCGTGTCACCTTAAGTTAAAATTGCTACGCTTCCCGCCTACCTTGCCTCACGGAATAATCTGTGCCTTCATTCTCAATTCTCTGTTCTTTGCTAAGTGCCAGTCCCATATACATCTCAGAAGTTCAGTCACATTCAAAAATCTTTTTCAAAATCCTTTTTCACTTACTAGCCTAAGGTAAACATCGTATCGTAAGTCATCTCAGACTATTTTTCTTATCCATTCGCTGAGTGTGACTCGGAGAGAGCCCTCTCCTGCTCTCGTAGGGCTAGCTACAAGACTGAGCATGGTTTGTGGTTACCCTAAATTTTTCCTTCTTCAGCCTAAGGCAGATTTAGGTGCTAACATATTGGCGACCATACTGGGGAGTCTTAAGTTGAAAATCAAATCCCCTTGTTTCATAAGAATTCTAGGCTCCCGGATGATGGGCTTAGGATTGGAAAGGCTGAGTAAGTTGGTTGTGTCCCGTAATTCTTCTCAATAGCACGCTGGCTTCAAGACGATATACCAGAGCGAATCCAGACCCGGATCCTCCTCACATTTACGAAAATCCCAATTTGATCCCAAGACTCCTTCGTCAAGAAAGCACCATAACTCCCGTGTTCAAATCCCCTTCATGTCCCGATATTTTTGAGTATCTTGAAGAGCTTGACTTTGACGAACAATTAGAGATATCACTATTTGAATCTAAATCCGAAAAGGTTGTTGATTACACCGTCCCTGATCCGCAATTTCTTGTAGACCTTGAATAGATTAATTGATAATTACATTGCCACATAGCCCCAAACTCCAAGTGCAAGCCCCTTGCGGACTGTGCACACTCCTCCAACACCTCCAAGGCAAAATCCACCTAGAATGATGGCTGCCCATTTTTCTCCTCTTGTTTTACCCCAAGTCCTAGATGACATGCCAAATGATTATCAAAGTAAAATTCCGTTTTTTGATGGCACTCCTAATGGTATTACAGCTCAACAACATGTGGATAAAATGGCAGGTTTCTATGAACTTCATGAGATCGATGCGGAGAACGTGGCAATGAGGCTCTTTGTACAAACATTTGCAGGTGATGTGAGAAAATGGTTCAGAGGTTTGACGGTTGCAAGTATCACCACCTTGGCTGAACTACAAAGACAATTTTTGAATAGGTGGGAAGTGAAAAAGAATCCCCTTCAAATTCTGGCCGAGTATGAGCAAATCAAAAGGAATGCAGGTGAGTCGGTCCAAGATTATTGTGTTAGATTTAATGCAGTCTACAACGTCATCCTAGACCATCTAAAGCCACCTATGGGACTAGCAATGATGAAGTTTCTGGATGGTTTCGATGCTGACACGGTGGACCAATTAAGAGAGAGGGAACCGGCTACAATGGAAGACATGCAGAAGATCGTGGTCAGCGTTGAGGAAAATCTGCTGTCCAAAAGAGCAAGAGCGAAAGCAGAGAAGAAAACCACGGTGAAAGAAGAATCTTCTTCCATGGATCAGCTGCTCAAGAAGGTAGAACAGATTCTTGAAAGAGTGAAAATTGACAAGCCTGAGCCACAAGTTAGGAATCCTAACTTTCGTGGCCAGCAACAATAGCCACAATATAGGATAAGACAGAGAGATCAGCGGACTCAAGAGCAGACAGCGCAGCAGCCCATACAGACACCTTTGCAACAGAATTTTGTGCATGGACCGGAATCAGATGAGGAAGGGAATGTAATAGGCGAGGAAAATCACCTCTTCACTCCAGATGAGCTGCCTACTTACATCACCGAAGAAGAAGAATGTGCAGTAAATTTAGCTACACACCGAGACACTGATTTTATTCTAGCTAATGAAATGGTGTTGGAAGAAGAGTCAGAATAATACCAAAGAGGCTATATGAATGCTCTATCTGCCCAACAGCAGCGATATTCACCGAGGAATAGAGATGTGCCGGTCAAATCAATTCAGAAAAATAAGGAGGATGAAACAACAAAGAAAGATCCATCAGCTACACAAAGAAAGGGAAAGGAGGTGGTTGTCCCAGAGAGCAGCAAATTGAAATCAGCAGAACAATAACGGCCATCAGCCACATCAAAAGAGAAGGAAAGAAAAGAGATCCCGGTCAAAGAGGTAGAAAAAATCCCGCTTTCGACATGAGAATGAGATTTCTAAGCTAAAGGTATCCATCCCTTTGACTGAAATCATGAAAAACAACAGTTATAGAGGACAGATTTCCAAAATGTTGAACTTGGACCCAATGTCCGACATGGTAAATGTGGAAGATGATTAGCCTGAAATGACTTTTGGGCCAGCAACGAATGGCGAGTCTCCCAAGAGCGAGGTGCCACCCTTCTACATCAGTTTACGATTACACGACTTTGTGCTACACAACGCCATGTTCGATTCGGAAGCCTCTCACAATCTCATGCCCAAGTCTATCATGGATAAGCTTGGTCTGGACATCACCCGGCAATATCATGATCTCTATTCATTCGATTCCAGCAGAGTAAGGTGTATAGGGCTCATCAAAGACTTAGTTGTGAGTTTAGATCAGCTTCCTATGAAAAATGTTCTGATGGATGTAGTGGTAGCAGACATTCCTCCAAGGTTTGGCATGCTTCTTTCCAAGTCTTGGGTGGCAAAATTGAAGGGGACACTACAGCTGGATTTCTCCTATGCAACAATCCCAGTGTTTGGACAAATGAGGAAACTATATCGGGAACAAAAGATGAAGTATATGATCACAAGCAAGGAGAAACCGATCAATCATCCTGTAAACTATGTACATATAGATTTAGAGTCTTTTGTTTTGTTTTCAGATAGTTTAAATGAAATAGATAGTCAGATAGTAGAAGCAGACGACATTCCGGAGATAAAATAAAATTTTAGAGAGATTTTGAAGAAAGAAAGACAAGAAAAGCAACTAAAGATTGGGCAATCAGTTGAAAACAATGGACAACAAACAAGCAATGGACAGCAAAAAGAGTTTCAGCACCTGCAAGAAGAAGAAGAAGGCTTATGGACCATGGATTTTGATGGAGCGGTAGGGAATGATGGAGCTGGTATTGGTATTTGGGTACGCATTCCTTTCTCTGCCCCAAACAAAGTACCTAGCAGCGTGAGAATTTGCTCCTACAAGCTAGCCTTCGAATGTTCCAATAATGAGGCTGAATATGAAGCTCTGATTGTTGGCCTGAAAATTCTTAGAAAGCTGAATGCAAAAAGGATTTCAATATATGGCGACTCCGAGTTGGTAATAAAACAGGTCAGAGGTGAATATCAAGCAAAACATCCTAGGATGCGGGCCTATCATAATGTAGTTTTGGACATCCTGAAGCTATTTTCTGAATACACCTTGACATGTGTGCCACGAATACAAAATAGCATTGCTGATGCTCTTGCCAAGGCAGCGAGTAGCTTGAAGATCCCCATGAACTCCAGCAACAAATTTGAAATCCATGTCAAGCACCATCCAACCATTCCAAACAATCAACGACATTGGAAAGTGTTCCAAGACGATGAAGAGATTAAGGATTTTCTGCTCAACCAAGGCAAGTTCAAAGAAACCTTAATTGATGCGGAAAGCGATGAAAACAAAGGGAATGGTACAGAAGAAGTGCAGATCAATCAAATGGATGTATTACAGCTGAAGAATAACATCATTCCTAAAGGCTTGACACCCCTAGAAGAACTTTTCGATCAGGATGATGTAGCCCGCAAGCCAACATTGCAGCCAACGGAAAAGGGTGTGGAAGAAGTCAACATCGGTACAGCTGCAAATCCAAAATTGGTGAAATTGTCCAAAGCATTACCGCCAAAAATCAAGGACAAATATATCAGTTTGATGGCTTCATTTGCAAATGTATTTGCTTGGGATTATTCTGATATGAAGACTTATGATACAAACATCATTCAGCACACCATACCTATCAAGCCCAATCAAAAGCCATTTAGACAAAAGCTAAGAAGGATCAATCCAAAGCTGCTACCATCCATCGAAAAAGAGGTAAATAGGTTGTACATGTCAGGTATCATTGTGCCTATCAGATTTTCAGATTGGATATCTAACTTAGTGCCTGTACGAAAGAAGACCGGTGAGATTCGCCTTTGCATTGATTTCAGAAATCTAAACAAGGTCTCATTGAAGGACAACTATCCGCTGCCCAAGATGGACCATATACTTCAGCGAGTGGTGGGGGCATCTCGTATGTCACTGCTTGATGGTTATTCCAGATATAACAAAATTTCTGTCCATGAAGATGATAGAGATAAGACAACATTCACAACTCCATGGGGAACATTTCACTATGCCAAAATGCCATTCGGTTTGAAGAATGTAGGTGCCACATTTCAGCGTGCAATGGACTTGGCATTTGAAAATGAGAAGGATGTGTTTTTGGTGGTGTACTTGGATGACTTGACAGTGTTTTCAAAATCTGATGAAGAACACATGCATCATCTAAAAATTGTCTTTCAAAAATGTAGGAAATATGGTTTATCGTTGAATCCTAAGACGAGCTTGTTCGCCATGGAGGAAGGAAAATTACTTGGGCATATCATTTCAAAAGATGGCATCCACAAAGATCCATCACGTGTCCAAGCAATTCAGCAAATCGATCTGCCTAGGAACAAAAAGGAGATACAGTCATTCAATGGTAAGATGAATTTTCTGCGTCGCTTTGTACCTAATCTTGCGGAACACTTGAAAGAAATGACCAACATGCTTAAAAAGGACAGCCAGGTGAAATGGACGGATGAGGCTGTAAAATCTTTCAACTTGGTCAAATTGGCCCTTTCTTCAGCTCCAGTTCTAGTCAGCCCAGATTACACTCAAGATTTCATCTTGTTTTCATTCGCTTCTGAGCACACTATGGCAGCGGTACTATTGCAGAAGAGGGATGATCATGAAAGACCTATTGCATTCTTCAGCAGGGCTATAAGGGATGCAGCTTTGAAGTACAACATTATTGAGAAGCAAGCCCTGGCATTGGTGAAGGCACTGAAGGATTTCCGGGTGTATACCTTACATTCTCACATTCTAGCCTATGTTCCTAATACTGCTGAGAAAGATGTTTTAGTGCACACTGATCCGGAAGGGAGAAGAGGCAAATGGATCGCAGCCTTGCTAGAATACGATGTGGAGATAAAGCCTACAAAGCTGGTCAAAGGATAGGGATTGGCGAAGCTAATGGCTGAGTCAAATTTGCATGCATTGGACATAAATCTGATCGCTGCCTTGTCCGATGAGAATGATGAAGAAACTTCAGTTTAGGTATCTAAAATGTTTTCTTTGTCCCCATGGTATTCTGATATAATATACATGCTGAAAAATCTATCACCATCACCCGGTAGGGCTAGGAACAAAGCGAGAACACTTAAATTGAAAGCTGCCAAGTTTTGTATTTTGAATTCTGCATTCTATTGGAAAGATCCCGATGGCATTTTGTTAAACTGTCTGGTGGAAGAGGAGGCAAAGAAAGCCATGGAAGATTTCCATGGAGGAGAGTGTGGTGGAAATCTTTTTTGGAAGTCAACAGCGAACAAAATCTTGAGAGCGAGGTACTACTGGCCTACTTTGTTTGCTGATGTGAATAAGATGGTAAAGTGTTGTCATAAGTGTCAAATTTTCAAAGGCAAACAGAAATTACAGCCTTTGCCACTTAAGCCTATCGAAGTGAGCGCTCCATTTCAGCAGTGGGGGTTGGATTTCATTGGGGAAATTCATCCTGCCTCTTCTGGACAGCATAGGTGGATCCTTACAGCCACAAACTACTTCACAAAATGGATTGAGGCAGCACCTAACAGACAAGCGACGGACACGGTAATCATCTCATTTCTCGAAAATAACATCTTGTCTCGCTTTGGTTGTCCAAACAAAATAATCAGTGATAATGCAGTAGCATTTAAATCGAAAAGGATGGTAGAATTTTGTCATAGATATCGTATAATTTTGGGTCATTCAACTGCCTATCATCCGCAAGGCAATGGATTGGCGGAATCTTCGAATAAATCTTTGGTCAACATTATCAAGAAGCTGCTGGAAATTAATAAGAAGAGCTGGAACAAGAGGCTGGTTCATGCACTTTGGGCAGATTGAATCAGTTAGAAAAAGTCTATTGGCATGTCTCTGTTTGAGCTGGTTTATGGTGTGGACACAGTATTTCCCGCTTCCCTTGTTGCCCCGGTGGTCAAACTTCTTCAGGAGGCCGACAATGAGGAAGATCCCATGCAGAGAAGGCTGAATCAAATGATCCACTTACAACAAACAAGAGAGGAAGTTTTCCTAAACACATCCAAGTTGCAGGAGAAGATAAAGAAAATTTATGATAGAAAAGCTAAAGTGGAAAAATTTCAGTTGGATGATGTGGTGCTGAAGTGGGATGCAAGGAATGAAGAAAAAGGCAAGCATGGAAAGTTCGAAAACTTGTGGAAAGGTCCTTTCAAGATCGTAGCATACAAGGGTCAAAACACCTTTCTTCTTAAAGAAATGAATGGGGAAGACTGTCCTGGAGGGCCGATCAATGGTCGGCTGCTCAAGCGGTATCATTGTTGATCTATTAACGCTGCTTCCACTGTCATTGTAAATACCATTTTTATTTCACTTTGGTTTCAGTATGTACAGTCAATTTTTGAGCTATTCCAATTGTCAAGTTTGAGTCAATTTCTTGGTTACTCCAGTTTTGTAAATAAGTCAGAGTCTTATGCTGTTTATCAAAATGATGACTCCATAGCCCAATGGACCAAGAGGCACTGTCTAGATCCTCTAGAGATCTGCTATTCTTGGCACCTCCAAGGAGCTACCATCCCCCATTGGAGCCAATGTTAGAGTCGGTCTGGTCAACCCTCTGTCAGAGATCAAAGCTCTTTGTGCATTTCAATTTTAGGTTTCCCGCTTCATCCACTCAGTTGCATTTCGCTAGGGACATGTCATGATCTGACGGAGAAAGACATGCTACTCATTTTCCCTCATGTCTAGCCTCTGCTGGTTCAGGTCTTGGTCCAAAATCAATCAAATTCATGATAGTCAAGGTCTGGTCCTATTACAGGACAGAGTCATTTTTTATGGTTTGGGTCTAGAAATTCATCAGTTTGGTCTCTGAAAGCATGTCCAGAACAAGCCATGCAGGCTAGAGGGAGACCTTATACACCTACAGTGTAGAAAGCTTCATCATCACCACAAGAGACATCTTCAAAACTTTGTTTTGAAGAACAGTCAAACAAGGTCAACTATGACAAAGTTTTTTAAAAATAGACAGTTGACATTTTTAGATGCAGTCATGGATTTCAAAGCCAGAGGCCCAGTCACACAGTCCTCGCAAAGAAATGCCGAAAATTTTCATCAAGCGAGCCACAATTTTGAAGAAAAATGGAAAAGCAGAGTGTTTTAAAGTCAATAAAAAGTGCACAACTCAAACATTAGAAAGAGGGTTTCAAAGAAGAAAAAATTAAACCCAACTCTCCCAAAGCCTATATATACATGTTTTAGCCCAAAACAAAAATAATTTGTGCTTTGGCAAGCTTGGAAAGAAATTACAGAGGTAAAGGGGCAAATTCATGAGGGTTTGAGTGAGTTGGGAGGCGATTACAGAGAGCGTGGCGCACTGGCAGCCAGCCCGCAGTGGAAAATTTTCAAGGGCGCGACGCATATAAGGCACGCGGCGCACTGGGAATTACACGCGGCGCACACAGTTCAGTAGCCCAAAACAGTGCCAAACCATTTCAAATCTTTGCGAAAGCTATCAAATCACGAGGTAGGCTTTATAACACCTCTCCTCCAATCAATTTGGTCAATGTTTAGCTGTTTCTAAGACATCAAGTGAGATACAAAACATATTGGCCATCCATGTCAATCATCCTCAAAGAAAAAATGATAATGGGGGTTTGTAAATTTGAAGAATCCACCAAGGTTTTGTTTCCCCTCTCCTTTTCCTCTCACTCCTCATCATTTTCACCTCCATATCCCACATATCTCCTAAGAAAACCCCTTAAAAACCTCCACTAAGACCCATCCCCTGTTTTTCTAAGCAAATTGTGTCGTTTGACCTCGCGCGGCGCACACACAATGTGGCGCGGCGCACTCAGGGCGCGCGGCACACTGGGAGCCCAGACACAGTGTTAACTTTACACTGGCACAACGCACTGGGCAAAGCGCGCTGCGCACAGGCCTTTGAGCCTAAAAAAGCACCAAATATCTCTAATTTTTGTAAATTGGCTATCAACATTGAAAAAATTCCCATAAATCTTTTCACCACTGATCCTAAACTCAAGGAAAAATATATCTTGGTGGCCATGAAATCAAAGGAAAACTTCTATCAAGAAGATACAAAATGGCACAAAGAATGGCAAAATAGCTAGGGATTTGCTACAGTAACTTAATTATCAATTATGCTCCTACCCTACCTCTGTCAGCTAATTCCTCTGGAGAATTTTCCCCTAATGGTTATCCTAGCTACAGTGCAATCCTATCCCTTTGTCCCCTTTACTCATATAGCTCAAAAGTGCCTTAACCCTAACCCATCAAAACCAGACCTCAAACACTCCCAAATCCCTGATAAATTTCCCCTTTAAACCCCTATCCCCCTTTTCATCATTCCCCTCCTAACACTCCCCTGTTTTATTGTCCCCTTGGTAATAGATTTTCAGAGCATTCGTCAGTGAAATTGGATTCAGAGGGTAGCAAAGAAATTTAGGGTATAAACCACAGTAATGGCATCAGAAGTTTCATCAGATTATGAGGGGGAAACTCACAGTGACACAGCTTCAGGAGAACAGGCTCCCCGGAGACCTAGGAGTGGCAGACATGTCAGGGATGAACCAAACACCCTCGCTAAGTTGCAGGCATGCCCCCTTGTTATGTCTTGTTTCCAGCACTTAGCATGTTTCGAATTTCGTCAGAGGGTGGAAAATGTCAGGATTCATCATGAGTTGGCCCGTCTTTTTGCACTTCACCTGCATGGAGGACAGTCTATCTTGGCAGGGGTCACTTTCACATTGACACCCGAAACCATATCAGTGGCAACAGGCATACCGAATGTTGGAGAACAGTGGTACAAGAAGATGAAGGTGGAGAGGGAACTTTATGAGCCTTACATTAAGGCCAGTTGTTTGAGTCATCTCACTAGAGTTTTCCCATTCAGATTTCTGAGAGGTTAGTATGCTCCGCTCATGAAATTGATCATGAAATACTTCAGTTGTGAGGGGAGGTTTTCTCGCCTTTATGCATATCACATCAGGTTTCTCATGCACTTTACCACGCTGCGTATGATGAACCTCCCATTTTTTATTTGCGGGAACATAGAGAGGATGAGAAAATTCATGTAGCACAAGACCCCTCGGCAGCAGCTCAACAACGTATATCACTTTGCTCTTATCCAGATTTTGGTGGACCATCAGTTGGGATTGCAGGGCATTGCTTGGGAGGACTTCATCTCCCGTGACTTCTTCAGTGCCCCACAGGTAGTATCAGAGGCAAAACATGAGACAAGTGGTCCTTCCCATCAGCATGAACGCCATGAGACCACTGTGGTGCCATTTTCCATCACTTATCAGAGAGGCTATCCGAAAGGCACCAGGCCTTTGTTTGCAGTAGCAAAGCGAGTGTTATCTCCACCCGGGGTGGAAGGGGCCTCGCTTCCTACATCGGCAATACAGGTACAGGACAAGGGCAAGAAGCCCAAGCATGAGGAGGGGCCTTCAGGTGTGCCACCAGGTGAACGAAAGACCGGACTCATTCTCCTTCGTGATGATGATGATACAGATACACGTCCACAAAGTGCACAGCTGAAAGAGATCTTCTAGGAGCAAGAGACAAAGATTCACTCCTTGACACTCAAGTTGGAGATGGCCAAATGGAACATCAGGTATTTGGAGTAGAGGAACAAACGGCTAGAAGACGAGCATGTGATCATGGAGCTTCAGAACATCCGTGAGGATCGCCTAACTGCCCAACAGAGGAGGATTGAATTCACTTCATTGGAGCAACAGGTTATTGATGATCGTGAGTCTGCACCTGGACAACATGTTGAACAAGGCCGATGAAGACAACACACTGATGAGACACATGGCTCGTCATTACAGGGCACGGAACTTGAGTTTGAGAGCCCGAATAAGGAGTTTGAAAGCAAAACTGAGGAAAGCCACAAAAAGGGAAAAAAGCGCAAAAGAGAAAGATAGGCTCAAAATCTTGGTTGAGGCTTCCTTGGCTCAGCAAGGCACCCCATAGAGAACTTCTAGCCCAAATCTCAAAAAATTTGGGCAAATTTTGGTCACAGGTAAATTTTTTGGGCGAAAAACAGGGATGTGCGCGGCACTAAAATTATAGAACTCAGATCAAGGAATGGCTTGCATTTTTCGATTCAGCATTGAAAAATACGTCTATTGGTGTCTGGGCTAGAAAGTTTGATAAGTTTTGGGCCTCCTAAAGGTCAAAAAACACCCAAAAATGGCCTCTTTGCCACTTTTTGGAAACACAGAAAGCAGTCTGCGGAGAATGAAGTTTTGGAGGGGCAAATGAGCTTCAAATTCAGAAATTCTAGTTGGGTTGGAAAGCAGACAGGCCAAGATTTCTAACAAGCCCACTTGGGCACATTTTGGACACCTGCAAGTGCCCCAAAACATGCCCCAAAGTAGCGCAACACAGAGAAAAGCGCGCAGCGCACAGAGGAAATTTTGCCCAATTTGCTCCCGTTTCGCGAAATTTCGGGTCGCGACTTCTCCCATTGGGCCCGGTCATCCACTCTTCGGTTTTTTGGCACCAAAGGCGGCTTTTAAAGAGTTTTCTCTCTAGGTGGGCATCTATCCAAGTGGCAAAGAATGCAAAGGGTCACCATAGCCAAATGTCACGCTTGAGAGCACTACACCTGTAGCTGATGGTTGGCTCTCCATCTCCTTTTCAAAATGATTTGAGTAACTTCCCAACCCCTGGGTGTTCCATCTCTTCTCTACACTTTCTATATATTTTAAGCAAGTTATTTGCAAAGGGTGGGCTGGCTTGTAACTTCTGAGAGACTGTGGGAAAGAAACTCTGTTTCTGCACTGTGTATTTTTGACAGAGAGTTTAATGAAAGGCAGCGGCTCTGTTTCATGAGATTCTTTTGGTTGCGAGTGTAGCAAATGTGTTCTTATGTTCCATATGTATCTTGTTATGTTTCATAATTCATTCCATGTTTCATTTCAGTGAAATTTTCTAAGTGAGATTAGGTAGAATTCAATTTATATTGCTCTGCCTGTGGGAAAATTTCATGTGAAGTGTTACTCTTCTGTTGAAAAGGATTCATGCAACCATGCCCTTTTCACTCTCTTCGGCGATCTTTCCATTCCGTGTCACCTTAAGTTAAAATTGTTGCGCTTCCCACCTACCTTGCCTCACGGAATAATCCGTGCCTTCATTCTCAATTCTCTGTTCTTTGCTAAGCGCCAGTCCCATATACATCTCAGAATTTCAGTCACTTTCAAAAATCTTTTCCAAAATCCTTTTTCACTTACTAGCCTAAGGTAAACATCGTATTGTAAGTCATCTCAGACTATTTTGCTTATCCATTCGCTGAGTGTGACTCGAAGAGAGCCCTCTCCTGCTCTCGTAGGGCTAGCTACAAGACTGAGCGTGGTTTGTGGTTACCCTAATTTTTGCCTTCTTCAGCCTAAGGCAGATTTAGGTGCCAACATGTACCATAATGAATCATTTTTCCAGCTAAATGTATTAGATGTATTGGAATCTTGTTGTAACTTTCGAATGAGTGCCCACACTTCTTCGTCATTCTTCCATTCCTCCCTTGCTTCATTTATCCAATCCAGTTGGATAATATAAATGGCGCACAACAATGCATCCACATCCTCATCCTTTCTTGAGAGTGCATCTGCCACAACATTTTGCTTCCCTTTTTTGTAGATGATTTCAAAGTCATAACCCAACATCTTTGTGACCCATTTTTGTTGCTCTTCAGAGGATAATCTTTGTTCTAAAAAGTATTTAAGACTATCATGATCCATTTTTACCTTGAAGTTTATTCCCATTAGGTAGGGTCACCATTTCTTAAGTGCATGTAGTATTGGTAACATTTCCTTCTCATAAATAGCTTTTTGTAAATACTTTCCCTTGATTGGATGACTTTTGAAAGCAATGGTTCTTTCATCTTGCATTAAAACAACACCAATTCCATTTCCTAAAGAATCACATTCCACAATAAATGTTTTTGTGAATTCTAGCGTAACTAAGACCGGTGCTTGGCACATTTCCTCTTTAAGATGTTCGAAGGCCCTTTTTGCTTCTGGAGTCCATGCAAATGCATCTTTCTTCAATAATGTT
This sequence comes from Pinus tabuliformis, assembly GCA_031772625.1. NCBI lineage: Eukaryota > Viridiplantae > Streptophyta > Pinopsida > Pinales > Pinaceae > Pinus > Pinus tabuliformis. The sequence continues at coordinate 443,200,980 of CM062813.1, read as the reverse complement.
GTTAGAGGTGCTGCTATTCTCCCATAATTCTTAACAAACTTGCAATAATACCCTGTCAACCCGAGAAATCCTTGCAGATGCTTTATGGATGTGGGCATTTTCCATTCCTTAATGGCTTTAATTTTGCCAAGGTCTACCTTAACACCTTCATGAGATACAATATGACCCAATTATTCCACCTCTTGTACTCCAAAGAAACATTTGGAGATTTTTTGCATATAATTGTTTCTCCTCCAATAGTTTGAGCACCCTATCAACATGTTCAACATGATCCTTCCAAGACTTGCTGTAGATTAGTATATCATCAAAAAATACTAACACAAATTTTCTAAGGAAGGGTTTGAAAATGGAATTCATCAAACCTTGAAATGTAGAAGGTGAATTGGTAAGGCCAAAAGGCATGATAAAAAATTCATAATGACCCTCATGAGTTCTAAATGTTGTTTTCAGAATGTCTTCAGTCTTCATTCTGATTTGATGATATCTTGAACGAAGATCCAACTTGATGAAGTAAATTGATCCATGAAATTCATCTAATAATTCATCAATTACGGGAATGGGAAATTTATCTTTAATAGTGAGCTTGTTGAGCTCCCAATAATCCAGACACATGCGCCATGATCTATCCTTCTTGTGCACCAATACTACTAGAGCAAAGAAAGAACTTTGACTAGGTTGAATTATACCAGCCTCTAGCATTTCTGCAACCATACATTCAATTTCACTCTTTTGGACATAGGGATGTCTGTACGGCCTGATGTTTGGTGGAACACTTCCTAGAATCAAATGAATAGCATGATCATGATCACGAATAGGTGGGAGACCTTTGGGAGTCTCAAATACCTTGGAAAGATTGTCCAAGACTTTTTGGAGATCTGGAGAAATATATGATTTTGATGTGGGAAACTCTAGTGAACATAATTGTGCAATTACACCTCATTGTTCCTTCTTTAGAAGCTTTTTCATACCATTAGAGTTGATTATCTTTCCCAGTTTCCTTGCAATACCCCTTAATTCAACTTCCTTTCCTTCCACAAAAAATTTCATGAAAAGTTCTTGAAAATTAAAAGCTATTTTACCCAAGGATTGTAGCCATTGGACTCCTAGTACAACATCATCACCACCCATTGGAATGGAAAGCATTGGGCTATTCAATACATATTCTCCCATGGATAACTTGATATTATGGCACTTTTCGTAGAAATTTATGGTTCCTCCACTTGCAACCATCACTTGACACTCTGGTGCTAGATATAGGAAGCAATTCAATTCCTTTGCTATCTTACAATGAATAAAATTATGGGTACCTCCTGAATCAATCAACATTGTTACCTTTTTCTTCTTGACATGTCCTTCTATCTTGATAGTTTGAGGAGTGGTAATTCCAGCCAATGCATTACAAGATATGGTTGGATTCATTTCTTCTTTATCTAGGGTTTGTTCCTTGAGTATATCCTCTGACATTTCTTGTTCCTTTTCTTCCTCTTCTTCACAATCTATGTAGAATAATTTCTTCTCAGCACACTTATGACCTTTAGTATATTTGCTATCACAACTGTAACAAAGCCCTTTTGCTCTTTTTTCTTCCAATTGTTGTGGTGTCAACCTTGTAGGTTGGGGAAGGCTAGGGGCAAAAACACTTCCATCTTTATAGTTGTGAGTGGTAGGCTTCCTGGGTGCCATAATTTTGCTTTCCATTTTTCTTGCTGACTTGAATCCCTTCTCCTATGAATCAGGTTCCCAAAGGCAAACCTCATGCTGGATATTATCCTTTAAAGTCCCTATGAACACATCAATCCTATGCTCCTCTAGAATATCTTTTACCCTTATGTTCAATTTTTGGAAGTCCTCAATGTGCTCCATCATTGAACCCTTTTGTTTGAGATTTATCAATTGGCTAAAAAAGGTGTTGCTTTTTGTATCCTCATAATGTACTATCATTTCTTCCTTAAAAATTTCCCAAGTGACAATTTTTTTATGATAGCAAAGCCATCGATACCATCAAATTGATTTGGTTCCAATTATAAAGTTGCAATACGTACCTTTTGTGTGTTTTTCACATTATGGAGATAAAAAAATTGCTCCATCTGTAGCATCCATGTTCCGGGATCCTTTCCATCAAACTTTCTCATATGGATTTTTGGAACATGGTGGGTCTTCAATCCAACATTAGAGTCTATGAAATCATGATTAACATTTATTTTGTTCTCATCATGAGTTTCCTTTACTACCCTTTCACCATTAGTGACCATTTCTTGTAGCAACTTATTCAAATTTATCTTCAATTCTTCCATCTTATCGTCCATGCCATTCATCTTAGCATCCATGCCATTCATCTTAGCTTCCACGCCATTCATCTTAACTTGCATGCCATTCATATTAACTTCCACACCGTTCATCTTGGCTTCATTTACTTTTAGTGAGAGTGAAATTTGTTGTACTTGGTCTTCTAATTTTGATATATCATGTTGCATTTCTTCCTCTTCTTCACGAGTCATGCTAGAGCTTTCAGGTTTCTTACTAGGTGCTTCCATTTTCTTTCTTTGGGGCATTAATTAATGCTAATAATTCTTCACTATTCCCTTTGAATTCCTTCAAACTAATTTTTCAAACCAATCTTATGCAAAATTTAAAAAACTACACACCTTTTTTTCACTTTGTAAGATCTCGATATTGAATCTGTTGTATCTCTGTAACTACGGATCTCAAATATCTAAAATCTTGTCCTGCGGTAGCACTTTGAGTCCTCTTTCTAACCCTGCAATTTTGATCAAGATTTGATTTCTCCAAGGAAGAGTTATGCCAAATCTCCCACGGTGACCTGATTATAGAATAGTTTAGTAGAGCAAACTTGTATGACGTGCCACGTGTCACTGTTTTGACCTTAGTACCTGAAACTGATACACAGAAAACTACAGGCCGTCCTCTTTTTGAAACTTCTTACGAAATTTCAATCTGATGCTCAAAACAAAAGTTATGACGATTTTCCCCAGGTCACCTGTTTGGAATGTAATCCAGGAGTCTGCAAAAACCCTGACTTTCTCAGACCATATCTCCACAAATATAGCGAGACAATCTTTGAAATTCGGACCCCAAGTTCAGAACGATTTTGGCTCAAATGGGTGTTTTTTGTAGCTTTTGAAAAACCGCAGAAAAAAAGTTATAGTGACAATTCCACAATGACCTTTTTGGAGCAATGAAACCCTAGAATCCAAAGCTCTAATACCAAATGTTATGAAACCAACTCACAAAAAGATAGAAAAAATAGATCAACGCCTTAAAAATAAGCCTCTTCGAGGCGACAACCTCATTTACATTACACAAATGAACAATTCTTAGATGATTCAAATGAAAAAACCTCCTTTCTATATATAGGAGTCTAAGGGGTCACAATATAACCAAGCCGACCTAACAATAATAATATAAAGTCACAAAAATAACAATATAGGGATTCTATGGGGCACAATAATAAAAATATGGGGACAATATGGGCACAACAATAATAATAATGGATACAACGACAATAGTAATGGGGGAATCACTAGTATTATAGGGACCTAACACATAGTCAACAATCAACTCACAATCATAGTCATAATACTAAAACTAGCACCCACTTGCACACAAGTTCATATCAGTTGTCTCAACACATATTGTGTTAGTACAACCATATTAAAACAAGAGTATTCCTTCATACAATTTTATAATCACAAACACATATCACGCATTTAATAAAACATTCAAACAACCTATAAGCATACCCCCTTACTATCCATGGTCCACACTAAGGTAGAAGGAGGAAGCTACTATAATGGCCCAATCTCCAATGTCCAATTATGGAAATGGGATCTCCAAAGCTCTACTAAATTTAACCACACTTGAAAAGAAATTGATTTTTATTTCTCATACATTTGTATGAGATTAATTCAAAACATTGCACTTATTCCACTTGTAACATAATAACTAAAAACATGCCACTTTTCCATTTCCTTACATGCAACTTTTCAAATTCCATACATGCAACCTTTCAAATTCCCTACATGCAAATGTTCAAATTCTTTGCATGAAAATAGGCATAGATTAGCTACATCCATATTATCATAACACAATACTATCCCATCCAAAAATAACATTTTTTTCAAACAATTACCATACTTTTACATTTTCTTCAAACAACTACTATACTATTACATTTGCGTGTAAGCATTTCTTAAAACACTTTACATGAAAACTAATATATCAAATTGTTTGCATACAAGTAAGAAAATATTAACTACAAAAATACTATTACACATCAATATTATCCCCAACCACAACCGACATACTTATTGGGGCATTTTATCAAACAGTTTGTGTGCAATTAATTATTGAACCATTTAAGCATTTCATCAAACACTTTGCATGCAAACTAATATAGTGAATGATTCAATGCATATATCATAAAATGTAGTACTAAAAGTTATGGAAACTAAACCATATGATCAGTGGTATTATCCTCACTATGGTTCAAGTTTCAACTTCTGATATTTCATAGATGAAAAGTTATAGCAAAAATACCAACACAATCATACTTGGTGCACAATTCTAGGAGTATCCAGAAAGCTTTACTTCTACTGGTCATATATCCTATAATATAGTGAATAAATGTCTGAAAGTTTTATCAAAATATCTGTGGGAGTTCCCCTCATTTTAGAAACAATTTCATCTCCTAAGAGTGCCCATAATAAAAGTTATAACAAAAATTTGAGCGTGACCTGTTTGAAGCCTGATTTTAGGAGCATTCAGAAGGATCGACTCCCTCTACTCATATATCCTAAAATTTTGTGATCCAATATCTGAAATTTCTACCACATAATTAGTGGTATGTCCCCTCAAAGTGAAAAAAAATTCAGCTTCTGAAAGCCTACAAAAGATGAGTTATTGCAGAAATTCCAACATGACCTGTTTAAAGGTGCATTCAGGAAGGTCATCTTCCTTAGATCATAATTCCTAAAGTATTGTGAACCAATATATGAATTTTTTACCACATTATCAATGGGATTTACCTTCAATATGGACAAATTTTCAAATTCTAATATGCCACAAAAGAAAAGTTATAACAAATACGAGAGAAAGATCTAAAATTTAACCTTTGTTCTTCATTTCACCTATGATAGAGCCCATCCAATGCAAGTGTTTGAACCATGCTCTGATACCACTCTGCAATGAAGCCTGTTGTAGCTTCTTGATCCTGGATTTCCTTGATTGATCCTTGCTTCCTCTTGCCTTCTTTTATTTTCTTTCTCTAATGCCGAAGTGCTCCAAGAAAACTCTAAGTGTCCAAGACTATGAGAGAGAGAGAGAGAATAATGAGAGAGCTGCAAAAATGAACTGACAAAGTCTTGCCCACTGATCCTCAGAAGCATTTTCATTAATGAGGCCTCTATTTTCTTCATCTTCCATTATTTTCCTTCAATTTCCTCCTCACATGCAACATGTGACCTTTCACCTTCCTTTTCTCCTAATTTCCATTATTTTCATAAAGAAATGTGCCAAAATACCTTTTCGCCTCTTTAATGCCTTAGTCATTGCCTTTGCCAATTTCCTTACCCATAAACTACCAAATGAACATCACCTAGGATGTCCTTCCCACCATTCAGCTTGGAATATGTGTCTCATCATTCGTGGCATTTATATATTTTTACATGGAATTTTCACCAGGGTTGTTACAATGAGCATCTTTTGTTGTAATATGCACTGAGGTTTTGGCCGGAATTCTCCTTCTGGCTCCACCTACAATAAAAACCAATCAATAACATAATCAACATCCCTTACATATCTTTTAAGAAATGAAACATGGAAAACATCATGGACTTTCATTGTCGGAGGCAGTGGAAGTCCATAGGTCATTGTTCCAATCCTCTCAAGGATCTTGAAAGGTTCGCAATACTGAGGTGCTTACTTCGCACATTACCCAATCCTCAAGGAGATCATCTTGGGATTTATGCACAAATACAAATGCTCCCCAACCTGAAACTCCTTAAATTCCCTGTGTTGATATGTATAACTCTTCTATCTATCCTGTGTTTCCTTTAGATTCTACTTTATAACTTGCATTTCATGTTCCATCTCTGCCAACATATCTGGTCCTATCAACACCATATTCACTGGATCACTCTAGCTTATGGGGCTATTAAAACTATGCCTATAAAGTGCCTCAAATGAACTCATCCTTGATGAATCCTGATACCCATTTTTGTAAGAAATCTCTACCAGTGGAAGGTACTCTTTCCACTTCCATTGCTGATGCATAACAAACATTCTCAACATGTCCTCCAAAATCATATTGACCCTCTCTATTTTTCCATATGTATGCAGATGATAAGTTGTAATAAAGGCTAACTTTGTACCCAAAACTGCAAATAACTCCTTCCAAAACCTAGAAGTGAACTTAGCATCTCTGTCTAAATCATTCTTCTTTGGAACACCATGAAAAATCACTATCTCCTTGATGAAAATTTGTTCTACATCACTAGTTGACTAAGTAGACTTCACTTGAATGAAGTGTGATACCTTTGTCAACCGGTCAACCACAACCAGAATAGAATTGTGTTGTCTAGATGTCCTCATAAGCCTATAATGAAATCCATGGAAATGACCTCCCATTTCCACTATGGAATTGAAATCGGTCGTAGTAGACCACCTCGATTCTTGAACTCTACTTTTACTTTTTGACAAATCAAGATGTGGCAACAAACTCAGCTACCACCTTCTTCATATTCAACCAATAGTAGGAATTCTTCACTGATTTCAATGTCTTTTGATATCCTAGATGACCTGAATATGGCTTAACATGAAATTACCTCAAGAGAAGCTTCTTGAGTTCAATGTTGTCTTGCACATAGATCTCATCCCTAAATCTAACTAAATCATTCATTGTAAGATAATGGCCCACATCCTGATCATCTGTACCCTGCTATTATAACTTGTGTCAAAGCTCCCTATACCTTTCATCTTGTTGTCCTTCCTATAAGATCTGGTCCTGTAAATCTGTCCCATATGAACTAATAGCTGCTATGTGATTTACATGTACTCTTCTACTAAGAGAATATATAACCCTATTCTCTTTCCCCTTAATGTACCTGATATCGAATTCAAACTCACTGATCGTGGCCAACCATCTAGCTTCCCTGACATTTAGATTCGGTTGGTCAAATAAATATCTCAATCCACTGTGATCACTTACCATAATGAACCTCCTACCAAGAAGATAGTTCCTCCACATCTTCAATTCATGAATGATCGCTACCCACTCATGATCACGTGTCACATAGTTCTACTTGTGCTCATTCAGTTCCTTGATTCGTAGCATACCATCTGTCCCTCCTACATTAGGAATCCACCAAGTCCTCTCTTTCAAGCATCTATATACACCATGAACTCTTTATCTGGGTCTGCAGTCTTGAGAACTAGAGCATTTGTCAACCACTGCTTCAACTACTCAAAACTTGTTGCAAATTTTCCTATCCATTCAAATTTCCTTCACTTCCTCTGCAATGATGTAATAGGATAGGAAATCCGTGAGAAGTTCCTAATGAACCTCCTATAACAACCTACTAGCCCCATGAATTATCTGACCTCATACACATTCTAGGAGCTTCCCATTTCATGATAACTCTTATCTTTTCTAGATCCACTGCTAAGTCTTCCTTAGAAACCACATGCCCTAAGTAATGTACCTCTATATGAAAGAAACTACATTTACTAAATTTGGCATAAAACTGATGCTCTCTTAGCAATCTCAACACTGCTACTAAGTGTTTGACATGCTCTTCCTCATTCTTAGAATATATCAATATATCATCAATGAATACAATAACAAACTTGTCCAAATAAGGACACATCGCACTATTCATCAAGCACATGAAAGTAGCTGGAGAATTAGTTAAACCCAAAGGAATTACAACAAACTCATAATGCCCATACCTAGTACAGAAAGCAATGTTTTAGATATCATCATCTTTAATGCGTACGTGATGGTATCCTAATCTCAAATAAATATTCGAGAACATCGTTGCTCCCTTCAACAAGTCAAACAAGTCATCAATCCTCAACAATGGATACATGTTCTTGATGGTTACCTTGTTCAACTACCTGTAATCAATGCACAATCTAAGAGTACCATCCTTGTTTTTCAAAAACGATACTGGTTCACCCCACGATGATACAATTAGCATAATGTATCCTTTCCAATAACTCTAGAGTGTTCCTCCTGTATGGTGCCTTTGATGTTGATGTTACTCCTGGTACAAACTCAATACAAAATTCCACTTCCCTGTGAGGCAACAACCTTGAAATCTTTGTTGGGAATACATCCTAAAACTACTATAAGATCGAATACCTCTTCAAAACTTTCGCATCCTCAACATCCTTAACTTTATCACTGGAAATATGCACTACAAATAGCACACATCCTTTCCTGTGACTACACTTCACCTGCATAGCTATAACCATTCTAACTAATGTTCCCTTCTTCTTACCTTGCAATATTCTTTATTCTCCATTGTCATCCAAGAACTCAAGAGCTTTGTCATAACAACCTACTGTGGTCCTGTGAAGGTACAACCAATCCATAACCATAAGCATATTGTGTGATCCGAATGGAAGTACATTTAGATGCATTGATCTAGGCATACCATTCAACTCAAATGCATAATCTCTTACTCAATGATGAAACTTTTTCTATAGCCAACCATGCTAACCAAGACTCTACATGCACTTCTTTATTCAAACCAAACTCATCCCCCAGGTTAGAATTAACATAACTATTATTAGATCTAGGGTCAATCAAAATAGAAATAACTTGATCACAAAGCTTACCGTCCATCTCGATAATAGATGCTTGGTGATCCACCTGCATGCTATCCAATGATGCATAGATCCAAGGAATGCACTGTCCAACATCCCCAATTGTTTACACTTCTTATGCACTATAGATATGAGTCCTACCAACCTGATACAATGGAAATACCTCTTTATATGCTCTTTTCCACACATCCAACATTGCAATTGTCCCTTACCATCACCTTTATCTTTCCTCTCCAGGGTGTGACCCATGTCCCTGTCCAACTACATTCAACTTCTTGTAAGGAACAACATTCTCTTTCTTACCTACACCCTAAGGTCTTGTTCGCATCAATGGTCACTTTCCCTTAGTCTTGTATTTCCATTTCCAACCTTGCTTCATTTTCTCATAACAATGTTTCAAATTTCCAATTACTTCTTCAAGTGACTGAGGCTCACTATACTCAATTCAATCTTTAAATGTTAATGGTATTGGTAATCCACTAATAAATCTTTGAAATTTGGCCTTCTTATCCTTAAGATATATAAGTACCTCAATAGCTCTAGGAACTTAGTTGTGTACTCCTCATCTATCATCGATCCCATATTTAGCTCATAAAACTCCTTAAATTTACTATCATAGTACCTCTTTGACAAGTATTTCTTCCTGAAAAGTATATTGAATTCATGCCAACTCAACTCCTCTATCTAAATGTCTCTGACCCACTTCATATCTTCCCACCAGATGTATGCTTTCCCTTTGAGGCTGAATATATCTATCTCTGACTTCATGTTCTCTGTGCAGCCATGCAACTCAAATAACTTCTTCATCCCATGCAACCAGGTCTTTTTATCCTCCGACTTCTTCATCTCTCCATCAAATGTAGTTTCCTTGGCTTTCTTAAACTCATCCAGAAAATATCCCCTGTCATTCCTCCTGTAAGGACGATAACGATGATGACCACCGTACATGTCTGAACCAGAATAGAATAAATCCCATGTCCATTGTCTCTCCTATCATTTGTATCCAAGAATCTTCCATTCCTAACGGTATCATCCTTGTCCGATCTATTCCCATCATGATATCTGTTATCATAGGCTCCATTAGTCCTATCCTCCTATCCATGACTAATCCTAAGCAGTCCCTACCTCTGCAAGTATGACAAAATCTGAAGGATAACTACACTGACCTTTGCTTGTTTCTCATGTGCCCTGGCATGTCTCTCTTATGACTGAATGATTATGTCATTATCTTCTTTGCAACTTCTTATTTCTACCTTCCAACTTCTCAAAGTGTCTACTATGTGAGGGGAGTAATCATCACCATGCTTCTCATATGATTTGTAAGAAAAGTCTCATAAACTATAATCCACCATTTTTCTAGTCATCTTTGATCCTCTTCTTCTTGTAAGTATACCATGTTAGCTAACCAAACATAAACATAACCAACACATGTTAGTAAAGTTCAGGGGAGGATATCTCAACTACAAGATCAATCCAGATTAGGACAATATATGTATAAACATAATCATAATAGTATATATAAATCATTCATGACAATACCAACTGCATACCACGACCTCATGCATGAAAACCATGCCCACAACAATGTATAACAACATATAGACATTGAAATGCATAACCCATACATATACAACCGACATGCATTCATAACAAACACATCCTGAGAACAACTTCATCAGCTTCGACACAAAAACACAACAACAACAATGACCACCACCATGCATATATAATAAGTACATATACAACCTTAATGCATGCATGACAAACACATTCTGCCCATCTAGTCCAAGGGTTGAACCATGCTCTGATACTAGTCTGTAACACCCTCCTTCCACACTTACCCAAGCTTACCGATCGACCACAGTAAATATGTGATGAAGAGTTACTATGATATGACTCAACCTCCCAGGTACAATTAAGGAAATGGAATTGGCAAACCAAAACTTTACTTACCTTCCTTAGGTGCTACAAGACCCTAGGAGCTAACCAACCACTCCAATTACCCAACCCTTGAGTTAACATATTTTTTCATTGACTTGGGCTCTCAGCGGCTCCCATGAAAAGGCAATCCAGTGCCTAAGACCCTTCAGTTGCTCCCATAAGCCTGCATCCCAATGATTGTAGACTAATTCACTCAGTTTTATTCTAGCGACCCTGAGATCTAAGCCACTTTTTCGGGGCTAGTATCAAGACCTCTGCCCAAAACTTAATGAAACTCTTAAAAATGATAAATAACACAAAGGCAAAGCTTCTAATTCAAAACTTGAACAAATGTAATCCATCCCAACCATGATAGACATTTCGTCAAACACATCATGAACATTTAATCTACAAGTCATAATTACATATCTGAACATAGGTGTCACATAGTTATCTGAGAATCGTCAAGAAGGTCAAATGCCCTCTCAAAATAGTTGCATTATCATCTATTAGGTCATACATTATTTAACGATTCATTTAATAATCAAAACATGCGGAGATTCATAACTAAAGTCTATCATAAAACCATGATTGTAACCAACATATAACTAGAATAATAACAATGATAAAACAACCATCAAAGCCACATAATAAAAAGTATATTTATTCATGAAATACAAGGGAGAAAGGAGCTCTTATTAAAATATGAAAAATCTAACCAAGTCAGGGACTCCCGCATACCACATGACCATATATTGGGTTGAACCAAATATTTCTTTTAGCAAATCACCCCCGTGCCATATTCCAAGCATGAATGTAGGACTCACAACAAAACCATCTAGGGATTCCTCAGGCTTTACCGTGTATCCCGCCATTACTAGTCAAGGGATTTCCAGGCCTGAAACCCTTATCTATACAACCAGGCTTTAATGTGTATCCCACTATTACTGGTTAAGGGATTCCTGGGCCCAAACAAAGAAACATACACTACCAGTCTTTACTGCAATCCTGCCATTATCGGTAAATGGATTATTAGGCCTAAACAAGCATGGATGCCTCTGTATTTCTTCAACAATACCTTGAGGAATTTTCCCGTCCCCACCCTTAAGCTTTACCATGTATCCCACCATTACTGGTCAAGGGATTCCTAGGCCCTTGGGAATTTTCTTGAGACCACCTCACCAGGTAACAAATTTGAGGATGCTACTTCTATAAAAAAAAAAGCCTCCTTAGATGAAGGAGGGGATCTTTCCTTTCCTTTTTTAGCACACATGTAAATCATGAGCCATGACTAGTTAACTTAGGCGCATATTCTTATATGACACCTCACAAGGATTTATGTTGAAAGTATGAGAGGTAGGATGGTGGAGATGTTTCCAGAGGATATGACTAAACAACTAGAATCATAAGATGAAGAAAAATCAAGTTAAATATCATGGATAAAAAGATTAAAATACTCTTTAGTGTTTTGCATATTGTTGGGTCATGGAATTGTCATCTTTTACACCATCTTATCCCTACTTTTTAATCCCTTTTCTATTTTCTATAACCCTATATTAATATGTTTTAATACTTATGTGTGACATTTGTGCCCATAGTGTTTTCTAATACATGTCTTAGTATTTTGATGAATTATAATCAATGTTAAGAATAATTAGTATATTATGTATTGAATTTTGAATACTAACTCAATTTAGAAATTAGTAAGAATCAACCACCACCAACCATACACCCACTTTGGAAAAATATACCAAATATGAATTATGGGTTTAATTATGGGTGATGGATTTTTATAAACCCATTTGCATAAGTATATTATTCTACATTCTTATTTGTTCCAAATTAGCTTTAAGTAGATATAATTAATTCGTTATCTAATCCACATTATGGTTTTGAATATAAGGAGGACAAACTATGGTGGATATGAGTTTAGAATTGATTTTCTACGAGATTTGAATATCTCCATTAAGTATAGTATGGGTACAAGAAATCAAACATCATTAAATGACATTTCGGATGAATGCTAAAGTTGATGCGAGTTTGCAAGGATCATGGAAATCATTTATTATGTTTAAAATTAGTTGTAAACAAGATGGATCAATTAAATCCTCAAGTGGGATTGATTAGATATTTGTTATTTCTTGTTACAAGCAAGTTCGTGTATAAAATAGAATATCTTCTCCACTCTTTCGGACAGAACTCTTAGAGAAATAATCCAATATATGTTGAAATAAATTATATTCTCTAAGTCCTCATTTGATTGTAGTTTTATTTTATTTACGTTGTATATGAGTAATATATTATTTTATGTTTAAAATTAAATTATTTGATTAATTTATGTTTAGATTCATTTAAATTATTTATGTTATAAATTAGTGATGATGATGATGATGATGACGGTTAACGTCCACTGAGACCAAATTGGTCTATCGGACCTATAATTTTCTTAGTTTTTAATTGTCTGGCTCCTCGTATTTCTTGGCGAGATTGATGCTATGGCTTTCTTTTTTTCTCTACGGTCTTCCAACTTCCTTTATCTTGCATCTCCTTGATCTCTGCTGGTTCTTGGGACATTGGTGTCTTAGCTTCGCGATCTATTGTGTTCGTCCTTTTGAAGATAGTCAGAGAAGAAGTTTGGTCTACGAGATCTGCTTCGTTGTTAAATGAAGATTTGTTTTGTGCGATGGGGCTTTCTTCATGCTTGTCTTGAGAGCTGTTTCTTTCTTGCCCGATTTCTTGTGATTCAGAGTTTTCTCTAGAGTATTATTCTTTGATGACAATGTAGTGTTCTTTTTGTGCTCCTTCTCACCATGTAGATTTGTCGTGGTTTTTCCTAGCAGCATTTTTCTGGGAGGCTTTTGAGCAATTTTTGGCTAGATGTTCTATCTCAAAGCAGGATCGACATCTGAAGAGGACACTTTCATAATCGAGTTTCTGGTTCCACACATAGTCTTTACTTGTTAGGTTTATTTCAGCTGGGAATCCGACGCTGAAGTCCATTTCCACACAGATGTGTGCATAGGTGGTTCTGGCATATTCCTCTGTTTTTGGGCACCTGCAGTAAAATTTCTCAACTGCATTTCCAATGGTTTTTAGCGAGGAGAGATTCCAGAGATGCAAGGGTAGGCTTGGCAATCTCACCCAAACTGGTGCTGAGGTTATGACTGTTGTTGAGGGGTCGAATGATGGGTTCCATGGCTTCATGACTAGGCCTGAGTTTTCCCAAAACCAAGGGCCGAAATCTAGAATACATTGTCTCCTTTCAGGATTCTCAAAGTCTACTATAAAGAAACCCCTAGCACATGGGTAGATATTAATTTCATCATAAATGACAGGCTTCCATACCTCCGAGATCCAATTGTGGAGAGCTGTCAGCCGCGGCCAAAAACCATTGAACCGACAGATTATGGCACTTTCAGAAAACTTCAAAGCCTCATCGAGTGAGACCTGGACCACCTGGACCACACGAGTAATAGCACTTTGTTCTACAATAGCATGGGTGAGTGATTGGAGAATGGAATGTTGTTTTATTTTAACTTCTTTAATTCCTCAAGCATGTTTAATTTCATATATAAAATTTCTTTTATGAAAGTTTTCTAACAATAGGGGGTAGGGGGTGTTTAACAATAGGGGGTGTTGATTTATGGACAAAGGGCGTGCTTAAGCAATGCAAACAAATAACCTAGTGATGACAAAATTCTAGTAATGTGATTGGTCTTCCATTACATAAGTGTCAAAAATATTGATTGAGCTAGCACTACTTAATGTAGGATTTATTTTATTTATCTATTGTTTGGTCTATTTCATAGTATGTTATGCTTAATATATTACATATCTCCTGTAACTTTGATTCTCTATTGTTACATTTCTATTATGTTTTTGTTAATATAATATAAAGCTCATATAACTTTTATTCTCTATTGTTTCTTTTCATAGTATGATTTGCTCTAAAGATTATATAGCACCTATAGATTTTGTTCTTTGTTACTTTTTTCTTTACACAATAAATTACACAGCTCCAATAAATTTAATTCTATATGATTTCTTTTTTAGTATGTTTTTTTCAACATATTACATACCTTCTATAGCTTTGATTCTTTATTGGTTAATTTATGTTAATTGTCAATGTTTGAGTTTTTTTAGTAATTAGAGTATATAGCTTTATGCCCTTGCTTCTTTATTTATTAGGAGCATATTAGATAAGTTAATTCAAGATAAAAGTGTGTACATTCACATGAAGTTCATGCCATATCACAAGCACAAGTACCGTAGGTTAACAAATATTGATTGAAATTGTTAATTAATAAGGTAATTAATTATCCCCAACTTTTTTAGTATCATTACCAGGGAGATTTCAAGGTGTACAATTAATTTTTCATTGATTGGCATATAGTATAAGATTTTTAGAGGGAAATCAATGACTTGACTTTTTCAATATTTTCTCTAGATTTTCCACATTTTTAAAAGTTATACATATGAATAGAAGTGATTTGAATATGGGGAAATTGTAATAGTAAGATAAGAGGTAAGAACCTGTACATTCATTATGAATATTTAACAGTGATTTTTCACTCTACCATATTCAAAACACATTGTTTGCATTATTTAAACTAGAATATTTTTGTGGTATAATAAGAGGCACACATAGTATTAATCTATCTTTTTTCAGGAAGTTGGAAGGAGAAAGAAATAATTGGTGAATGCAAATTCTACTAGATGCAAAATGATGTTGAAACCTTCAAGATTGAATCTAGATTGATTATCAAGGCATATTTTTAATCTTTTTTATTTCCTTAAATATGTAGTATATTGGGTATGCATATCAATTTTTCCTATAAAACTTTATTTTCAAAAATACCTCTATCATTATTTAAGATACATATCATTTTTGGATGGATCTATAGTAGTTGATTCCTGTGCATATCAATATAAGTAGTGGATGCTTAAAATTCTTGGTATGTGTATGTATTATATTGAAAATTATATTCCTACAAAAATTCGTTCATATATAGATCACCATTTGGAGAAATAGCTTCTTGATTAATTTTTTGTTGCAATTGGATCATTGACCCCACTAAAAACATATTCAGAACAATCATGTTTCAGGGAATCACATGGATATATTTGTAAAGCCTACTTATATCCAAAATATACCTTTAAATATAGTTTCTAAACCCTTTTGAATCTCTCAATTTGGATAACAAATGAAAAACATATGACTAAAACATTGATGATATGTATAGTAGACAACTCAAAAAAAAAATTAGCATAGTCACTTTTTGGATACCTAAATGGATACATATTTCAAACATGTTTCTATGATCCTAAGAATATTGTTTATGATGTGGTTTAAATTTCTCCATTTTGATATCAGATGAGGAATTTATGCCAAAAGTACTAACTACCTATCCTAAATCTACAATCCTAAAATTGATTTTTCTAAGTTGTTCATTGACATATCTAACCCATCAATTGATCTTTTCTTCAAAAAATGTTTTTATTCTAGATAAATAAATTAATATAATTTCATATCCATTTGGAATAACATCAATTTTCCATCCAAAGAAGAATTTATACTCAAAATAGTAGCTCTTGGTCTACACAAGAATTAAAAAATAACTATGTTGTGCAGGTTATTCCTAAGAAGATTTGGTATGTCATCTTAAGGTATTTGTGAAAAATATTTATATTGGAGGTATCCATATAAATATACTTTCATATGGATATTTAATCACTTAAATTATATGTTTGATGAAAAAATTATCAACAAAATATTATCAGGTAGTCTAGGGATACTACTACTCCTTAACATGTAAAAAGTGAATTTTTCTTTGCTTATTCTTCTCGTGATTTATTTTATAACATTTTTTTTCATTTTTTTTTTCATATTAACTAGATAAGATGACTTCTTGTTGTGAAGGAAAATCCCCTCTACGGACAGAGGTTATCCCTCTAGCCCAATGAGTGGGTCTAGCAACAATCTAAACAAACTAACATACATGTTCCTAGCTTATGTTTGACAAATGCAGAGAGAAGGAGAAACCTACCTCACTTTGATGCTAATCGCTCAATCCTTGGAGATGGATTTGAATCTTTCACTCCAAGCCTCGCTCCTTAGTTATTCTTCACATCTAGATACATGCAACGAAGATCAAAGTACTATGCAAGGTACAAGAGAATATATGGCATACATCAAGCATAAACTACTTAAAAGATCAAGGAACATTAAGTTAATAGCATAAACATTTACACAATTATGGAAAGTGAACATCAAATGTGTGTATTAATAAGCTAAAAAGGGAAGCATACAACCTATGCCTTGATGTTGGAGACCTCCTTTTAGTGTATTTCCAAGTCCAACCAAAGACTCTTCAAGCACTCCTTATCCAAGCTAGAATGGGTAGCATGTAAGCATAATCTCAACATAGGGATGCAACAATGAATGACCAACCATTTGGGGATGGAACAGAGTGAATTTATAAGAAGGGAGAGGGAGTTAGGGATCCACAAAAGAGGGAGGAAGGTCCACATCTCAAGGGGAAAGCCCATGATTATAAGGTCAAGAGGCCCAGATGAGAGAACTCGACCATATCAACAACAATCAATACCCAGCTCGCTATTCCCGAAGGTTCTAGTGAGAGAAGCTTCTCCTCTATTATGGGAAAGCCTACCATAAGAGGTTCAACATAGGTTTTCCTATGAAAACCCACGTTAGCAATGCAAGTTTATAATTGAGCAACCTGCCATTAGCATGGGCAAGTAGTGGAGCAAAACGCGCTGATGCCAAAAATTAGGTTTTTAGGCAGCCTTCTCCATAATGGATTTAGGGCAGTTTTCCTTTGATTATTCAGGGAGGCTTTGGTCTGTATATCATGATGGATATGCTACACATTAGTCAATGTTTTGGCACCTCGGGATATGGTATGGGAAGTGAACAAGAGGTATGACAAAATACTGTGTAAGAGATGCCCCCTAAATCATTTAGGTAGAACATGGAGTGATGGCTGAGATGCTTTACAAGTCAGTGAAAGGATGAGAACAACACTGTTAGGAGACCCGCAAATCAAGCATAGACATATACATATATATATCTGACATCTATGATGATCATGTCTAACGATACGATAATAGGCATCCAATAATACATGAATTTGCGGCATGGATGCAACCATCCGTATAAAGGAATCATGTGCAAAGATCCTCGGTATGGTAGCAACCATCTGAATAGAAAGGATCATGAATATGGACCCATGGTATGGTCGCAACTATCTGCATAGAGAAAACATGTGTAAAATCATGAATGACTCATAACTCCATGCAACTTGAACTTTATCAGAAAAAATCTAGGGTCTTACACTCCGTCTCAACCCGATCAATGTACGAATTGTAAAATGTGAATAGATGTGTCGAAGTTGAACATGATAGAAAACCACCTGATTACTAGTCAATGATGTAAACCGTTAATAGGCATGAGATCAACCACCAATGATGACAATGGCTCTCAAGGTACAATCAACACAATCCATGATCATGAATAATGAAACTAAAGTTGAACACTCATGGAACCATTCGATTGAAGGTTAATGATGTAAACCCATCATCGAATGCGAAGAACTTTTCCTTGAGGCATGCAAGCTCTAAGGTAGTGGAAGGTAGTTTCTAGATCATCTTCCCAAATAATGAGATGAAGTTGACAGGAAGTGATCCGTCAAAGGAGGGCCATAATGAATCCCACATCATCAACATGAAATAAAAGGATGTAGTAGAGTAGATAAGTGTGATCCAAGACTGTGGCAGAAAGTTAGACAATGTATAGGTGGTAAAGAATTGCAAATAGGACTCCTCTTGAACGTATCGATGCCACGACTCCGGAGTTTGGTAGAATTTGACTCAACATAGGATCAAAGGTCATGATGAAAGAATGGTATGATTATATGAGAGGAAAAATGGATTCCCCAAATCCAGCAAGGCAAGTGACTAAGTAAGGATATTCCAAATCCTACACAATCAACAGACGAGTTTCATGTTCAAGAGCGACATGCTACCTTTACAGGATACAAGAGATGAACACTTTCACTCTTTCCCCCACCACTTCTGGTGAGTACCCCATATATTTTTTGTTGCAATCTTGAATGGGATAACATATTATTGTCATATAAGTTCACCCTTTAGATGAATCCATCCTAGTAAGTTTTACGAGCCCTAGGAAGGAGAAAATCAGCCTTGTGATGGTCACAAGTCCTACGTTGTTTAAGTTCTACGAGTCTTATGGAGGTGAAACTTGACATTTTTTTCATGATTAGATAGTTTGAAAAAGAATCGAAAAAAGAAAATTCCAAAGATCCCTTTTCATAAATTGTCTCTTGAACCCAAAAAGGTAGAAAATAATATCCAAGAGAACATCTTAGCCATGTTCGACTAAGGTATTCCTTTTTTGTACAATAGTCTATCTCAGTCCAGAAAAGGGTTAAACTTATACTAAGTAGACATCATTTCATTTACTTTAACGAGTTCGAAATGACAAGTACTCGACAATATTTTCATTTTTCGAGAGTTAGAAAAGAGCTTAAATATGACTCCTCCTGGAGGAATGAGTGCTATAAAAGGACAACAACTAGTTCCGGTCATGATGGAACTGCTCAAAACATGTAAAGGTTAAGAGGTTAGCTAATAAGACTTCTCGTTGCAACAGTTCCTCAGGCAAGGGTAAAACAACCAAGTGAAAGTGAATGATCGACTAAAGAGATGGTGGTGATGGAATCGACAAGCCAAGGCTCATCTGGAAAAAAATCAGCTGATAAAAATGGCAATCATGAGATGTAAAGTGGGAATGGTTTCATTTTTACACAAGCTTGAAACATTGGAAACTATGCTTGAGGATACTCGAAGATGGTTTCATTTTTCACAAACTTTAAATGAAAACAAATTATGCTTGGGTTTGGTTTCATTTTTACACAAGCTTGAAACAAAGATAAACTATGCTTGAGATAAGTTTTCATGCCCCCAACATAATGACTCAATTCGAGGTACATTCCCCCCCCAAGCTTCATTTCATTCACCTAAGTAGACTACTAGTTACTAATAGGTGGATGGAATGAAGGTTTACTTATGAGAACAAGTGAAAGTCTCAGCTGGGATTTTACGAGATCTAATCAAAGACTCGAATTGGAATGGGTTTTGTTTCATTTTTTAACGAGCTTGACACAAGAAAAGAACCATGCTCGTGACATCTTGTTTCATTTTTTACCGAGCTTGACACAAGTAAAGGCACCATACTCATGGATACCTAATGCTTTTTTTAACGAGGTTGACATAGTAAAAGAACTATCCTCATGGGAACCTATTTCATTTTTTTAACGAGGTTGACATAGTAAAAGAATTATCCTCGTGGCTCTTGTTTCATTTTTTAATGAGCTTGACACGGGACAAGGAACTCTGCTCCAACACCTTTTATCACAGAAAAAAAGAGGCCATGGCTTCCAAGAGGTTCTCATTAGAAGGGAGAACAACGCTCTGGAAGGAATACATGTCCAGGAATCTAATGGAAAAATCAGGCTCCAATGCACCTAGTACATGGCATACTACATCACCTACTAGATCATCAGTAGATGTGTGCATGGAATAGGTAGCCACGTAATTAACCTATGGTGAGGGTGATACCACTTGCACATAAGAACCATTTAGGGATGATGGTTTATTGGGAGTTTATTTAGGACCAATGAATGTAAGTTGATCAATGATCACAATGCTTCCTTAATGCAGGAAACACATCACTCGAAAGAGGGAAGAGACAAGAGGCCCCATGACATAAACATAGTCACGACCAAGGAGAAGATTAAAATATAAAGGTCCTTGGACAACCATCACATATATATAGACATTCTTTCCTCCCAAAGTAATAGGTAACTTAGGAAGTATCCCTAATGGTTGACTGGTTCCTCTGTTAAAAGCTAACATAATCTAGGTGACAGGGACAAGTTGAGGAGAACCTAAAGCTTTCCAAGTAGCTGAGGACATAATGCTAACAGATACACCCTCATCTATGACTGTGCTAGGTACGATCATATTGTAAGCTTGTATTGTAGTCTGGAAAGGCACATAAGACGGAAGGTGATATCCTACCAGTCGACTCCAATCAAAAGAAGTGACCAAACTACTCGGAGGGGATGTCGTAGGAAGGGGATAGTTGCCCTCTTACTCTATGGGAGCAGGAGAACTACTCTCATTCGCCTCGGGAATGAGAGGATTTCCCTCCAGTTCATTCGAAACCGAAGAAACCAGAAGAACTTGAGTAGTATGAGGTTCAATCTCTACCGAAAAGGTACGGTTAACTGAAGGTGGAGCCAGGTCTACCATTTTCTCAACCAATGGTTGGTCGAGAATAGACTCATGAGACTCACGTTCAGAGAGAGTGGGGTTGACAAAAGATGACTTTTGATCAATCACTGGATCAACTAGTGAAGGATAAGGGGAAAGATTTTGATACCCGTCCGTAAGATGAGGTTGAGAAGCTGTAAGGTTTTCCAACTCTTTGGAATCCTCATCGAGAAGAGGACAACTATGAATGGGATGATTACCTTCACACAACTTACAGGGAAATTTTACTTTTCCCTTTTTTCCATGGACCTTATTATTACTAGTTGAAGGTTTATCACCAACATGATCTCTAGAGGCTGATGACAAAGGTTGATGTGAACCTGTGGACCACACTTCTAAGACCTTGGGAATACCAGGACAATTTCGAAGAAGGTGGTCACCCTTACATAACATGCAAGGGAATTCTACTTTCCAGGACTGGTTGGAAGAGTTTTCTACATCGGTTTCATATGTAGCAATAGTTGTTTGGTTGCCCCCTTGCTTCTTTTGATTCTTCTTCTTCATCCTCTTCTTCGTCTTCTTAGCTTCGTTGTTACTAGAATCTAGACTTTCACCAGGCAAAGAGGAAGAACGATGTGAAGAAATAGGTGAAGAAGGTGAGGGGTAAACTTTAGGATCAATTTGAGGTTGATGTTGTTCAGGTGGAGGAGAACTTGGTTGAAATGCTGTTTGGACACTCGGTATCACTGAGGTCAAAAATAACCAAACTGACAGACCAATGGTCAATCCAGGAAGGGACAACGCTTCCATATAGGGAGCACCAGTGTTTCCAAAAGAAGGAAAAGAACTAGGATGCCCGTTAGAGGGGTTTCCTTGATTGGTAGACTCAGGAAATGTTGCCATCAATATCAACCTAAGATCTATTAAGGAGTATTTCCACACGAAGAATGTTTTTCTACAGTAAATTAATTGATTTTAGAAATTAACAAAATAAAATAAAAGAGGGGTAAGCTAGGCAAGAGGATTTACCAAGTATTTGTGAACCGCAATATACACCTTAGTCGAAACCAAAGACTTAACGTACGATGGCCAATCTCCCTGAATGTTGTGTTCGTTGTATCACGTTTACAAGGCTGCTGACTCAATTACATGTGGCTAAAGGATAGCAACCTAGTGGGGTCTCCTAATATATACACGACAGTACGGGGAGCACAAGTCTGTGTTAGTGTTTTCTAATGCATAACCGTTTGGTGAGAGAGTTCTGATATACTTGCCATACTAGAGTGCCTTCAATATACCCTAGAGTACTGGAGAACGTCTGATATACTTCTGTACTGGAACGAGATTTCGCCCCCAAGATACAATGCATGCAATTAACAAAAGCTGCTAGGTTTATAGACGTTGTAACATGTCTCTATCCTAGACCTCTAAATGTTTGTGTTAAGTTCCAAATGCTCCTTAGGTTAATTCAATAAATTTTAAAATTTTCTTGAATTAGGTTTCAATTTTGGGCTCAAACGATGTCACCTGAATCCTAGAATGAAACTATATGATAAAAATGAAACCTTTCATTTCAATGAATCCTATACTAACGAGGGAAGAGAGTTCAAGCAAGTAATGCATCAAAAAATATGCCACTACTAACTTTTCCAAATGCAAAATGCAAGAGAAAAACTAAACTTCAATTTCACTAATGAATATGCAATCTATTGAAAGCAAAAATGACATTCACTTCAATAAGATGCACTTTACTTATATGATGTTCTCTTTGATTTTCAGATGCTTGCATGTAACTAAGCTTCAACTAAAGCAAAAACAAAGATTTTGATTCAAAATAATCCTAATGCAAACAAGGCATCAATCAAAGTTATTTAAAAGCACTCAATGAAAATGTATTTCATTTTCTGTTTCAAAATAAATAAGAAAGTATACTCATTTCAGTTTGCAAACCAAACAATGTAATCTATGTTTGATAAATGACAAAAATGGATTTCAAATGCGACATGACCTAATACACATGAAAAAAAACTTTTCATAAGGCAAACCGAAACCAATGTAAGTCAATGTTTCAAGTGATTTCACCAGATGAACAAACCTAATCATTCAGCAAACTAGAGACCCAAATATGCTCACAAGCGGCAAGTGACAATCAAATGACCTATAAACCCTAAAATCAATTCAATTGCACTCAAACACTTGAAATTTCAAAGGAGTAATAATTTTCTAATAAATTAGGTAATCAATCAAAACATTAACAAAATCTAGTCACGCAGGACAAAAAAATACCTCAGGGGCTGAGACACATTGGGAATTGACAAAGAAACCCTAGATTTCTTTCCAATATTAGGGATCAACGCAACTGTTAAGGCAAAACTAGCGCTGAACAGGGGATCAGTTGACTGTTTTAATAAAAACCATGCTGGCAGCGCAACTGTCAGATCAAAAATCACGCTGGATGAGGAATGAGGCAAAAAATAAAAATAATTCCACAAATACTCCATACTGAGCACTCTAAGATAGTAATAAGTGATTGTGCATACCTATATCAACCCAAACTAACTTAGAACATGATGTTCAGTCAAACTGATCAAGAAATCAGTTGAGAAAGGAGGATGAACAGGCTATAGCTTCCCCAGCAGAGTTTCCATTTTGTTGTGACGGCAAATCCCCTTTGTAGACATAGGCCATCCCTCTAGCCGAATGAGTGGGTCTAGCAACAAACTAACATACACTTTCCTAGCTTATGTTTGACAAATGCAGAGAGAAGGAGAAACCTACCTCGCTCTAATGCAATCACTCGATCCTTGGAGATGGCTTTGAATCTTTCGCTCCAGGCCTCACTCCTTAGTTGTTCTATGTTTGTATACCTGCAAGGAAGATCAAAGTATTATGCAAGATACAAGAGCATATATGGCATAAATCAAACATAAACTACTTAATAGATCAAGGAACATTAAGCTAATAGTATAAACATTTACACAATTATGGAAAGGGAACATCATATGTATGTATTAATAAGATAAAAAGGGAAGCATACTACCTATTCCTTGATGTTGGAGACCTCCTTTTGGTGGATGTCCAAGTCCGAGCAAAGACTCTTCAAGAACTCCTTCTCCAAGATAGAATGGGTAACATGTAAGCATAATCTCAGCATAGGGATGCAACAATCAATGACCAACCATTTGGGGATGGAAGGGAGTGAATTTATAAGAAGGGAGAAGGAGTTAGAGATCTACAAAAGAGGGATTAAGGTCCACATCTCAAGGGTAAAGACCATGATGATAATATCAAGAGACCCAAGTTTGAGAGCTCGAACATATCAACAACAACTAATATCCAACTCGTTGTTCCCGAAGGTTCTAGTGAGTGAAGCTTCTCCTCTAGTTTGGGAAAACCTTCCAAAAGAGGTTCAATGTGGGTTTTCCCATGAAAACCCACACTGGCAGCATGAGTTTATAACTGAGCAACCTGACATCAACATAGGTAGGGAGTGGAGAAAAATGCACTAATGCCAAAAATTAGGTTTTTAGGCAACCTTCTCCATAATGGATTTAGGGCAGTTTTCCTTTGATTCTTCAAGAAGGCTTTGGTATATATATCATGATGGATATGCTGCACAGTAGCCAATGTTTTTGAACCTCGAGATATGGCACGGGAAGTGAATAGGAGGTATAAAAAAATATTGTGTAACACTTCTACACACCCATTATTTAATGATCCCATGTTTTATTGCAAGTAAGTGCTGGTTTTTTATAGGTCCTATGAGGATTAAGAAATTAAAACCATGAACAAGTAATTATTGAAGTGAAAATTTGATGATAAGGGGAAAAACATATATACGTCCACCAAAGAAGATGTAAAATCATGATATCTTGAGTGCTTTCATGTATTATCATTCAAATCTCAAGTTCCTATGAGCTTATCCCAACAATGTCTTAGCTAAACACAACAACAAAAAACATTTTCATCAATATTGTTGATCGATCCATAATGAGAAAAATGAAGAATTTATTTAAAAATTTGAAGAAAAATGTTCTAAAATTAAGATTCCCTTGCTACATCAACCATTTTTTTTGATGATGAACTCCTCATGCTCATTCCTTATCTTCCTCATATTTATTTCTTTCTTTCTACCTCATCATAACTCCAATTTACTTTTCCCTACACCAACTTCTACTATATTCACTTGTAACCCACCCAATAAAGTAACATGGCTCACTTTTTTTTCCAAGGAAATAAATCAACCTTAGGCTAAACTCGACAACTAGAGTGAGGTTTCTAGTGCTATCCCAATCCACAAGTATACTCACTTAATAGTTCACAAGGGCTGAAGCCAATACAACAATATTCATATGCATGAAGCCATTGAAACAATAATTATCAAGGCATTATAGCTCATCATGTCACGTGGGTGGGGAAAATAATATCTATTTCGCTCAAGCACTCAAGATAACCCTAACTAGTGATGTAACATGAATAATTTACAATGCTAATCCACCCTTTTAGTTTCTTTTATTGAATAAAAATTACCAAGACTTTTGTTTCTCCCTTACTACTACTCTTGTCTAGAACACTTCCTTCATGCTAAATATTTCACAAGGTGATTTAAGCTTGCAATATGGTTTTACTCTTAGCTACAATTCATCAGCCCATAGAAGTAATATAAATAACAAATACATTGGTTTTCCCACACAAGAGTCAACCTAAGAAGGCCCTACTATTGCCACATAAGAACCAACAATAGAAAAATCAATTAAAGAACTTTTCCATGGATACAAATACTAATGATTTACAAAAAACTATTATGTAATAAGTAGTTACAAAATTCATCTTTCCTCCAATATTCACCACAAAGATATTAGAACCTAATGTTGATAATCCTCTTCATATATGTTTTCTCCTTTCCATGGGAACTTTGAATACCCTTCCCACAAATGATCATAGACTTAATGCAAATTTAATAACATTGTTAGGTAGGTATAGGTACACCTATTTTTCCTATTTACTTATCAAATTCATCAAATAATCTAAAATTGAATTTGTAAAATCACTTAGAACTTTCTCCTACTTCCTTATCAATTGTCATTTTTCAAGGATATAAAGGCCTTTAGTATTTCTTTTTCTATTTGGAGCGGGGGGGGGGAAGGGAAAAATCACTCTTTCCCATCCATCACCATCCTTTCTCATTACAATCCACTAACCATGACATTTGAACCATGTTTTTATTCTCCTACTCTATTTCCATATTTAAAGTAAATTCCCACACCCCTAATAGTCCAAGCATAGTTAGCATTAGAAGTCGCCTTATTGTCAGCACATGAAAACTAACAATAAAAGGCCTTGCTAGTGCCACATAAAAACCAACAAGAAGGTAAAAATAAACATTTTTTCTGTCACATATGAACAAACAATAGGGAGAAAGCCATTGATACAAAAGAACATGCACATACTCTTGGCCAACAATATCACTTTTATGGTAATTTGAAGCTCACTTATAACAATAGAAAATAAAACACATTTTGAGATATAAGTTTTTGATTCTTTATTCATTGATCATTATATTGGTCCAAATCTTCACAAATTTTGTGAATTACAAAGAAATTCATAATGATGGCATAAGATTTGGTTCTTGCTAATGATTTTTTTTTTTTTTTTTTTTGCTTTTGGAGGGACTTTATGACATTTCTCTAAAAACCCTTATTATTTCTAGTTTCATATATCCATTGCATTTAGGGATTCTCATTTACGTTGAATAATTCGTGAACTAGCTTATCCATAAGAATACCTTATGTACATCAAATCCATTATTTGCACTTATGAGCAGCCAAAATACAATCACATAATGATATAAACAACTTCATTTCACTTTGGGAAACAAACCTAATTCAAGGATGTGCAATGTCTTATCAACCCCTTGCATTAATTAATTATGGAAGCACATTGTTATAGGGTTTCTAGGTATCGTTGACATTCTATTTGTGAAGTTTGGTAATGATTTATGGATGCTATAAAAATTGAAATAGAAGCCTATTACGGATATATTAAAAAAATTAAGGGCGAAGTTTCACCCATGGGTGAAATTATGGGTTTTTTTATTTTTATTTTGGTTGGGAATTTTTTACAAAGAGGGTTTTGATTATGCATCACCCAATGTTGATTTATAAAAAAATAAAATAAAAAAAATTGTACACAATTAGACAATGGGAATTTGATAAGGAGAGTTGAAAAATTTGTTTAGCCTTGAAAAATTCAAACTATAATGTCCTATTCACCATAGTTTTCTAGTAATAGAAAATATAAACATATATTTCACTGATCCAGGTGGATATTGGTGGCCACCCACCTATCCCACTTGGACCCCCACAACTATCTCTTTTAGTTTTTCAGTTTCCTTAATTGTAGCATAATTTACTATTTTTAGCAGTTTTGCGGGTCCTAAACTTCCAGAGCCATTTTGAGGCCCTAAAGGACATTTTTTGGGAAACTTGGGAGCAACATGGGTCCATGGACGAATGTTGCTCATCCCAAAACTGTAGTCCTTGGATAGATCTTTCTAACAAGGTATTGTGCACGTAAAACATAGATCATATGCCAAAGTTATGACCCCGGGAAGTTGATGTACCAATTTACCCAAAACGGGGCCCATAGTTTGGCACTTCATCTCCTAGGGTTAGGGTTTTGGATGTTTAGGGTTTTCCATTATTTCTCAACAATAAATAGGCCTTCAAACCTCATTGTAAGAGAGTTCAGAGGCATGTAGCTAGCACATATCTTCTCAGAGATAAGCTACCTTCGCCCTAGCTGGTTTATTTCCGTTTCTGTTTGTAAGCATATTTAAGTATTTTACATTAATGAAATGAAGTATTATTTCTGCTACATCTCTGTATTTATGGTTATTTATGTAATTTGTTGCGTTTTTGTTTAAATCTGGATTAGTGGTATTAGAGCGGTCTGCTCTTTCTCTGTTTTTCTTTACATGTTCCCAACGAGGTCGGTATATAAGGAGTCAGGGCTTGAACTGGTCAAACCCTTGCAAGACCAACCTCGCAAATCCAATAGCTTCCCATGGCGAATGAAAGGAAATATGAGGGGGCAGGAGGTCGTATCAAAATCTTGCTCGAAGAAGCCCTTGAGGGACAAAGGAACACAATAATGGAAAACTTTGCCCAGATCCTTCAGCGGCTACCCAAGGGCGACACATCTACTTCGAATAGCTACTTTGGAAATCCCCATATTTGAGGTTTAGATAGATGCAGATGCCATAGATAAATTTTTAAGTCTACTAGATGGTTATTTTTCTGTTCATGATTTTTCTAGCCGGGAAAAGATCACTTTTACACTTCTCAAAATAGCCCCCCATGTCAAGGACTGGTGGGAAACCTACTGCGAGCAGAAGGATGAAAGTACAAACTCACTGTTTTCAGCTGCACCCACTTGGAATTTGTTCCGGGATGCCAGTAAGGAGCAGTACTACCCTGTCAAGAGCTATGAGGAGAAATACATAAAGTGGACCACGCTGTAGCAAGGAAGGGACCAAGCATTGCCAGAGTTCACAAATATTTTTCATACCCTTCGCACAAAGTTGGGTATCAAGGATTCTGAGCTGCATTTGGTACTCAAATACTGTGGCTGCCTACATAGGTACATCCAGGACGAGATGGAGTTCCTGGACATCTCCTCGCTCATTAAGGTGTACCAATACACTGTTAAGATCGAGCAGAAGTTTAAACAAAAGAAGCGAGACTTTGGATCTACGAACCTGAAGAACAAAGGAAAAAGCCAAGGCGGGGTGACCCAAGACAACCCATCAAAGCCACAAGAAAAGAACAACACCACGAAGTCAAAGAAGGACACAGGAAAGTGGTGTGAGTTCCATAAGAGCCCCACTCATAACACAAGTGAGTGTCGGACCAAGAAGTCACTGGTGGCCAAGTTGAAGGCTTCAGAATCAGATGCATGTTCTTCGCCTAAGTGAGAACCCGACAAGGGGAATGACAAAGGGAAGCAAATCATTGATGTGGAGCCCAGCGCCAATGTTGCCACTGCCAAAGTCTAGGAGAATGAGCCTGAATATACAGAGGAGGGGGAGTGTCTTTTCCACTCACAAAAGTGGGTGAAGGGTTCACCTCTGCAATTCATTGTCGACAATGGCAGCCAAAAGAACCTCATTTTAGCAGAGGTCGTGAAGCGGATGGGACTACCAACCATATCACACCTGCAACTGTACAACATCACCAAGGACGAGATCTCCGAGTCTGTTAGTAGTGCCGCCTTCCCTACAACATCAAGCCCTTCACAAATGAGGTATTTTGTGATGTTGCACGGCTTGATGTTTGTGATGTATTATTAAGCCAACCATACTTGTGGAGACAACATGCTGTGTATGATTCAAGGCCTCGCATTGTTATTATTTATTTGTGTAATACATTATACAAGATACCGGAGTTAGCCCCACCTACCGCCACTTCTTTGATCTCTGCTAAGAAAGGAAATAAGCTCATCTCCCAGACTAGGAAAATTATTTTCTATCTGTTTTGCTCCCAAAGTAAGGGGAAGATCATCGCCACATCCATGACCCCCGTGAAGGGTTCCTCCATGCAGAAATAACAACAGATGGATATGGTCATGAAAGCAGACAAGAACATCTTCTCCTCACCCACAGGGATACCGTTGCACTATTAGGTCAAGCATTCATTCGATCTGACTCCTAGAACACCTCTACACAACGAGTCGATATATCACTGCTCCATTCTGGAAAATACCAAGTACAAGAAATGACATGATCAACATCAGGTACCACACAAGTTTCAAGTGGGCAACAACGTCTGGTTTCATCTACAGAAAGAACGCCTTACCAGAGCCCATTGGAAGCTCAAACCACTCCGATATGGTCCTTACACCATTACCAAGGCTATGGGAAATGAAGCTTTGGAGCACAACATTCCCGCATTCCTTTTCTTCACCGAGTGTTCAACGTGGACCGCCCTCGACCATGCTTCCCACCATTACTGGACACATCAAAGGTTGCAGAACAACTCACCAGGGACCAAGTGTAGCAGAAGTTTCCTCATATCGTGGAGGAACTCAACGCAATGGGGACCATTGCTTCCTAAGGGGGGAGTAATAATCCAGGTGGATGTTGGTGGCCATTCACCTATCCCACTTGGACATCCACAACTGTCTCTTTTAGTTTTTTAGTTTCCTTAATTGTAGCAGAGTTTACTATTTTTAGTAGTTTTTCAGGTCCTGAACTTCCAAAGCCATTTTGAGGCCCTAAACGACGTTTATTGTGAAAACTGGGAGCAACATGGGACCATGCAATGACGCTGCTCATCCCAAAGTTGTATTCTTCAAATAGATCTTTCTAACGAGGTATTGTGCTCGTCAAACGAAGATCATATGCCAAAGTTACGACCCTGGGAAGTTGATATACCAATTTACCCAAAACGGGGCCTATTGTTCAGCGCTTCATATCCTAGGGTTAGGGTTTTGGATGTTTAGGGTTTTCCATTGTTTCTCAACAATAAATAGGCCTTCGAGCCTCATTGTAAGAGATTTCAGAGGCATGTAGCCACCACATCTGTTATGAAACCAGCTCACAAAAAGATAGAAAAGAGAGATCCACGACTTAGAATTCAGCCTCTTCGAGGGGGCAACCTCCTTTACATTACATAAATGAACAATTCTTGGATGATACAAATGACAAAACCTCCTTTCTATATATAGGAGTCTAAGGAGTCACCATGTAATCCAGCCGACCTAACAATAATAATATAAAGCCACAAAAATAACAATAGAGGGATTCTATGGGGCACAGAAATAACAATATGGGGGTAATAGGGGCACAACAATATAAATAAGGGGTATAACTACAATAGTAATGGGGTAATCACTAGTATTATAGGGACCCAACATGCCCCTCTCCTTCAAAAAAGTGTTGTCCTCAACGCTTGAGTAGTTCTGGATACTTCTGCATAAAATTCTCATCCTCCCATGTGGAATCTTCAGCGGATAAGTTCTTCCACTTGATAAGATACTCTGAAATTGATCGATTTCGTAGCTGTCGAGTTCTTGTTTCTGTGACTGCTTCCGGTTCCAATATAATTTTTCCTTCCTCATCAAGTTCTGGCAATATTGTTTGAATTGGAAGCTTGTCACCTATAACCTTCTTTAAACATGAAACATGGAAAACTGGGTGCAATCGAGAAGCTGCAGGAAGCTCCAATTTGTATGCCATAGTACCAATCTTTTGCAACACCTTGTATGGACCATAATACTTTGGTGATAATTTATTATCCTTCTTAGCTTGCTTTAGGGACATTTTCTTATATGGTTGTAGCCGTAGGAATACCCAATCACCTACATCAAAACTTCTTTCACTGCGATGTTGATCTGCCTGTTGTTTCATTCTATTTTGTGCCAACACGAGGTTATCCTTTAAGAGTTGGAGGACTTGTTGTTGATGTTCGATGTGATGTTCCACTGCCTGAACCTTAGAATTTTCTCTTAAATATGATGTGATGGATGGTGGTTGATACCCATAAAGTGCCATAAATGGGGTCATTTTTGTTGCTGTATGGAAGGAAGTGTTATACCACCATTCAGCCAGAGGCAACCATTTGACCCATTGTGTCTGTTTATCAGATACAAAGCAACGAAGATATCCTTCCAAACATTTGTTTACTATCTCAGTTTGCCCATCAGATTGAGGATGATAAGATGAGCTATGAGCTAACTGAGTACCAAGACAAGAAAATAATTCTGTCCAAAAATTTCCAGTGAAAATGGGATCTCTGTCACTTACAATAATCTTTGGGTTTCCATGTAGCTTTTGAACTGTTTCCATAAATGCAGTAGAAACTGTACTGGCTTTAAATGGATGTGATAATGCACAAAAGTGTGCATACTTGGTAAGTCTGTCAACTACCACCATGATGACACTCTTTCCCTCAGACTTGGGTAAACCTGTGATAAAATCCATTGAAACCTCCTCCCAACGTTGGCTTGGAATGGATAAAGGTTGTAATAGACCCGGTGTCTTAATTGTTTCAACTTTATTTTGCTGGCAAACCAAACATTTTGCCACAAACTTTTGAATATCTGATTTAAGGCCATCCCAAAAAAATTCCTTCTTAACCCTGTGGTAAGTTTTTAAAAATCCTGAGTGCCCTCCTAAGGGAGAAGTGTGCAATTCCATAAGAATCTTTTGTTTTAGCTGGGAATTCTTACAGAGGTATAAGCGATCTTTGTACCATAACGAATCATTTTTCCAGCTAAATGTATCAGAAGTACTGGAATCTTGTTGTAGCTTTCGAATAAGTGCCCACACTTCTTCGTCATTCTTCCATTCCTCCCTTGCTTCGTTTATCCAATCTGGTTGGATAATAGAAATGGCACACAACAATGCTTCCACATCCTCATCCTTTCTTGAGAGTGCATCTGCCACCACATTTTGCTTCCCTTTTTTGTAGATGATTTCAAAGTCATAACCCAACATCTTTGTGACCCACTTTTGTTGCTCTTCAGAGGATAATCTTTGTTCTAAAAAGTATTTAAGGCTATCATGATCCGTTTTTACCTTGAAGTGTCTTCCCATTAGGTAGGGTCGCCATTTCTTAAGTGCATGGAGTATTGCCAACATTTCCTTCTCATAAATAGCTTTGCTTAAAAACTTTCCCTTGATTGGACGACTTTCAAAAGCAATGGGTCTTTCATCTTGCATTAGAACAGCACCAATTCCATTTCCTGAAGCATCACATTCCACAATAAAGGTTTTTGTGAAGTCCGGTGTAGCTAAGACCGGTGCTTGGCACATTGCCTCTTTAAGATGTTCAAAGGCCTTTGTTGCTTCCGGAGTCCATGAAAATGAATCTTTCTTCAATAATGTTGTTAGAGGTGCTGCTATTCTCCCATAATTCTTAACAAACTTGCGATAATACCCTGTCAACCCAAGAAATCCTCGCAGATGCTTTATGGATGTGGGGATTTTCCATTCCTTAATGGCTTTAATTTTGCTAGGGTCTACCTTAACTCCTTCATGAGATACAATATGACCCAAATATTCCACCTCCTGGACTCCAAAGAAACATTTGGATCTTTTTGCATATAATTGTTTCTCCTCCAATAGTTGTAGCACCCTGTCAACATGTTCAACATGATCCTTCCAAGACTTGCTGTAGATTAGTATATCATCAAAAAATACTAACACAAATTTTCTAAGGAATGGTTTGAAAATTGAATTCATCAAACCTTGAAATGTTGAAGGTGCATTGGTAAGGCCAAAAGGCATGACCAAAAATTCATAATGACCCTCATGAGTTCTAAATGCCGTTTTTGGAATGTCTTCAATCTTCATTCTGATTTGATGATATCCCGAACGAAGATCCAACTTGGTGAAGTAAATTGATCCATGCAATTCATCCAGTAATTCATCAATAACAGGAATGGGGAACTTATCTTTAATAGTGAGCTTGTTGAGCTCCCTATAATCTGGACACATGCGCCATGATCCATCCTTCTTGTGCACCAATACTACTGGAGCTGAGAAAGAACTTTGACTCGGTTGAATTATACCAGCCTCTAGCATTTCTGCAACCATACGTTCAATTTCACTTTTTTGGACATAGGGATATCTGTACGGCCTGATGTTTGGAGGAACACTTCCTGGAATCAGATGAATAGCATGATCATGATCACGCATAGGTGGGAGACCCTTGGGAGTCTCAAATACCTTGGAATGATTGTCCAAGACTTTTTGGAGATCTGGAGAAATAGATGATTCCAATGTGGAAACATCTAGCGAACATAATTGTGCAATTACACCTCTTTGCTCCTTTTTTAGAAGCTTTGTCATACCATTAGAGCTGATTATCTTTCCTGGTTTCCCTGCAATACCCCTTAATTCAACTTCCTTTCCTTCCGAAGAAAATTTGATGAAAAGTTCTTGAAAATTAAAAGCTATTGTACCCAAGGATTGTAGCCATTGGACTCCTAGTACAACATCAGCACCTCCCATTGGAATGGAAAGCATTGGGCTAGTCAATACATATTCTCCCATGGATAGCTTGATATTATGGCACTTTCCAGAGCAATTTATTGTTCCTCCATTTGCAATCATCACTTGACACTCTGGTGCTGGATATAGGAAGCAATTCAATTCTTTTGCTACCCTACAATGAATAAAATTGTGGGTGCTTCCTGAATCAATCAACACTATTACCTTTTTCTTCTTGATTTGTCCTTCTATCTTGATGGTTTGAGGAGTGGTAATTCCCGCCAATGCATTACAAGATATGGTCGGATTTATTTGTTCTTCATCTAGGCTTTGTTCCTGGAATATATCCTCTTCTTTTGACCTTTCTTGCTCCTTTTCTTCTTCCTCTTCACAATCTATGTAGAATAATTTCTTCTCAGCACACTTATGACCTTTTGTGTATTTGCTATCACAATTGTAACAAAGCCCTTTTGCTCTTTTTTCTTCCAATTGTTGTGGTGTCAACCTTGTAGGTTGTGGAAGACTATGGGCAACAACACTTCCGTCTTTATAGTTGTGAACGGTATGCTTCCTAGTTGCCATAATTTTGCTTTCCATTTTTCTTGCTAACCTGAATGCCTTCTCTAATGAATCAGGTTCCCAAAGGCGCACATCATGTTGGATATTATCCTTTAAAGACCCTATGAACACATCAATCCTATGCTCCTCTGGAATATCTTTTACCCTTATGTTCAATTTTTGGAACTCCTCAATGTGCTCCATTATTGAACCCTTTTGTTTGAGACTTATCAATTGGCTAAAAAAAGTGTTGCTTTTTGTATCCTCATAATGTGCTATCAATTCTTCCGTAAAAATTGCCCAAGTGATAAATTGTTTACGAGAACAAAGCCATTGATACCATACAAACTGATTTGGTTCCAAATATAAAGTTGCCATACGTACCTTTTGTGTGTTTTGCACATTATTGAGATCGAAGAATTGCTCCATCTGTAATATCCATGTGGCGGGATCCTTGCCATCAAACTTCCTCATATCGATTTTTGGAACATGGTGAGTCTTCGATCCAACATTAGAGTCTATGGAATCATGATTAACATTTCTTTTGTTCTCATCATGAGTTTCCTTTACTACCTTTTCACCATTAGTGACCCTTTCTTGTAGCAACTTCTTTAATTCATCCATCTTATCATCCATGCCATCAATTTTAGCGTCCATGCCATTCACCTTAGCTTCCATGCCATCCATCTTAGCTTCCATGCCATCCATCTTAGCTTCCATGCCCTTTATCTTAGATTCCACGCCATTTACCTTAGATTCCACGCCATTTATCTTAGATTCCACGCCACTTATCTTAGCTTCTGTTAGCTTTTGTGAGCGTGACATTTGTTGCACTTGTTCTTGTAATTTTGATATATCATGTAGCATTTCTTCCTCTTCTTCATGAGTCATGCTAGAGCTTTCAGGTTCCTTACTAGGTGTTTGCATTTTCTTTCCTCGGGGCATCAGTTACCGATAATAATGCTTTACTATGCCCTTTGAATTCCGTTAAACCAAGCTTACACAAAAATTTAAAAAAAAACTACACACCTTTTTTCACTTTATAGAAGCCTGATATTGAATCTGATGTATCTCTGTAATTTCGGATCATCCAGTTCTAAAATTGCTATCTGTAGTAGCCTTCTGCGTCCTCTTTCCAATGCCACAAGTCTGAGCCAAATTGGATTCTCCAAGGAAGAGTTATGTGAAATCTCCCACAGTGACTTGCTTTTAGACTAGTTCAGTAGAGCGAACTTGTACGACGTGCCACGAGTCACTGTTTCAACCTTTGAATCTGAAACTCACCCACAAGAAACTACAGTCCGTCCTCTTTCTGTACCTTTTTACGAAATTTCAATCTGATCCTCAGAGAGAGAGTTATGACAATTTTCCCCAGGTCACCTGTTTTGAATGTAATTCAGGAGTCTGCAAAAAGGCCAAATTCCTCAGATCATATCTCCGAAAATATCGCGCTAAAAGCTCTGAAATTCGGACCCAAAGTTCAGCGCCAATTCTTCTCAAATGGGTTTTTTTTGCGACTTCTGAAACATTACATAAAAAACGTTATAGTGAAAATTACACGATGACCTATTTGGAGCAGCGAAACCCTAGAATCCAAAGCTCTGATACCAAATGTTATGAAACCAGCTCACAAAAAGATAGAAAAGAGAGATCCACGCCTTAGAATTCAGCCTCTTCGAGGGGGCAACCTCCTTTACATTACATAAATGAACAATTCTTGGATGATACAAATGACAAAACCTCCTTTCTATATATAGGAGTCTAAGGAGTCACCATGTAATCCAGCCGACCTAACAATAATAATATAAAGCCACAAAAATAACAATAGAGGGATTCTATGGGGCACAGAAATAACAATATGGGGGTAATAGGGGCACAACAATATAAATAAGGGGTATAACTACAATAGTAATGGGGTAATCACTAGTATTATAGGGACCGAACAACATCTCTTCTCAGAGATAAGCTACCATCGCCCTAGCTGGTTTATTTCCATTTCTGTTTGTAAGCATATTTCAATATTTTACATTAATGAAATGAAGTATTATTTCTGCTGCATCTCTATATTTATGGTTATTTCTGTAATTTGTCGCGTTCCTGTTTAAATCCAGATCATTCACCCTAGTTTTATGAGAATACCAATTATTTACATTTATTTGGCCTTGTGGAATTTATGTTCACTCTATTATATTTTTCCATTCACCCAAATTTGTTGGAATGTGTTTTTCCTAGAAAAAAATTATCCCGCACTTAGAGAAATCAGGGATTTATAGGGGATTCACTTTGACACTATTTAGACAACCATGGCCATGGAATTTGAGCCAAAAAATAGATAAATTTTCAATTATTACTAGCTTATTCGACATCTAACGAACACAGGGATACTCAACCTTCTTCATTTTAATTTGGTAATCACACACCCACATCCTTATTTTTTGAATGTTCAAATGAAGAAACTCTCCCACACAAAAATATGAACACTATTATTAAAATTTTATGATTCTTTTCCCTTGCCTAGCTAAATTGTTATGAGTTTTTCTTATTGCAATAGTAGGGGTGATCACTAAATCTTTATATAAATAGTAGGGGATGTAGCATATTTCTATAGTCTAGACTGAAAAGTTATTGATATTCTATACAATGTCTCATCAACCTAAATACTTTGACCCTCTAAACATCATTAGAGAAGTCCACGTTTTAGTGAGAGGTCATCTTGCCTTCCATATAACCTAGCCTTTTCCAACAATTAACAAAGAAATCCACAGGAAACCATTTCTACTATGGATTCCTAACCTATCATAGGCATTTTGTGTTATATTTTCTATGTAAATAGATATGACTAGAGCCCAAGAAGGGAACCATGATCCTTTGGGAGGAAAATGGAGGACAATCCCCAATGAGGCCTCCATCTGGTTCTCCTATGATCATGAGAGGTTAAAAAGTTTTACATTGAAGTTTGACATCGATGGATTTAGCCTCTTTCATACCCTTTTTATGAGTTCACCTTGCTAAACTGTGTTATTATCCTAAACAATACTACCCAACTAAAGCATAAAAACCCTAATCTCTACCTTGGTAGTGTTTGGTAGGTAATCCCCGAGGTACTGTGAATACCACCTTATCTTTAACCCTAGCCTCACATAGAAAGAAACCATCTTTAACCCTCAAGACATTGATCTTATGTCTAACCACAATCCTTTTTGTTACTTTGTAATAAGATATTTGATCCCCCCACCTTTGATTTTGATTACTTCATAAAAATAAAATCAAGTTAAATAAAAAATAAAAAATTGAAAAATTGAAAAATATTTACTTCATTCTTTTAGTTTCTTTTCATTTTCATTTTCATTTTCATTGTTGTGCAACTTAACATCTACTTTTTGAATGTCTGGTTTAAGTGGCTAGCTTTCATGTTTTAGTCTATTGAGATTGGTATATTTATGTGCTTTCATGTTTTAGTTTACTGTACATCTCATTACTATTAATGAATGTCATAGTTATCTTTTCTTTTTAGCACAACTAGGTTTTGTCTGATTTTACAACAAAATAATCCATATTTCATCATTAACTCATGTTTTAATAACTTTAATGATGAAATAAAATTTTTGAATGTAAAGTGACATTGTAATAGTGTTAAATGATAGAAAATGTGAATAATAAGAATATAGTCAATTACAAATAGTGATTAATTTCAAACTATTTTCTTCTACTATTCTTATTGTCACCCTTGTTACTTTTGTCATCTTTTCATATTGATTGTCATCTTTTCATATAGATTATATGAAAATGACATGTTAAATCATAAACCATTTAAATCTTTACCTTGTCTCTCTTTCTTTCCAATACTAATAGGTTGAATTACTATAACACAAAAATCAATGTACACTGTCAATATTTTTTTGTGCTTACACTGAAATCAATGCATAATGTTAATCCGATCACTTTAAAATTAATGTCATCATACATCCCATTACATCAAATCAGAGATCAACATCTACACTAAAATCAATGCATCTAATGCAAACAATCAAATAAGATTAGAAAACAAAATTTATGCTCAAATCAATGCATCTAGGGCAACTAAGAAACTAAGATTATAAACCAACATCTACATTGAAATCAATTCATCTAGTGCAAGTAAGCAGATAGGATTATAAACAAACATCTACACTGAAATCAATGCATCTAGTGTAAGCAATCAAATAGGATTAGAAATCACCATCTAAACTGAAATCAATGCATCTAGTGCAAGAAATCAAATAGGATTAGAAATCACCATCTACACTGAAATCAATATATTTAGTGCAAACAATTAAATAGGATTATAAATTATCTACATTGAAATCAATGCATCTAGTGCAAGCAATCAAATATAATTAGAAATCAACATCTGCACTAAAATCAATGCATATAGTGCAAGCAATCAAATAGGATTAGAAATCATTATCTAAACTGAAATCAATGCATCTAGTGCAAGAAATATTCTTCCCTCTCTCCCCCCTCCATCTATATCTATATCTCCCTCCATCTCTCCTTCTTTGTCTCTCTATCTCAACCCCCAAAACACACACACACTCTCACTCCATATATATCAATCTCTTTGTCCCTCCCTCCCTCTCTCCATCTCTCTCTTCTTCCGTCTCTTCACTTTCCATCTATATATCTGTCTCCCTTTGTCTCTCTATATCACCCCCAAAACATACACTCTCTTTCTCCAATCTCTCTCTCTCTCTCTCTCTCTCTCTCTCTATATATATATATATATATATATATATATATCCCTCACTCCTCTTCCCCCTCCCTCTCTCTCTCTCTCTCTTCCCCTTCTCTCCCTCTCCCCCACTTCTATCTCTCTTCCCTCCTATTGTCCTCTCTCGCTCTCTCTCCATCTTCCTTATCACTCCCTCTCTCTCTCCACCTTTCTCTCTCTATTTATTTCTTCTTACCTCCCTCTCTCTCACCCTCCATCTCTATCTCTCTTTCCCTCCCTCTCTCCACTCTCTCACATCCTCTCTCTTTTCCTTCCTCTCTCTCCCTTTCTCTCCCACCTCTCTCTCTCTCTTCACCCTCCAACTCAGTTACTATATCCCTCCCTCTCTCCTCTCTCTCTTCACCCTCCAACTCTATTACTAGATCCCTCCCTCTCTCCTCTCTCTCTTCACCCTCGAACTCTGTTACTATATCCCTCCCTCTCTCCTCTCTCCTTCTCTCCACCATTCTCTCCATCTCTCCTTCTTTGTCTCTTTATTTCACTACCAAACATACACACTCTCTCTCAATCTCTCCCTTGTCACTCCCTCTCTCTCGCCACTTCTCACTCTTTATGTTTTTCTTCTTCCCTCCCTCTCTCACCCTCGAACTCCATCTCTCTATCCCTCCCTCTCTCCTATTCTCTCTCAAGTTCTCTCTCTCTCATACTTCCTCTCTTCCCATCACTCTCTCTCTCTCTCTCTCTCTCTCTCTCTCTCTCTCTCTCTCTCTCTTTTCCCTCCAATCCTCTCTCTTCCCACATCGCTCTCCTCCTCTCTCTCAAGTCATGTATCTCGTTTTTACTCTCTCATCCTTTCTGTCCTACCTCCCTCTCTCTTCCCCCATCACTCTCTCTCTCCCCCCCCCCCCTCCAATCCTTTCTCTTACCCCATCACACACACTCTCTCTCCAACTATGTTACTATATCCCTCCCTCTCTCCTTCTCTCCCCCCTTCTCTCTATCTCTCCTTCTTTGTCTCTTTATCTCACCCCTAAAAGTATGCT
This sequence comes from Pinus tabuliformis, assembly GCA_031772625.1. NCBI lineage: Eukaryota > Viridiplantae > Streptophyta > Pinopsida > Pinales > Pinaceae > Pinus > Pinus tabuliformis. Next base: position 443,160,590 of record CM062813.1, on the reverse strand, counting down.
CTCTCTCTCCATCTCTCCCTTGTCACTCCCTCTCTTTCTCCACTTCTCACTTTCCATGTCTTTATTTTTCCCTCCCTCTCTCTTCCTCCAACTCCAACTATATATCCCTCGCTCCCTCCTCCTCTCTCTCATCCTTCCTCTCTCTCCCTTTCTCTCCTACCTTCCTCTCTCTTCCCCCATCTCTCTCTCTCTCTCTCTCTCTCCCCCTCTCTCTCTCTGTGCTCCAATCCTCTCACTATCTCCCTCCCTGTCTGCCCCCCCGCCCCATCTTTGTGTCTCCCTCTCCCTCTCTTACCATTCTCTACCTCTCTCACTCCTCTCCTTCTCTCTCTCTTCATTCCTCCTCTCCACTTTATCTCCATCTCTCCCTTGTCACTCCCCCAATGTCTCCACCTTTATCATTGTAGTATTTCTTCTTCCCTCCCATATATATCTAGAGTTAATATATATATATATATATATATAACAAATTTAATATTGTATTAATCCAAAGTTATTAAATTTAATAATATTAATATTATAATATATTAGTATGAATAGTAGATTTATTATTATTATTAGTATTAGTATTATTATGTTAATATTAATATTAGGGTTAATAATATTTTTTCGCATGGTATTAATAATAATTTGGCCCATATGCTTCACCTAAATAAAACCTCTTTTTTGAATATTAGTAAGTATAAAGAGGTTTATAGAGTAAATATAAAAGACGTTTTATTTATTTACCATAGCTCTGGTTTATTTATATTTATATTTATTTATCATATCTCTTTTATTTACCATGGTATTTGGCCCATAGGCTTGGTATATAATTAGATGTTGATTTCTAATCCTATTTGATATATTTTTATTTATTTACCATACCTCTCTTATAAATATGGTATTTGACCCATGGTATTAATAATTATTTGTCCATGGTATTTGGCCCATAAACTTCACCTAAATAAAACCTCTTTTTTGAGTTTTCTTAAATATAAAAAGGTTTATGGAGTAAATATAAAAAGAGGTTTTATTTATTTACCATACTTCTAGAGCAATTATAAAAAAAGGTTTTATTTACTTACCATACCTCTGGTTCATTTATATTTATATTTATATTTATTTACCATACCTCTTTTTTTGAGTGTTTGTAAATCTCTTTATATTTTAAATTTATATTGTGTTTATGCATAATAATTAGATTGATTTCTAAATAGGGACAATATTAGATTAAAAATGCAAAGTGCTAAACATTAAGCTTATGTGTTTACATCTTTACGTTTTTACATGAGATTTACATTTAGGTTTACGTTTAGATGTTTACGTGTTTATATTTGTACGTGTGATCTACCCCCCCATATTGGGTTGTAGAGCGCATTTAGGTTTACATTTACATGTTTAGATTTTTATGTGTTTATGTTTTTACCTGAGATCGGGCTTTACATTTTTTCGTGAGATCTACCCCCATATTGGGTTGTAAAGCGAATTTAGGTTTACATTTACATGTTTATATTTGTACGTGTTTACCTTTTTACCTGAGATCTACCTCATACTAGGTTGTAGAGGGCCTCAGCGCAATGAGATATACCAGCCTAGCCGAGAGGGATCCAATCTTTGGAGGTGCAAACCTATTTTTTAAGTGTAAACACCTCAAGATATTTTAACCTAGGTTAAGATGAATCTAGGTTGGTTATATAAACTATATAATATCTATATTTGTATCTATGTTTCTATTTTTTATTCGCTCTCTCTATCTCATCCCCAAACATATAGTCCTTCCATATATATCTATCTCCCTTTCTCCCTCCCTGCCTCCTCTATGCCTTTCTCTTTTCCCCTTCTCTCCTTTCTCTCTCTACCCTCCCACTCTCCTCTCTCCCTCACTCTATCTCCATTGCTCCCTTATCACAACCTCTCTCTCCACCTTTCTCCCTCTATGTCTTTCTTCTTCCTTCCCTCTATCTCCCCCATCAACTCCATCTCTATCTCCTTCCCTCTCTTGAGTCCTCTCTCTCCATTTCTATCCCACCTCCCTCAATCTCTCCCCCCATCACTCTCTCTCTCCCTTCCATTTCAATGTCTCTCTCTCTCTCTCTCTCTCTCTCTCTCTCTCTCTCTCTCGCTCTCTATCCATCTCTCCTTTGTTATTTCCTCCCTCTCTCACCCCCTCCAAGTCTCTCTCTCTCTACCCTCCATCTTTTTCACTATCTCCCTCCCTCTTTGTTTCCCTCTCTCCCCTTCAATTTACTTGTTGTCATCATCTATATTCTTAGTTAAGATATATCTATGTTGGCTCTTACTAATATTATTTATATTATATAAATTCCACATCTTTAAATATGAAAGTATTCTCATTTTCAATTTTATTAAAACCTTAATAATTTCTATGAGAATAGTTTAGTAGTACTGAGGATAGAGGGTTTAGATATATCTCAAAAATAATTATAACATTTTTCCTTTTAGCTTCAATTAAAAAATGTTGTAAAATTAAATTAAAATAAAATATTTTTATTGTGAAATAAGTTATGGTTTTTTGGCATGTGGTATTGATAGGCCATGGTATTGTAACAAAGGCTATTTACAAGTTAATAATATCCATGGTAAAGTGGGGGTGAATATCCATGGTTCTTGTCATATTGTTGAAAAATATTTTGATTGTGAAATAAGTTATGATGTTTTTGCATGTGGTATTGATAAGCCATGGTATTAGTCCATGCTATTATAACAGAGCATGTTCACAAATTCATAATATCAATGACAAAGTAGGGGTGAATATCCATGATTAAGAATCTTGTCATATTGTTATAAAATATTTTGATTGTGGAATAAGTTATGTTTTTTGGGCATGTGGTATTGATAACCCATGGTATTGGCCCATGGTATTGTAACAAAGTCTATTTACAAGTTAATAATATCCATGGTAAAGTGGGGGTGAATATCCATGGTTAAGAATATTTTCATATTGTTCTAAAATATTTTGATTGTGAAATAAGTTATGTTTTTTTGGCATGTGGTATTGGTAACCTATGGTATTGGCCCATGGTATTGTAACAAAGCCTAATTAAATTACAAGTTAATAATATCCACGGTCAAATGGGGGTAAATATCCATGGTTAAGAATCTTGTCATATTGTTATAAAATATTTTGGTTGTGAAATAAGTTATGGTTTTTTGGCATGCCCTATTGATAAGCCATGGTATTGGCCCATGGTATTGTAACAAAGCCTATTCACAAAATCCAAATATAAAAAAAAGATTTTGTTATTTTATTACTTTAACTTTTTATTGTTAATTGAACCAACATTTAAATGTTTTAACTTTAAAATTTTAATTTTTTTCTATCTTTTAATTAAATCGACATTTAAAATTGTTTACATACTTACATTACATCTACACATCAACTTTATACTGGGTTGTAGAGCGCCTCTCCCTCTCGGGGCAAATATATAAGTAATTGACATTAAAATATTTTACATAACATGTACATCAAAACATTTTATGACGCAAATTAAAATAGATTTTTTTTATTATTAATATATTTTTAATTATAAGCCAATGTTAATTTGCATTAAAATATTTTATTGATAACCTAAATTGAATATTTTTATATATGCAACATTAAAATATTATATTTTAACAAATTGTTTTTATATATATAGATATATATGAAGTTGATATCAACATAAATTAGTTAACATAGATCTTCAAACAATTTATTTAAATCTCTTGTTGAACTATCTTTGAAAAGTACAAGATTTCAACACACATTTTTTTTTACTTCTAATTACTTTACAATGTATTCATCTTTACAATGTATTCATCTTTTTATTATAGCCTATAACATAATTTTTATTTTTTATTTTTATTTTTAAAAGATACTATAAAATAAGCCTCTCAACTCAATAAATAAATAAAATACTTATAAAAAATAATAGCTTTAATTAAAACATCATATTTATATTATATATAATATTAAATGATCTTAAATATTAATATGAATACTATTTCCTGATATCATTTATATTATAGAAACAATATATAGATAGCATGTTTATAATTTTAATTTGATTACTTTTTTTTATTATTCATTACCTTATAAATAAATGATTTTTTAATGAAAAAATATTTTATTATTAATACATTGTATTGATATAAGTAATTGGATATTAACATTATTGTAAATAAATGTTATTTTAAATTATATACAATCTCAAATTAAAATGTATAAATTGATTCACGCTTATGTAGTAAAGATTGATGAGTGTATTATTAAGGCATTTTTTGGGTAAAAATTTAGAAGTAATGTTGACAATTTAGATGCCCTTAAGTATTCTCTAAATAACAATTTCTAAAACCAAAGATTAAACTTCAGATCTCACAACTTAGCACATATATATATATATATATATATATATATATATATATATAGATATAGATACACTATTTTTCAACTTTTACAAATTATGAAATGTATTTTTACATAGACATAAAAATTAATTATTATTTTTGATAAAATTTAAAAGAATTATATATAGATTTAAATGGTTATGCATAAAAAAGAAAAAAAGGAAAAAAGAAAAGTTATATGTAATTGGTTAAAAGATGACAACAAACTATTAAAAGAAAATCTAAAAATCTAGATTTACTAAGGTAAATATTTAGTGGTTGGATTAATTATAAATTTATGATAGTTTTGTAATGGTGTTATTTTATTTTATCATTAAAATCTAAGAGTTGAAGAGGATGTCATTATGATTGTAAATCTTATTCTAGTTATGCAATATAACCTACCTCCCAATTGTAAAGACTTTTACCCTAAAAGATTTTGGGAAATTTGGGAATTGATCAAAGTTCAATTTCACTATGGAGCTCACTAGAATTTTTTGTATTTTATCAATGTTCATTTTTTCTTTACATTTTAGAAATGTTTATTTTCTTTTTTCACTAGTCAAGATACAAAGAAACTTATGATGCTATGTTTTGTAGTATAATATTTCCTCATTTGCATATTTATTTACTAGAATGAAAAACTGTGGTTTTGATTACATTCTAGATTGAAATAGTAATATTAATTAATGGGAACTCTCTAGTATGGTAGAGCTGGGAGGAGGGGATTTAGGCGAGTAGAGAGTGGCCTATGGGTTCAATTATGCGGGTTATTGGAGGGAGAGTGACTAGAGAATGGAGATGCCAAGAAAGAAGTGTGATACATAAGAGGGAGAGCAAAGAATTAGACACGATTGACTAGGCTAAATCCATTGGGTGAAAAAAAGGTAATGAGGATAGAGAATAATGTCACCAAGGCATAATTTGTAGCCTTTGAAACAAGATGAATGTTATCGCTAGTGTTTTATAAGATCAATGGAGGAAGCAGTTGATAGAATTGAATATTATACATAGGGCTACCAAGGAAAACTAAGATAAAATACATGTGAAGAGGATGGAGTTATATGATGGAAACAAATATTGTATAGTTAAAGTTGCTAAAGGAAATAAAAATAAAAATTGAATAAAAAATGGACAAAAAATATAACACATTAGTAGAGTTTGGAATAAATAAATTATGACAACCAGAATAAAGAGGATGCGAAAAAAATGATACAACCAAAAGGAATAGGATATGAAAGGTATAGTTGTTGAGGCCTTTGAGAGAGTCAACTAGAAAGGGGATATCCCCTTATTTACATCACCATTTCTTTAATCTTTATGATTGGCCAAAACTATTTCAGATTACATTGTTGAATGATATTACTTCTTTTTATTAAGCTAATATTACTTCTAAAATCTCTTTAGCTAACCATAAGTTGTTTATAAATATACATACAACTCTTATTTGGTTCATAGAAATATTATTAAATACCCGTATAAATCTAGAGAAATTCAAAAATAATTTTAATAATTTTTAGAATCTATGTATGTATTTTACCCAATTACATTTCTAATTTCTTTTAATTTATATCATACATTATTAATAAATAATTTTATTAAATTCAATAATTTAACATGAAAATTAATTATAAATATTTATATAATAATATTATTATTACTATAAAAAATAAAATAAGAATATTATTTAAATATAGAATATTATTATTATATCTAAATGTAATTTTATAATAATAATAAAATAAGAATATTATTTAGATATAGAATGAATATTATTTAGATATAGAATATTATTATTATATCTAAATATAATTTTATAATAATAATAATAATAGAGTAATATTATTTATTAAAAATAACCTAGAGTAATATAATATAATTTTCGTGTTGGACGGGATCATGGCTCTGGGCAATCAGTGAATCCATAGAAGGGACAAAACACTCCTATCCTAGAGTAATATAATAATTTTCGTGTTGGGTGGGATCATGGCTCTTGGTTTTATCTAGATTTTGGATGATATGCAGGCTTTTTGTTTGTGCGTTTTGGGTTTTTGGACGTATCATAGCAGAATGTAGTCTACATATATATTCTCTTTAGATTAGGCTATTTATTTTTTGCTTCTATGATTTCTGGACAAACTTATCTCAGTGTAATTGTTTTGGGTCAGAGATTTTAAAGTCCAGTTTTAATTTATGTTTTATGGTTTTCTAAATGGTGGGGAATTTTTCATGTAATCAGGAAGAGAAATATGCAGAAAATGTGTATGAGAAGAAAATTGTAAATGGTGAGGAGAAATGTATTATTAGATGGAAATATTCTAAAGAATGTTGCATGCCAAATTTGAAGATGAATGTAAGAAATATTTAAGTAAGGTAGCACTTGAGGAAAATGCATGAACCATCATAGCTCTATTTGGAAAGAATAGAAAGAAATTTGTTATCCAACATGACATAATTAACATTGTATTTCACATCTTATATAAAGGTCATCCAATGGAATATTATTCGTATTACATGAAATATATATATTTTTAAAGTGTCAAATTTTCCATCTTCGCATTGGTCTATAATAAGTGGTTGGGTCTAGGCAAGATATATAGTTCAAGTAGAAAAGGATGATATAAAATAGAATATTTAAAATTCTAGGCCTTCGTCACTGTCATTGGATGAGATTACAACTATTGATAATACTTCATGGATTTTCATGACTATCTATATGGTTTTTGAACATATTAGGAACTCACATCTACTTCATATTCATGAAATGAGGGAGAATTATACAACTAAAAATCTTAATGAACTCGTTATCAATAGTTTGAAGGAAATTGGTGTTATGGATAAGTTAGTGACTGTGAAAATGATGGTATGTGTCAAAGCATATGGAACATGAGTAATGCAAGGAAAAAGAAACAGTCTTTTTATTATACTACAACTATTAGCTTCACCATATATGTTAAGTATTCATTATATGGCTCATACAATGAATCTTGCATTTAAAATAGTAATTAGCAAGTTTTCATCAATTTCAAAATTTAAAGATCTTGTACAAGCGACTTATGCATATTTTTTCATATCCCCAAATGATTTTTAGAGTTTCAAAAATTTGATGATAGTGTTATGAATGGACACAAGCTATTAAAATAGGTCGATACAAGATGGATCTCACTAAATGGACCCACTCAAAGACTATGTAGCACAAATTATTAGTAGGGGCGATGCATGAACATCACGTCAATGTAGATGAAGCTCAAGATCTTCTCTTTCAATTAACTTACATAGAGACATTACTATCATTAAGTGGAATTCTTCCTACGCTACATGAAATGAATGTTTAGGTGAAAATGTTTTGCACAATGAATACACAAATGCAAGAAAATTAGAATGTCTTTCATTGGAATATTTATATACAATTTCAAACTCGTTTACATGTCCATATATTACAAATTGGAATGCGGTCATCAATATAGAAAATGCTAATAAATTTGAAGTTTGATGTAAAAGGGATATTGTAGCGCATGGGTATGTAGTTCCCTTCCATTATATTGATAAGACATTGTGGTTCACTAAAGAATGCATTGTGTTAAGAGACCTATTCAATAATATTGTTGTTTTAGTAAGATGAAACTTGATAGAAATTGCACAATCACTAGCATCAGAGATAAGATAATGATTTCCTCAACATGAATTATTGGAGACCATGTCTGTAGTGTATCTTCAATTTGGAATAATCAATAGTGTCAAAAGACTTGAAAATATGATAATTTTATGGCTAAATTTGGTGCACCACCCTTTCCACAAGGTCCACATACATGGAGAATATATTCAAGGTATTTTAGATTCATCAAAATTGCTTCAACAAGCCACACACTTCACTAAAACAATATGGAAGAAATTTCATGTTTTGGAGAATCCTCTAGAATATGGTGCAATAACAAGATTATGGACCATTTTAGGTGCTAGCCATTACTTACAAAAAAATATATAAAAATATCTAAAATTAGCCGAGTTGTGTTGTACGATGATTTTGGGATGAGTGGAGGATGAGAGGATGTTTAGTGCAATATCAATTTTGAAGTCAATGTCGATGAATAATCTTGATAAACATATGTGTATATGTTTAATATTTATGTGTAACAAAGTTTTCTATTAACAATTTTCCATATGGAAGAGCACTAGCTCTTTGGCAATTAGAATGTGATAGAAGGGGTGAAAACAATAAAACAAACTTCTCTAATGAATTTGAAACATCACATAATAGTTTGGAGGCTCATAATGATAGTCCATATGGAGAACATTGTGTTCATAATGAAGAAAATGAGGTCCAAAATGAAAATTGGAAAAGTGATATATTGCAAGATTTTATCTCGTCCAATTTATATGAAGGTTTAGGGGACATTTATTTTGGTAAACATGATTCATTAGTAGTGTAAGAAGTATTGAATGAAATAGTACAAATGATGTGATTCTTGTTATTTGATTGAATTTGTTGTTCCTCTATTTTTTGTGTAAGTTCAAAATTATTTATCATAATAAGATTACTACGTGCCTATTTGAGATTGCATTTGAGGTAAGAATGAGCTCTATAATTTTTATTTTTCATTGTAACATTGAAGCCACATTTCCTTGATGCAAATTATTTTAAGATTGTTGTCTTCATAGTTAATTTTCTTGTCTATGATAGAAAATGAAACTAGAATTTGATGATGTGAGGATCTATCTCTTCACATAGATAATGTACTAGTATTAAAGGATAAATAACTATTTTAACTAGTCTTGTTCTAAGAAAAAATGGACTTATTTCATGTAGGTGAAGGTTTTTTTGATGTCTAGCTTTGATATCTTAGTTAATATTAATGGATTGTTTGTTTGCTGCATTTGGAGCATGTTTCAAAGTTTGAATTTTTTGGGTTTATTTTAGTTAAAAAATATGTTAATCTCTTGCATGCTTCTAGTTATAATTTCATGTTTATTTGAACCTTTTGTTGTTGCATGATTGGTTTCATATATCTTTTTATTGATTTAAGGGTTTTAGTTAAAGTTAAAGACCTTTTTTGAGTAAAAAAATATTTTTCTTATCTCTTTGTCATGTTTATTTGGGAAATATATGGTATTAGGCTTAATGTACGACTTCAATTATTCTCTATACATTCAATTTGTTTTCAATAATAATAATTATTTTCTTTATATATTTGATGATTCAAGGATTTTTTATTATTATTTCCTTTCACTTTGTCACGTGACTAAAGAATATTCACCATTTAGAATGGTCAATGTTCATTTAATACTTACTTTAAAAATGCCTATTGGTTATTAAGAAAGGGAAATGAGCTCTTCTTAAATGGTCTATGCACTAGGTTCCTATGTGTTCGTTGTAGGAGACCTATTATCATGAGGCTGACATTCCTCTAATGTAATTATACTTTTGATTCCAAGACTAAAAGATAATCATATGTGACCAATTGACAATGATAGAATGTTTAGTGCACTATCATACTTGAAATGAAAAATTATTTGATGATGATTATTTTGTGACATGTTTTTCCAAGTAATGGACATGGATATAATATTTTTTAAATTTATGTGTTATATTTTTAAACTCATCAATTGTAGCTTTTTAATGAGTTTGTGTTATCACATTTTTGTTTATCATGTACAAAATTATGTTTCAATGCAAATTTGTCTTCAAGTCAATCTCATTTTCCATTTTGTGCCATTTCAAGGAATTTTTTGCCAGTCGAACACTATTAGAGTCGTGAACTATAGAATAAAATGTAGCAGCTACTACAATAGTTATGAGCCTAAAAGGAGGTGAAAGATCTATAAATGGTGAGAAAACACTAAATCTTGAAGTTGTTGGTTTATCTAAATCCAATCAATTAGAGAAATATCTACATCTTAGAGAATAAATGTATAAGAAAGAAAAAGAATTTGATGTAAAGATTCATGATTTTTACATAGCTATTCATAGACCTTACTTCAATCTAGAATATGAATTACAAAGAATATGACTAAGCTATCTCAATGTCTAAAGAGCAAGTTTGAGCAAAAGAAACTCTGTAGTTTGAGATTAGACACCTTTGGGGGTGCCTCTCCAACTCGTTCCCCCTTGGGATGTGATAAGACTTTTGTGGTAAAACATGGTAGTAACACGCAAAAATATTTCTAAGAGTGTTTAGTAAGAACCTCGACTAGCTTAACCAAGATGTTTCTCTTCCCAAAAATGGAAATGAGTATATTATAGTTTAACTATTTTTTTTCTAATTATTGTATATGGTTCTATACATTATCAAGGATTAACCAAAATTTTACAATTTTTCTAATTTTGTGAAAGATTTGTCAAGACTTTAAAGTGTTTTATAATTTAGTGAAAAATTCGTCAAGACTTACCAAAATTTTATAATTCGATGAAAGATTTTCCAAAGAGTTATATATGCAAATTATATTATTGACAAAATATCCTATACATTTTTATATGTACCATGGGGATTCTATTTATTTTGCATATAAATTTGGGGGGTTTACTCTAAATTTTCCATGTTTGGATAGTGAATGGATGATATTTCTCAATGACTATTCCAAATGCCCTCCTACTTTGAAGTCTTAATACTCTAGATTTATATACATAATAATTTACTCTTAGCCTTTAGTATTGGATAGAGATAAACACTTGTTTTCAAATATAATAGGGTATTTAAAAGACTGTTTATTCAACATATGGAAAATTTTAAGGGAATTAAATAGCAGTTGAGATAGAATAAGAATTTCCCTTACCATAATGCACATATAGCATCATCCCTATATAATATATTCAATAGACTTAAGGGATTAGAGAACTTATTAGAGATTATCAACGTTTCAAGAAGGAGATAGTAGGCTAAGGAAATAAATTATTGATATGAATTTTGTATTTGCTTAGAATAATCCTATAACAACTTGAACTAGAGGTTTGAAAGCTACCCTCAAGGAATGAACTTCTTCATTCCTACATACACTAGCATTCTCATCACTCATCTTTTGTTTTACATGAGGAAAAGTGTGAGGCCCTTACTTACGGCCTTAGGTTTGTAAAACAAAAGGATTATTCCACCTAATCATTATGTTATAAATAAAACAAAAAATAGAGAAATTTGTTTTATACAACTATGTAATTATTTGTTTCAATTTTGATTCAACTGTATATATTTTTATTTGAGCATAATTTTAATAAACATAACAAAAAAATGAATAATTAGTTATCGTAGCTCTATTTTGGTGCTCCTCTTTACATCACTCACTACATATGCCACCCTTCCAATTAGGAATATGATATCTAGCTTCTTAGGAACCCTCCTTAAGTTATATATCTTTTTCAGCTAAAATACTTAAATACAAATGTAATGTGTCTAACCTCTAGCTATCTAGCACCCTCCCAACTCCCTACTCAAAGAATCAACATACCTAGTTTCCTTCCCACTCTATTGGCAACATCGTGTTCACATTAATGTCAACAATTGAGTTAGTTGTGTGATGGACATTGATGTCAATAGACGTGGGTGATTTTACACGAGTTTGATGTATGTTTGAGGTGTTGTTGGTGCTACTGGTGTTAGGAAGGATGTTTGAAGATGGATTGATGCAAAAGTGTCGCTGATTTGGGAGGAGATACTCTACATTTTCAGCAAATTTGGCAACAAACGTTGGTTCTACACTATAAATTGAATTCCAGAGTGCATATTGTTAATGGGAAATTGATTTCCACAACCCAGATTATCAATGGGTAATCTGTTTTCATGACCTGTAGCATGCAAAATGAAAACCATGGGCTTTTCCATGGTAATTGGCAGTGATGAATTCAATGGTTGTGCATCGACTTATAAAACCATCAAATGGTACTTTTTTTTTTCCCTATGGTAATACATTGGGTCAGATTGATTATATCTCCAGGCAACATGTATGAATAACCCGCATCACATATCAAAAATCACCCATCAGAGTGGTTATGTGCTAGCTATCTGGGGATCGATCCAATTTCTTTTTGGTGTGTTTTGGTATATGGGTCACAATGGTCATTATACTTAAGATATAATGCTTGGGATCACTTAATGTTAACAGAGTCTGTAATTATTCTTTTTTTTTTCATAAGTACCCATCTGAATTGTGTTTGAAATCTATAATGATTTGGTTCTTCAAGGGTGTCTCTTTGCAGATCTGGTAGCATAAGAATTAAGATCGTGAGAAGTTCAAATGTGACATTTGTTGATTAGATAATGAATTGATCTAAGGATTTGTTCCTTTGTTTTGAATTTGTTCAAGCACTGAGTAGGTTCCCTTTTGGTGTAAAAGAGATACATTAATATTAGTGTGGGCTGAAGAATCAAACGTCAAGGAATTAATGTGCACACTTGTTCATTTTAACTAAATGATCTGTTGTGATTGATTATAAGTTTATTTATCCTTTTCTACGTGAAAAGGTGTTATGTGACAGAATAATTTCATTGCAATTTTGTGTGCTAGATTTTGATACCTTCTAAATTGATAAAAAAATGTATGTTTTGATATTTGTTCAATAATCATTTGTCGCTAATTCATTGTTTGTATGATGCAAAGAGCTTGTCTTCTTTCTATCAAATCACTAGCATAAGTGCATCTAATCTGGATGGGTCACTTAGTGTTTTGATCCATAGTGATATATTGAAGTTCGAATCAGTGTTTGAAGCGAAGTTGTAAAGGCTATATGACTGTAGGACTAATCAGATTTCAGATCTAATTCTTGTTGAATATGTGAGGCCGTTCTACAAAAAATCAAAGCAGTGGTACCTATAGCTAGTTTGGTTATGCAAATACGTGGGTTCACAAATTCCTATGGCCTCAATATTTTTATGTGAAATTTTCAATGTCTTCGATTTGGTGAATGCTTGAGTAAGCGGAGTTCTGTGGTCCTATTTGATACATACGAGTCAATCTATTGTATTTAGTGATCGATCTAGCAAAGATAGAGAAATGAGGATAGTAATGTGATTTGGAAGGTTTATCTCAGCCTCAGTAATGCGTGATGAATCAATTTGTGAAGGAAGTATGGCATGCTAATTGTTGATTTTTTCTGTGAACAAGGTTTAAATTACATGTTGATGGTTTATAATTGTTGCATTGTTGATGCATTGGTTTGTAGACAGAATTCAAATTGCTTGCCCATGGTTAATAGTTGTTGAATAAAGTTTATACTACTAATGCATTTCCCAGCTCATTCTTTTATATATATTATTGCTATAAAGTTGAATTTGGTGTGTATGGAAAGTTTGTATCCTATGCAAGCCTAGCCAAAGTTATTGATTTAGAATTGGCTACATAAATGGTCACAATGAGTTCTCACAAAGACACTACAAAGAGAAAATCCTCTTGATGACTGATTATTTATGCTAAGCACTCTATTTATCAAATATCATAATTCTAAGTCATCTTGTATTGCTATGTGTTGATTTATCACTGAGCACTACATTTCTCGGATTTATTGGTGTTCACAAAGTTTTAGGTACGGTCAAAGCTTTTGAGATTGACATAATAAGAGTGTGTCGATGATTTTTTGTTGAGTATAGTATTTATATAAGATTGGTAATGTATTGTGGATATATACATTTACTATGGTTTGGTGATATAGTGACTAGATTACCTTGACATTATTGTTGAAGTGATTGTGTTGCAGAGTTTAAGAAGTGTTAAGTTATGGTATGTTCTATGCTTATAACAGTTTACTTCTTTTTCTTATTATATTCCACCGATTAGCAATCACATGTACATAAAGTAAAGTGCAGATAGAACATTAAACGATTGACAGAAAACAAGCCAAGACAAGAGACACAAGATGTGGCGGCTAGCAAGGGACAAACCCCACAATGTGTGGGGAAACCCTTTGATCAAATCTTCTTTTATCTTCAATAATTCAGCAGACAGAAATAGTACAATAAATCTGATTCATATCAGCAGTAGCAAACCCTAGATCAGTAGCATCAGCATTAGCGGCTTCATTATCAAACTAGGGCAGACCATATCTCACAAACCGACAGTCGGATTGACTTCATTCCACCACCAAAAGTTTCGGCTTCCAGAGTAGGTTCAGATGAACCTACAATGCAGTTCAGATAAGGAGATCTTCTAGGCCACACAAGTCAATCTTTACTTCTGCAGTTGCAACTTCAGTTTCAGCAGTTTTCGGCTTCAAACTAGGGCAGTCGATATCTTGCAAATTGTTCGTCAGATTGACTTCATTCCACCACCAAACGTTGTGGCTTTCAAAGGAGGTTCAGATGAACCTACAGTGCAGTTCAGATGAGGAGATCTTCTAGGCCACGCAAGTCAATATTTACTTCTGCAGTTGCAGCTTCAGTTTCAGCAGTTTCCGGCTTCAAACTAGGGCAGTCGATATCTTGCAAACCGTTCGTCGGATTGACTTCATTCCACCACCAAAAGTTGTGGCTTTCAAAGGAGGTTCAGATGAACCTACAGCGCAGTTTAGATGAGGAGATCTTCTAGGCCACGCAAGTCAATATTTACTTCTGCAGTTGCAGCTTCAGTTTCAACAGTTTCCGGCTTCAAACTAGGGCAGTCGATATCTTGCAAACCGTTCGTCGGATTGACTTCATTCCACCACCAAAAGTTGCGGCTTTCAAAGGAGGTTCAGATGAACCTACAGTGCAGTTCCAAAGAAGAGATCTTCTAGGCCACGCAAGTCAATCTTTACTTCTGCAATTGCAGCTTCAAATTCAATAGCTTCCGACTTCACATGTGTGAGAGAGAGAGACCCATTTCAGCGCAGTAGAGAAGAGACTCATATCTACGCAGTAGAGAGAGAGAGATGTGATGAGATGAGTGAGTCTAAATGAGGAAAAGTCCTCTTATATTTATACACAAAGTTGGTGGGTGAATAGATGCGACTGTTGGGCTTCTGAGCCTACATGAGTTGTAGGTCGGCTTGATAATAATTCCATAATCAAAATAAATTCATATCTCCATGGATACTTATTGAAATTGGATGATCTTTATATCAATCCTACACCTCTCGACGAGAGGAATCTAATAAAAATATTATTAGCCATGAATAAGATGACCCACATGAAGTTTTGCCCTGGTTGCCAATTTTAACACTCCCTCTCAACCATGGAGAACTTCATCTGCAATCTGTTTATCGGTCGTTACTATTCATCCATCAAATGTACTGCCTTGTATAGCCTGACCCTTGCCCTTCTTTGCTCTATTTTGCCTGTTCTGCTTTGTCTTGTTCTGCCCTGCACTGATCTGTATTGTTTTGTTCTGTTCTACTCTGCTCTTGCATTGTTCTGTTCTACTCTGCTTTTTTCCGAATTATGAAGAAGAAGAAATGATCGAGGATGTATCATACTGACTCAAAGTCAGTCTCAGAGTATGTACCACTGGTCCCAGACTAGTCTCAACCAACCCAAAGTCAGCGTCATAGTGAGTACAACTCCAATGGTCCCAGACCAATATCATCCTCCACTGACTCAAAGTCAGTCTCAGAGTATGTACCACTGATCCCAGACCAGTCTCAACCGACCCGAAGTCAGCGTCATAGTATGGTACAACTCCTACCACTGGTCCCAGACCAGTATCATTGATCCCAGATCAATGGAGGTCATCCTAGCGTAGGGAGTACGGTAGTTACAACGATGCGTCCATCAGTACTACTATGGTCCCTAACTTCATTTCCCTGCTCATTGATCAGATGAGAGGTACTTCCCATGAGTCCCAGACTACATGGGTAGGATGCCTCGACAGGAGAACTAATCAATCCTGTCCTCATAGGAGAACACATCAATCCTGCTACAATTGCCATGGAGAACACATCAATCCAGGCTGCCAAGGAGAACACATCAATCCAGGCCGCCATGGAGAACACATCAATCCAGGCCTCACAGGAGAACACATCAATCCTGCTACAATCGCCATGGAGAACACATCAATCTAGGCCTCACAGGAGAACTAATCATCCTGCTACACAGGAGAGCGAATCATCCTGTTCCACAAGAGAGCGAATCATCTTGTCCCACAAGAGAGCGAATCATCTTGTTCCAGTGTGCACCACCAGGGGAGGGTGAGTCACCCTGTGGTCGTATGTTGCTCCAGTAATAACCGCAAGCCCTCAGAGCTCCCAGAGCTCAATGTATGCAACATGCAGGACCCTTGTACAAGGGTTTCTTACCGACTCCAAGTCGTTTGGGAAAATCACAGATTAGATCTTTCCTCGGGGCTTTGACAAGGTGTATCAACCTGTACATCATCTTAATGCGATGGAGCCTCCTTGCTCATCAATTTACCATATCCAAGATGATGTCTATCTGCTGGAGCAATCGACGAATACGGGATTCCTCAATAATCGAATCCCACCTCTGGTTGTTGTAGAGAATCACAGTGGTATCCAATGTAAATCCAAACAGCTCACTGAAGAGCTTTCGCAACCAAACTGCCTCACACGAGGTTATGCTAGCAATAATATATCCTGCTTCGGCGGTGCTCAAAGCTACCGACTTCTGCTTCCTGCTCATCCAGGATATCGAAGAAGATCCCAAGGTGAAACAGTACCTGGAAGTGCTCTTACAGTCCACCACACTGCCTGCCCAATCAACATCAGTATATCCAAGTAGTCTCACATCTCCGGCAGTGTATCTTAATCCATGAGAGATTGTGTCCTGAAGACATCTCAGAAGATTCTTGGCATCAATCCAGTGAGGCTCAACCAAATATGAGCTCACAATGCTAACTGCAAAACATATGTTCGGATGGAGGTTCACCAAGAACATCAATGCGAATGAGTTTTTTGAAACTCAGAGGCATTTCCCAAGTCTGGTCCGACATCACTACCATATAACTTCTAAAAGTTAAGATCCTCGAGGTAGTCACAGTCTTGCAGTCCATCATACTGAATATTTCCAATATATTTACCACATATTTTCCTTGAGATAGGAAAATTTTCCTTGGCTTCTGCCACACTTCAAGTCCTTGGTCCTTCATTTCAAATTCAAAAGCCATCTCCCTCTAACATTTGTGAATGAGAGGGTCTGCACCTGTTAGAAAGAGGTCATCCACATACAACACCAGTATGAGAGGCTTGTCATCTTCAACCTTAAAGTAAAGGTTAGGATCGGCTTCACTCCTAGTGAATCCCAGCTTCATCAAGTAGCTATCGATCCTCTCATACCATGCTTGGGGTGCTTGCTTCAGCCCATAGAGAGCTTTCTTCAACCTGCATACATGAGATTTTCGATCATAAATCTCAAATCCTTCGGGTTGCTCCACGTAGACCTCTTCTTTGATCGAACCATGCAAGAACGCAGTCTTGACATCCATCTAATGTAGGTTCCATCCTTGTGAAGCGGCAAGGGCTATGATCGAGCGGATGGTCGTATATCTGGCAACAGGTGCAAATATCTCATCATAGTCTATACCTTCCTTTTGGGAGAAACCTCGAGCAACAAAAAGAGCCTTATACTTTTCCGTGCTTCCATTTGTTGCATGCTTTATCTTGTAAAGCCATTTGGAAGTAACAACAGTCTTGTCCTGGGGTCTGGGAACTACTTCTCAAACATCATTCTTTATGATAGACTCATATTCTTCGGTCATAGCATCCTTCCATACTTGATTCTTGACGACATCTGAGAATGATGAAGGCTCATTTTGTATGATGGTGCTCATGATGGTAAGGTATCCTTGATACCTATTAAGTTTCTTACTTTGACGGAAGGTTCCTCAGGGTGTAGCATGTCCTTCAGCATCATCAAGTAACCCCTTAAGCCATGAAGGCCTCTTCCTAGAAGAGGGAGGCTCATATGGAGGAGGATCAATCGGATCCATGGGTTCTTCTACATCAGGCATTGATTCATCATCCTTTTCTTTCGGTTCCCTGGTGTTGGCTTCTTGAGAGCTCCTCAAAGTCGAAAGATTGTTCACCTTGCAGTGAACTTTTCTTTAGGAGTCTTGGAACCCAATGCTTGATGAGGGCATCAATTTTGTACATATACGACGGTGATTGTAGTTTCAGCCCATAGAAACATCAGAAGTCTTTGATCATGTAGCATGGCCCAGACAGCTTCCATCATCGTGCGGTTCTTCCTTCCCACCACACTATGCTGCTCAGGAGTATGTGGTGTAGTAGTCTCCCTCTTAATGCCAACCTCAGGTATGCCTGAGTGAACCAATTGTAATATATCAGAGGTCTTGCTTTGGCTTGAGGGGAATGGTCCCCTTTTGAGCTTTCCTTCAGCACATCCTGGACATACACCTTCATTCTCTATTCAGAATTCGGGCATCCCTATCACCATTTGTCTTACACCGAGTATAGCTTTATAATGAAGGGGGGAAAACCTCTAATGCCAAATTTTGGACTGAAGAGATGTGTCATAAGACATGACACCTAGCAGACTTCCATCGACCTGATATAATGAATCAATACTAAACCCAAGAGTAAAGGCATCTTTAACATTATTTTTCCATATACATACCTTGCCATCGCTAAAGGTTACCTTGTAGCCTTTGTCTTCCGTTCCCGAGATGGAGACTAGGATCTTTTTGAGGTTAGGTGCATTTAATACATCCTGGAATTTCTGGCCTTCTTGAATGCTTGTCCTCTTCCTTGATTCCCAGCTCTCCTCTTACCTTTGCTGTTGAATTTGTCATTCCTTTGATTGCCATCAGAGGGATTTTGATCATCGTCCTAGAGTGAGTCCTTTCTATCAGGGCACTCCCTTGCATAGTGACTTGCTTTATCACAAATGTAACATCATCATTTTCTTCTAGCCTTAGGTCCAGCCTTTCCTTTTGATAGTAGGAGGACCTTTAGGCATGGGCATTTCTTACACTTCTTCCCTTGTTTCTTCTTGAATGCATCTAGCCATTAATTCCTCGAAACTAGGAATTACATTATTGTTCAGAAGAGTAGTCCTGAACACATACCATTCAGATGGTAATCCTCCGAGAGTTGTGAGTGCCATTTCTCTGTCAGTAATGGTTTCCCCAATAGATAGGAGATCGTTCTTGATCTCGGTGATCTTTAAGAAGTATGCTTGCATACTTTCATCTTTACCCTTCTTGATTTCCCTCAACTTATTTCTAAGAAACAAAACTTGATTTGCATCATTAACTTTAAATAAACTCACCAGTCTGTCGTAGATTTCCTTGGAGGTGTCTAGATCAGAGATGTAGGCCACCAAGTGCTTGTCTATGTTTTGACTTCTCCATTTTTCCATTTGTTCCAGGCAGCAGAAGATGCATTTGATGAAGGCTCAACAATATTGCCTCTTACATCGTCCAGCACTCCTTGATCTTCAAGGGTTAGATCGATAGACATCTTTCATCCGTGATAGTCAGCTTTCTCACGGAGCTTGTCTTCGGCAGGAAAGAGTGTTGAGGACCCCATAGTTCTTTTAAGATAGCCTTGCCAATCTTCTCTTCAATGATTGCTCTTGCTCTTGCTCGGGATTTTTCTTCACCTCAGCTCTGATACCATGTTAAGTTATGGTATGTTCTATGCTTATAACAGTTTACTTCTTTTTCTTATTATATTCCACTAATTAGCAATCACATGTACATAAAGTAAAGTGCAGATAGAACATTAAACGATCGACAGAAAACAAGCCAAGACAAGAGACACAAGATGTGGCGGCTAGCCAGGGACAAACCCCAAAATGTGTGGGGAAACCCTTTGATCAAATCTTCTTTTATCTTCAATAATTCAGCAGAGAGAAATAGTACAATAAATCTGATTCATATCAGTAGTAGCAAACCCTAGATCAGTAGCATCAGCATTAGCGACTTCATTATCAAACTAGGGCAGACCATATCTCACAAACCGACAGTCGGATTGACTTCATTCCACCACCAAAAGTTTCGGCTTCCAGAGGAGGTTCAGATGAACCTACAGCACAGTTCATATGAGGAGATCTTCTAGGCCATGCAAGTCAATCTTTACTTCTGCAGTTGCAGCTTCAGTTTCAGCAGTTTCCGGCTTCAAACTAGGGCAGTCAATATCTTGCAAACCGTTCGTCGGATTGACTTCATTCTACCACCAAAAGTTGCGGCTTTCAAAGGAGGTTCAGATGAACCTACAACGCAGTTCATATGAGGAGATCTTCTAGGCCACGCAAGTCAATCTTTACTTCTGCAGTTGCAGCTTCAATTTTAGCAGTTTCCGGCTTCAAACTAGGGCAGTTGATATCTTGCAAACCGTTCGTCGGATTGACTTCATTCCACCACCAAAAGTTGCGGCTTTCAAAGGAGGTTCAAATGAACCTACAGCGCAGTTTAGATGAGGAGATCTTCTAGGCCACGTAAGTCAATCTAGTTTTATTACCTGTTATCGCTCCGTAGTTTTCTCTAGGATGAAAGGAGAAAACTCAGAGGTAACCACAGACATCTTTTGATTGATAGATTTGTCTTCTTCAATCGTACGGGGATCCCTCACTCAAGAAATATAAAGACTTTAAAGCACAAATTTAGTAGAGACAATTTCTGACAATGAAATTCTAAAGATGTTTGGTTGAAAAATGAGTGGTCGGCTAGGTAATAACACATGATAAATTTTTCTTTTTATTCATTTTCTTATGCAAGTAAACTGACATCTATTACAAGGGATTTTCATCATGACTTGGGATACAATGAAAGGTTGTAGTATAGAAGGGACAAACTGAAACAAAACAGACAATTTCTTCCTCTGCAAATAAACAATGTTTCTTTTACATGAGAAAGAAAGGATAGATGAAAGAGATAACATACATGAGTATAAGACATTCCATTTGCAACTGAAACGTGAAAACAGTTGAAAAGAGCAGCTTAATTGAAGTCTAAGTCAACTGAAATCATAATACTCATATAACACAAAAAGTCAATAGAATAACTAAGCAATAAACAAAAATAATCTAAGACATCATACCATAAGAATCCTTGTACAGTGGAATCAATATCCCTCAATACATAAGCACTGCACCATGAATTAATCACAAAAGCAAAAATTGTAGAAAAATGAAACCAACACAATGTTGAACCATCAACAAACTTTTTAATCTGTTTTTCTAGTTTAAATAGACATCGAATAGCAAATCAAAAGTGTTTAGATGCATCACATCATTGATCCAACAGAGGATCGAATCAAAGTAAAAAGAGGAAATCTTTTTGTTGTTTTAAAGTCTTTTTCCTCTAATGATCAAAAATAAAAAAACATAAAGCATTCTTATGCTCAACAAAAACACTAAATCATTGTAAAATCACTCTTGTTTTCGAAGCATATCTTCATGGATCAAAAGCAGTAAAAAGAATGACAGCTAGCTGCGGAATACGCAGTGACTGAGTAACAGTTGGGCAGTGACTATGTTGGCACGTTTTCTTTCAAACTTGACACATGGATGGAAACTGATGGTGTAAATTGGCTACCACCTCTGCTACATGTTCACCCATTTAAACTTTGACATCTGGCATCTTCGTCGCATCTATGAACACCTCCCACAAACTGAAATTAAATTGCGTGACACTGGTAACCTCAGAGAAGCATTGCATGAAACTGGTAAACTTAGAAAACACTGCACGACATTGGTAAACTCAGGAAACATTGTGCGATAGTGATAACCCTTTGTGCAGCACTGCGCAAACACTGGTAGCCTCTGCGCAACATTTTGTAGCATCCGCGTAGTGGGACAATTTTTTGAATATATCTCCCAAATAGTAATACTTGTGTAAAAACTAAAGGAGATGATTGTAGACGATACTTTTTTCAAGATATCACTCTCTTAGTTTCTCCAAATTCTTCCCCATTTTCCTAGAAAATGATTTGCAAAACAATGACTTAAAACATGAAATTTACAAATTGTGGAAAATGAGCTTTGAATATGCATTCGAAGCTCTCAATCTGTGACACCTGTGCAAAATCTGGAAGAGGTTATTGTGCTTTTCCTTGTCCTTTAGAAAAAAATATTTTAGTTTCCCAAAATTCTCTTTTATGTGGTCGGAAATCGTTCTACCAAATGGTGACTAAAATAGAGTCCTTCATTTGTTATATCCATCCCTATTTCAACTGTATTTCTCTTGTAGTAGGCCTGCTAGACTCCATCTCAAGCTTCTTGGGTTGTTCTTCAAATGCAACTTACTTACCTTTGCCTTGTTTTGTGATTTCATAGAATGCCTTTTGTAATGATTTTGAAAATGATTCAAAATTATGCTAACATAGTTTGACTTGATGTTTAATTCGCACTCCATATAACAACACTTGAAAAGAAATCATTTGGAGTGTGGGGCCATAGAAAAATCTAGGGAAATGATGTGGTATGATGAATGATTGACTTATAATGGATATGGGCAGGGATTAATCATCATTCAAAATGATGTTTAGGTAAGGTAAATTTAGGTCTAGGAACTTATACTTAGGATAAAATGGGGGTATAGGCCTAAATCAAAAAATAGGGATGATTTGAATGTTTAGGAATGTTGTGTTGTGTTATATTCTTTCCACGACTACCTCACATGTGAGGGGATTACAGGGGGGACCAGAGACCCCCCATACATTGTGCTAGGTGCTACTGGGGTCACAGGGGGGTATGTAGGGGTGCGGTAGCCCCCCTGTACAAGGTCTAGGGCAGTGCCCCGAGAAAAAAAATTTTGGACCCTAAATTATGTGGGAAGACCTACCTATGGTTTTGTGCATGGATTTTGCACATGGTTTTGGGCATGATGGTTTTCATTCCATGGTATTTTGTAGATTCGGTCAAGGGAATTACAATTATGTTCTAATCCAGGGTTAATGGATTGGGGTTTATAAATGCTTCGGCATGTATATATATATGTATTGTAACATTGAAAGGAACATAATGAAAAATCAATCTAGTAGTCCCAATTTTGGGATCCAGGGGAAAATCTCTATCTATATCTATTTTATGTTTTATTCTCTCGCCATTATTTATTTTCTGTTTTTAGAATTCGTATGCAGGTAATTTATGTACAGGGTTAAAACCTACAAGGAATAGGGGAATTTAAGATAACAAGGGAATAAGGGGATGAGAATAGAGGAAAAATATTGGGATATTAATGACTATATTGCTTTAACATCATTCCTTTGACTGTAGACACATGACCAAGTAGACATCTTAACCAACTCTTAGTATCCTGACTCAACAGTCGTCATAACATCTCTCAATACTTAGACACCCCTTCCCATGGTTGGACTTTAATGATCAAGGTGATGACTAGCCTCAAAATGACTTTCTAGACAATACAAGGTCAAACTTATAACAATGATAATGTTTATGAATTTGACCCCCTCCAAGACAACAAAATGATTGTTCGAAGACCTTCGACTAATCAATTAACCTACTCCAACACTACCGATTTGTCATCTAGTTCCATCATAATGGAGGTTGGTTTTAATGTTGTGATCCCACAGGTTTCTACAGTAAATATGTTTATTGTAGCTCCTAAGTCCACTAAGGTATTTGGGAAGTTATGACCCTGAATTTGAACAGTAACTACTGGGTTTCCAGGGTCATCATATTTAATAGGTATTTTCTTCCCTAAAATAAGATCAGAAAGTGTCCCCAAAACATGGACTGTAGGAGAGTCTTTTGGTTTTCTCCCAATATTTTTGACACACATTTATTTGATAACTTTAGCATAGATTGGGACATCCCGAATAGCCTGTAGAAGAAGGATTTTGATACATAATTTTTTAGTTCCCCTACGAGATCGAAATCAGAATAGACTAGTGGTTTGATCACAGTAAGTCTCTCAGGGAATGGAGGAGAAGCATTTGTAGTTTTAGTAGACTCTTGTTGTTTGGTTGACTTGTCAGGTTCCTCTATTTCGGCAATAACTATGATGGGAGGAGGGTGTTATGCTAAAGGCTACTATTTAATAATATTTTCGTTGCCTACCTACTCTCGGTTTACTTTGTTATCTTCAGGAAATATATTCCGTCCAGATCTCGGCCACAACTCATTACATTCAAAGGAAGTAGAACCAAAATATGAGTTTTCAAAAATCTCTAAATATTGGACGGGTCTATTATTCAGATTAGGATTCGGTTGAGCAGGTAATTGAGGAAGCAATCAAGGTGGAACATTTGGGGGGAATTGAAGTGGGGCTTGCAATGGTGGTTGTGACTGAGGAAACATTTTGACAGATGGATTAACCAGTCCCATGGGACACTACCAATTTCGAGACCACATTGGTCCCTATGTAGATGAGTTTTCCCAATGTGAAGGGTATGGGTTATTTGATGGGTTTTGCCATGAATATGTAGGATACTATTGATTTGGCCACAAGGGTCTAGCAAATGGTTGATTTATCCAAGGTGGTGCAGAGTATGGTTGATATTTCCAAGTGGTATTAAAAGGTTATTGGCCCTACCACATTGATTCAGGAATCTATTGCTGAGCATATTGCTTGGAATAAAATAGAGTAGGAACAACATCATACCTGGAGGGAGAGTCTGTCACTACCGTCGTTGTTCCATGAGATATGTTGGCTCTAGATCTTCCTAAAGTTCCTTCAATACATCCTTCAATCCAAGGGGTGAGGTACAACATTCTGTTGAGTGATATTTAGAGTAGATACTCATGTATGTTATCTCTTTCATCTATCCTTTCTTTCTCATGTAAAAGAAACATTGTTTATTTTCAGAGGAAAAAATTTTCTATTTTGTTTCAGTTTGTCCCTTCTATACTACAACCTGTCATTGTATCCCAAGTCATGTTGAAAAGCCCTTGTAATAGATGTCAATTTACTTGCATAAGAAAATGAATAAAAAGACAAATTTATCATGTGTTATTACCTAGACGACCACCCATTTTTTAGCCAAATATCTTCAGAATTTCATTGTCAAAACTGGTCTCTATTAAATTTGTTCTTTAAAGTCTTTATATTTCTTGAGTGAGGGAGCCCCATACAATTTAATAAGACCAATCTATCAACCAAAAAAGGTCTGTGGTTACCTCTGAGTTTTCTCCTTTCATCCTAGAGAAAACTACGGAGCGATAACAAGTAGTAAAACCAGAAGGCACTTTGGATGATATTATCGTTTCTGTAGATTCTTGGGAGTACCCAGTGGACTTTCTGTTTATCAATTCTAGAAATAGGTTGGATGGACATCCTCAAATATTAGGGATACCATGGCTGGAAACTGAAGATGCATATATTGGATGCCAAACAAGGAATATGACGATTGCAGAATGAACTGTTATCAAAAATCTCGTCTTATATCCACCCACTAGACACAACCTATCAGTGGGAAATTATCAATCATTCCCTCCCAAATATCATGAAGAAAATTTGCCTTCTCCTCTTACTTTGGATGAAGCTCTTATTTTTAAAAGGAAAAATGAGGATGATGTAATTAGTGGCTTTATTAACCAAACTTCTACTGTTGGGAATCCAACATGTCAAATGTTAAAAGCTATGCCTGATAATGAGGCCCAGGGAGATCCACTAGAGTTTTTGAATAATGATCATATACCCACAACTACAATTCATAATAAGGTTCCCATCAAAATTGAACTTGGTAGGACTTTGAACATTAATACAAATCTGGACGACCTGCAACACAAAAAATTAATTTAAATCCTCCAAAAATATAACAGTCTTTTGCTTAGGAATATTCCAATATGAGAGGCATCGATCCTTAATTGTGTACACATAAAATTTATATAGAAAACGATGTCCATGCCATTCACCAGCCTCAACAAAGACTAAATCCACACCTTAGGGATATAGTAAAAAAAGAGTTGTAAAAGATTCTTGATGTTAATTTTATATATCCTATCTCTAACAGCCAGTGGGTTTCACCATTGGTTTTGGTCCCTAAGAAAAATGGAAAATGGATAATCTATGTGGATTATAGAGAATTGAATAAAGCTACACAAAAATATCACTTTCCTCTTCCATTTGTAGATCAGGTCCTTGACACTCTTGCTAGAGATAATTTTTTCTCTTTCCTGGATGGTTTTGGTGGATATAATCAAATCCATATTGCTCCCAAAGATCAGGACAAAACCACGTTCACCTGACCATGTGGAACATTTGGATATAGGGTTTTACCATTTTGGCTCCGCAATGCACCAACCACTTTCCAGAGGGAAATCTTGAGTATTTTTTCAGATTTAATTAGTGAAGGACTTGAGCTATACATGGATGATTTCACTCCCTATGGAAATGGATTTGACCAAGCCTTACAGAATCTAGAAAAAGTTCTTGAATGGCGCATTGCTACAAGATTATGCCCTAGTAATGAAAAAGTGTAACAACCCTGGTCAAAAATCCATGTAAAAAGTTAATAAAAGAAAAATAATAACCACGGTTGATGGGACACATATTCGAAGCCTAATGTTGGGAAAACGAATAGTGATGAGGATCACTTGTGGTTAATTAATGGCTAAGGAAATTGGAAAAGGAAATGGCAAGGGCTTTGGAAAGGGAAAATGGCATTTTGGCACATTTATTTATGAAAACAATGGAAATTAAGAGAAAAGGGAGGTGAAAGGTCATAGATTTCATGTGAGGAGGAAAATGAAGGAAAATAATGGAAAATGAAGAAAATAGAGGCCTCATTAATAAAAAGTATTATGAGGATCAGTTCATGGACTTTTGTCAGTTCAATTTTGGAGCTCTCTCCCTATTCTCTCTATCTCATACTCTTGGACACTTAGAGTTTTCTTGGAGAACTCTTGGAGGAGTGTGGATACTTGGATTTTTGGACTAAGAAGGAAAAGGAAGAGTAGGAAAGCACAAGTGGACATCGGGATCAACAACTACAGTGGGTTTTCCTTGCAAGAACTGAGTTGCATGTATGTTTTCCTCACTAGTTTTGGCATACAAGGCATATGCATGTGGTTTATTGGTTATAATATGTCATTGGCATGAAGGATTTCCTAGATTGATAGTGGATTTTCGTAGCCTTTCCATTTCCTACATATCCATGGTGTTGTGGGTTCATTTATTTGTTTTTTTGGTTGGTTCTCATGTTTCATTTAGCTTGGGTTGAGTTACTAGTTCCTGGAAGCCCTGGTTGGACAAACACTCTGGAAGCCCTATAACAACTTGGGTTGAGTTACTAGTCCTCTAAAGTATTTGACACCAGCATAAACCAACCTTATAATAAAACCCCAAAGAAAGTCAAAATTTCACTACTTAACCAATGAGTGAGAAACATAAACAAACATGAGATAAAAGGGAGTCATGGTCACAATAATACATCAAGGATCTGGGTCTTGAAACTCCATCATAAAAAACTAGGATATGTGACATGACTCTGGTATCCCTACACAACCCTAGACCAGATAAGACTCAACACATATTTCCTTCCTCTTCCATTGAAGACACATGGATGATTGATACAAGGTAGGGGATAAATCAAGTAAGCATTCTAATAGGCCAACACAAAGAATGATTGAATGAGAAATTCCAAAGATCATTCACCCCAAATCATCCAGAGACACCATAAAGGGGGATTATAATAGAGCTTCAATGAACATAATAGATTCGCCATCAAGGCAATGGCTAAGAAAAACAAATTGAAAACTACATGAGACAATTAAGTGTTGTAAACATAAAAATATAACTGGGCTCAGGGGTATGAGACTTCTCCATTAAACAAAAAGTGAGTGGCCATATACTAAGGCCTCCACAAGGCTTGAAACAACTTACACAAAAACACAAACTTCCTTGCGCATTACAGACATTGACAACCTTGCAAAATGAGAAATGAAATATAACAAAACTAGAATTAAGAAAATAAAGGATATTACCCACAAGTTGGTTCTTTTGCACCCTGTGAAGAGGAAAGGCCACCCCACTAAACTAGAAAATTGGTTGTTTTGCCTCTATCTCAATGTACTCATATCCCAAACTAGCACAATTGCACCACCACTAAAACATAATTGCATCTCCTTTCACATTCACTGCCCACAGCAGGCTATGATAGGTAGGCAAGTGACAAGCCACAAGAAAGAATGTTTTGCATGGAATAAACCATGAGGGAGGTCTTGTTAACACCCTCTGCCACACAAGTTTTAGGGTTGAGAAACATGCGATACATCCACCATCTTTGTTCTTCTATATTTCACTTAGCCATATGATTTCCCATTAATCATAGGGTCCTACGAATCATCAATTTGCATTAAAATTTGTGGGGATGTGCTGCCATGTCCATCAGTTCTTCAGCAAAATGGGATAGTGGTAGTTTAGTTCCCTCCCTTCCGCCACCGCCCCCTGAACCAGTGCAAATACATCGCCACCAAATCAAAATCACATCTAAGTTCACCTTCACTTTCTGTATTGAGCTCTCTAGGCATTTAAGTGGCAAGCCACACGAAAGAATGTTGTGCATGGAATACACCATGAGGGAGGCCTTGTTAACGCCCTCTGCCACATGAGTTTCAAGATCAAGAAATGTGCAATACATCCACCACCTCCGCTCTTCTGTATTCCACTCAACCATATGATGTCCTATTAATGATATGGTCCCACAGACCATCAATATGCATTAAACTTCATGAGAATGTGTTGCCACATCCTCAGTTCTTCAATCAAGGGAGACAATGACAGTGTCTACCACCCCTATATGTCTTGAAAGTCACACCTTCTAGAACATTATTTTTATTTAATCAAATATATATAATTAATATTTAATCAAATATACATATAGTTAATATAAATTATTACTAAAATATTTTTTAAGCACTTGTAAGATTAACCTATGATCTCAAAACTTGTGATATCTATTCTATTAAGAATGAAACCCTCAAATTTATTTATAAAAAAGTTATAAAATGACTTAATATAGTTCAAAGTAGTGGCTTTACTTGTGTTAAAAAGTCAAATGTCTCCACCATTATATCTGTTCCTTAGTTATTTACACTAATTTATTTTTAGTTGAACGAATCTACAGTTTCTTAAAGGTCGATTTAATTATTAAAAACCAAGTTGTGATTTTGATGATTAATCTTGCTTCGATTCGAAATTTGATAAACCAAAAATTGCTAATATGAAAACCCATTAGAATCTTCAGAAATCAAATTATGCCAACGTCAAAGACAAAACTTGCTTTAAAAAAATAAGATGCCTTACAGAACCTTTAATATAGTTCAAAGCAGTGTCTTTACCTGTGTTAAAACGTCAAAAGTCTCCACCATTACATCTCTTCATTACTTATTTACACTAATTGATTTTTAGTTGAACAAATCTACAGTTTCTTAAAGGTCGATTTAATTATTAAAAACCAAGTTGTGATTTTGATGTTTAATCTTGCTTCGATTCGAAATTTGATATACCAAAAATTGCTAAAATGAAAACCCATTAGATTATGCCAACGTAATGCCAACGTGAAAGACAAAATTTGCTTTAAAAAAGGTAGGATGTCTTATAGAACTCACTATATATATCCCTTACATTGTTCACTGTATCTGCCCGTGGCAGAGTCATATATAGAGAGAAACAAATAAATAGAGGATAATGACCTTATCTCGATCACTGCAAAAAAAAAATCAAACTGCAAGCGTTGTACGTCACTGAGGATAATGACCTTACCTCGATCACTTTGCGAAACACCAAACCGCAAGAGTTGTAGGTTCATTATAAGAGAGTCCAAAATCCATTACAAAACGAGAGACACCCTGAGCAACGACTTCCTCTTACTTTTCATTACCGACTTTTGGTTCACTGTTAATGGGCTCATCGTGAACTTGGCCCATCACGTGTTTTCAATATTCAACACAGAAGACGCCACGCTCTCCTCCATCGGGAGGTCAGAGGATAATTATTGTGTATTTTTATTTTTAAGTTGGGAGCTCAGAAGATACTTTTTTATTTTTAAGTTTTTATGATGGATAACCATTGTACAATCGAAGTGCATTAAGAGTATTTCAAGGTGCTAAATCCATATATACAGCCAAAAAATCAGTTTAAATAACAGCGAACGACTAGTCCCACCAATTTATGGACTCCCACAGGAGCATGGGATAATGTAAATGCCCTTCATATTCTTAGGGTCCACTGGATCTTTTACAGATCTAATGGAGCTCCCAATGGTATTTAAAGGCCTAAATGTTGAAGTCACCTTATGCTTCCTTAGGATACTTGCAATCTTGTTATTGGTCCCTTGGATAAAAAAAGATGAACACTAGAAAATTGATCCTTGATATCTTTCTTAGTACTAGGACCTTTTTCAGCGCTAAGGAAAGCCTTAGTACATTGGTGTCTACTATATCCATTATTAAAGAAAACACTTAGGAGATGTGCTTTCTCTTCATTGAGATGGTTGTCATCAGAAACACTTAAAGCTCTAGTCGCTAAGGTGTTGAGAACACCAAGATTTTGAGCTGGAAAATGATGAGAATTAGCATGAAGATATTGTTCCGTATGAGTTTTTTTATGAGATACCTGATGAGAAAAGGAGCCATCATCATTCCTTGAGAGGAAAACGTCAAGGAAGGGCAGACTACCATTACTTTCAAATTCCATGATGAACTTTATGAAACTAGACTGATTGTTAAGATGAAGGAAAAATAGTTCCATCTCTCCCTTAACATGGGACTAGAGGACACAAGTGTCATCCACAAACCTCTTCCACATCTTAGGCAGAAGACGAGAAGAAGCCACTAAGGCCTTTGATTCAAAATCCTCCATGAATAGATTAGCTACCACAGAGGAGAGGGGGGAACCCATGGCGACACCGAAAGTTTGCTCATAGAATTCCCCATTGAATGAAAATAAAGTAGAAGTAAGACAAATACCAACTAAATTAGTTGTATCAATATCCTTAATGCGCTTGGTGATTTCGGTGACCTCGTTGATAGGGATATTAGTGTAGAGGGAGACCACATCGAAGCTCAAAAGCTTGTCATCTAGATCAAGGTTGAAACTCTTCAACTCATTGAGAAATGATGCAGAGTCCTTGACGGAGGATTCTGTATGGTCAACAAGGGGCTTAAGCTTCTAAGCTAAATATTTAGCAAGAAGATAAGTTGGCCCTCCTATTGTGTTAACAATGGGTCTCAGAGGAGCCATTTGCTTATGAATCTTTGGCAGGCCATAGATTCTGGGGTAAGAGGGAAACTTTCTATAAGCTTATGATTGAATGAGTTGACCAAGCTACTAGCCGTTATAGCAAAAGCCACACTTTTGGAGATCTTCTTCAGGGGATCCTTGTTGGGTTTCCTGTAGCTCCCGCTATTATGGAGGTAGTCCAACATCTTCCGACGGTGATCATCTTTAACAAGAATAACCACAGCACCACCTTTGTCAGTTTTGAGAACAACAATATTCTTATTATTGTTTAACGATTTGTGAGCGTTAATCTCAGGTTTGTTGATGTTGTTCTTGGGGGGCTTTGTCTTTCTAAGGACAACCGCACAATGTTGATAAATGATATCTTTAGTGATGTCTGGTAAGTGTCTAATAACATATTCAATGTCAAAGATGATATCGTCGACCATGATATTTCTAGGAACAAGAGAAAAATTTAAACCTTTCTCCAAAAAACTAAAAACGGGAGGATCAAAAGAAAAGCTAGAAAGATTGACAACACTATTACTAAAAGAGGAAATAAAATTGGGACAAACATTATTATCCAAACCTAGAGCCTTATTACCAATCCTAATATTATTACAATTATCAAAATTGAAAAAAAATCACTAACCTCATTATTATTATTATGCGAAATAATATTATTGTTATTATTATTACCCAAACATAAATTATTATTTATATTTTTAATATTAATATTTCTATTCAAATTGAAAATAAAGTTATTTAATTATTATTATTAAACCAAATGATATTATTATACAAATTATTATAATTCAATTAAATATTATAAAAAATATTATTAATAGAACCACTTCCACTATTTTGAAAACTAACACAAACTAAAGAAGAATCAACAGACAACGAACCTGAGGGAATCTGGTGAATTTGTAAGGAATCCGCTGAATTTACAAAGTTATTAGATTCGAAACAGAAAACATGAGAATGTTCCAGCTTCACCCTAGATGGTGAAAAGGTGAGAAGCATTGTCAACCCACGGTGAGAACGTTAAGAACATTGTCAACCCAAGATCAGAGACGAGAGAAGTAATAGTATTTTATAAGTGAGCACAACTTTTTCACTTAATTCAATTTGGAAATAATGTTTTTTAATTAATTTATTTATTTAGAAAAAAATATGTTTTTTTTTATAATTTTAGGAATTATATATTTAGCTTATAAAATTTTGAATTTATTTATATATTACATTCTAAACCATAAAAAATTACAATATCCCTAACATTTATATTAATTAGACAAGTGTCATAATTACTTAGATTAATAATAGATTGATTTCATAAAATCATTACATGATTTGTTGCAGTTAAAATGGTTTGTTAACTGCATATTTGGATTCAGCACCCTGAAAAACCCCTGGGACGCTTTCATTGTGCAGAAACTAGCTATCAAACTTGCGATT
This sequence comes from Pinus tabuliformis, assembly GCA_031772625.1. Lineage (NCBI taxonomy): Eukaryota > Viridiplantae > Streptophyta > Pinopsida > Pinales > Pinaceae > Pinus > Pinus tabuliformis. The sequence continues at coordinate 443,127,764 of CM062813.1, read as the reverse complement.
CCAATAAATTCCTGCCGGATTTCGACCGGAAAAACCCACCAAAAAAGCTTTCAAAAAGTCGCGTTATAAACAACTGCCAAAAATTATATTAGTTAAACAACGCCCATAATTATTTAGATTAATGATGATAGATTGATTCCACAAAATCATTACAATAAAGAACTCAAAGCTGTTACAATGAAAATAGGCTGATACTGATTAATATTTGGACAATAGAGAACTCAAAGCTGTTACAATGAAAATAGGCTGATACTGATTAAGTTACTGTTCTGTCTACATGATATGTAACAGAATCCCAAAAGACGGAGTTGATTATAAGACTTGCTTTCTTATCACTGGTATCTTTTTACACTAGAAGCTTATGAGTAATACCTTTAGAAATTTGACACACGGTACAAATTAGAACATGTAAAGAAAGCAGTGGTTGCGAAAGTAAGAAAGCGGCAGGGTGCAGCCTTGTCACTCCTCGGCTTCATAGAACAACTGTTCTAGAGTGGAAAGCTTACCCTCAATGTTGGATAAGCAATCAGCGGAACTTGCCTTGGAATCGAGGACCCACGCACTTCCGTCATATCGAGCTGGGAGGGATCACCTTCAACTCTCCAGTTAAAAATGTGCAGCAGCTGAGCCAATACAATTTCAATGGTTGGAATAGCCATGAGTGCCCCTGGGCATCCTCTCCTTCCTGCACTAAACGGAATCATACTGAAGTCTGATTGATCTGCTGAATTGACATGTTCATCCTTCATGAATCTCTCCGGCTTGTATTCGCAAGCATCTGCCCCCCACACATTGGGATCCCTTCCTATAGCCCACACATTCACAATCAACATTGTTTTCTTAGGGATATGGTATCCTCCGACTGTCACAGCCTCTACAGATTCATGAGGAATCGCTATCACCGCAGCTGGGTATAATCTGAGCGTCTCTTTCACCACGCAATGGAGGTATTTCATGCTTGCTACATCAGATTCATTCACTTTTCGATCTTTACCAACCACACATTCGATTTCTTCTTGCAAACTCTTCATCACATGGGGATGTCTGAGCAGCTCACTCATTGCCCATTCTAACGTAGTCGATGTCGTCTCCAAACCAGCTGCCACCATGTCCTGCACAAATACGAATTTAATCAATGCAAAATATTGAAAGATTCAAGGATCATAAATGAGGATAGAATGGCCGAGACATATATACAAGCACGACAGCCTTCACAGTTTCCCGCGTCATTTTGGAGTCGGCCTCAGCTTTCTCGAGCAACACATCGACGAAATCTTTTACATAGGCCGCTTCCTCTTTCTGCTGATTCGAGGTCGACGACGCCATCTTATGAGCAACGTGGTCGTCTAATATTTGCTCTGCAAATGCATTGAATGCGTTATGCATCTTCTTCATGCGCCCTTTGATACCTTGCAGATCAAGCCAATCCAGACCAGGAATAAAGTCTCCGATGTTAAAAGCTCCTACTGTAGATATCAGCTCTACTATTAAATCCTTAAAACTTTCGAAATCGCCACCCAAATCATCGTCACTAAATTTCCTCCCGGCCAGCACCCGCCAAATTATGTCGGAGTTGAGAGTAGCGATGGCCTTGCTCACATCCACGCCTTTTATTCCGCTCTCACTCTCCTTCCAGATTGAACGGATCACCGCAGACACCTCTTCCTCTCGCACGGGCCTGAAGGACTCGATTCTTTTGGCATTCAGGAGTTCTGATACGCATATTTTTCTCATTTCCCTCCAGTGATCTCCATACTGAGCGAAGATCACATCCTGATAGTTGAAAAATATATATTTCCCGGAGGATGTTAGAGGCCGGCTGGAAAACACCACGTCATGGGTTGAAAGAAAGAGTTTGGCCATGTCAGAAGAAGAAACGACGATAGTAGGGACAGAACCTAAACGCAGAGAGAAAATGGGGCCATATTTGTCAGCAAGGCCTTTAAGAGAACGGTGAGCAGGCAGTATCAGTTGGTGGAGATTTCCGATGATCGGCCATGGAAACGGTCCTGGAGGCAATCTCGCCCTAATTCTTCTCTCCTGCAATAGCCATATGAAGACCAAACAGAAAAATAAACCAACAATTGCTGCTGTGACAGATGTTACGGGCAGACGGAGAGACAGAATAGCAGTAAAAGTATGAAATTCCATATGGAACACACTTTGTAAGAGACACATTGCTTGGAAGGATCAACGGTATGCTATTTAAAGGCACCCCGAGATTTATGAAAGCTCACTTTAAGTGTGAAAAGGTTTGAAGCCTCCTTTTGGGAGAATACTTTCCAAGCCATTTGACATGAAATTCACATTGTTCAATAGGGAGTTTAAGGTGAACATCATTTCATTTTAGAAATATATATGAAATGTGAAATTCAACATTAGGCTTTAGAGATTGGTAATACTAGTACTATGTGTACTTGTACCTCCAAATTATTGATATATACTGACAAATCAAAATAATAATGAGCAAGGTGTTAGTGGAGGGGTGTGAAACACAACCAAAGATTTTCCCACACTTATACGAATTGCAACTCTAGCTTATGAAAATGAACATTCAATTCTCACTAACAATGAATAAAATGATTTATTTGGAGTTCTCCAATTTGGGAGAAGATACATTCTACCCTAATCCTATCTAGGTGGACTCCCCCATCTGAAGGTTCATGATTTTATTTTCCATTTTTTGCTTTTAGATCAATAATTAACATGGTACACATAATAGTAGTAGACTCATTAGCCTTTGGATGTCTTATTCTCTATCCTAATTTTTAATTTGTTTAACTATGCTATAAAATTTGGACTTATTATCTAGTCCAAAGCCACATTCCAATTTGTATAACTATCTTATCAGATTTGGACTTATTAGCTAGTCCAAGCCACATTCCTATTCTACTCCTTTAGTTTCCAATAACACATTCGTAGCCATTTGTATAACTATGTTATCAAATTTTAACTTATTATCTAGTCCAAGCCACATTCCTATTCTACTCCTTTAGTTTCCAATGACACACTGGTAACCATTTGTATAACCATGTTATCAAATTTGGACTTATTATCTAGTCCAAGCCACATTCCTATGCTACTCCTTTGGTTTCCAATGACACACTCGTAGCCATAAGTAAGACTCATCCCATGCCTTTTAAATTTAGCCCATCTTACAAAAAATTTAACTTAGCTTACAAAAAGAAAATAACAATAATAAAATAATCTCAAATTAAATATCCTTTGTTGGGCCTAGGAAGCTAGTTTTTGTTGAAATATATATATTCTTTTTAAAGAATTTTTAGAAAAACCACTCAAACTAAGTATTTTGGTGTCTACAAATTTTTATGTAATTTTGTTACATCTTAAGGATGCAAATTTTGCTCATATAATATCTCCAATTTCCATAAAAATAAATAGATGTTCAAAAAATATATACTATATAAAAAAAATGGTAGAATATTTCTAGTTATATATAATTATTTAACCAATTGGGTTAAATCATTGAGAGATAAAGGAGGATATGTTCAGCATGTCAACAGAGCACAAAATTCACAGGCTGATATATTATCAAAGAGAGGACTCCTTTCACAAATGGGTTATTGGAATATGGATACTGTTTAGCTTGCGCCTTATAGTATATTATGTATATCTTCTCATAGGTGGTAGAAGAGGCCACTTATCGGGGTTTTTGGACTTTTTCTAGATTAGCTATTTGCTATTTGTTTTAGGTTTTATCTCCCCTTCTGGTTGTTTGCTTTTCGGCAGCACATATACTTCTTTTTCTTCACTAGTTATGGAGGAATTTTAGCTACATGTCATATTGGAATTAGTTTTTTCTCCTCTACAGTATTGTACAGGTTTGGTTATATCTCATATCAGGCTATATCAAGATGTATTTTGGATTTTTATGATTATCAAGTAAATACAATCAAGCTTTTTTAGTTCTAAAAAAAAAAGGGAAGATATCATTATACAAATTAAATGTGATATTAAAAATAATATTACTTCGTCAATTGCTCTTAGCTCCAGTAATTGGGATTGTGGGTTGTCATCCCATCTACCTAGATTGAAATGCTTTATCCTATATTAATTAGACTCAAATGAGCTTCATATTTTCAAGCTTCATATTTTCAAACTATATTGATTAGACTCAAATAAGCTTCTTATTGTTTATCTTATATATCATATAACATGGCCATAAAAATCAAATATTAAAAAATAAAAAATAGCTTTTGCTTCATATTTTCAAACTATATTGATTAGACTCAAATAAGCTTCTTATTGTTTATTTTATATATCATATAACATGACCATAAAAATCAAATATTAAAAAATAAGAAATAGCTTCTGCTTCATATTTTCAAACTATATTGATTAGACTCAAATAAACTTCTTATTGTTTATAACATAGCCATAAAAATCAAATATTAAAAAATGAGAAGTAGCTTCTTTAAAAACGTTTGTTTTATATATCCTATAACACCGCCATATATATTCCCCGTGCATACGATTGTTATTACAAAATCTAATATGAGCTACCCGAAAAGTCGCAAGCTGCGGTATATATCAGTTTGTCTGTTATTAATGATTTAAAATTAAATTTTAAAAAAATAATAATATAATTAAATGTTATTATAAATAAATTATACAAAATAATATAATTTTTAATATATATAATATAATTAAATATCTTAAAACCAGTCATATAAAAGGATCACGTTAAATTGTTCTCATTTTATATAATTTAGATATAACCATCAATATTTCCAGCCTGAACTTCTGGTTAGATTCCCGCGCGCGTACGATTATTATTACAAAATCTCCACACAATCTAATATGAGCTACCCGAAAAGTCGCAAGTTGCGAATATATATCAATTTGTCTGTTATTAATAATTCAAAATTAAATTTTAAAAAAATATATATATAATTAAATGTTATTATAAATAAATTATACAAAATAATATAATTTTTAATATATATAATATAATTAAATATCATAAAACCAGTCATAAAAAAGGATCACGTTAAACTGTTCTCATTTTATAATTTAGATATAACCATCAATATTTCCACCCTGAACTTCTTGTTAGTTTCCCGCGTCCTTACGATTATTATTACAAAATCTCCACAAAATCTAATATGAGCTACCCGTTGCACTAAAAGTCGCAAGTTGCGAATATATATTGCTCCGGCCCTCACAATATAATCGGTTAAGTTGCGTGTTCAACTAACATGTTAAAATGGGATAAATTATTCAAGAAGCTGATTAAATTTTAAAATGAATTATTTAGTAAAATGTATGCTATAACATCAATTTTGTTTTTCAAAAAAAAATATCTCTGAGTTAATATTTATTATTTATTATTCAAATTATTTATTATTAATTTGAATTATATAAAATTGAGTGGTCATATGATAATTGTGGAATGTTCTCTATGGAGTTTTAGATAGATTGTGATCACATGCAGTGTTAAGTCACTCAAAGATATTAAGTCATAAAAAGAATGTTTTATTCAACTATGTATAAGGAATTGCTTTTTAGCAAATGAAATGATGTATTTAGGTAAGGGTGCATGTTGCGGACTTGGTGGTCATGGAATAACTGTGGATGGTAATACAACGAGAGTTGGGTCTGCCATATTTGAGTGGGATGCTAATCTGCAGAGGGTATGTTGTGTGTGAGAATTTAACATTGAAGCTTGATGGTCTAACTTTGGAGCTTGGGGGGTCAAGGAAATTGGTATGTTGACCTAACAAAAGCGCTGCTAGGACCCTAACATAAGGAGCTTATTTTTTAAAACTTATCGAGGGACCATCGGGTTAGTAGTGTTGATGTGATTTTGTTTGGTGGAACATCATTCGATTTCATCTAAGGAACTCTGGCCCAGAGGAAGGTATAAAATCTTGATCCCTCTACATGGTTTTCTTTCATAATAGGTAAATATTTTGGCCATTACAATTTACCTCCACTTTGGGGAGCTCTAGATTCTTCTTGTTAGTTCAAGTAGGATTTTGCAACATTGTTGAGGCTAGGTTATTGAGGTTTAGTTGTTTTACTAGTGTTCCAGGGTGTTTGGCCGAAAAGGTCTGTGTCTATTCTCTCCCTCGATCGACTAAGCTAATTGTTTGGTTCTTAGAACAACAGATTCTTCATGAATATGGTGGGGTTTGAGGTCTCCCATTGTCTTTTTTTCTCAATCATGTGCATAGATGAGTCTGCTCTTAGGAATTTCAACATGTTTACTAGACATTATTGAGACTTTGAGGTTTTCTATAGACTCTAGGGTTGAATTGGGGGTTCAGGGGTCATGGCCTATTACTCGTGGCATGTGGCTTGGCACTAGGGTTGGAGACATTTATTTTCCTTCTTGGTGGTGTTCGTTCAGTGGCCAAAATGTCTTTTGGTGGGTTCTGGTAATTTTCTCAAGGGATTTGAGAACACCATGTGCCTTGTTGTCACTCACTGCTTTACAAGTTGTCAGTTGTCCAGAATGCCTAACAACAGTGAAGTTGAAGCCATTTCTAATGCCACAAAGCTCTAAGAAATAAATCAAACCCTCTCCATTGCCTAGTGCTCGGAAAGAGATTTCAAACGGTATATGGGAGTCCAAAAATAGACTCCTGGAGCAAAAGTTACAACATGTTGAAGTACCATTGTAAAGCATGGAAAACAAAGAGAAATGACCAAGTATGAAGGAAAATCACAATATCGGCGACCCGGGAGCCTATCGCAATCGTAAATCGGCTATTGAAGGGGTCCCAGGCACAGGATTACGGTTTATCGACAGGTTATGGTACTGATCGCCAATATTGTTGTCCCGCCCTGCTGATATCACTGTCCTGCCCCCGCAGTCCTGCATCATTGACACATCCGCGTATCGATGATCGGTAGGGTCCTAACTTTAAAGCCTCACAATGTTGCGATTTGCGATATAGTGTAACATCGTTGGAGGAGGCCACAATGAGTTTATAAAGGAAATGAGGGAAAAAACAAAGGCAGGGTCACCCCCTTCTCTCTCCTCCATGTGGCGGTACGGCTTATCGGCGATCGGCGGTGGGCAATCCTGCATCCCGCAGTCCCGCATATCGGCCATGTCGCATTCCCGTAGCATCGCGATCCCATAGTCCCGTTGTCCCACAATCCCTCTATCCCATAGTACTGTATTCTCGCGATCCTGCAGTCCGCAGTCACGCAGTCCTGCTGTCACGCAGTCCCACATGGCCCCCGCAATACCCGACAGGCCATCCTTAAGGAATTGCGGGGGGAAAACACCTTGATAATGTTAAAGCGTTGGGGAGGGTAGAGGCCGATTTACACTGAAAATCACTGAAAAACCAAGGGCAGGCAGACCCCCCTTTCTCTCTCCTCTGGGGGGGCACGTGGCAGACTACTTGCAGTACCGCAGTCCCGCGGTCCCACAACATCAGGTGATATCGTTGATTTTTGATCCAGTGTAAAAGTGTCACGGGAGGCCAAAAAAGATTAACTAAGGAAATGCCGAAAAATATTTACAAAGGAAATGCATGGAAAAATCAAGGTCAGGCAAAACCTTTCTCTCTCCTCCACTTGGCAGTACGAAAGGTGATGCGGCAAGTACGAAGGACACATGTCACTCAGAATCGACATTTTTAGGTGTCCTACGAGGGCATTTCCAGGTGACACGTGTCACCACTCACAGGGTGACACGTGATAGTGATAACATCACCCCCCATAGATCGGCGCTCGTCGATCGCACAGGTTAAACCACTCCTACACCAAAGTCTCCCCTAGCTTGCGATTGCAATATGCGGGGCTTTTTTCTCGGATGCGATATTTCATGTGCTCCACCCTATAAGGATTTCACGTCCGGACACATCAGCCCACACTATGAAAATAAGTGAAAGGGTCTTCCTCTCTCGGGTTGTGATATCTTTGGTGGGGATGATCCTGGCGATCGACAATCGCCATGTCAAGGGGAAGCACCAAAGTTAAAGTTTATCAAGCGTCGAGATGTGGTATTCGAATTAACAAAGGAAAAATCTCCTTGAACATGAGCTTGAAAGCCTTAGCGCCCGAGGACTAAGCCCTTGGTTATAGCCCCCAGTCATATGATAAGAAAAGCAGAAAGGGGCTTAACCAAAGGGGGCCATGGAGCATCAGAGCTCGTCGTTTTGCAGTGCTTTCAAGAGTAAAAGTCTCATTGCCTTACAACCCCGATAGTAGGGTACGAGACTCTTAAGGCGGATGGGTCAGCAGCTGAAGTGTAAAATGAAAGTGTGGCGCAACGGTAGACTAGTAAGGGTGGCTCAGGAAAACTTAATGGCACGGCATGGAGCTCCACTTTGATACCCGGTAAAGTACTGATGAGACAGGCCCCCATTTCTACTTTGCGATAAGCACTTATAGTCGACTCACTCCCTACTCCAGAGAACGATTCAATCATGCAGTAAAGGTAGAAGCGACATGGAACCAGCTGAACAACCAGAAGGATACACAATGATAGAGATGTGGCTTGATTAAAGGCCTTCACAAGAACTGCAAAGGACCTCTTCCTCCATCTTCCTCCTGTTTCCTATTATTTTCTGTAGTTTCATATTTCCAAGAAAAGGAGTAGATCTTGATTGTAATCTTTGGGCAACAGAAGCAAGGGAGGAATGGAAGAATGATGAAGAAGTGTGGGCACTTATTCGAAAGCTACAACAAGATTCCAGTACGTCTGATACATTTAGCTGGAAAAATGATTCATTATGGTACAAATATCGCTTATACCTCTGTAAGAATTCCCAGCTAAAACAAAAGATTCTTATGGAATTGCACACTTCTCCCTTAGGAGGGCACTCAGGATTTTTAAAAACTTACCACAGGGTTAAGAAGGAATTTTTTTGGGATGGCCTTAAATCAGATATTCAAAAGTTTGTGGCGGAATGTTTGGTTTGCCAACAAAATAAAGTTGAAACAATTAAGACACCGGGTCTATTACAACCTTTATCCATTCCAAGCCAACGTTGGGAGGAGGTTTCAATGGATTTTATCACAGGTTTACCCAAGTCTAAGGGAAAGAGTGTAATCATGGTGGTAGTTGACAAACTTACCAAGTATGCACACTTTTGTGCATTATCACATCCATTTAAAGCCAGTACAGTTTCTACTGCATTTATGGAAACAATTTAAAAGCTACATGGAAACCCAAAGATTATTGTAAGTGACAGAGATCCCATTTTCACTAGAAATTTTTGACAGAATTATTTTCTTGTCTTGGTACTCAGTTAACTCATAGCTCATCTTATCATCCTCAATCTAATGGGCAAACTGAGATAGTAAACAAATGTTTGGAAGGATATCTTCGTTGCTTTGTATCTGATAAACAGACACAATGGGTCAAATGGTTGCCTCTGGCTTAATGGTGGTATAACACTTCCTTCCATACAACAACAAAAATGACCCCATTTATGGCACTTTATGGGTATCAACCACCATCCATCACATCATATTTAAGATAAAACTCTAAGGTTCAGGCAGTGGAACATCACATCGAACATCAACAACAAGTCCTCCAACTCTTAAAGGATAACCTCGTGTTGGCACAAAATAGAATGAAACAACAGGCAGATCAACATCGCAGTGAAAGAAGTTTTGATGTAGGTGATTGGGTATTCCTACGGCTACAACCATATAAGAAAATGTCCCTAAAGCAAGCTAAGAAGGATAATAAATTATCACCAAAGTATTATGGTCTGTACAAGGTGTTGCAAAAGATTGGTACTATGGCATACAAATTGGAGCTTCCTGCAGCTTCTCGATTGCACCCAGTTTTCCATGTTTCATGTTTAAAGAAGGTTATAGCTGACAAGCTCCCAGTTCAAACAATATTGACAGAACTTGACGAGGAAGGAAAAATTATATTGGAACCGGAAGCAGTCACAGAAACAAGAACTCGACAGCTACGAAATCGATCAATTTCAGAGTATCTTATCAAGTGGAAGAACTTATCCGCTAAAGATTCCACATGGGAGGATGAGAATTTTATCCAGAAGTATCCAGAACTACTCAAGCATTGAGGACAACACTTTTTTGAAGGAGAGGGGCATGTTGGGTCCCTATAATACTAGTGATTACCCCATTACTATTGTAGTTATACCCCTTATTTATATTGTTGTGCCCCTATTACCCCCATGTTGTTATTTCTGTGCCCCATGGAATCCCTCTATTGTTATTTTTGTGGCTTTATATTATTATTGTTAGGTCGGCTGGATTATATTGTGACTCCTTAGACTCCTATTTATAGAAAGGAGGTTTTGTCATTTGAATCATCCAAGAATTGTTCATTTATGTAATGTAAAGGAGGTTGCCCCCTCGAAGAGGCTGAATTCTAAGGCGTTGATCTATCTTTTCTATCTTTTCTTGAGCTGGTTTCATAACAGTCCATTTTTAAATTATTTTTAGAAGTTACACTAATTGTGGATGAAAAAGGTGTCACATCGTAATGTTGAGTTTTCTGCATAAGCTTCTTGTTGACCTACACATAACACCAATCTCATTTCACTTGTTAGTATATGCATCCTAACTTTTGCCCACAAATTCACAAAAATCCAACATACTTTTATTTCCCCCCAACTAGAAATATTGCATGTCCCCATGCAATGTATTCATTGATTGTGCAATACTTTTTCAAAATGTTTGTATGGGTTTGCAGGAAAAGTGATGTAAAGCATTTGAAAAGATTTTGTATTTGTTAGGGAACAAGTAGTTTGTTTATAAACGATTGAGGGCAATTTATTATTATTATTATTATTATTATTTTTAAAGTAAATTCCTTCCTCCCGCTTTCCTTGAAAATGAAAATAAATGACATTGTATTTTTCAACTGTTCAAGCAAAGCAACCGCAACACTTTCTCTCTTTCCAATCTACATTAACCACAAATGCCTCAGGTTATATTGTTCAATTGACTATTGACATCAGTACTTGCTATGATTAGAAAGCAGATAACGACAAGTTTTCTACTTCGTGTTTTAAATGTGAGCAAGGGTTATCCTTCCATCCTTGAAAACATAAAAATGTCCTAAGCACTCCGAAACAAAATGGAAGAAATCACTTTCTGTTCGAATCATGTTTAATTTGGTATTGGCCGCCCACGGTTCAAGGTTTTTCCTATTCTTTCTCGATCTTTTGCGTAAGCCACCATTCTATTTGTAAACTCGATATTCTGAATAATGTGAAACAGCGTCGCCAATCATCAGTTTGTATATTAAAATCAATCACCTCCTGGACTTTTGGCTCCTCATTTCCTTGAAAGCTAGTCATCAGCCTGCATACTTAGAATTCCTAAAACCACGCTGAAACATAGGGCTCCTTAGTTTGTTGCAAAAAACTGTAACAATACAATACAATCTCAAATATGACCTTGAACAGCCCTGTAAGCAAAGTAATCGATGAATGAAAATGGCGTGATGGAGCGCCTTCCCAATTTAAATGTACTCTTGGATGGTGCAAATAATAGGAAAATCAGCGATACTTATGCTGCATGAAAATTATAAGTCAAATATGTCAAATGAATATGAGGGTAGTTCACTCTATCGACATGACAGTGGAACTGACTAATCATAAAAGAAATGTGAAGAGAGCAGATGATAATGTAATGTGACATAAACAAGGCTCAGATTCAATAACCCACGCTAGATTTGCACCTTCAAGACTTGTGAACGTCTGTTTCAGATCCCAATGAATCAAAGCAAGAAAATATAAATGGAAATAGAATATGGAGAGAATGCATGAGGCATCTGGCTGAAAAACGGAAGGTGGCTCCTTCAACCAATGCGGCTCCAAGGAAGGCCATCATCTTGTGTACGTTAGCGGTGGCCACAGCTCCGCTGTTCGGTGGTGAAGCGGTACCTGGACCGGCTGCTAAGGGGCCAGAGGCCGGAGTCTGAGTAGTGTGTGACGAGGACGGTGCTGAGGCTGAGGCTGACGCTGAGGAGGGTGTTTTGGCATCTTCCGAAGGGAAGTGATCATATGATAACTTATAATTATTGTCAGGATGTATTTTTTTTTCACCACTCGCGCATCAACCCAAAAAAAAAAAAACATGCCACCTTCCCCAGTCAACAGTATCGAGGTATGGAGGCTCAGTCAGCTGCCGGAGTGCACTGATAAGGGATCACCCAGACAAAACCACTGTAAACGAGCCGCTGCCCGCGGTTGCGGTCTTAGACAATCTTGCAACATAATCTGCAAGGGTAGCAGCCAGATCATCCTCACCTTCAAAAACTTGGAAATCTCCACTGCTGCTAATAGCCAGAGAATCTTCCGTGTTAGACGACATTGGCCTTGGTTCCTTCACGCTCTTGCACAACAATGGAACACCCACAATGCTTTTAAGCCCTTTGTGAGTTCGTGTATAACAACACGAATGTGTGGACAGATTACTCAAGGGTGAGCAGATCGAACTGGAGTGTGGAAATTGGTGTGCAGATAAATAAAAGCGAGTCACCGACTGGTAGATCGAATTGCGGGGAAGGAGTGTTACAGAGAAGAAAGGACTCCAGCAATGGTGGATTTGAGTGGGGTGGGTTAAATCACCACCAAGGTTAAGTGCGTTGTCCTCTTAGGGGATGCATTACAAAAACAAAACAAAAAAATATTCTTTTATTTTTTATTTTATTTTTTATTTTAGAAAGAAACAAAAAAATTAGTTACGTGTAATTAAACTTCCAATGAAGCCATTCACGTAGCAGTAACAACAATAGATTCAGTAGCAATTTGTCAAATGAAAAATGAAAATATTCAAGAGTGAATGTGTCTAGTTGTTGTAACTGCAAATCAAAAAAATAAAAAGATGAATCTAATCTAGTAATTACATGGAACCATTGTTCGATAAAGCTTTGATAAGAATAGTTTCTCTCACTCAGATCATGTTGTAACTCCTCTTCTTCTACTCCGATCTGTTGTTCTTCTTCCTTGATCTCTTGTTTGAATGATTGTTCGCCATCAGATACGCAAGATTCTTTAGATGTTGAATCTTCGTTTGTTTCTTGGGGAGTAGTTGAACCTTCAATTCTTGTCAAGATCTCCTTTTCCAGGGAAGAGGAGATTCCGACTTCTGCAAGGATCTGAGTGAGTAGTTCCAAGCTGACACTCATTGTTAAACCATGTTGAAAGAGATTCTAAAAACAAAAAAATCAGCACACTAAAAATTGAATTAAAAACAAAAGGACCACAGAAATAATCTTGAATTCAATACTCAATTAAACCATCTTACGAGGACTGCTCATTAATTGAGTAATCGAATGCTTCAATTACAACCATGAACCATGAATTCATCAAACATTCTTCACAGTTTCGAAAATCAAACACACTTGCAAAAATTGAAATTCACACTTGCATAAATGTAAACACACCCTACATGCCCTGATCCATAATAGGTCGAGCCCATTACGGTATCTCGAATGTGATGCGTAGGCTATTCCCCACGTCTTACCGCCTTAACACCTCGAAGTTAGGAACATGTCTAAACACACTTGCATGAAAAATCAAACTAAACTTCAATCCATCGTGCCTCCCCGGCAACGGCGCCAAAATGTTGGGTGAAAATGTGTCTGTTTAATTCTGTTGTAGTACTTGCCCAACTATTTAATTTGTCAATCCGAGGTCCGTAGACTTACTAGACACATGCACTATATATGCAGGACTGAAGTGGAACTAATCTAATCTAATCTAAATTACTGAAATCAAGTTAATCTAGAAAAGCATTGAAACACTAACTATGAAAGCAGGAAATTGCATAAAGGAAAAGCAATACAACATGTGAAGAATTGAATGACAAACAACATATGTGAGCTCACAACAATAAAACTATGTCAAATTATATTACAAGAACCAAGTTACAAATCATGAAAGCATAAAAATGAAAAACTAAGAATTCCTTTCCATTATTCATCATTAAAATGAAGAGAGAGCACTCTCTTATATACATGAGGAAGATAACCTTCTCATAATTACATATCCAATATTCTCTCAAGCACTCTCAACTAATTTCCCATTATTACAAGATATGATCCCACAAATCTCTCAAGCATTTTTAACTACTTTCCTATTATTACAAGATATGATCCCTTTGAATCCTCCACAAATCTCTCACATATCTTGGATAAGATATGCCAACCAAATCCTCCATGATTTTCTCCTTGCATAATTATCTCCTTAATATGGTGGAGGAGATATGGATAAGTCTCTTGGAATCAATTCTTCACATATTTCCTACACATCACAAAACTCACATATTCTTGAGATATATATAAAAATATGTATATTTTCTAATATTTAATCATAAATTCACTTGTAATACAAAAATGAATAAAATGGAAATTAAGAAGGTGAAACCCAAATGTATGTATGAAAATGATATCATAAAAGGTTAATGGGATGATGAAATGTAAGGAATAGTGAAGAAAAAGGTGGACGAAAATATGACATTTTTGTGTCCCAACACTAGTCATTAGTCTTTGTTACATCAAGATAGCTTTTCGTGGAGGTTGACGGCTTCTGTGATTGAGATGATTCTTCTGTATATCCAAGACCTATCTTTATCAAAGGAGAATGCTGAACTTTGATAATTTCATTTAAAGTTTCTGATCCTTTAGCAAATCTATGATTGAGAGATTTTGTTTTCTCAAGATCTTTTCTTAGACCCACAATTTCAGATTCTAGTTTTTCATTGTTTTTTTCTTTTTCAGCAAGTTGGTATGTCAAGGTATCTATGATCATATTCTTTTCTTCTAAACAGATTTTGAGTTTAGAGATTTCTTCATGAAAGTTTTCCTCTACTAAAGCATCCCAAAATTCATCCTTGTCATAAGCCATGAGAAGTCTATAATCATCACTATTAGATAAACCATCACTATCCTCTTCTAAACTATCCCAAAAATCATCGCTATCATAAGCCATGAGAAGTCTATAATCTTGATCAGTTTCATCTTCATCACTATTAGATAAACCATCGCTATCTTCATGAGTATAGTAACTCCTTCTATTCACAACTTGTTGTCTATTCCCTTTTGCATATTCCTTTCCTTTTTGATATTTATCTTTATGAGGACATCTAGCAGCATAATGATCGACTCTACCACAAGTAAAGCATTTGAAAGGTAGCTTACCTCTAAACCTTCCAAAACCCTGTTGAAGCTTCTTGACAAAATTTACCTCTTCTTCATCTTCTGAAATGTGTCCTGATTCATTGTGTTCTTCCCTTCCTTTTCCTTTTGCTGAAGCTTTAAATGTGGCTTCTCTCACATCTGATGGACCTCCTTTTCTCATCTCAAAAGTAGTTAGGATTCCGTGAAGCTGTGTCATAGTGATATTCTGCAGATCCTATTTTTATTCAGACACTTTGATTCAAATTTAGCAGACAAGGATCTCAAAATTTTCTCAACTAAGGTAACTTCCTTTATTTCTTCACCCAGATTCTTCATACAATTAACAACCTCATCTATACGTAAGAAGTAACTAGCTATATTCTCATCACTATGCATCTTAAGAGTTTCATACTGAATTCTGAGAGTTTGAAGCTTAGCACGTTTTACCTGAGAGTCTCCTTCGTAGCTCTGAACGATTTTGTCCCATATCTCTTTGGCTGATTTGAGCTGCATGACTTTGACAAACTCTGATTGTGACAAACTTCCTAATAAAGTATTGATAGCTTTGGCATTGGTTTCATATTGCTTTTTACCTGTCGTGTTTGTAGGAACTGTTGATGGAAATTTATATCCTCCTTCCACAATTTCCCAGACATCTGTTCCAAGAGATTGTAGATAGGCTATGGTTCTTATTTTCCAATAAAAAAAGTTTCTCCCATCGAAGATTGGCGGTCTGATGGATCCCATGCTTTCATGATTATTCATCTTGATGGATCTTCCTTCAAGCGATCAAGCTTCTTCTGAAGAACTTGGCTCTGATGCCAATTGTTGAAATAATACTGAGAGGGGGGTGAATCAGTATTATCAGATCAAGAATTTTTCTTTTTCATAATTAGATTTATATATGCTACTTCATAGAGGGGAACTATCATGTACACGCAACTGTCTTTAAGGAAACCAACGTTTATGCAGTAAACTTATGATTCAATTAATTCATCATATGTTGATCTTTAATCAGTGCATAAATACTTCATCAATCATTAAATAGTAACCATGTGTAGTATAAACATAATAAACCATTACACATAAGCAACACACATGAACACCAAGATTTAAGGTGGAAACCCAATGGGGGTGAAAACCACCTGCTGTTGTCATCTTTGTCTTCTTTTAATAATAAGAAAATATATTTACAATCTTGCACTAGTGCAAACTCAGACCATTATGCAGGCTTCTACCTACAGAAGGTTACAACCTTCTCTCATTCTCTAGCTTCTACTGGAAGGGAGCTACAACCCCCTAGCTCTTGTACTAGCCAATATGTTTACTAGTATGTAGGTGCCAACCTACAAAAAACTCCACTCTTCCACCAAGGACCACGTTTCATGAATTTTCAGACTGGATGCCCTTGACTCATCAATAACCCATCAGAAATTTAGAAACTCAAACTTTATCAACCAAGATGCAGTTAATCTAAAACAATCAGATCACTGTCAGCAAAACACTGTGCTAAACCCAGAAACCTGTATCAACATTCAGAACCAACTGAAACCTCAAAAATTCATGTGGCAGACTGTATATGCTACTTCAATTAAGAAAACCTATGTGTATACACTACTTCCTTCAACCCAACCTGTGTATACCTCTAAAGATTATGAATCATAAAATCTTTGAATCACAAACTGTACCAACCAGGAGTGTACTGAACATCTAATGTCAACTTACAAAACTTTACCCAGGAAGGCAATAGAAAACACTTCTTCTCACTTATATAATCAATCAAATATCAACCTCCTTATGCATTCAGATTTACATTCAGATCTAAGAAGACTTCATTGACAGACAACAGTAAAATAGCAGTAGCAATAAATCAGCAATACTAATCTAATAGATCATTCATCTCTAAACATCAAGCCTTTCCTTTGTATATGCTACTTGCAAGAACAGAACCTGCATGTATACGCTCTTTTGCCGAGACGAACCTACGTACAGATCTGCAAATATTGACTTAGAACTTTGTTACAATTCCAAACTTCATACAAACCGAGATCATGATAGATAACGAATAAAACAGACGCAAAAAATCAGATCTAGCCTTAACCAATATCAGATCATTCAAGAATAAGTCATTTCAGGTCTCATGATCCTTATCCAATATTGAGCTCAAGGTGCACATAAATATTTCATATCTAGTCCCAAACATAACCCTGCAAAATAAATATACTTCAGATATAAGTATTCCTTAGAATCTTATTCACTTTCACATATGGCCTTATGATCCTTTCTTCTTTATATAGTATTTGGCCTTTCTCAATACCATGGACCGAATCCACTTAGGAACAATTCCTTGGATCAAATACCACAGACCGAATACCTCGGACTAAATACCTAGGGTCAATATCATGGTCCAAAGATACCTTGGACCAAATACCTCGAACCAAAACCATGGTTTTTGACATGTATGCACTTTGCCTTCTGTGGGAGTGCGTGTGTACATTATACTCTATTTTTGTTCTGAGTACCTCCGTGTATATGTTGCTTGGACTAAGTGAACCTATGTGTATCTCTTAAACTGCTCTTACATCATCTTCTTCCTTCAACTTCTTTATTCTGATCAATAGACCTTAGTTCCATCTTTCTGATCCTCTATACCACTGCCCTACTACCTCTAAATATTTCTGTTAGCCTCTTATCAAAATTGAGCTTACCTATAGAGTTTCCATCAAGGACAATACTTGTATCATAATGCCAACAATCTCCCCCTTTGGACTTGATGGCAACCATGATGGTGTTGACTACTGCAAGCTGTAAAGACTGTTAGAGATACCATACAACACCAAAATACCAAAATACTCTCCCCCTTTGACATCAAGGGCAAAGGGCGGACCACTCTACTCTCCTCCTTTGCATGATGCTATCCATACTCCCCCTGAGTACATGCCGAGTCTACAGAGAGATGATTCAATATAATAACATGACACTATAACTCAACAAAGTGAGTATGACCTCCCTATGACCATGAACTCATACATACATCAATCACCCAACCAAGTGGGGATACACCATATTTGACTCATCTGCCCAACCAAGTGGGGATATACCAAAGTTTATACATGATAGAAATACAACAATTATTACATCATCCATCCCAAGGATATTGGGGAAATAAATTACTTCATAAGACCAATAGAAATCATTGAAATATAGACCATGACAAAGGAAGTTATATCACACTAATGACTGATGCAACTAAGAAATAGTTGAGTTCAACAACCATAATGCCAACAATGTGGAATGTGAACGCTCCCCCTGAACCTGTGCTACCACTGTTTTTTTGTTAGAAAAACATATACGTGCTTTCAGCCAAGGAAACCCGCGTGTACCCATGCATATACTACATGAAACCAACGTGTAGTAAACATCCTCTGAAAAACTGGATTTAATAGCAGGGTGATGCAACAACAACTCCCAGCTTTTGTCTGAGATATTCAATTTTTTCTCTGGACAGTGGGTTAGTGAATATATCAGCAACTTGTTCTTTGGAGGGGACATACTCCAATTTGACCTTTTGTTCAAGCACTTGTTCTTGTATAAAATGGTACTTGATGGGTATGTGCTTGGTATTGGAGTGCATGACTAGATTGTTTGAAATACTGATGGCACTTGTATTATCACATAGAATGGATATGGGTGGAGTACATGTGATTTGAATGTCTTGTAGAGTTTGCATCATCCAAGGTAATTGTGTGCAGCAAGATGTAGCAGCCACATATTTTGCTTCAGCTATAGATAAAGCAATTGAAATTTGTTTCTTATTGAACCAAGACACTAACCTGGAACCCATATAGAATGCACCACCACTAGTGATTTTTCTATCATCAACACTTCCTACCCAATCTGCATCTGTATATCCATGAAGAGTAAGATCTGCATCTCTAGGATACCATAGTCCAAAGTCCTGAGTTCCTTCAAGGTATTTGAAAATTCTTTTGACTGCCTGAAGGTGTGATTCCTTTGGATTTTCTTGGAATCTTCCAACTATTCTTACTGTATGCATGATGTCAGGTCGAGTACCTATTAGATAAAGTAGACTGCCAATCATGGATCTGTAAGTTGGTTGATGTACTGTTGATGATTCATCATTTGAGCTAAGACTACATCCTATCACCTTTGGAGTACATACAGGTTTAGAATCTTCCATTCCGTACTTTTTCAAGATCTACTTGAGATATTTGGTTTGTGAAAGAAAAATACCATCTTTAGTTTGTTGAACTTGTAGACCAAGAAAATAGGTAAGTTCACCAAGCAAGGACATTTCAAATTCTTGTTGCATTATTGAAGCAAAATTCTGACTCATGGATTCTTCATTGCTACTAAATATGATATCATCAACATAAACAATAATAATTAGAAATTTATCATTTTCAATCTTTGTATATAAATTTCTATCTGCAGAACCTTTTGTAAAACCTTGTTGGTGTAGATATTTGTCAAGGCGGTAATACCAAGCCCTTGGAGCCTGTTTCAGACCATAGAGAGCCTTTTTGAGTCTGCATACAAGTTTTGCATCATTTCCAAGAATGAATCCTTCTGGCTGTTCAATATAAACTTCTTCTTCTAAATCTCCATTAAGGAAGCCTGATTTTACATCCATTTGGTATACTTTGAATTTACGAAAACTGGAAAGAGCAAGAAACATTCTTATGGCTTCAAGTCTGGCAACAGGTGCAAAAGTTTCTTCAAAATCTATACCTTCTTGTTGAGAATACCCTTTACAAAAAAGTCTGGCCTTGTTTCTAATGACTTCTCGATTTTCATTCAGCTTGTTCTTGAATATCCATTTAGTTCCTATAATATTTTTATCATAAGGTCTAGGAACTAATTCCCAAGTTTCATTCTTTTCAATTTGATCAAGTTCTTCATCCATGGCCTTGACCCAACATTAATCTTTGCATGCTTCATTTACATTTTGAGGTTCAGTGGAGGATAGTAATGCTAGATATCTTGAGGTCCCTGTAATAGTTCTTCTTGTCTGTACACTAGCCTCCCTTTCTCCTAAAATTTGAGTTTCTGGATGATATTTCTAAACATACCTGGACGAAGTCTTTTATTCTACCATTATATCTTCTTCTGGTGCTTCATTGGTTTCTTCTTCAATATAATTTTGATTTGATGTGGGAAAGTAATCCCCATCTTCCTAATTGTCATAATCTTCTGTTGATTTTATCTATTTTGGATTTCTGCATGCTTCATCAACTACAACATAAATTCTTTCAACAATTTTCCCAATTCTTTTATTATAACATTTATATCCTTTACTTCTAGAAGAATAACCAAGAAGAATCCCCTCATCTGCTCTGGGTTCAAACTTACCAAGTTTTTCATCAGTCCTTTTGATAAAACATTTGCTTCCAAAAACTTTAAAGTATTTTACAGTAGGAGTCTTACCATACCAAAGTTCATGTGGAGTTTGAGTGCTATTTACCCAAACATTTGATTTGTTGAGAATAGTCACGGCAGCGAATGCACCTTCACCCTAGAAGGTTGCAGGAGTTCCAAATTCATCTAACATGGCTCGAGCCATTTGTTGAACTGTTCTGTTCATCCTTTCTACTACACCATTTTGTTAAGGTGTACTTGCAGTGGAGAATTCCCTTTTTATTCCATGTTTTTCACAAAATTCAAAGAATTCATCTGATATAAATTCCCCTCCTCGATCAGATCTAAGGCATTTGATTTTTCGGTCTAATTCATTTTCAACCAAAGCTTTGAAGGCTTGGAACTTTTCAAATGCTTCATATGTATGCTTTAGAAGACCTATCCAACACATTCTGGAAAAATCATCAATGAACAAAATAAAGTATTCTTCTCCACAAGGTGACTTTTTCCTTATTGGTCCACATAAATCAGTATGGATAAGTTCAAGAGGCTTATTAGTTGACCCTTCTTTTTCCATGAAGTGAACTCTGGTTTGCTTACCGATTTGGCATGGTTTGCATATTGTTTTTCTGGGATGCTGATATTTAGAAGATCACGAACAGCCTTGAGTCTGCATGCTTTTCTTATTTGAGAAAATCTTAGATGTCCCAATATTCTATGCCATAGCCAGTTTTCATCACTTTTTCTTAGATAGCACTATTTTTGTCCTCCTTTGAGTATTTATAAGTTGTTTGGAGTTCTTGTACCTTTGATCATGGCCTCTCCTGTATCAAGCTCACGAACAACACATCCATTTGATCGAAATGCCACTTCATTTCCTTGATCACACATTTGACTGACACTCAATAGGTTATGCTTTAAACCATCTACATACATAACATTTCCAGCTTTAACCTTTTCTTTCAAGAAAACAGAACCTTTACCTTTTATGACAGCTGGAGTGTCATTTCCAAATGAGACATTCTTTTCCTTTTCTAAGGCATTATATGAGTGAAGTTTCTCTTTGTCACCTGTCATATGTTTGGAGCATCCACTATCGATGTACCACTAATTTTCTTGTCCTTCTGCATACAAGGCTATACCACATCTTTTTGTTTGAGATTCTTTCCTTCTCCATATCTTGGGATTTAATGGCATTTTCTCCTTTTGAGGTGTTTTCCGAAATTTTCTCCTGCATTCAGATTCTTCATGACCAAAGTTGTTACAAATTGAGCATTCTATTTCATTTTCAAGAGGAGAAAAGTTATTATAGGAACTTATCTTGATCCCTGTTACATTCCTTTGATTTCGTGCTTCTCTAGTCATGATGGTTTTGTAAGCAACACATTGAGCAGCTTTATGCCAAAATTATGACATGAAAAACATTTCCCACTAAAGAAGTTTCTGCGACTATCGAATCTATTTACCTGTTGATTGTAGTTTCTATTGATATTCATATTTGGTGCAAATTGAGTATGATTTGCCTGAGGTTATGACGATTGTCATACTGTTCGCTGGTCTTTGCTGCATCAAGATAGCTTTTGGTGGAGGTTGACAGCTTCTGTGATTGAGATGCATCTTCAGTGTATCCAAGACTTATCTTTATCAAAGGAGAACACTGAAATTTGATAATTTCATTTAAAGTTTATGATCCTTTAGCAAATTTAAGATTGAGAGATTTTGTTTTCTTAATATCTTTTCTTAGACCCACAATTTCACATTCTAGTTTTTCATTGTGTTTTTCTTTTTCAGAAAGTTGGTATGTCAAGGTATCTATGATCATATTCTTTTCTTCTAAATAGATTTTGAGTTTAGAGATTTCTTCATGAAAATTTTCCTCTTCTAAAGCATGCCAAAATCATCATTGTCATAAGCCATGAGAAGTCTATAATCATCACTATTAGATAAACCATAACTATCCCCTTCTAAACTATCCCAAAAATCATCGCTATCATAAGACATGAGAAGTCTGTAATCTTGACCAGTTTCATCTTCATCACTATTAGATAAACCGTTGCTACCTTCATGAGTATAGTAACTCCTTCTATTCACAACTTGTTTCCTATTCCCTTTTGCATATTCCTTTCCTTTTTCATATTTATCTTTATGGGGACATCTGGCAGCATAATGACCAACTCTACCACAAGCAAAACATTTTAAAGGTAGCTTACCTCTGAACCTTCCAGAACCCCGTTGAAGCTTCTTGACAAAATTTACCTCATCTTCTTCTTCTGAAATGTATCCCAATTCATTGTGTTCTTCCTTTTCTTTTCCTTTTGTTGAAGCTTTAAATGCGGATTCTCTCATATCCGATGGACCTCCTTTTCTCATCTTAAAAGCAGTTGGGATTTTGTGAAGCTGTGTCATAGTGATATTCGGTAGATCCTGTTTTTCTTCTAGGCAGACACTTGATTCAAATTTAGCAGACAAGGATCTAAAAATTTTCTCAACTAAAATAACTTCTTTTATTTCTTCACCCAGATTCTTCATACAATTAACAACCTCATCTATACGTAAGAAGTAACTAGCTATATTCTCATTACTATGCATATTAAGAGTTCCATACTGAATTCTGAGAGTTTGAAGCTTAGCACATTTTACCTGAGAGTCTCCTTCGTAGCTCTGAACCATTTTGTCCCATATCTCTTTGGCTAATTTGAGCTACATGACTTTGACAAACTCTGATTGTGACAAACTTCCCAATAAAGTATTGACAATTTTCACATTGATTTCATATTTCTTTTTACCTGCCGTGTCTGCAGGAATTGTTGATGGAAATTTATATCCTCCTTCCACAATTTTCCAGACATCTGTTCCAAGAGATTGTAGATAGAATGTGGTTCTTATTTTCCAATAAACAAAGTTTCTCCCATCGAAGATTGGCAGTCTGATGGATCCCATGCTTTAGTGATTATTCATCTTGATGGATCTTCCTTCAAGCGATCAAGCTTCTTGTGAAGAACTTGGCTCTGATACCAATTGGTGGAAATAATACTGAGAGGGGGGATGAATCAGTGTTATCAGATCAAGAATTTTTCTTTTTCATAATCAGATTTATATACGCTACTTCAAAGAGGGGAATTAGCGTGTACACGCAACTGTTTTGAAGGCAACCAATGTTTTTGTAGTAAACTTATGATTCAGTTAATTCATCATACGTTGATCTTTAATCAGTGCACCAGTACTTCATCAATCATTAAACAGTAACCATGTGCAGTATAAACATAATAAACCATTGCACATAAGCAATACACATGAACACCAAGATTTAAGGTGGAAACCCAATGTGGGTGAAAACCACTTGCTACTGTCATCTCTGTCTTCTTTTAATAATAAGAAAATCTATTTACAATCTTGTACTGGTGCAGACCCATACCAGTACGTAGGCTTGTACTTGCAGAAGGTTAAAACCATCTCTCATTCTCTAGCTTCTACTTGAAGGGAGCTACAACCCCCTAGCTCTTGTACCAGCCAATATGTTTACTAGTATGTAGGTGCCAGCCTACAAAAAACTCCACTCTTCCACCACGGACTATGTTTCATGAATTTTCAGATTGGATGCCCTTGATTTATCAATAACCCGTCAGAAATTTAGAAACTTAAACTTCATCAACCAACATGCAGTTAATCTGAAACAATCAAATCATTGTCATCAGAACACTGCGTTGAACCCAGAAACCTATATCAACATTCAAAACCAACTGAAACCTTAAAAATTCATGTGTCAGACTGTATACGCTACTTCAATGAAGAAAACATGCGTGTATACGCTACTTCCTTCAACCCAACTTGCGTATACCTCTAAAGATTCTGAATCATAAAATCTCTGAATCACAAACTATACCAACCAGCAGTGTACTGAACATCTATTATCAACTTACAAAACTTTACACAGGCAGGCAACATAAAACACTTCTTCTCACTTATACAATAAATCAAATATCAACCTCCTTATGCATTCAGATTTACATTCAGATCTAAGAAGACTTCATTGACATATAACAGTAAAATAGCAGCAGCAATAAATCAGCAATACTAATCTGATAGATCAATCATCTCTGAACATCAAGCCTTTCTTTTGTATACGCTACTTGAATTAACAGAACCTACGTGTATACTCTCTTTTGCCGAGACGAACCTACGTACAGATCTGCAAATAATGACTCAGATCTTTGTTGCAATTCTAGGCTTCAGACAAACCCAAATCATGATAGATAACGAATAAAACAGATTTAGAACATCAGATCTAGCCTCAACCAATATCAAATCATTCAAGAATAATTCATTTCAGGTCTCATGATCTTGATCCAATATTGAACTCAAGGTGCACATAAATATTTCAGATCTAGTCCCAAACATAACCCTGTAACATAAAATATACTTCAGATAGAAGTATTCCTTAGAATCTTATTCACTTGCACATCTGGCCTTATGATCCTCTCTTCTTTATATAGTATTTGGCCTTTCTCAATACCATGGACCGAATCTACTTAGGACCAATACCTTGGATCAAATACCACAGACCGAATACCTCGGACTAAATACCTAGGGTCAATATCATGGTCCAAAGATACCTTGGACCAAATACCTCAGACCAAAACCATGGTTTTCAACATGTACGTGCTTTTCCTTCTGTGGGAGTGTGTGTGTATGTTATACGCTATTTCTGTTCTGAATGCCTACGTGTATACACTACTTGAACTAAGTGAACCTGCGTGTATCTCTTAAGCTGCTCTTACATCATCTTCTTCCTTCAACTTCTTTATTCTGATCAATAGACCTTAGTTCCATCTTCCTAATCCTCTGTACCACTGCCCTATTGCCTTTGAATATTCCTGTTAGCCTCTTATCAAAACTGAGTTGACCTATAGATTTGCCATCAAGGACAATATTTGTATCATAATGCCAACAATCTCCCCCTTTGGACTTGATGGCAACCATGATGGTGTTGACTACTATAAGCTGTAAATGCTGTTAGAGATACCATACAACACCAAAATACCAAAATACTCTCCCCCTTTGACATCAAGGGAAAAGGGCAGACCACTCTACTCTCCTCCTTTTCATGATGCTATCCATACTCCCCCTGAGTACATGTCGAGTCTGCAGAGAGATGATTCAATATAATAACATGACACTATAACTCAACAAAGTGAGTATGACCTCCCTATGACCACGAACTCATACATACATCAATCACCCAACCAAGTGGGGATACACCATATTTGACTCATCTACCCAACCAAGTGGGGATATACCAAATTTTATACATGACAGACATACAACAATTATTACATCATCCATCCCAAGGATATTGGGGAATTAAATTACATCATATGACTAATAGAACTCATTGAAATATAGACCATGACTTGTGCTTTCCTGCTATTCCTTTTCCTTCTTACTCCAAAAATCCAAGTATCCACACTACTCCAAGAGTGCTCCAAGAAAACTCTAAGTATCCAAGAGTATGAGAGAGAGAGAGAGAGAGTAGGGAGAGAGCTCCAAAACTGAACTGACAAAAGTCCGTGAACTGATCTTCATAAGACTTTTTATTAATGAGGCCTCTATTTTCTTCATTTTCCTCCTCACATGAAATCTATGACCTTTCACCTCCCTTTTCTCCTAATTTCCATTATTTTCATAAATAAATGTGCCAAAATGCCTTTTTGCCTTTCCAAAGCCCTTGCCATTTCCTTTTCCAATTTCCTTAGCCATTAATTAACCACAATTGATCCTCTTCACTATTCGTTTTCCCAACATTAAGCTCTGAATACGTGTCCCATCAACCGTGGTTATCATTTTTCCTTTATTAACTTTTTACATGGATTTTTGACCAGGGTTGTTACACTTTTTCATTACTAGGGCATAATCTCGTAGCGATGCACCATTCAAGAACTTTTTCTAGATTCTGTAAGGCTTGGTCAAATTCATTGCTAGAGGGAGTGAAATCATCCATCTATAGTTCAAGTCCTTCACTAATTAAATCGGAAAAAATACTCAAGATTTCCCTCTGGAAAGTGGTTGGTGCATTTCACAGCCCAAATGGTAAAACCCTATATCCAAATGTTCCCCATGGACAGGTGAACATGGTTTTGTCCTGATCTTCAGGAGCAATATGGATTTGATTATATCCACCAAAACCATCCAAGAAAGAGAAAAAAATATTTCTAGCAAGAGTGTCAAGGACCTGATCTACAAATGGAAGAGGAAAGTGATATTTTTGTGTAGCTTTATTCAATTCTCTGTAATCCACACAACTTCTCCATTTTCCATTTTTCTTAGGGACCAAAACCAGTGGTGAAACCCACTGGCTGTCAGAGATAGGATATATAAAATTAACATCAAGAATCTTTTACAACTCTTATTTTACTATATCCCTAAGGTGTGGATTTAATCTTTGTTGAGGCTGGCAAATGGCATGGGCATCATTTTCTATATAAATGTTATGTGTACACAATTAAGGATCGGTGCCTCTCATATCGGAATATTCCCAAGCAAAAGACAGTTTATATTTCTGGAGGATTTAAATTAATTTTTTATGTTGCAGGTCATCCAAATTAGCACTAATGTTCAAAGTCTTACCAAGTTCAATTTTGATGGGAACACTATTATGAATTGTAGTTGTGGGTATATGATCATTATTCAAAATCTCTAGTGGATCTCCCTGGGCCTCATTATCAAGCATAGCTTTTAACATTTGACATGTTGGATTCCCAACAATAGAAGGTTGGTGGATATAAGATGAGATTTTTAACAACAGTTCATTTTGCAATCATCATATTCCTTGTTTTTCATCCTATATATGCATCTGTAGTTTCCAGCCATGGTCTCCCTAATATCAAAGGATGTCCATCCAACCTATTTCTAGAATTGATAAACAGAAAGTCCACTGGGTACTCCCAAGAATCTACAGAAATGATAATATCATCCAGAGTGCCTTCTGGTTTTACTACCTATTATCGCTCCGTAGTTTTCTCTAGGATGAAAGGAGAAAACTCAGAGGTAACCACAGACCTCTTTTGATTGATAGATTTGTCTTCTTCAATCGTACGGGGATCCCTCACTCGAGAAATATAAAGACTTTAAAGCACAAATTTAGCAGAGACCATTTCTGACAATGAAATTCTAAAGATGTTTGGTTGAAAAATGAGTGGTCGGCTAGGTAATAACACATGATAAATTTTTCTTTTTATTCATTTTCTTATGCAAGTAAACCGACATCTATTACAAGGGATTTTCATTATGACTTGGGATACAATGAAAGGTTGTAGTATAGAAGGGACAAACTGAAACAAAATAGACAATTTCTTCCTCTGAAAATAAACAATGTTTCTTTTACATGAGAAAGAAAGGATAGATGAAAGAGATAACATACATGAGTATAAGACATTCCATTTGCAACTGAAACGTGAAAACGGTTGAAAAGAGCAGCTTAATTGAAGTCTAAGTCAATTGAAATCATAATACTCATATAACACAAAAAGTCAATAGAATAACTAAGCAATAAACAAAAATAATCCAAGACATCATACCATAAGAATCCTTGTACAGTGGAATCAATATCCCTCAATACATAAGCACTGCACCATGAATCAATCACAAAAGAAAAAATTGTAGAAAAATGAAACCAACACAATGTTGAACCATCAACAAACTTTTCAATCTATTTTTCTAGTTTAAATAGACATCAAATAGCAAATCCAAAGTGTTTAGATGCATCACATCATTGATCCAACAGAGGATCGAATCAAAGTAAAAAGAGGAAATATTTTTGTTGTTTTAAAGTCTTTTTCCTCTAATGATCAAAAATAAAAAAACATAAAGCATTCATATCCTCAACAAAAACACTAAATCATTGTAAAATCACTCTTGTTTTCGAAGCATATCTTCATGGATCAAAAGCAGCAAAAAGAATGACAGCTAGCTGTGGAATGCGCAGTGACTGAGTAACAGTTGGGCAGTGACTGTGTTGGAACGTTTTCTTTCAAACTTGACACGTGGATGGAAACTGATGGTGTAAATTGGCTACCACCTCTGCTACTTGTTCACCCATTTAAACTTTGACATCTGGCATCTTCGTCGCCTCTATGAACACCTCCCACAAACTGAAATTAAATTGCGCGACACTGGTAACCTCAGAGAAGCACTGCATGAAACTGGTAAACTTAGAAAACACTGCACGACACTGGTAAACTCAGAAAACATTGTGCGACACTGATAACCCTTTGTGCGGCACTGCGCAAACACTGGTAGCCTCTGCGCAACATTTTGTAGCATCCGCGTAGCGGGACAATTTTTTGAATATATCTCCCAAATAGTAATACTTGTGTAAAAACTAAAGGAGTTGATTGTAGACGATACTTTTTTCAAGATATAACTCTCTCAGTTTCTCCAAATTCTTCCCCATTTTCCTAGAAAATGATTTGCAAAACAATGACTTAAAACATGAAATTTACAAATTGTGGAAAATGAGCTTTGAATATGCATTCGAAGCTCTCGATCTATGACACCTGTGCAAAATCTGGAAGAGGTTATTGTGCTTTTCCTTGTCCTTTAGAAAAAACTCTTTTAGTTTCCCAAAATTCTCTTTCATGTGGTTGGAAATCGTTCTACCAAATGGTGACTAAAATAGAGTCCTTCATTTGTTATATCCATCCCTATTTCAACTGTATTGCTCTTGTAGTAGGCCTGCTAGACTCCATCTCAAGCTTCTTGGGTTGTTCTTCAAATGCAACCTACTTACCTTTGCCTTGTTTTGTGATTTCATAGAACGCCTTTTGTAATGATTTTGAAAATGATTCAAAATTATGCTAACATAGTTTGACTTGATGTTTAATCAGCACTCCATATAACAACACTTGAAAAGAAATCATTTGGAGTGTGGGGGCATAGCAAAATCTAGGGAAATGATGTGGTATGATGAATGATTGATTTATAATGGATATGGGCAGGGATTAATCATCATTCAAAATGATGTTTAGGCAAGGGAAATTTAGGTCTAGGAACTTATACTTAGGATAAAATGGGGGTATAGGCCTAAATCAGAAAATAGGGATGATGTGAATTTTTAGGAATGTTGTGTTGTGTTATATTCTTTCCACGACTACCTCACATGTGGGGGGATTACAGGGGGGGCCAGAGACCCCCCATACATTGTGCCAGGTGCTACTGGGGTCACAGGGGGGTATGTAGGGGTGCGGTAGCCCCCCTGTACAAGGTCTAGGGCAGTGCCCCAGGAAATTTTTTTTGGACCCTATATTAGTTGGGCGGACCTACCTATGGTTTTGTGCATGGATTTTGGACATGGTTTTGGGCATGATGGTTTTCATTCCATGGTATTTTGTAGATTCGGTCAAGGGAACTACAATTATGTTCTAATCCAGGGTTAATGGATTGGGGTTTATAAATGCTTCGGCATGTATATATATATATGTATTGTAACATTGAAAGGAACATAATGAAAAATCAATCTAGTAGTCCCAATTTTGGGATCCAAGGGAAAATCTCTATCTATATCTATTTTATGTTTTATTCTCTCACCATTATTTATTTTCTGTTTTTAGAATTCATATGCAGGTAATTTATGTACAGGGTTAAAACCTACAAGGAATAGGGGAATTTAAGATAACAAGGGAATAAGGGGATGAGAATAGAGGAAAAATATTGGGATATTAATGACTATATTGCTTTAACATCATTCCGTTGACTGTAGACACACGACCAAGTAGACATCTTAACCAACTCTTAGTATCCTGACTCAACAGTCGTCATAACATCTCTCAATACTTAGACACCCCTTCCCATGGTTGGACTTTAATGATCAAGGTGATGACTAGCCTCAAAATGACTTTCTAGACAATACAAGATAAAACTTATAACAATGATAATGTTTATGAATTTGACCCCCTCCAAGACAACAAAATGATTGTTCGAAGACCTTCGACTAATCAATTAACCTACTCCAACACTACCAATTTGTCATCTAGTTCCATCATAATGGAGGTTGGTTTTAATGTTGTGATCCAAAATATCCCACAGGTTTCTACAATCAATATGTTTATTTTAGCTCCTAAGTCCACTAAGGTATTTGGGAAGTTATGACCCTAAATTTGAACAGTAACAACTGGGTTTCCAAGGTCATCATATTTAATAGGTATTTTCTTCCCTAAAATAAGATCAGAAAGTGTCCCCAAAACATGGACTCTAGGAGAGTCTTTTGGTTTTTTCCCAATATTTTTGACACAGGTTTATTTGATATTTTTAGCATATATCGGGACATCCCGAATGGCCTGGAGAAGAGGGATTTTAATACATAATTTTTTTAGTTCCCCTACGAGATCGAAATCAGAATAGACTGATGGTTTGATCACAGTAAGTCTCTCAGGGAATGGAGGAGCATCATTCATAGTTTTAGTAGACTCTTTTTGTTTGGTTGACTTGTCAGGTTCCTCTATTTCGGCAACAACTACGATGGGAGGAGGGTGTTCTGCTAAAGGCTACTATTTAATAATATTTTCATTGCCTACCTACTCTCGGTTTACTTTACTGTCTTCAGGAAATATATTCCGTCCAGATCTCGGCCACAACTCATTACATTCAAAGGAAGTAGAACCACAATATGAGTTTTCAAAAATCTCTAAATATTGGATGGGTCTGTTATTCAGATTAGGATTCGATTGAGCAGGTAATTGAGGAAGCAATCGAGGTGGAACATTTGGGGGGAATTGAAGTGGAGCTTGCAATGGTGGTTGTGACTGAGGAAACATTTTGACAGATGGATTAACCAGTCCCATGGGACACTGCCAATTTTGAGACCACATTGGTCCCTATGTAGATGAGTTTTCCCAATGTGAAGGGTATGAGTTATTTGATGGGTTTTTCCATGAATATGTAGGATACTATTGATTTGGCCACAAGGGTCTAGCGAATGGTTGATTTATCCAAGGTGGTGCAGAGTATGGCTGAGATTTCCAAGTGGTATTAAAAGGTTGTTTACCCTACCACATTGATTCAGGAATCTATTGCTGAGCATATTGCCTGGAATAAAATAGAGAAGGAACAACATCATACCTAGAGGGAGAGTATGGCACTACCGTCGTTGTTCCATGAGATACGTTGGCTCTAGATCTTCCTAAAGTTCCTCCATTACATCCTTCAATCCAAGGGGTGAGTTACAACGTTCGGTTGAGTGATATTTAGAGTAGATACTCATGTATGTTATCTCTTTCATCTATCCTTTCTTTCTCATGTAAAAGAAACATTGTTTATTTTCAGAGGAAAAATTTTTCTATTTTGTTTCAATTTGTCCCTTCTATACTATAACCTGTCATTGTATCCCAAGTCATGATGAAAAGCCCTTGTAATAGATGTCAATTTACTTGCATAAGAAAATGAATAAAAAGACAAATTTATCATGTGTTATTACCTAGACTTTTTAGCCAAATATCTTCAAAATTTCATTGTCAAAACTGGTCTCTATTAAATTTGTTCTTTAAAGTCTTTATATTTCTTGAGTGAGGAAGCCCCATATGATTTAATAAGACCAATTTATCAACCAAAAAAGGTCTGTGGTTACCTCTGAGTTTTCTCCTTCCATCCTAGAGAAAACTACGGAGCGATAACAAGTAGTAAAACCAGAAGGCACTCTGGATGATATTACCGTTTCTGTAGATTCTTGGGAGTACCTAGTGGACTTTCTGGTTATCAATCCTAGAAATAGGTTGGATGGACACCCTCTGATATTAGGGAGACCATGGCTGGAAACTGCAGATGCATATATAGGATGCCAAACAGGGAATATGACGATTGCAAAATGAACTGTTATTAAAAATCTCATCTTATATCCACCCACTAGATGCAACCTATCAGTGGGAAATTATCAATCATTCCCTCCCAAATATCATGAAGAAAATTTGCGTTCTCCTCTTACTTTGGATGAAGCTCTTATTTTTAAAAGGAAAACTGAGGATGATGTAATTAGTGGCTTTATTAACCAACCTTCTATTGTTGGGAATCCAACATGTCAAATGTTAAAAGCTATGCTTGATAATGAGGCCCAGGGAGATCCACTAGAGTTTTTGAATAATGATCATATAACCACAAATACAATTCATAATAGTGTTCCCATCAAAATTGAACTTGGTAGGACTTTGCACATTAATACAAATCTGGACGACATGCAACATAAAAAATTAATTTAAATCCTCCAAAAATATAACAGTCTTTTTCTTGGGAATATTCCAATATGAGAGGCATCGATCCTTAATTGTGTACACATAAAATTTATATAGAAAACGATGTCCATGCCATTCGCCGGCCTCAACAAAGACTAAATCCACACCTTAGGGATATAGTAAAACAAGAGTTATAAAAGATTCTTGATGTTAATTTTATATATCCTATCTCTGACAGCCAGTGGGTTTCATCACTGGTTTTGGTCCCTAAGAAAAATGGAAAATGGATAATTTATGTGGATTATAGAGAATTGAATAAAGCTACACAAAAATATCACTTTCCTCTTCCATTTGTAGATCAAGTCCTTGACACTCTTGCTAGAGATAATTTTTTCTCTTTCCTAGATGGTTTTGGTGGATATAATCAAATCCATATTGCTCTTGAAGATCAGGACAAAACCACGTTCACCTGACCATGTGGAACATTTGGATATAGGGTTTTACCATTTGGGCTCCGCAATGCACCAACCACTTTCCAGAGGGAAATCTTGAGTATTTTTTCCAATTTAATTAGTGAAGGACTTGAGCTATACATGGATGATTTCACTCCCTATGGAAACGGATTTGACCAAGCCTTACAGAATCTATAAAAAGTTCTTGAATGGTGCATTGCTACAAGATTATGCCCTAGTAATGAAAAAGTGTAACAACCATGGTCAAAAATCCATGTAAAAAGTTAATAAAAGAAAAATAATAACCACGGTTGATGGGACACGTATTCGAAGCCTAATGTTGGGAAAATGAATAGTGATGAGGATCACTTGTGGTTAATTAATGGCTAAGGAAATTGGAAAAGGAAATGGCAAGGGCTTCGGAAAGGCAAAAATGGAATTTTGGCACATTTATTTATGAAAATAATGGGAATTAAGAGAAAAGGGAGGTGAAAGGTCATAGATTTCATGTGAGGAGGAAAATGAAGGAAAATAATGGAAAATGAAGAAAATAGAGGCCTCATTAATAAAAAGTATTATGAGGATCAGTTCATGGACTTTTGTCAGTTCAATTTTGGAGCTCTCTCCCTATTCTCTCTCTCTCATACTCTTGGACACTTAGAGTTTTCTTGGAGAACTCTTGGAGGAGTGTGGATACTTGGATTTTTGGACTAAGAAGGAAAAGGAAGAGCAGGAAAGCACAAGTGGACATCGGGATCAACAACTACAGTGGGTTTTTCTTGCAGGAACTAAGTTGCATGTATGTTTTCCTCACTAGTTTTGGCATACAAGGCATATGCATGTGGTTTATTGGTTATAATATGTCATTGGCATGAAGGATTTCCTAGATTGACAGTGGATTTTCATAGCCTTGCCATTTCCTACATATCCATGGTGTTGTGGGTTCATTTATTTGTTTTTTTGGTTGGTTCTCATGTTTCATTTAGCTTGGGTTGAGTTACTAGTTCCTGGAAGCCCTATAACAACTTGGGTTGAGTTACTAGTCCTCTAAAGTATTTGACACCACCATAAACCAACCTTATAATAAAACCCCAAAGAAAGTCAAAATTTCACTACTTAACCAATGAGTGAGAAACATAAACAAACATGAGATAAAAGGGAGTCATGGTCACAATAATACATCAAGGATCTGGGTCTTGAAACTCCATCATAAAAAACTAGGATATGTGACATGAGTCTGGTATCCCTACACAACCCTAGACCAGATAAGACTCAACACATATTTCCTTCCTCTTCCATTGAAGACACATGGATGATTGATACAAGGCAGGGGATAAATCAAGCAAGCATTCTAATAGGCCAACACAAAGAATGATTGAACGAGAAATTCCAAAGATCATTCACCCCAAATCGTCCAAAGACACCATAAAGGGGGATTATAATAAAGCTTCAATGAACATAATAGATTCACCATCAAGGCAATGGCTAAGAAAAACAAATTGAAAACTACATGAGACAATTAAGTGTTGTAATCATAAAAATATAGCCAGTCTCAGGGGCCTGAGACTTCACCATTAAACAAAAAGTGAGTGGCTAGATACCGGGTCCTCCACAAGCCTTGGAAAAACTTACACAACAACACAAACTTCCTTCCTTACGCATTATAGATGCTAACAACCCTACAAAAAGAGAAATGAAATATAACAAAACTAGAACTAAGAAAATAAAGGATATTACGTACAAGCTAGTGCTTTTGCACCCTGTGAAGAGAAAAGGCCACCCCACTAAACTAGAAAATTGGTTGTTTTGCCTCTGTCTCAATGTACTCATATCCCAAACTAGCATAATTGCACCACCACTAAAACATAATTGCATCTCCTTTCACATTCACTGCCCACAGCAGGCTATGATAGGTAGGCAAGTGACAAGCCACAAGAAAGAATGTTTTGCATGGAATAAACCATGAGGGAGGTCTTGTTAACACCCTCTGCCACACAAGTTTTAGGGTTGAGAAACATGCGATACATCCACCATCTTTGTTCTTCTATATTTCACTTAGCCATATGATGTCCCATTAATCATAGGGTCCTACGAATCATCAATTTGCATTAAAATTTGTGGGGATGTTCTGCCATGTCCATCAGTTCTTGCGCAAAGTGGGATAGTGGTAGTTTAGTTCCCTCCCTTCCGCCACCGCCCCCTGAACCAGTGCAAATACATCGCCACCAAATCAAAATCACATCTAAGTTCACCTTCACTTTCCATGTTGAGCTCTGTAGGCATTTAAGTGGCAAGCCACATGAAAGAATGTTGTGCATGGAATACACCATGAGGGAGGCCTTGTTAACACCCTCTGCCACATGAGTTTCAAGATCAAGAAATGTGCAATACATCCACCACCTCCGCTCTTCTGTATTCCACTCAACCATATGATGTCCTATTAATGATATGGTCCCACAGACCATCAATATGCATTAAACTTCATGAGAATGTGTTGCCACATCCTCGGTTCTTCAATCAAGGGAGACAATGACAGTGTCTACCACCCCTATATGTCTTGAAAGTCACACCTTCTAGAACATTATTTTTATTTATTTTTATTTAATCAAATATATATAATTAATATTTAATCAAATATACATATAGTTAATATAAATTATTACTAAAATATTTTTTAAACACTTGTAAGATTAACCTATGATCTCAAAACTTGTGATATCTATTCTATTAAGAATGAAACCCTCAAATTTATTTATACAAAAGTTATAAAATGACTTAATATAGTTCAAAGTAGTGTCTTTACCTGTGTTAAAAAGTCAAATGTCTCCACCATTATATCTGTTCCTTAGTTATTTACACTAATTGATTTTTAGATGAACAAATCTACAGTTTCTTAAAGGTTGATTTAATTATTAAAAACCGAGTTGTGATTTTGATGATTAATGTTGCTTCGATTCGAAATTTGATAAACCAAAAATTGCTAATATGAAAACCCATTAGAATATTCAGAAATCAAATTATGCCAACGTCAAAGGCAAAACTTGCTTTAAGAAAATAAGATGCCTTACAGAACCTTTAATATAGTTCAAAGCAGTGTCTTTACCTGTGTTAAAAAGTCAAAAGTCTCCACCATTACATCTCTTCCTTACTTATTTACATTAATTGATTTTTAGTTGAACGAATCTACAGTTTCTTAAAGGTCGATTTAATTATTAAAAACCGAGTTGTGATTTTGATGATTAATCTTGCTTCGATTCGAAATTTGATATACCAAAAATTGCTAAAATGAAAACCCATTAGAATCTTCAGAAATCAGATTATGCCAACGTGAAAGACAAAACTTGCTTTAAAAAAATAAGATGTCTTACAGAACTCACTGTATATATCCCTTACACTGTTCACTGTATCTGCCCGTGGCAGAGTCATATATAGAGAGAAACAAATAAATAGAGGATAATGACCTTATCTCGATCACTGCAAAAAAAAAAAAATCAAACTACAAGCGTTGTACGTCACTGAGGATAATTACATTACCTCGATTACTTTGCGAAACACCAAACTGAAAGAGTTGTAGGTTCATTATAAGAGAGTCCAAAATCCATTACAAAATGAGAGACACCCTGAGCACCGACTTCCTCTTACTTTTCATTACCGACTTTTGGTTCATTGTTAATGGGCTCATCGTGAACTTGGCCCATCACGTGTTTTCAATATTCAACACAGAAGACGCCACGCTCTCCTCCATCGGGAGGTCAGAGGAATACTTATTGCATATTTTTATTTTTAAGTTGGGAGCTCAGAAGATACTTTTTTTATTTTTAAGTTTTTATGATGGATAACCATTGTACAATCGAAGTGCATTAAGAGTATTTCAAGGTGCTGAATCCATATATACAGTCAAAAAATCAGTTTAAATAACAGCGAACGACTAGTCCCACCAATTTATGGACTCCCACAAGAGCATGGGATAATGTAAATACCCTTCATATTCTTAGGGTCCACTAGATCTTTTACAGATCTAACGGAGCTCTCAATGGTATTTAAAGGCCTAAAGGTTGAAGTCACCTTATGCTTCCTTAGGATACTCGCAATCTTGTCATTGGTCCCTTGGATAAAATAAATATGAACACTAGAAAATTGATCCTTGATATCTTTCTTAGTACTAGGACCTTTTTCAGCTCTAAGGAAAGCCTTAGTACATTGGTGTCTACTATATCCATTATTAAAGAAAACACTTAGGAGATGTGCTCTCTTCATTGAGATGGTTGTCATCAGAAACACTTAAAGCTCTAGTCGCTAAGGTGTTGAGAACACCAAGATTTTGAGCTGGGAAATGATTAGAAATAGCATGAAGATATTGTTCCGTATGAGTTTTTTTACGAGATACCTGATGAGAAAAAGATCCATCACCATTCCTTGAGAGGAAAACGTCAAGGAAGGGCAGACTACCATTACTTTCAAATTCCATGATGAACTTTATGAAACTAGATTGATTGTTAAGATGAAGGAAAAATAGTTCCAACTCTCCCTTACCATGGGACCAGAGGACACAAGTGTCATCCACAAACCTCTTCCACATCTTAGGCAGAAGATGAGAAGAAGCCACCAAGGCCTTTGATTCAAAATCATCCATGAATAGATTAGCTACCACAGAGGAGAGGGGGGAACCCATGGCGACACCGCAAGTTTGCTCATAGAATTCCCCATTGAATGAAAATAAAGTAGAAGTAAGACAGATACCAACTAAATTAGTTGTATCAAGATCCTTAATGCGCTTGGTGACTTCGGTGACCTCGTTGATAGGGATTAGTGTAGAGGGAGACCACATCGAAGCTCAAAAGCTTGTCATCTAGATCAAGCTTGAAACTCTTCAACTCATTGACAAATGATGCAGAGTCCTTGACGAAGGATTCTGTATGGTCAACAAGGGGCTTAAGCTTCTGGGCTAAATATTTAGCAAGAAGATAAGTTGGCCCTCCTATTGTGTTAACAATGGGTCTCAGAGGAGCCATTTGCTTATGAATCTTTGGCAGGCCATAGATTCTGGGGTAAGAGGGAAACTTTCTATAAGCTTATGATTGAATGAGTTGACCAAGCTACTAGCCGTTATAGCAAAAGCCACACTTTTGGAGATCTTCTTCGAGGGATCCTTGTTGGGTTTCCTGTAGCTCCCGCTATTATGGAGGTAGTCCAACATCTTCCGACGGTAATCATCTTTAACAAGAATAACCACAGCACCACCTTTGTCAGTTTTGAGAACAACAATATTCTTATTATTGTTTGACGATTTGAGAGCGTTAAACTCAGGTTTGTTGATGTTGTTCTTGGGGGGCTTTGTCTTTCTAAGGACAACCGCACAATGTTGACGAATGATATCTTTAGTGATGTGTGGTAAGTCTCTAATAACATATTCAATGTCAAAGATGATATCGTCGACCACGATATTTGTAGGAACAAGAGAAAAATTTAAACCTTTCTCCAAAAGACTAAAAACGGGAGGATCAAAAGAAAAGCTAGAAAGATTGACAACACTATTACTAAAAGAGGAAATAAAATTGGGACAAACATTATTATCCAAACCTAGAGCCTTATTACCAATCCTAATATTTTGAAAAAAAATCACTAACCTCATTATTATTATTATGCGAAATAATATTATTGTTATTATTATTACCCAAACATAAATTATTATTTATATTCTTAACATTAATATTTCTATTCAAATTGAAAATAAAGTGATTTATTATTATTATTAAACCAAATGATATTATTGTACAAATTATTATTATTCAATTAAATATTATAAAAAATATTATTAATAGAACCACTTCCACTATTTTGAAAACTAACATAAACTAAAGAAGAATCAATAGACAACGAACCTAAAGGAATCCGGTGAATTTGTAAGGAATCCGCTGAATTTACAAAGTTATTAGATTCGAAACACAAAACATGAGAATGTTCCAGCTTCACCCTAGATGGTGAAAAGGTGAGAAGCATTGTCAACCCAAGATCAGAGACGAGAGAAGTAATAGTATTTTATAAGTGAGCACAACTTTTTCACTTAAGTCAATTTGGAAATAATCTTTTTTTAATTAATTTATTTATTGGGAAAAAAATAAGTTTTTTTTTTTTTAATAATTTTAGGAATTATATATTTAGCTTATAAAATTTTGAATTTATTTATATATTACATTCTAAACCATAAAAAATTACAATATCCATAACATTTATATTAATTAGACAAGTGTCATAATTACTTAGATTAATAATAGATTGATTTCGCAAAATCATTACAAAAATTATATTAGCTAAACAACGCCCATAATTATTTAGATTAATGATGATAGATTGATTCCACAAAATCATTACAATAGAGAACTCAAAGCTGTTACAATGAAAATAGGCTGATACTGATTAATATTTGGACAATAGAGAACTCAAAGCTGTTACAATGAAAATAGGCTGATACTGATTAATATTTGGACAGAAAAATACAAAGTTACTGTTCTGTCTACATGATATCTAACAGAATCCCAAAAGACGGAGTTGATTATAAGACTTTCTTTCTTATCACTGGTATCTTTTTACACTGGAAGCTTATGAGTAACACCTTTAGAAATTTGACACATGGTACAAATTCGAACATGTAAAGAAAGCATTGGTTGCCAAAATAAGGAAGCGGCAGGGTGCAGCCTTGTCACTCCTCGGCTTCATAGAACAACTGTTCTAGAGTGGAAAGCTTACCCTCAATGTTGGATAAGCAAACAGCGGAACTTGCCTTGGAATCGAGGCCCCACACACTTCCGTCATATCGAGCTGGGACGGATCACCTTCAACTCTCCAGTTAAAAATGTGCAGCAGCTGAGCCAATGCAAGTTCAATGGTGGGAATAGCCATGGGTGCCCCTGGGCATCCTCTCCTTCCTGCACTAAACGGAATCATACTGAAGTCTGATTGATCTGTTGAATTGACATGTTCATCCTTCATGAATCTCTCCGGCTTGTATTCGGAAGCATCTGCCCCCCACACATTGGGATCCCTTCCTATAGCCCACACATTCACCATCAACATTGTTTTCTTAGGGATATGGTATCCTCCGACTGTCACAGCCTCTACAGATTCATGAGGAATCGCTAGCACCACAGGTGGGTATAATCTTAGCGTCTCTTTCACCACGCAATGGAGGTATTTCATGCTTGCTACATCAGATTCATTCACTTTTCGATCTTTGCCGACGACACATTCGATTTCTTCTTGCAAACTCTTCATCACATGGGGATGTCTGAGCAGCTCACTCATTGCCCATTCTAACGTAGTCGATGTCGTCTCCAAACCACCTGCGAGCATGTCCTGCACAAATACGAATTTAATCAATGCAAAATATTGAAAGATTCAAGGATCATAAATGAGGATAGAATGGCCGAGACATATATACAAGCACGACAGCCTTCACAGTTTCCCGCGTCATTTTGGAGTCGGCCTCAGCTTTCTCGAGCAACACATCGACGAAATCTTTAACATAGGGCTCTTCCTCTTTCTGGTGATTCGAGGTCGACGACGCCATGCGATGAGGAACGTGGTCTTCTATTATTTTCTCTGCAAATTCATTGAATGCTTTATGCATCTTCTTCATGCGCCGTTTGATGCCTTGCAGATCAAGCCAATCCAAACAAGGAATAAAGTCTCCGATGTTAAAAGCTCCCGCTGTAGATATCAGCTCTACTATTAAATCCTTAAAACTTCCGAAATCCCCACCCAAATCATCGTCAGTAAATTTCCTCCCTGCCAGCATCCGCCAAATTATGTTGGAGTTGAGAGTAGAGATGGCCTTGCTCAGATTCACGCTTATTATTCCGCTCTCACTCTCCTCCCAGATTGAACGGATCATCGCAGACACCTCTTCCTCTCGCACGGGCCTGAAGGACTCGATTCTTTTGGCAGTCAGGAGTTCTAATACGCATATTTTTCTCATTTGCCTCCAGTGATCTCCATACTGAGCGAAGATCACATCCTGATAATTGAAAAATATGTATTTCCCAGCGGATGTTAGAGGCCGGCTGGAAAACACCAAATCATGGGTTTTAAGAAAGAGTTTGGCCATCTCAGAAGAAGAAACGACGACAGTAGGGACAGAACCTAAGCGCAGAAAGAAAATGGGGCCATATTTGTCAGCAAGGCCTTTAAGAGTACGGTGAGCGGGCTGTACCAATTGGTGGAGATTTCCGATTATTGGCCATGGAAAGGGTCCTGGAGGCAATCTGCCCCTAATTCTTCTCTTCTGCAACAGCCATATGAAGAGCAAACAGAAAAATAAACCAACAATAGCTGCTGTGACAGCACGCTCGCGGCCTGCCATTAATGTTACGGGCAGACGGAGAGACAGAATAGCAGTAAAAGTATGAAATTCCATATGGAACACACTTTGTAAGAGACACATTGCTTGGAAGGAAGAACCGTATGGTATTTAAAGCCACCCCGAGATTTATGAAAGCTCACTTTAACCCGACAATTTCAAATTTAATATAAACCGA
Organism: Pinus tabuliformis; assembly: GCA_031772625.1. Lineage (NCBI taxonomy): Eukaryota > Viridiplantae > Streptophyta > Pinopsida > Pinales > Pinaceae > Pinus > Pinus tabuliformis. The sequence continues at coordinate 443,086,087 of CM062813.1, read as the reverse complement.
CACTGATTTTGAAATATTCCCACTATTCTGGAATAACAATAATAATGAAACGGTAATAATCTGCATTAAGAGAGGATACAAATTGTGTAATAGAGTGTATTATAGGAGTGGATATGGGATTATTGAGCCGAGAGGTCCAGTGTGATGTGTAAACTTGTTTGTTCGTCATCAAAATTGAATTGAAATTTTTATCATATTCGTTAAAATAAATTTTTTTAAAAATCTAAAAAAAATAAAAATTAAATAACTATCCAAAACATTTAAAAATTTAAATAACTATACAAAACATTTAAATAATGTCTCGGCTCATATTAGATCCATATTTAAGATGGATCTATGCTAGTTGTAGTAATGACTAGTGTTGTTATTAAAACCCCTTGAATGTTTGGCCATATTTTGTCTTTGCCTTGAGTCCTACCCTATTCTCCTTTTTGTATTCTCTCATTTTTAAGATTACATTGAGTCGGTTGGATTCCTTTCGGAATGATCCTACGGATAAGTGTGAGCTAGCTCAAGTTTACCGTTAATTAGTTGTTGGGAGAAATTGAGGCATTGCACTCCTCATTCTCACCTTCAATTTCATTTAGCAATATAACTTCATTTAGCTCACTAAGACATGGCATCAATTGATGCAACTCTTATAGCCATTCTCAATATAAATGTTGCCACTTAAGGCAACTTGTAACCTACTAATTTAGTTGAAGGATTTCATATTTTCTTGTACTTGTTGCTTTATAATAATCATACCAGGTATCCCCATAATTGGTGTCTTCCTTTAACAGCCCCCACAACCATGATATCCACTCACTGCTAACATCTCAGTGATAATGATTATTAATATGGACACATATTTTAATCTCAAGACAAACGATTATTAATATGGACACATATTTTAGTCTCAAGACAAACTTATTTACTATCCGATTTATGCTAAAATCAAGGGAATTTCACCCTACTCACATCCATTATGAAGCCATGCCTTCATTATGCAGAGTCTTCCTAATGGTGGTGGCATTAGAAGATTTCAAGGTGATCACTCTATCAAACTTTTTTTGTGAGTTTCTACTTTTGTTATTGGTTTTTTTTTGTTTCATTAGCCTCTTCCTTTGTTATTCCTACATGCGATCAATCTTTCCCTTTTCCATGCGACTATAATTCCTTCTTAGGTGAGGCTTCTCCCTTTCGCTTTCCCCTATTTTTGTCTTCTCTTGTCAGGCCTCCTGAACTTTATTTTGATGTTGTCTTCTTTCTCTTCATTTTTAGCCTTCCCTTGTTGTTTCCAAGTGCTCTATGTTCATTATCTGCTCCTTCCTACACCTTAGTTTCCTTTCGCCTAGTTCCTCTTTCCTCCAAGTCATAATTCTAAGGTTTGGATCCTCCTCCTGTCATTGAGGATGATAGGGAAGGAGAGAGCTAGCACACTCTACAACAAAGTCAAATGTGAAAAGGTTTGAAGCATCCTTTTGGGAGAATACCTTCCAAGCCATTTGACATGAAATTCACATTCTTCAATAGGAAGCTTAAGTTGAACATCATTTCATCTTAAAAATAGATGTGAAATGTGAAATTCAACATTAGATTCCAGAGATTGGTAACACTAGCACTATGTGCACTTGGTACCTCCAAACTATTGCTATATACTGGCAAATCAAAATAATAATGGGAAAGGTCTAAGTGGATGGGTGTGAAGAACAATAAAAGATTCTCCCACACTTAAATGAATCGCAACTCTAGCTTATGAAAATTTACATTCAATTATCTCTAACAGTGAATAAAATGATTTATTTGGAGTTCTCCAGTTTGGGGGAAGCCACTTTCTACCCTAATCCTATCTAGGTGGACTCCCCCATCTGAAGGTTCATGATTTTATTTTCCATTTTTTGCTTGTAGATCAATAGTTAATATGGTACACATGATAGTAGTAGACTCATTAGCTTTCGGATGTCGTTATTCTCTATCCTAATTTTTAATTTGTTTAACTATGTTATAAAATTTGGACTTATTATCTAGTCCAAAGCCACATTCCAGTTTTTATAACTATGTTATCAGATTTGGACTTATTAGCTAGTCCAAGCCACATTCCTATTCTACTCATTTAGTTTCCAATAACACATTTGTAGCCGTTTGTATAACTATGTTATCAAATTTGAACTTATTATCTAGTCCAAGCCACATTCCTATTCTACTCCTTTAGTTTCCAATGACACACTGGTAGCCATTTGTATAACTATGTTATCAAATTTGGACTTATTATCTAGTCCAAGCCACATTCCTATGCTACTCCTTTGGTTTCCAATGACACACTCGTAGCCGTAAGTAAGACTCATCCCATGCCTTTTAAATTTAGCCTATCTTACAAAAAAAATAACTTAGCTTACGAAAAGAAAATAATAATAATAAAATAATCTCAAATTAAATATCCTTTGTTGGGCCTAGGAAGCTAGTTTTTGTTGAAATATATATATTCTTTTTAAAGAATTTTTATAAAAACCACTCAAACTAAGTATTTTGGTGGCTATAAAGTTTTATGTAATTTTGTTGCATCTTAAGGATGCAAATTTTGTTCATATAATATCTCTAGCTTCCATAAAAATAAATAGATGTTCAAAAATATATATTATATAAAAGAAATGGTAGAATATTTCTAGTTATATATAATTATTTAATAAATTGGGCTAAACCATTAAGAAATAAAGGAGAAGATCATTATGCAAATTAAATGTGATATTAAAAATAATATTATTTTGCCAATGGTTCTTAGCTAAAGTGGTTGGGATTGTGGCTTGTCATCCCATCCACCTAGGTTGAACTCTGAGGCATGCTTTAGCTTATATTGATTAGGCTCAAGTAAGCTTCATATTGTTTGTCTTATATATCATATAATAGGACCATAAAAATCAAATATTAAAAAATTAGGAGTAACTTTTTAAACAACGTTTGTCTTATATATCATATAACATGGCCATAGAAATCAAATATTAAAAATTAGATGTAATTTCATTCTTTTTTAAAATCAAATAAACTATATAAATCTTAATGGATATTTATCATTATCAATATCATTTTCTAATGCTTCCATATATTAATTCACATTATTAAAATAACATTTAAATGTAAATTAAAAATTAAAAAAAAAAATTTTATAAATTTAAATATAATTTTTTTATAAATATATATATGAATGATTGTTTTTTATTAAATAGTATATTAATATTAATATTATTTTAAACTATATATATATATATATATATATATATATATATAATATTAACAATAATCCGACCAGGAGGGGGGCGAGAGAACCTTAGGGTAAGGGCATTGGGGTGTGGAAGGCCTTGGAATCAAAATAGGCGGAGTAGGATACTAGTCGGAACTCTATGAATTCAATAATTCTTCAAATCACTGAATACAAGGCGCTAAACGATAACAACTAATTACAAAAACACTTAAATTTATTTTTTCAATGAAATTGAAGTAATTTAATATGTTATAGTGAAATAAAAAATTTATATGATTTTTAATATTTTGTGAGTAGTTTAAGTTTATATTTATATTTGTGAATAGTACTCAATAATCATTATTAATTTAACAATTAAATTATAATAAAATAAAGTGAAACCATGATGGATATAAAATAATACTTTAATAATTAATAATAAAAAAAAGTTTAATAATGAGAAAAAATTACTCTTATTTATTTTTAAAATGCCGAGCTACCAAATCCGACCTACCTGCCGAGCTACCTAAACCAGTATACTATTTATTTTAAAATACGATAATTTATTCACCTAAACCATGATAGAGAAATATAAATAATAATGATGATTATAAAATATATATATATATATATATATATACATACATAAAAAAAAATAAGATAAATACAAATAAATTTGTCTGTTATTAATAATTTAAAAAAAATAATATAATTAAATGTTATTATAAATCAATTATACAAAATAATATAATTTTTAATATATATAATATAATTAAATATCTTAAAACCAGTCATCAAAAAGGATCACGTTAAGTTGTTCTCATTTTATATAATTTAGATATCAACATCAATATTTCCACCCTGAACTTCTCACCCTGAACTTCTTGTTAGATTCCCACGTGCTTACGATTATTATTACAAAATCTCCATAAAATCTAATATGATCTACCCGTTCCACTAAAAGTCGCAAGTTGCGAATATATATTGCACCGGCCCTCATAATATAACCGCTCAAGTGGCGTGGCCAACTAACATGTTAAAATGGGATAAATTATTCAGGAAGCTGATTAAATTTTAAAATGAATTATTTAGTAAAATGTGCATCTATAACATCAATTTTGTTTTTAATTAAAAATTATTTTTAAGTTAATATTTATTATTTATTATTAATTTGAATTATATAAAGTTTAGTGGTCATATGATAATAGTGGAATGTTGTCCATGGAGTTTTAGATAGATTGTGATCACATGCACTGTTAAGGCACTCAAAGATGTTAAGTCATAAAAATAATGTTTTATTCAACTATATGTAAGGAATTGCCTTTTAGCAAATGAAATGATGTATTTAGGTAAGGGTGCATGTTGCAGACTTGGTGGTCATGGAATAACTGCGGGTGGTAATACAACAAGAGTTGGGTCTGCCATATTTGAGTGGGATGCTAATCTGCAGAGGGTATGTTGTGTGTGAGAATTGAACATGGAAGCTTAATGGTCTAACTTTGGAGCTTGGGGGGTCAAGGAAATTGGTACGTCGACCTAACAAAAGTGCTACTAGGACCCTAACATAAGGAGCTTATTTTTTAAAACTTATCAAGGGACCATCGGGTTAGTAGTGTTGATGTGATTTTGTATGGTGGAACATCATTCGATTTCATCTAAGGAACTCTGTCCTGGAGGAAGGTATAAAATCTTGATCCCTCTACATGGTTTTCTTCCATAATAGGTAAAGATTTTGGCTATTACAATTTATCTCCACTTTGGGGAACTCTAGATTCTTCTTGTTAGTTCTAGTAGGATTTTGCAACATTGTTGAGGCTAGGTTATTGAGGTTTAGTTGTTTTACTAGTGTTCCAGGGGGTTTGGCCGAAAGGGTCTGTGTCTATTCTCTCCCTCGATCGACTAAGCTAATTGTTTGGTTCTTAGAACAACAGATTCTTCATGAATATGGTGGGGTTTGAGATCTCCCAGTGTCTTTTTTTTCTCAATCTTGTGCATATATGAGTTTGCTCCTAGGAATTTCAACATGTTTACTACACATTATTGAGACTTTGAGGTTTTCTGTAGACTCCAGGGTTGAATTGGGGGTTCAGGGGTCATGGCCTATTACTCATGGCATGTGGCTTGGCACTAGGGTTGGAGACATTTATTTTCCTTCTTGGTGGTGTTCATTCAGTGGCCAAAATGTCTTTTGGTGGGTTCTGGTAATTTTCTCAAGGGATTTGAGCACACCATGTGCCTTGTTGTCACTCACTGTTTTACAAGTTGTCAGTTGTCCAAAATGCCTAACAATAGTGAAGTTGAAGCCATTTCCAATGCCACAAAAGCTCTAAGAGATTAATTAAACCCTCTTCATTGCCTAGTGCTGATAAATAGATTTCAAACGGTATATGGAAGTCCAAAAATAGACTCCTGGAGCAGAAGTTACAACATGTTGAAGTTACCATTGTAAAGCCCGGAAAACAAAGAGAGATGACCAAGTATGAAGGAAAATCACAATATCAGGGACCTGAGAGCCTATCACAATCGTAAATTTGCTATCAGAGGGGTCTCGGGCATAGGCTTACAGTTTATCGGCGGGTTATGGTACTGATCGTCGATATCGTAGTCCCGCCCTTGCAGTCCTGCATCAACGACACATCGGCGTATCGACGATCAGTGGGGTCCTAACTTTAAAGCCTCACAGTGTTGTGATTTGCGATATAGTGTAACATCGTTGGAGGATGTCGCAAAGAGTTTATAAAGGAAATGAGGGAAAAAACCAAGGCAGGGTCGCTCCCTTCTCTCTCCTCCATATGGTGGCATGACTTATCGACGATCAGCGATGGGCAGTCCTGCATCCCACAGTCCCGCATATCGGCCATGTCGCATTCCCGTAATGTCTCGATCCCGCAGTCCCGCGATCCCATAGTCCTGTAGTCCTGCGATCCCGCAGTCTGCAGTCCTGCAGTCTTGCATGGCCCATGCAATACCCATTGGGCCATCCTTAAGGAATTGCAGGGGAAAACACCTCGATAGTGTTAAAGCGTTGGGGAGGGTAGAGGTCGATTTACACTGAAAATCACTGAAAAACCAAGGGCAGGCGGACCCCGCCTTTCTCTCTCCTCTGGGGGGCGACGTGGCAAACTACCTGCAGTATCGCAGTCCCGCGGTCCCACAACATCATGAGATATCGCCGATTTGCGATCCAGTTTGAAAGCGTCAAGGGAGGCTGAAAAAGATTAACTAAGGAAATGCATGGAAAAATCAAGGTCGGGCAAACCCTTTCTCTCTCCTCCACGTGGCAGTATGAAAGGTGATGCTGTAAGTACGAAGGACACGTGTCACTCAAAATCGACATTTTCAGGGGTCCTACGGGGGCATTTCCAGGTGACATGTGTCACCACTCACAGGGTGACACGTGACAGTGATGACATCACCCCCCACAAATTGATGATCGTCGATTGCATAGGTTAAACTGCTCCTACACCAAAGTCTTCCCTGGCTCGCGATTGTGATATGCGGGGGTTTCTTCCTGGATGTGATATTTCAGGTGTTACACCCTATAAGGATTTCACGTCCAGACAAGTCAGCTCGCACTATGAAAAGAAGTGAAAGGGTCTTCCTCTCCCAGGTTGCAATATCTTTGGTGGGCATGATTCGGGTGATCGACGATCGCCATGTCAAGGGGAAGCACCAAAGATAAAGTGTATCAAGTGCCAGGATGCAGTATTCGATGTAACAAAGGAAAAATCTCCCCGGTCAGGAGTCTGAAGGCCTTAGCGCCCGAGGGCTAAGCCTCTTGTGAAGAGTCAAGTGATGCAGAGCCACAATGCTTCTAGTAAGGGGAAGTTGCGCAAGAACAGGAAGTCCATCAAGAAGTCCACAAAGAGCCTCCAGTTTACAATGCTCATCTTTTGCTTGGAGAACAAGACCAAGACCCTCCTTCAAAGCATGATTCATATTATTCAGAGGAGTAAGATATGGTTGTCAGGGTCAAAAAGGAGTCATTTACCAGCAAGTGGGGAGAAGGCTCCCAACAACAAGATTTTCAAGAATAGCCCAAAGTTGAAAGACCACGTAGAGTCTACTGCTACCTGCTACAGAAAGATTCCTACCAAGAATTTTCAACAAATTATCCAATATATGACTCTTACAGTTCATACAATGAAGAATATGTTACATATTTCCAAGAGGGTTGGCCCATTGTAGAATGGGTAGTAAAAGATCAGCTACAAGTTTTTCTTGAAAAAGCTAAAGTGGAGGAGCTGGACAGTGTTTGTGGCTGCCTTGACCAAGAGGATATTTGTCAGTAGATTTCTCATGAAAAGAGAGGCAACTGCAAACTTTCTCTGTACATTCCATCACCCTATGGCTGAGTACATGAGCCTATTCTTAAGCCAGCAATAGAGGTTATGCTAGCTACATGCATCAAACTTTTCATTTGCAGATTTTCCATGTTACATGTCTGTTTTAATTTTTAATTTGTAGTAGTATGAAGGCATAAGTTCCAATACTCAAATGTTGGCCTGGCTCCATTGAAGGGTTGAACTCACTTAGGTGAATTAAGCTCTCATGCATAAGTAGGAATGTACATAAATAAGCTCACAAGCTCAGCATTTTCTTTTCAGTTATTAGAATTTTTATTTCTGTGTTTTTTGATGAGGAAAGTCCCATGGAGATTTTGTTGGTTACAAAGTTCATATATTACTGAATCCATGCCCAATAATGAAGGATGCTAGTTTGCAGGTTCTCAACACCTTGCCAGCAAGGCACTGTCCCTAGTTGGAGCCAATGTTGTCACTCACTGCTTTACAAGTTGTCAGTTGTCTACAATTCATAACATCAGTGAATTTGAAGCCATTTCCAACACCAAAAATTCTCTTAGAGATAAATCAGACCCTCTCCATTGCCTAGTTCTCAAAAAGAGCTTTCTAACGGTATATGGATCCAAAAATAGACTCATGGAGCAGAAGTTATAGCATGTTGAAGTTACCATTCTAAAGCTCGGAAAACAAAAATAAATGACAAAGTATGAAGGAAAATCACAATATAGGGGACCCTAGCCTATCACAATCGCAAATAGGCTATCAGAGGGGTCCTAGGCACAGGGTTATGGTTTATCGGTGGGTTATGGTAACGATCGCCGATATCGCAGTCCCGCCCCCGCAGTTCCGCATCATTAACACATCGACATATCGACGATTGGCGGGATCCTAACTTTAAAGCCTCGCAGTGTTGCGATTTGCGATATAGTGTCACATCGACAAAGGAGGCCAAAAAGAGTTTATAAAGGAAATGCGAGAAAAAACCAAGGTAGGGTCACCCCCTTCTCTCTCCTCCATGTGGTGGTACGAATTATTAGCGATCAACGATGGGCAATCCCACATATCGGCCATGTCGCATTCCCACAGTATTGTGATCCCATAGTCATGCAGACTCGCAATCCCGCAATCCCGTAGTCCCGCATCCCACAATCCTGCATGGCTCCTGCAATACCCGATGGGCCATTGTTAAGGAATTGCGGGGGGAAAACATGCCGATAATGTTAAAGCGTTGAGGAGGGAAGAGGCCGATTTACACTGAAAATCACTGAAAAACTAAGGGTAGGTGAACCCAACTTTCTCCCTCCTCTGTGGGGCCATGTGGCAGACTAACCGTAGCCCCATAGTCCCACGATCCCGTAGTCCCATATTCCTGCAATCCCATAGTCTAGCGTCCAAAAACATCACGTGATATTGTCGATTTGTGATCCAATGTAAAGTGTCGGGGGAGGCTGAAAAATATTAAAAAAGGAAATGCATGGAAAATGGAAAAATCAAGGCTGAGCGGACCCTTTCTCTCTCCTCCACATGGAAGTACAGAAGGTGATGTGGCAAGTAAGGAGGACACATGTCACTCAAAATCGACATTTTCAGGGGTCCTACAGAGGCATTCCTAGGTGACACGTGTCACCACTCATAGGGTGACACGTGGAAGGGGTGACGTCACCCCCCGCAGATCGAAAATCGACAATCGCATAGGTTAAACCAATCCTACACCAAAGTCTCCTCGACTTTTGATTGCGATATGTGGGGGTTTCTTCTCGGATGCAATATTTCATGTGTTCCCCCCTATAAGGATTTCATGTTCGGACAAGTCAGCCCATGCTATGAAAAGAAGTGAAAGGGTCTTCCTCTCCTGGGTTGCGATTGTGATATCTTCGGTGGGCCCGATCCCGGTGATCGACGATTTCCATGTCAAGGGAAGTGTATCAAGCAATGGGATGTGGTATTCGAAGTAGCAACAGGAAAAGCTCCCCAGACAGGAGCTTGAATGCCTTAGCACTCGAGGGTTAAGCCCCTGGTTATAGCCCCCAGTCGTATAATAAGAAAAGCAAAAAGGGGCTAAACCAAAGGGGGTCAAGGAGCATCATAGCTCGTCGTTTTGTAGTGCTTTCAAGAGTAAAAGTCTCACTGCCATACAACCTTGATAGTATGGTACAAGACTCTTAAGGAAGATGAGTCGGAAGCTGAAGTGTTAAATGAAAGCATGGCACATCGGTAGACCAGTAAAGGGTGGCTCAGTAAAACTTAATGGCATGGCCTAGAGCTCCACTCTAATACCTAGTAAAGGACTACTGAGATAGGCCCCCATTTCCACTCTACGATAGGCACTTACAGTCGACCCACTCCCTACTCCAGAGAATGAGTCATTCATGCAGTAAAGGTAGAAGCGACAGAGAACCAACTAAATAGATAGAAGGACACAGGATGACAGAGACGTGGCTTGATTAGAAGCCTTCACAGGAACTGCAAAGGACCTCTTCCTCCATCTTCCTCTTGTTTCTCATAATTTTTTGTAGTTTCTTATTTCCAAGAAAGGGAGCATATCCCGATGTTAATCTTTGGGTAACATAGCCTTACACTAACCGAGATAGCTAGTCTAGCAGACAACTGGAGCTCAGACCAAGATATTTGTTTTAACTGTAACCCAAGCTCTTCCCCTCTTTTTATAAATAGGGGAAAGCAACATTATACAAAGGTTCTAGAATTTCTCACCTAATGGGTCTGAACCCTCTGATACCAATTTGGCTCATAAATATGTAAGAGAATGACTTGTATTTCAGACTATATTACTTTACACAGGCAGATCTTTCAGACTAAGCAAAGAAATGGTGGTGATTCCCCCTTCAAATTATTACAATATGTTATCCTCTTGTTTAATTCCATTATGTTCATATTCTTCTATGCATTCATGCCATAACAACTACTAGAAATGATTTCATGCTTCCTTACAGATCCATGTGTGTCGATTTATTAATGCATATGCCTGAATTAAGGGTTGAAATTATATCTTTAAATTGATCTATATGAATCAAAGCACCCATCCTCTCTTCAGTCCATTATCTCTGCTTATTCTCAAACAAGTGTAGAATTTCCCATTTCTTGCAGCTCTATGTGTTCACTATAGAATTCTGGATGTTTTGGTCTCTATATGATGAGTTATGTTTTCTCCTAATCCTCTCTCATTTACTCAACAAAGCCTATTAAGCTGTAATCCCCTTTGAAGTAATCAATCTTCGTTGTTTTATGTGATACTTCTGGGGACTATGTGTGTGAGAAAGTACCTGAAATATATAACTCATACCTTTGGAGGAATGAACCAAACCTCCTTATTATCTTTCATTACATGACAATTGGAGTGCTGCAAACCCATCACATATAATATTTCATGCACTCCTCTACTTAATATGTCCTAGGCACTGGTCTACAATCAACCCAAAGGCTGTCTTTAGGAGGATTTCTATCTGTCCTACAATACTTGTGTTGTTGGTGCGATCTGAAGCGACAACATGCCTAAGTTCACTATTTTTTCCATTCTACTTCTATTTGAGCGGGGGAACCAGTGGTACAAGTTCTACTAATATCTGGTGGTACATTGGGAACAAACTTGTTACAAGTGGTCCAGGTTAGAATCCTGCAATCCCATAAGTGATTTTAATTAAGAGCCAACGTTATAAGGGGATGATAGATGGAAGTGGGTCAGGGTGGAATCCCACGAGCCCGTAAGGTTTAAAGGGCGCTATCTAAAAGAGTCTAGGCATCCGCACATCCGATCTCCACTCTAGTGAGCATATATATATATATATATATTGAAGTGATTGGAGGCGTGTTGGCCACAATTTATAGAAATGATTGATACACAATTGGGCTACATTTTTGTATGTTATTGCAATAAACATTAGAGAAATTGTGAGGTCTAAAATGGGCCGCAAAACAAAAGTGTACAACAAAAATAAACTTTATAAGAATAAGTAGGGTTCAATATGATGATTTCAACCATGGGGGATGATTCACCATTTTTGGAGTAAAAAAGTAAAATGATTAAAAAAAAAAAAAAAAAAACTTCTTTTTCATATCATATTTTGAACTTATCTCCCTATAGTTTTACTCAAATTTTGAGCAGGAGCACTCATTGGATTCATATTTTAATTCTACATCCAAAGAGTACCCATGTTGCATACTTTCTATGGACCCTACTACACGAAAAATGAGAAATACATGAAAAAACATGATTCGAGTTTTTCATGTATTTCTCATTTTTCATGTAGTAGGGTCCATCAAAAGAGTGCAACATGAGTACTCCTTGGATGAGGAATTTAATTCTGCATACAATGAGTACTTCTTCTTGAATTTTAGTAAAACCATAGGGAGATAAGCTAAATATACAAGTTGAAAAATAGTTTTTTCTTTTTTCCCTCTTAAACTTGATGATATCATCTAATCTTATTTTATTATTTCCACTATTATTTTATAATATTCCTTAGGAGGCCCAGTTTAGACCTCAAAATTTCTCTAATGAGAGTTAGAGCGTAAGGGAAGATTGCAGGCACCATTACAAAGGGCCAAATTAATATTAGGGCATATGTTTTAGTATATTGTGTGCCTATATTAGGTTAACATAAGGGTTGAGATAAGATAGAAGGGATTGCATTGATTATAGAGGGAAAAGGTTGAATGTGTAACCCTTTCAACTCCTCCCACTACTTTTTAAATCCTCCCACCGATTGCTTAAAGTCTACCTCTCTATTATTTATAATTGCATAAAGTGACAATGAGCAAGGATTGAAGGAAGCACTTGAAGAGAAACTAGGCATTGTGGGTTGGAAGTTATAAATTAGGCCTGCATCAAAGTGGTATCAAAGTTATTAATACCAGAGGAAAAGTAGTGATCAGATAAGTTCTTTAAGAGGGGGAAATGGTATCAGAGCATTCATAGTTATAACACTCTCCTCCCACACTTACCCAATTTTATCGGTCCACTGGGGTAAATATGTGTTGAAGAGTTACTATGATATGATTCAACCACCTAGTTACAATTAAGGAAGTGGACTAAAAAAACCAAAAATTTAATTTACTCCCTTAGGTGCTTCAGGACCCCAAGGAGCTAACCAAACACTCCAAGTTCCCAACCTCTGAATTAACTTAGTTTTTCACTGACTTGGCTCTCAGCCACTCCCATCACAAGGCAAGCCAATGACTAAGACCCTTCAGTCGCTCCCATAACCCTGTATCCTAACGCATGTAGACTAATTCACTTAGTTCTATGCCAGCAATCCAAAGATTTTAGCCACTTTTTAAGGGCTAGGATTCAGACCTTTGCCCAATTTAATGAAACTCTTAGAATGATAAATAAGACAGAGGAAAGACCTTTAATTCAAAACTTAAATAAGGACTTAACCTGACCCATCCCAACCATGAAAGACATTTTATCAAATACACCATGAACATGTAATTTATAGGTCATAATTACATATTTGAACATAGGGGTATCATACTTATCCAAGAATTGTCAAGAAGGTTTGATGCCCTCTCACAATAACTATATTATCATTTATTAGGTCATGCATTAATTAACCATCATTTACTAATCAATACATGGTGAGAGACATAACTAAAGTCTGTCATAAAATTGTTCCTATAAACAAGATATAACCAGAATAATAAAAATGATAGAACAACTATCAAATCCATGTAATAACAAGTACATTTATTCATGAAATACAGGGGAAAAAGGAGCTCTTATTAATATATGAAAAAGCCAACAAAGTTAGGGACTTCCACATACCACCCGACCATATATTGGGATGAAACAAATCTTTCTTTTAGCCAATAGCCCTCGTACCATATTCCAAGCATGAAAGTGGGACTCACAACAAAACCAACCAGCGCTTCCTCAAGCTTTACCATGTATTCCACCATTACCATTCAATGGATTTCTAGGCCAGAAACCCTCATATATACAGTTAGGCTTTACTGTGTATCCTACCATTACCTACAATTAATCCTGTTGTAGCCGCTTGATCCAACTCTTCCTTACTTGATCTTTTCCTCCCTTTGCTTCTTTTTCCTTCCTTTTCCTTCCTTTTCCCAATGCTAGAGTTCTCCAATAATTCTTTAAGTGTGCAAGAGTATGAGAGAGAGAATAGAGAGATAGATAGCTCCAAAACTAAACTAAAAAAGGGTTGTGAACTCATCCTTAGAAGCCTTGTTATTAATGAGGCCTCTATTTTCTTCAATTTTCTCAACTTTCCTTCAATTTCCTCCTCACATGCAACCTGTGACCTTTCACCTTCCTTTCCTCGTATTTTCCATTATTTCATAAATAAAATGGCAATTAATTCCTCTTTTCCTTTTAAAAGCCTTTGTCATTGCCTTTGCCAATTTCCCTTAGCCATAATAAACCAAATGAACACCCACTAGGATGTTTTTCCCAACATTCATCTTGGAATTTGTGTCCCATGATCTTAGTCTTATTTTTTCCTTTATTAGCTTTTACATGAAAATTTGACCCAGGGTTATCACAAACCTCTCCCCCTTAGGGGAACACTGTCCTCGGTGTTTTATGACACCTACATCCATCAAGACTGCTAAAAATAAAAACATACTTCCCATGGAGATTTATAACTTAGCTCGATACAATATTTATAATGATCAACTTGTTGAAAAGAAAACCAACATGACAAACATAACAACATGACTCCCATAATGCTTATTGGAGATTTATAACATAGCTCATTACGGTATTTACAATAACAACAATACAAAAATATGTACATATACCAAAACTCATTTCCTTCACCGACAAATAATGAAGGATACATAGCCCACATCTGATAAGTTATTTCCCATGTCGCTTCATCAAGCCCAAAGTGCTTCCATTGCACTTTAACTTGCTCGATTTCTTGGTTCTGGAGCATGAGTGTAACACCCTCCAGGGTAAATGTGCATATAACAATAATAATCAGAACATAAATGCAATAAGCATATCAACCATCAAAATCCATATATACATCAATACATTTTCACATGAAAATCAAGGGAATGATTTTTTCATTAATAATGCAATGAACCAATCGATGATGGGACTACCACGTTCCACTCGACCGTAGATTGGCTGAGCCAAGTATCTCTTTAGCCAATCACCCCCGTGCCATATTCCAAGCATGAATGTGGGACTCATAGAACACATCAAAAACACCAATCAATGTGGATGCCACTGGAGTTCTCTGCCTACACCATGAGGAATTTGAGTGCCTCCTAGTCTCTCAAGCTTTACCGTGCATCCGCAGTCTGATCCAGGGATCACTAGGCCCTACATTGAGACATACTCTCCTAGATTTACCGTGCATTCCATCCTGGAATCACTAGGCCTAATGGAGAGAAAATACACCTCTTGGCTTTACCGTATATCCTGCCATTCGTCAACAAGGATTCCTAGGCCCACCGAGGCACACAATCTAGCTTTACTGCAACCCATAGTCTGGTTAAGGGGTTACTAGGCTAGTGGCTTTGTGCATCCTCAGTCTGGTTCAGGGACCACTACACCATGTGTTTGTCAATTCGTAGATCCACCCCACTCAGATTCTAATCAAATTCGTCCATCCCCCACAAAACACATGAGGGAACCCATCTCATCAAAGCTATCATGAAATGGTAAGGCTAGGCTGAAAATACTGTCACACCTAGGAAAACCCATTCCATGGTAGAAAAGAAACACATGCAATCCCATGCATGCCAAATCTAGTAAGGAAAATACACATGCAAGTTGATCCCTGCAATAAAGCCTATTGTAGCTGCTTGATCATGCCTTTCCCTGCTTGAACTTTGCTTCCTCTTGCCTTCTTTGCCTTTCTTGCTCCAATGTCAAAGTGCTCCAAGAAAACTCTAAGTGTCCAAGAGTATGAGAGAGAGAGAGAGAATAATGAGAGAACTCTAAAACTGAACTGACTAGGTCTTGCCCACTGATCCTCAGAAGCCTTTCTATTAATGAGGCCTCTATTTTCTTCATTTTCCATTATTTTCCTTCAATTTCCTCCTCACATGCAACATGTGACCTTTCACCTTCCTTTTCTCCTAATTTCCATTATTTTCATAAATAAATGTGCCAAAATACCTTTTTGCCTCTTTAATGCCTCAGCCATTTCCTTTGCCAATTTCCTTAGCCATAAACAACCAAATGAACCCTGCCTAGGATGTCTTGCTCACCATTTAGCTTGGAATACGTGTCCCATCATCAGTGGTATTTATATATTTTTACATGGAATTTTCACCAAGGCTATTACAGAACCCTCCCCCTTGGGGGAACAATGTCCTCGGTGTTCAATGACACCTATAACCAACATGACTGCCAAAAACAAAACATATTGCCCATGGAGCTTTATAACACAGCTCGCTGCAGTATTTAAAATGAAAGATCTACTCAAAATCAAAACATCATGACAATATGCCAAATAAAAACCATACCATATATTGGAGCTTTATAACATATCTCATTACGGTATTTACAATAATATACACATATACACATACACATTTGCTTAACCAACAAATAAAGGATACTATTCCCGTATCAATCAACAAGGGAATCCAAAGACTCACACCTGCACCCTCAAAGTAATAACAGGATTCACCTCCTTCCCAGGAAGTCCAGAATCCAATGCAAAGTCAAATCTGCATCCAATGTCTAGTGTTATATTCCCGCGCCACTTGTCCTCTCATCAAATAGTTACTGGCTCATTGTTCCAGGGTGCACTCCCAATGTGCATCTGATTCCATATGGCAATGCTAATGACAAAAATAAACCCAGCTGTGACCTTCCCTTCTCTGCTACACAGTCCCTTGGGAATCTGGTCACCCCTTTCGTGCAGTCACTCACCTTCCAAGTTCCACTGCCACCCCCATCCTAGGTAGTCCATCCCTTGGCAAGGCTTCCTCACATCGAAAGATACAAAAACCAAGGCATATACCTGCCTCAAAACATCATATCAATCATAGCATGCTCATAGAAATCAATGGACACTATTGGGTACCAGTGTCCCATAATGGCCCTGCTCCTGAAGTGCTTTACCAACATACTGTTGCATGTTTCAATTCCTTTGTTGTTGCTGCTAATTCTTGCAGTCAATTTCGTCCACTCAAGCAGGGCATGTTCATGCATTCCTCTACCAAGCACATAACTTCCATTATATTTAAAATAAATTGAAATAAATTCACATCATACCTCATTGGTAGCTCATCAATAAGGTACATTTGAAATCCTATTCGCTTCCTGTCACAACAAGTCAAACTAACATATTTGACAAAATCAACATATATAAAGATATCACATCAGGTTAGCTCAAACACAACCATCATAGATAAAAATTATAAATCAACCAAAATCATAGATTAGATATAATCATCATATACCATAGTCATAAATCACATGCATAATAAAACTAAAATAAAATGCTAATACTTATCCTTTCATCAATCCTTAGCTTCTATCTTCGTCTTTATTCCATATGCACTCCGGATCGGTTTCTACACCTGAAAAATACCCAATGCCTTTTCCTCAACCATGTGCATAGACACATAATGTGCATCACACACATACAACCACACCTGAAACACAACACCATGCAATACATGCACCTACACCTGACGTACAACTCATACAACTACAGCTAGTGTACAACAGATTGCATCATCTATATCCGATGTGCAATACCACCCAATACATGTAACTTCACAGAGTACAACACAACGAGTACACATGCCACAATACCATGACTACATGATGCACATACATAATATTGCATGCCCATAACACAACGTCGACGACATGCACACAATACCACACATACACCAGTACAATATTTACAACATGTACATAGTACCACCGGTACATCGCACCACATGCACAACGTGTGCACAACATCACATGTACATGGCACCACCTGCACAATGTGTACACAACACCACATGTACACTACACCACTATATAATGCATACAAAATACCACATGTACACAGTACCACATGCATGACATGTACGTGGCACCACATGTACACAATGCCATATGCATGACATGTATATAGCACCACTTGTACAATGTGTACACAACACTACACGCACATGACATCACTTGTACAACCATGCACACCACACCATATGTACATAGTACCAATGTACCACATGCATGTAACAATACTTGTATGTAGCACTGAATATCCAACACGTACATAACATCATCTATACACAACACTACATATCCAACGTGTACATAGCACCATATGCACACACGTTGCATATACGTAATGAAGACAGTACAATATGTATACAACACCCCATATGCAATATTTACACAACCCTATTTGTACCATCCTTACATAACATTGCATAAATAACATGTACACATGCTATGTATACACAACACTGCATGTGCACACATCATATATGAAACATGTACAAAATATACAGTATATGCACAACAGTAGTACCACACATCCAAAACCATACCGTCCTTACCAAGAAACGTTGCTTCTCGTGTCTTATCCATGCTTACCCTAGCATGTCGCAAACCACACTACTTTCACTTTGCTGATGTATACTTTAACATTACCTGTCATAACATAAACATAGGAATAATACAAGTACAATATCAATTCTTATCCACATGATACTGACCTCATATATTTGTCATGACTACTCTTCCCAATTGATTCCTCGTAAGACCAGGGACCTCTTCATGCCATTTTCCTACATAAGAAATCGTTCTTCCATATAATGATCCCTGACGACCTTGTAAAACAATGACACCAATACATACATATATGAATATATAATCATTAGCATAAAAAAATCACGGTCATGTCAGACAACGAAATTCATACATATATATTCTGTATATTTATATAAACATCACAACATCATGATCATAACATAATTACCAGATAACATAAGGTCTAGGTTAAAAGAACTTCCTTATTTATGCACAGGCATTGAGAGCAATAGTTGCCAACATAGCCAAAACATATGACACCACTGATCCATTTACTTTACCTTTTCTGGTTACATTTCTTGTGTTTGCACCGCTACTGTCCATTTACCATAATGGACCCAACCAGTCCAACTGACTGTCATAGTCTTACCTTCTGTTGCGATTACTCATGCACAGAGTTGCATCTGGGTTTTATATCATCGATTTGGTACCACACGTCTCTCTCGATTTCCATCAAATTTCCTCTTTCCCAACCAATTCCCAAGACTCAAATCATAAAAAGAAAGAAAAGAAATAAACAAGAAGAAGACCATAAAAACCAATAACAACATGACTCCGTAAACAAAGTGGTATGGCCATACACCAGACATAAACAAAGCCACAAATCAAGATCAACAATTCATAAAAGACCAAAAGTAGAAGACTAACAACAAACAATGTGACTCAATCCCCATTGTTCCCAAGGAAAGCTCAACCCAAGCCTTCTTCAAGAATTCATGTCAACCTCTCTTGCCATGCAACTCCCTGCGTCATGCTCACACATGTCAACCCCATGTTCCAAATATCAAGACAATCATATTTATCCATTTGAAATCAACTTTTACAAACAATCATGTCAAAATCCATAGTCATTAGACATAATGCTACAACTATCAACTACATTCAAGTTCATATCAACTGTCTCAACACATAATTGTTAGCATAATTATCTTAATACAATATCAATCCTTCATGCCACTCTATAGACTCATATCATGCAGTAAATCAATCATTCAACAAACTATATAAATATACCCTGTCAGATAATTCAACTAGGTGACATAATAGGCACCAAACACTCAAACACCAAATAGACAACATAATCAACAATGAAGCACCCAATATAATACATAAGCAAGCTCATACCTTAGTGTATTTTAGGGGAGGCTATTTTGTCTTCACAATCAATCTAGGTTAGCACAATACAACTTCACATCATATCAACTCAACCATAAATCATGATATCCATAACAGTAACTAACTAAAATGCTCACATCATAAACTCATACACATATGCAAAGTCAATCTAGATTAGTATGACACCATCTCACAAATATGTCGGTTCATACCTGAATATCACAACCATAACCATCTGCATAGGTCAAACCAGGTTAACACAATACATATAACATCAAGATCTTCAAGGCAATGAACATAACCATCACACATATGACCAATTCAAATTATAACATCAATATCTCAATGAAATGACCCTAATCATCAAGTTAATAACATATAACAACAATAATCTATATATCATGCTCATCAACAACATAAAACCGAATCATCAAGCTAACTGTCATATAACAATCAACAAGTTAACCTATAACATACTCATCAACAACATATAGCATAATCATCAGATTATCTAATATAAAACACAATAGCAATGCATACAACTACATGTTACTATCATTCTTGACTATCTGACACATGTGCATATAACCAAACTAATCATCTGACATCTATCATGAATGTAACCATAACATCAAAAATATGTTCATAAACTTAATGTATATAACCCTAATGCATATAATAATCCTTAACTTACATACCTACATGTCAGACATACATTATCTGTATGAGGATCTGCTCTTATCCCAAAGTCTAATACTTCACCTCATTATGATGATATGCATCTCTTTCTCTATCTCCACTAGCTCATTAGCATCATCACAACCAATAGCATCATGATGACCTAAATTTAATACAATGACATCACAAGGCATGTTTGACCTACTATACATGCATAATCATAGCCACGACTATACATGCATAACAACAACCATTACTCCATTGTACACATTGCCACATGCGACCAATAGTATGCATAAGCAATGCCAAATCAACTACACCTATGCATAAACACATGCAGTCGAACATAAGCAATCAATTCTTGTAATCAACCTACAAGACTGATACATGTAATCAAAACATTCAAAAATGTAACCTAACATATAAGGATGCAAGTAGGTATCATGAAATCAACATGTAAGTGACATATAATTCATAAACAGTCAGTCACATGTTCCAAAAATCAAGACATCATGTCTATTAATTTGAAATCATCTTTCACCAATGCTAACAACCATGCCATAGTCGGCAATCAACTCATAATCATATTCATAATACTAAAACTAGCACCCACTTGCACACAAGTGCATATCAGTTGTCTCAACACATATTGTGTTAGTACATCCATATTGAAACAAGAGCATTCCTTCATACATTTTATAATCACAAACATATATCGTGCATTTAATAAAACATTCAAACAACCTATAAGCATACCCCCTTACTATCCATGGTCCACACTAAGTTAGAAGGAGGAAGCTACTATAATGGCCCGATCTCCAATGTCCAATTATGGAAATGGGATCTCCAAAGCTCTACTAAATTTAACGACACTTGAAAAGAAATTGATTTTTATTTCTCATACATTTGTATGAGACTAATTCAAAACATTGCACTTATTCCACTTGTAACATAATAACTAAAAACATGCCACTTTTCCATTTCCTTACATGCAACTTTTCAAATTCCTTGCATGCAACCTTTCAAATTCCCTACATGAAAATCTTCAAATTATTTGCATGAAAATTGACATAGGCCAGCTACATCCATATTATCATAATATAATACTATCCCATCCAAAAAATAACATTTTCTTCAAACAATTACCATACTTTTACATTTTCTTCAAACAACTACTATACTATTACATTTCAGTGTAAGCATTTCTTCAAACACTTTACATGCAAACTAATATAGAAAATTGTTTGCATATAAGTAAGCATATATCAACTACAAAAATACTATTACACATCAATACTATGCCCAACCACAACTGACATACTCATTGGGGCATTTTATCAAACAATCTGTATGCAATTAATTATTCAACCATTTAAGCATTTCATCAAACACTTTTCATGCAAACTAATATAGCGAATGATTCAATGCATATATCCTAAACCGTAGTGCTAAAAATTATGGAAACTAAATCATATGATCAGCAGTATTATCCCTCACTATGTTTCAAGTTTCAACTTCTAAGATTTCATAGATGAAAATTTATAACAAAAATACCAACACAATCATACTTGGTGCACAATTCTAGGAGTATCCAGAAAGCTCGACTTCTACTAGTCATATATCCTAGAATATAGCGAATAAATGTTTGAAATTTTTATCAAAATATCAGTGGGAGTTCCCTTCATTGTAGAAACAATTTCAGCTCCTCAGAGTGCCTAGAATAAAAGTTATAATTTTTTTTTCAGCGTGACCTGTTTGAGGCCTAATTTTAGGAGCATTTAGAAGGCTCGACTCCCTCTACTCATATCTCCTAAAATATTGCGACCCAATATCTGAAATTTCTACCACATAATTAGTGGTATGTCCCCTCAAAATGAAATTTTTTTTAGCTTATGAAAGCCTACAAAAGATGATTTATTGCAGAAATTCCAACATGACCTATTTAAAGGTGCATTCAGGAAGGTCATCTTCCTTAGATCATAATTCCTAAAGTATTGTGAACCAATATCTAAAATTTTTACCACACTATTAGTGGGATTTACCTTCAATATGGAAAAATTTTCAAATTCTAATATGCAACAGAAGAAAAGTTATAACAAATATGACAGAAAGGCCTAAACTTTAACCTTTGTTATTCATTTCACCTATGATAGAGCCTATCCAGTCCAAGTGTTTGAACAATGCTCTGATACCACTCTGCAACGAACCCTGTTGTAGTTGTTTGATCCTGGCTTTCCTTGCTTGATCCTTGCTTCCTCTTTCCTTCTTTGATTTTCTTTCTCTAAGGCCAAAGTGCTCAAAGAAAACTCTAAGTGTCCAAGAATATGAGAGAGAGAGAGAGAATAATGAGAGAGCTCCAAAACTGAACTAACCAAGTCTTGCCCACTAATCCTCAGAAACCTTTTTATTAATGAAGCCTCTATTTTCTTCATTTTCCATTATTTTCCTTCAATTTCCTCCTCGCATGCAACATGTGACCTTTCACCTTTCTTTTCTCCTAATTTCCATTATTTTCATAAATAAATGTGCCAAAATACCTTTTTGCATCTTTAATGCCTCAACCATTGCCTTTGCCAATTTCCTTAGCCATAAAAAACCAAATGAACACTGCCTAGGATGTCTTTCCCACCATTCAGCTTGGAATATGTGTCCCATCATCAGTGGTATTTGTATATTTTTACATGGAATTTTCACCAGGGCTGTTACAATGGCATCGTTTTTTGTAATATGCACTGATGTTTTGGTTGGAATTCTCCTTTCGGCTCCACCTGCAATAAAAACCAATAAATAACATAATCAAAATCCCTTACATATATTTTAAGAAATGAAACATGGAAAACATCATGGACTTTCACTATCGGAGGCAGTGGAAGTCTGTAGGCCATTGGTCCAATCCTCTCAAGGATCTTGAAAGGTCCACAATACTGAGCTGCTTACTTTGCACATGACCCAATCCTCAAGGAGCTCATCTTGGGATTGATGCGTAGATACACATGCTCCCCAACCTGAAACTCGTTAAATTCCCTGTGTTGATCTGTATAACTCTTCTATCTATCATGTGTTTTCTTTATATTCTTCTTATAACCTGCATTTCATGTTCTATCTCTGGCAACATATCTGGTCCTATCAACACCCTATTCACTGGATCACTCTAGCTTATGGGGCTATTAAAACTATGCCCACAAAGTGCCTCAAATGAACTCACCCTCGATGAATCCTAATACCCATTTTTGTAAGAAAACTCTACCAGTGGAAGGTACTCTTCCCACTTCCACTACTGATGCATAATAGACATTCTCAACATGTCCTCCAAAATCACATTAACCCTCTGCATTTGTCCATATGTATGCAGATGATAAGTTGTAATAAAGGTTAAGTTTGTACCCAAGCCTGCAAATAACTCCTTCCAAAACCTAGAAGTGAACTTAGCATCTTTGTCTAACACATTCTTCTTTGGAACACCATGAAAAATCACTATCTCCCTGATGAAAAATTGTGCTACATCACTAGTTGACTAAGTAGACTTCACTTGAATGAAGTGTGATACTTTTTTCAACCTGTCAACCACAACCAAAATAGAATCATGTTGTCTAGATGTCCTCATAAGCCTATAATGAAGTCCATGGAAATGACCTCCCATTTCCACCATGGAATCAAAATCAGTTGTAGTATACGTCCCTGATGCTTGAACTTTGCTTTTACTTGCTGAAAAATCAAACATGTGGCAACAAACTCAGATATCACCTTCTTCAGATTCGTCCAATAGTAGAAATTCCTCACCGATTTCAATGTCTTCTAATATCCTAGATGACCTGAATATGGCTTAACATGAAATTCCCTTAAGAGAAGCTTCTTGAGTTCACTGTTGTTTGGCACATAGATCTCGTCCCTAAATATAAACAAATCATTCATTGTAAGATGATGGCCCACATCCTGATCATCTGTACCTTGCTGCTGTAACCTGTGCCTACGCTCCCAATACCTTTCATCCTGGTGTCCTGCCTATAAGATCTGGTCATGTAAATATGTCCCATATGAACTAATAGCTGCTATGTGATTTACATGTACTTTTCTACTAAGAGAATCTGCAACCCTATTCTCTTTCCCCTTAATGTACCTGATCTTGAATTCAAACTCATTAATCGTGGCCAACCATCTAGCTTGCCTGACATTTAGATTCGGTTGGTCAAATAAATATCTCAATCCACTGTGATCACTTATCATAATGAACCTCCTACCAAGAAGATAGTTCCTCCACATCTTTAATGCATGAATGATCGCTACCCACTCATGATCATGTGTCACATAGTTTTGCTCATGCTCATTCAGCTCCTTGATTCCTAGCATACCACCTGTCCCTCATGCATTAGGAATCCACCAAGTCCTCTCTTGCAAGCATCTGTATACACCATGAAATCTTTATCTAGGTCTGCAGTCTTGAGAATTAGAGCATTTGTCAACCACTGCTTCAACTTCTGAAAACTTGTTGCACATTCACCTATCCATTCAAATTTCCTTCACTTCCTCTGCAATGATGTAATAGGATAGGAAATCCATGAGAAGTTCCTAAAGAACCTCCTATAATAACCTACTAGTCCCATGAATGATCTGACCTCATACACATTTCTAGGAGCTTCCCAATTCATGATAACTCTTATCTTTTCTAGATCCACTGCTATGTCTTCCTTGGAAACCACACGCCCTAAGTAATGTACCTCTATCTGAAAGAAACTACATTTACTAAATTTGGCATAAAAAATGATGCTCTATTAGCAATCTCAACACTGTTAATAAGTGTTTGACATGTTCTTCCTCATTCATAGAATATATCAATATGTCATCAATGAATACAATAACAAATTTGTCTAGACAAGGATACAATGCACTATTCATCGAGCACATGAAAGTAGCTGGAGAATTAGTTAAACCAAAAGGAACTACAAAAAACTCATAATGCCCATACCTGGTCCAGAAAGCAGTGTTTTAGATATCCTCATATTTAATGCATACCTAATGGTATCCTAAGCTCAAATCAATCTTCGAGAACACCATTGCTCCCTTCAACTGGTCAAACAAGTCATCAATCCTTGACAATGGAAACATGTTCTTGATGGTTACCTTGTTCAACTGCCTGTAATAAATGCAAAATCTAAGAGTACCATCCTTCTTCTTCACAAAAAATAGTGGTGCACCCCACGATGATATAGTTAGCATAATGTATCCTTTTTCAAGCATTTCCTTCAACTGTAACTTCAATTCCAATAACTCTAGAGTGTTCCTCATGTATGGTGCCTTTGATGTTGTTGCTACTCCTGGTACCAACTCAATACAAAATTCCACTTCCCTGTGAGGCGAAAACCTTGAAATATTTGTTGTGAATACATCCTAAAACTAATATAAGATCGAGTACCTCTTCAAAGCTTTCACATCCTCAACATCCTTAACTTTATCACTGGAAATATGCACTGCAAATAGCACACATCCTTTCCTGTGACTACACTTCACCTGCATAGTTGTAACCATTCTAAATAATGTTCCCTTCTTCTTACCTTGCAATATTATTTATTCTCCATTGTCATCCAAGCACTCAAGAGCCTTGTCATAACAATCTACTTTGGTGCTATGAAGGTATAACCAATCCATACCCATAAGAATATTGTGTGATCCCAATGGAAGTACATTCAGATGCACTGACGTAGGCATACCATTCAACTCAAATGCATAATCTCTTACTAAGTGATGAACCTTTTTCTGTAGCCAACCATGCTAACCAAGACTCTACATGCACTTCTTTATTCAAACCACACTCATCCCCCAGGTCAGAATTAACATAACTATAATTAGATCTAGGGTCAATCAAAATAGAAATAGTTGATCACAAATCTTATCATCCATCTCGATAATAGATGCTTGTTGATCCACCTGCATGATATCCAATGTTGCATAGATCCAAGGAATGCTCTGTCCAACATCCCCAATTGTTTGCACTTCCTGTGCACTATATATATGAGTCCTACCAACCTGATACAATGGGAAATCCTTCTTTATATGCTCCTTGCCACACATCCAACATTGCAATTGTCCCTTACCATCACCTTTATTTTTCTTCTCTCCAGGGTGTGACCCATGTCCCTATCCAACTACTTTCAACTTCTTGTAAGGAACAACATTCTATTTCTTACCTACATCCTGAGGTCTTGTTCGCATCAGTGGTCACTTCCCATTTGTCTTGTATTTCCATTTCCAACCTTGTTGAGACTCTGTCTTATGCTTCATGTTCTCATAACAATGTTTCAAATTTCCAATTAATTCTTCAAGTGACTGAGGCTCACTATACTCAATTCAATCTTTAAATGTTAACAGTAATCCACTAATAAATCTCTGAAATTTGACCTTCTCATCCTTAAGATATATACATACCTCGATAGCTCTAGGAACTTAGTCATGTCCTCCTCCTCTATCATCGATCCCATCTTTAGCTCATAAAAAACTGTAAATTTACCATCATATTACCTCTTTGAAAAGTACTTCTTCCTGAAAAGTATATTGAATTCATGCCAACTCAACTTCTCTATCTAAATGTCTCTGCCCCACTTCATATCTTCCCACCAGATGTCTGCTTTCCCTTTGAAGTTGAATATAGCTATCTCGGCCTTCATGTTCTCTGTGTAGTCATGCAACTAAAATAACTTATTCATCCCATGCAACCAACTCTTTTCATCCTCTGACTTCTTCATCTCTCCATCAAATTTAGTTGCCTTAGATTTCTTAAACTCACCCGGAAAATATCCCATGTCATTCCTCCTATAAGGATGATAACGATGATGACCACGTTACATGTCTGAACCAGAATAGAATAAATCCCATGTCCATTGCCTCTCCTATCATGTGTATCCAAGAATCTTCCATCCCTAACGACATCATCCCTATCTGACCTATTCCCATCATGATATCTGCTATCATAGGTTCCATTAGTCTTATCCTCTTGTCCATGGCTAATCCTAAGCAGTCCTTGCCTTTGCAAGTATGACCAAATCTGAAGGATAACTACATTGACCTCTGCTTGTTTCTCTTGTGCCCTGGCATGTCTCTCTTGTGACTGAATGATTATCATTATCTTCTTTGCAACTTCTTATTTCTACCTTCCAACTTCTCAAAGTGTCTACTATGTGAGGGGAGTAATCATCACCATGTTACTCATCTGATCTACAGGAAAAGTCTCATAAAATATAATCCACCATTTTTCTAGTCATCTTTGATCCTCTTCTTCCTATAAGTATACCATGTTAGCTAACCAAACATAAACATAACCAACACACATCAGTAAATTTCAGGGGAGGATATCTCAACTACAAGATCACTCCAGATTAGCACAATATATGTATAAACATAATCATAATAGTATATAGAAATCATTCATGACAATACCAACTGCATACCATGACCTCATGCATGAAAACCATGCCCACAACAATGCATAACAACATATAGATATTGAAATGCATAACACATACATATGTGACCGACATGCATTCATGTCAAACACAACAACAACTTCATCAGCTTCGACACAACAACAGAACAACAACAATGACCACCACCATGCATATATAATAAGTACATATACAACCTTCATGCATGCATAACAAACACACTCTGCCCATCTATTCCAAGGGTTGAACCATGCTCTAATACCAATCTGTAACACCCTCCTTCCACACTTACCCAAGCTTACCCGTCGACCACAGTAAATATGTGATGAAGATTTACAATGATATGACTCAAACTCCTAGGTACAGTTAAGGAAATGGAATCGATAAACCAAAACTTTACTGACCTCCCTCAGGTGCTACAAGACCTTAGGAGCTAACCAACCACTCCAAGTGCCCAACCCTTGAGTTAACATATTTTTTTATTGACCTAGGCTCTCAGCCGCTCCCATGACAAGGCAATCTAGTGCCTAAGACCCTTCAGTTGCTCCCATAAGCTTGCATACCAACGATTGTATATTAATTCACTCAGATTTGTTCTAGTGACCCGAAGATCTAAGCCAATTTTTTAGGGCTAAGATCCAAACCTCTGCTGAGAACTTATTGAAACTCTTAAAAATGATAAATAACATACAGGCAAAGCCTCTAATTCAAAAATTGAATAACAACTTAACCTAACCCATCCCAACCGTGACAGGCATTTCGTCAAACACATCATGAACATGTAATCTATAGGTCATAATTACATATCTAAACATAGGGGTCTCATAGTTATCTGAGAATCATCAAGAAGGTCTAATGCCCTCTCATAATAGCTACATTATTATCTATTAGGTCATACATTATTTAATGATTCATTTATTAATCATAACACGCGGAGAGTCATAACTAAAGTTAGTGATAAAACCATGATTGTAAACAACATATAACTAGAATAATAACAATGATAAAACAACCATCAAAGCCGCATAATAAAAAGTACATTTATTCATGAAATACAAGGGAAAAAGGAGCTCTTATTAACATATGAAAAATCTAACCAAGTCAGGGACTCCCACTTACCACTTGACCATATATTGGGTTGAACCAAATATTTCTTTCAGCAAATCACCCTCGTGCCATATTCCAAGCATGAATGTAGGACTCACAACAAAACTATCCAGGGATTCCTCAAGCTTTACCTTCTATCCCGCCATTACTAGTCAAGGGATTTCTAGGCTCAAAACCCTTATCTATACAACCAGGCTTTACCATGTATCCCACTATTACTAGTTAAGGGATTCCTAGGCCCAAACAAAGAAACATACACTACTAGGCTTTACCGCAATCCCGCCATTATCGGTAAAGGGATTATTAGGCCTAAACAAGCATGGATGCCTTTGTATTTCTTCAACAATACCTTGAGAAATTTTCCCGTCTCCACCCTCAAGCTTTACCATGTATCCCACCATTACCGGTCAAAGGATTCCTAGGCCCTTGGGAATTTTCTTGAGACCATCTCACCCGGTAACAAATTTGAGGATGCTACTTCTATAGAAGAAAAAGCCTTCTCAGATGAAGGAGGGGATATTTAGCTTTCCTTTTTTAGCACACATGTAAATCATGAGCCGTGACTAGTTAACTTATGTGCATATTCTTATATGACCCCTCACAAGGATTTATGTTGAAATTATGAGAGGTAGGATGGTGGAGATGTTTTCATAGGATCTGACTAGACAACTAGAATCATAGGATGAGGAAAAATCAAGTTAAATACCATAGATAGAAAGATTAAAATACTCTTTAGTGTTCTGCATATTGTTGGGTCATGGAATTGTCATCTTTTACACCATCTTATCCCTACTTTATAATCCCTTTTCTATTTCCTATGACCCTATATTAATATGTTTTAATACTTATGTGTGACATTTGTGCCCATAATGTTTTCTAATACATTTCTTAGTATTTTGATGAATTATAATTAACGTTAGGAAGAATTAGTGTATTATGTATTGAATTTTGGATAATAACTCAATTTAGAAATTGGTATAGATCCATGTCTCACAAATGCAAGAATCAATAACCACCCACCATGCACCTAGTTTGGAAAAATATACCCAAATATGAATTATGGATGACGAATTTTTATAAACCCATTTACATAAGTATATTATTCTACATTTTTATATGTTCCAAATTAGCTTAAGTAGATATAATTAATTCGTTATCTAATCCACATTATGGTTTTGAATACATGGAGGACAAACTTGGTGGATATGAGTTTAGAATTGATTTTCTACCAGATTTAAATATCTCCATTAAATATAGTATGGATATACGAAATCAACATCATTAAATGACATTTCAGATGAATTTTGGGCATGTTGTTATAACCACATCTCCAAATTCAAATTTGATATTCGAGGCATCCTAAAGTTGATTGGAGTTTGCAAGGATCATGGAAATCATTTATTAGGTTTAAAATTAGTTGTAAACAAGATGGATCAATTAAATCCTTTAAGTGGGATTGATTAGATATTTGTTATTTCTGGTTTCAAGCAGGTTCGTGTATAAAATAGAATATCTTCTCCACTTTTTGGGACAGAACTCTTACATAAATAATCCAATATATGTTGAAGTAAATTATATTCTCTAAGTCCTCGTTTGATTGTAGTTTTATTTCATTTATTTTGTATATGAGTAATATATTATTTTATGTCTAATATTAAATTATTTGATTAATTTATGTTTAGATTCATTTAAATTACTTATAGATTAGTAATTGCACTTTGTTCTACAATAACATGGGTGAGCGATTGGAGAATGGAATGTTGTTTTATTTTAACTTCTTTAATTCCTCAAGTGTGTTTAATTTTTTATATAAATTTTCTGCCCCCTAGTGGGGGTTGATTCATGGACAAAGGACGTGCTTAAGCAATGAAAACAAATAACCTAGTGATGACAAAATCCTAGTAACGTGATTGGTCTTCCATTAGATAAGTGTCAAAAATATTGATTGAGCTAGCACTACTTAATGTAGGATTTATTTTATTTATCGATTGTTTGGTCTATTTCATAGTATGTTGTGCTTTTACATATGTCATGTAACTTTGATTCTGTATTGTTACATTTCATATTATGTTTTGGTTAATATAATATAAATTTCATCTAACTTTTATTCTCTATTGTTCTATTGGGCTCTTATAACTTTTATTCTCTATTGTTTCTTTTCATAGTATGATTTGCTCTGAAAATTATATATCACTTATAGATTTTGTTCTTTGTTGCTTTTTTCTTTACACAATATATCATTAGATTTTCTAAAGATTTTAGCACCTATGGATTTTGTTGTAGGATATTATTTCTTTTACATAGTATGATTTGCTCATTTCAATTAGATTATATAGCACCTATGGATTTTGTTGTAGGATTTATTTTATTTATCTATTGTTTGGTCTATTTCATAGTGTGTTGTGCTTTTACATATGTCATGTAACTTTGATTCTCTATTGTTACATTTCATATTATGTTTTGGTTAATATAATATAAAGCTCATCTAACTTTTATTCTCTATTGTTCTATTGGGCTCTTATAACTTTTATTCTCTATTGTTTCTTTTCATAGTATGATTTGCTCTGAAAATTATATATCACTTATAGATTTTGTTCTTTGTTGCTTTTTTCTTTGCACAATATATTATTTCTTTTCATAGTAGATTTGCTCTAAAGATTATATAGCACCTATAGATTTTGTTCTCTGTTGCTTTTTTCTTTACACAGTAAATTACATAGCTCCAATAAATTTAATTCTATATGGTTCCTTTTTGTAGTATGTTTTTTTCAACATATTACATACCTTTTATAGCTTTGATTTTTTATTAGTTAATTTATGTTAATTTTCAATGCTTGAGTTCTTTTAGTAATGAGAGTATATAGCTTTATGCTCTTGCTTCTTTATTTATTAAGAGCATATTAGATAAATTAATTCAAGATAAAAGTGTGTATATTTACATAAAGCTAATGCCATATCACAAGCACAAGTACTATAGGTTAACAAATATTGATTGAAATTATTAGTTACTAAGGTAATTAATCATCCCCAACTTTTTAGCATCATTACCAGGGAGATGTCAAGGTGTACAATTAATTTTTCATTGATTGGCATATAGTATGGGATTTTTAGAGGGAAATCAATAACTTGACCTTTTCAATATTTTCTCTAGATTTTCCACATTTTTAAAAGTTATAAGTATGAATAAAAGTGATTTGAATATGGGGAAATTGTAATGGTAAGATAAGAGGTAAGAACCTGTACATTCATTATGAATATTTAACAGTGGGTGTTCGCTCCACCATATTCAAAACACACTATCTGCATTATTTAAACTAGAATATTTTTGTGGTATAATAAGAGGCACCCATAGTATTAATCTATCTTTTCAGGAAGTTGGAAGGAGAAAGAAATAATTGGTGAATGCGAATTCTACTAGATGAAAAATGATGTTGAAACCTTCAATATTGAATCTAAATTGATTATCAAGGCATATTTTTAATCTTTTTTATTTCCTTAAATATGTAGTATATTGGGTATGCATATCAATTTTTCCTATAAAACTTTATTTTCAAAAATACCTCTATCATTGTTTAAGATAAATATCATTTTTGGATGGATCTGTAGTAGTTGATTCCTGTGCATATCAATATAAGTAGTGGATTCTTAAAATTCTTGCTATGTGTATGTATTATATTGAAAATTATATTCCTACAAAAATTCATTCATATATAGATCGCCATTTGGAGAAATAACTTATTGGTTAAATTTTTATTGCAATTGGATCATTGACCCCACTAAAAACATATTCAAAACAATCATGTTTCAGGGAATCACATGGATATATTTGTAAAACCTATTTATATCCAAAATATACCTTTAAATATAGTTTCTAAACCCTTTTGAATCACTCAATTTGGATAACAAATGAAAAACATATGACTAAAACATTGATGATATGTATAGTAGACAACTCAAAAACATATTTAGCATAGTCACTTTTTGGATACCTAAATGGATACATATTTCAAACATGTTTTATGATCCTAAGAATATTGTTTATGATGTGGTTTAAATTTATCCATTGTGATATCAGATGAGGAATTTATGCCAAAATTACTAACTACCTATCCTAAATCTACAATCCTAAAACTGATTTTTCTAAGTTGTTCAGTGGCGTATCTAACCCATCAATTGATCTGTTCTTCCAAAAATGTTTTTATTCAAGATAAATAAATGAATATAATTTCATATCCATTTGGAATAACATCAATTTTCCATCCAAAGAAGAAATTATACTCAAAATAGTAACTCTTGGTCTATACACGAATTAAAAAATAACTATGTTGTGCAGGTTATTCCTAAGAAGATTTGGTATGTCATCTTAAGGTATTTTCGAAAAATATTTATATTGGAGGTATCCATATAAATATACTTTCATATGAATATTTAATCACCTAAATTATATGTTTGATGAAAAAATTATCAACAAAATATTATCAGGTAGTCTAGGCATACTATTACTCAACATGTAAAAAGTGAATTTTTCTTTGCTTATTCTTCTCATGATTTCTTTTATAACATTTATTTTCATTTTTTTGCATATTTACTAGATAAGATGGCTTATTGTTGTGAAGGAAATCCCCTCTACGGATAGAGGTGATCCCTCTAGCCCAATGAGTGGGTCTAGCAACAAACTAAACAAACTAACATGCATGTTCCTAGCTTATGTTTGACAAATGCAGAGAGAAGGAGAAACCTACCTCGCTCTGATGCTAATCGCTCGATCCTTGGAGATGGATTTGAATCTTTCACTCCAAGCCTCACTCCTTAGCGGTTCTTCATGTCTAGATACATGCAAGGAATATCAAAGTACTATGCAAGGTACAAGAGAATATATGGCATACATCAAACATAAACTACTTAAAAGATCAAGGAACATTAAGCTAATAGCATAAACATTTACACAATTATGGAAATTGAACATCAGATGTGTGTATTAATAAGCTAAAAAGGGAAGCATACAACCTATGCCTTGATGTTGGAGACCTCCTTTTGGTGGATTTCCAAGTCCAACCAAAGACTCTTAAATCACTCCTTATCCAAGCTATAATGGGTAGCATGTAAGCATAATCTCAGCATAGGGATGCAACAATGAATGGCCAACCATTTGGGGATGGAACAGAGTGAATTTATAAGAAGGGAGAGGGAGTTAGGGATCCACAAAAGAGGGAGGAAGGTCCATATCTAAAGGGTAAAGCCCATGATGATAAGGTCAAGAGGCCTAGATGAGAGAGATCGACCATATCTACAACAATCAATATCTAGCTCGCTATTCGCAAAGGTTCTAGTGGGAGAAGATTCTCGTCTAGTTTGGGAAAACCTACCAAAAGAGGTTCAAAACAGGGTTTCCTATGAAAACTTGCATTGGCAGCGCAAGTATATAACTGAGCACCTGCGATCAGCATGGGAAAGCAGTGGAGAAAAACGTGTTGATGCCAAAAATTAGGTTTTTAGGCAACCTTCTCCATAATGGATTTAGGGCAGTTTTCCTTTGATTATTCAGGGAGGCTTTGGTCTGTATATCATGATGGATATGCTACACAGTAATCAATGTTTTGGCACCTTAGGTTATGGTATGGTAAGTGAATAAGAGGTATGACAAAATATTGTGTAAGAGATGCCCCTTAAATCATTCAGGCAGAACATGGAGTGATGGTTGAGATGCTTTACAAGTCAATGAAAGAATGAGAACAACACTATTAGGAGACCTGCAAATCAAGCATATACATATACGTATACATATCTGACATCTCTAATGATCATGTCTAACGATACAGGAATAGGCATCCAAGAATACATGAATCTGCGACATGGATGCAACCATCCGTAAGGGATCATGTGCAAAGATCCTCGGTATGGTTGCAACCGTCCTAATAGAAAGGATCATGAATATGGACCCATGATATGGTTGCAACCATTCATATAGAGGAAACATGTGTAAACTCATGAATGACTCATAACTCCACGCAACCTGAACTTTATCAGACAAAATCCAGGGTCTTACACACTGTCTCAACCGGATCAATGTACAAATTCTAACATGTGAATAGATGTGTCGAAGTCAAACATGATAGAAAACCACCTGATTACCAGTCAATAATGTAAACCGTTAATAGGCATGAGAGAAACCACCAATGATGACAATGGCTCTCAAGGTACAATCAACACAATCCATGACAGTGAATAGTGAAACTAAAGTTGAACACTCATGGAATCATTCGATCGAAGGTCAATGATATAAACCCATCATCGAATGCAAAGAACTTTCCATTGAGGCATGCAAGCTCTAAGGTAGTAGAAGGGAGTTTCTAGATCATCTTCTCGGATAATGAGTTGAAGTCGACAGGAAGTGATCCATCGAAGGAGGGCCATAATGAATCCCACATCATTGACACAAAACAAAAGGATGTAGTAGAGTAGATAAGTGTGATCCAGGACTGTGGCAGAAAGTCAAACAATGTATAGGTGGTAAAGAATTGCAGATAGGATTCCTCTTGAACATATCGATGCCACAACTCCGGAGTTTGGTAGAATTTGACTCAACATAGGATCAAAGGTCATGATGACAAAATGGCATGATTAGATGAGAGGAAAAATGGATTCCCAAAAGCCAGGAATGCAAGTGACTAAGTAAGGATATGCCAAACCCTACATGATCAATAGATGAGTGTCATATTCAAGAGCAATGCCTTTACAGGATACAAGAGATGAACGCTGTCACTATTTCCCCCACCTCTTCTAGTGAGTACCCCATATATTTTTTGTTGCAAGCTTAAAGGGGATAACATATTCTTGTCATATAAGTTCACCCTTCAGATGAATCCATCCTAGTAAGTTTTACGAGCCCTAGGATGGAGGAAATCAGCCTTATCATGGTGACAGGTCCTGCATCGTGTAAGTTTTACGAGTATGATGGAGGTGAAACTCAACATTTTTTTCATGATTAGAGAGTTTGTAAAAGAATCAAAAAAAGAAAATTCCAAAGGTCCCTTTTCGTAAATTGTCTCTTGAACCCAAAAAGGTAGAAAATAATATCCAAGAAAACCTCTTAGCCATGTTCGACTAAGGTATTCCTTTTTCGTACAATAGTCTATCTTAGTCCAGAAAAGGGTTAAACTTATACTGAGTAGACATCATTTCATTTACTTTAACGAGTTCGAAATGACAAGTACTCGACAATATTTTCATTTTTCAAGAGAAAAAAAAGAGCTTAAAGATGACTCCTCCTAGAGGAACAAGTGCTATTAAAGGATAGCAATTGGTTCCGGTCATGATGGAATTGCTCAAAACATGTAAAGGTCAAGAGGTTAGCTAATAAGACTACTCATTGCAACAGTTCCTTAGGCAAGGGTAAAACAACCAAGTGAAAGCAAATGATCGGCTAAAGAGATGGTGGCAATGGAATCGACAAACCAAGGCTCATGTGGAAAAAACCAGCTAATAAAAATGGAAATCATGAGATGTAAAGTGGGAATGGTTTCAGTTTTACACAATCTTGAAACATGGGAAACTATGCTTGAGGATACTCGAATATGGTTTCATTTTTCACAAGCTTGAAATGAAAACAAATTATGCTTGGGTTTGGTTTCATTTTTACACAAGCTTGAAACAAAGATAAACTATGCTTAAGATAAGTTTTCATGCCCCCAACATAATGACTCAATTCGAGGTACATGCCCCCCCCCAAGCTTCATTTCATTCACCTAAGTAGACTACTCATTACTAACAGGTGGATGGAATGAAGGTTTACTTACGAGAACAAGTGAAAGAATCAACTGGGATTTTACGAGATCTAATCAAAGACTCGAACTGGAATGGGATTTGTTTCATTTTTTAATGAGCTTGACACAAGAAAAGAACCATGCTCGTGACATCTTGTTTCATTTTTTACTGAGATTGACACAAGCAAAGGCACCATACTCATAGATTCCTAATTCATTTTTTAACAAGGTTGACATAGTAAAAGAAATAGCCTCATGGGAACCTATTTCATTTTTTTTAACGAGGTTGACATAGTGAAAGAATTATTCTCATGGCTCTTGTTTCATTTTTAACGAACTTGACACAAGACAAGGAACTCTGCTCCAACACCTTTGATCACAGACCAAAAGAGGCCATGGCTTCCAAGAGGTTCTCATTCGAAGGGAGAAAAACACTGTGGAAGGAATACATGTCCAAGGATCCAATGGAAAAATCAGGCTCTAATGCACCTAGTACATGGCATACTACATCACCTACTAGATCATCAGTAGATGTGGGCATGAAACACATAGCCACGTAATTAACCTATGGTGGGGGTGATGCCACTTGCACATAAGAACCATTTAGGGATGATGGTTGATTGGGAGTTTATTTAGGACCAATGAATGTAAGTTGATCATGTAGAAATTTTGAATAATTTAACACATATTCACAGAGATTATCTTGATCATACAATTATAAGCGGAACATGTATAATACATAATCTCCTCTACGTTGATCATCAATTTACAGAAGCAAAAACATTCACAGGCACACATAGAAGCATCAATCAAACTCATAAACACAGTATGTATCCCAGAGAAAGCATCTCGCTAAAAACCCCACACTATCTGTATATTATATTGATTGAATCATGTAACATTACAAAGTACAATGCTTATCACAAGCAATCCAGTACCAGCTCCACCTATTACACACAATACAGCTCAGATCTGATCTCTAAATCTATTCCACTGCTTGCCTGCCTCTCCAGCTCAATACCTGCTCAAGAACTGATGAGAATGGCTTACCAAACTCGTATTTGACCTGCAAATAATCACTCACACTCTGTTGGACGTGAGCACAAGCTACAATTCTTGGTATTGGCCAATTCATTGGCATACTCAATCCCTCTGATTGTGCAAATCATTATGCACAACTATAGTCACAACTGATAGCAATCTGATCCTCTAACACCTGTCCCTGCTGAAATGAGCATGCACTGACATGCAACTGAGTTAACTGATGTATTCTATAGTTGCATTATGAGTTAATAACTTGTGAATTAATTAATAACTAATTCACCCAACTCATCTCTAGTCTATTGATCAGTTAGACTAAATACAACCAGTTTAACAAAGCTAAACGGAACACAACTCCATCAACTGCACCTCCAGTCCACTAAACTCAACTCACTTGAGTTCTAATTGAAGTCCTGCATGAAAATATTAGTCATCCCATAGGTAACCACGTATTTCCTTCTGGGATCTGCATGTACCACATCCGTAGCTCATCCTGAAGTGCTCCAAGAGAATAAGACAAAGTTTATAGTCCAAATATTATTATGAGACAATAATATTTAACTTTTCTATTTTTGACAACCAGTCTAAAAATAGACTTTGATCACTCACACTGTGATCACTCACATTGTGGTCACCCACACTGTGATCACCCACACTGTGATCATCCACGCTGTGATCATCCACAATGTGATAAAAAATAGAACTTGTGACATAATTTGCCTGCGGGCCCACTTAGTGAAGGCAACTCCTTTCCACTAAGCTCCATCATCTTGTTTCATTCTCAACAAGAATTTCTTGTTGCACACTTTTCAACACTCCCTCTCAATAAGAAAGGCTTCCTCTCAAACCCGATCCTGAAACTCTGGAATGTTCTCCATGCAACACATCTGGCTGGTCCCCTTGCTCTGTCATCAAAGTCTTTGACTGCTATTGCCTTTGTCGACTGAAGACTCTACATCTTTGTGCTCTTTAGTATCTGACTGCTCTAGCCTCTGTCACTTTGATCTCTGACTGCATCCGTGCTGCTACTGGTTCTATCTCCCAGCATTGCATCCGCACTGCACCTCCCAACTCACCTCCCTGTTGGGCTAGAAACACCCTCTGATGTTGAAGCTCTACCTGCTGTTGACAAGTGCTCCCTCTCTGACATCTGCGCTACTGCAACATCTCCATGCATCTCACACCATTGCACACCTCTCTATGCCACCTAGCACTGTGCAAAACACTTGTGCCTCTCGCATTGCTGCAACCTGCTAGCTATGCGCTGTCCTGGGATTCCCTGCACTGTCGCTCTCTCTGCCACACCATCCACATCTGTCTCTACCCAATCAATCAGTTCCTGCTACTACACATCTGGGGCTCCCGTAGCAAGGTCTCATCCAAGAGGTTGGGTACCTCAAGGATCCTGCCCCTCCTCCTTAGGACAATCAATCCACATCACCCCACCTCCTACCTGGAGGTATGGCTGCATGCGATCCCTCAGCCCACCTAGATCGAAGTTTCCCCCTACTGGAGGTCTCTGCATGAGTAGATGTCTCTAATCGATCTCCACTCAGCTTCCCTTGTTGTGGCTGCTCCACAACCTTATGAAGCTGTGCACCAATCGTGGCTCCTCCACAATCGTCTGAGACTTCTTCTGGCTCTGCATGTTGAGAGGTAATATATGCTCCCTCTCAACCACCAAGTCTCCATCAGTTACCTCGCTGCTTAAGGCTTCGCATGCATCTTGAACCTCAAGAGCATACAGGTTCCTGACCTGTGAACCAATCTCATGACAACGAAAGCATCGCACTTTCGATTTGTCAACCTTCATCCCACCACTGGAAGAACTAGATTCAGAAAGAGAACCCTTCTCCTTCCCCTTCTTCACCTTACTCGCTAAGGCACAATTCTCCTCATCATGCATAGATGAAGAATTGTCTCTGGTGTGCCGTCTAATCTCCTCCTACATCAAATTCGACCATAGTCGTTCCCAATTTGGCAGTTTCTCCCTTCCATTCACCGAGTCCTGGTAGCTATGCCAACTCTTAGGAAGGTCAAGGAGTGCTAGACTCACCATCCTCATCCGACAGTCACCCCCACACTTCCTAGCTCATCCCGGCATTGGGTGAACTTCGTGAGATACTGGGGCATATTGTCTCCATTCTCATCTTTGATGTTTCTGAGTTTTATCTCTTACTTTGGAATTAAATTCGAATTCCACCAACACAAAACTCAACCGCTTCCGATCTAGAATTCGTGAGAACAAATTATTTCTTGTACACAGATCGACTGTATGGGCATTCACCGGATATCTCACCTTCCAAAAGAAGGATGAATCCAGAGGCTACCTGGCCCGATTACAGACTCTGCCTGAAGAAATAAAATGTAAACACTTTCTGAATAGTAAATCCGATGATCAATCCTCACTTGATATCCTGTAAAAATCTCTTCTACAAATCAAGCAGCTCCGATACCATGTAGAAATTTTGAATAATTTAACACATATTCACAGAGATTATCCTGATCATACAATTATAATCGGAACATGTATAATACATAATCTCCTCTATGTTGATCATCAATTTACAGAAGCAGAAACATTCACAGGCACACATAGAAGCATCAATCAAACTCATAAACACAGTATGTATCCCGGGGAAAGCATCTCGCTAAAAACCCCACACTATCTGTATATTATATTGATTGAATCATGTAACATTACAAAGTACAATGCTTATCACAAGCAATCTAGTACCAGCTCCACCTGTTACACACAATACAGCTTAGATCTGATCTCCAAATATATTCCATTGCTTTCCTGCCTCTCCAGCTCAATACCTGCTCAAGAACTGATGAGAATGGCTTACCAAACTCGTATTTGACCTGCAAATAATCACTCACACTCTGTTGGTCGTGAGCACAAGCTACAATTCTTGGTATTGGCCAATTCATTGGCATACTCAATCCCTCTGATTGTGAAAATCATCATGCACAACTATAGTTACAACTGATAGCAATCTGATTCCTCTAACACCTGTCCCTGATGAACTGAACATGCACTGACATGCAACTGAGTTAACTGATGTATTCTATAGTTGCATTATGATTTAATAACTTGTGAATTAATTAATAACTAATTCACCCAACTCATCTCTAGTCTATTGATCAGTTAGACTAAATACAACCAGTTTAACAAAGTTAAACTGAACACAACTCCATCAACTGCACCTCCAGTCCACTAAACTCAACTCACTTGAGTTTTAACTGAAGT
Source organism: Pinus tabuliformis (assembly GCA_031772625.1). NCBI lineage: Eukaryota > Viridiplantae > Streptophyta > Pinopsida > Pinales > Pinaceae > Pinus > Pinus tabuliformis. Next base: position 443,045,416 of record CM062813.1, on the reverse strand, counting down.
CCTGCATGCAAATATTAGTCATCCCATAGGTAACCATGTATTTCCTTATGGGATCTGCATGTACCACATCCGTAGCTCATCCTGAAGTGCTCCAAGAGAATAAGACAAAGTTTATAGTCCAAATATTATTATGAGACAATAATATTTGACTTTTCTATTTTTGACAGCCAGTCTAAAATTAGACTTTGATCACTCACACTGTGATCACTCACACTGTGATCACTCACACTGTGGTCACCCACACTGTGATCACCCACACTGTGATCACCCACACTGTGATCATCCACACTGTGGTCATCCACATTGTGATCAAAAATAGAACTTGCGACATAATTTGCCTGCGGGCCCACTTAGTGAAGGCGACTCCTTTCCACTAAGCTCCATCATCTTGTTGCATTCTCAACAAGCATTTCTTGTTGTACACTTTTCAACAGATCAATGATCACAATGCTTCCTTAATTCAGGAAACACATCACTCGAAAGAGGGAAGAGACAAGAGGCCCCATGACATAAACATAGTCATGACCAGGGAGTAGATTAAAATACAAAGGTCCTTGGACAACCATCACATCTATATAGATAGTCTTTCCTCCCAAAGTAATAGGTAAGTTAGGAAGGATCCCTAATGGTTGAATGGTTCCTCTATTAAAAGCTAACATATTCTATGTGACGGGGACAAGTTGAGGAGAACCTAAAGCTTTCCAAGTAGTTGAGGATATAATGCTAATAGATGCACCCTCATCTATAAATGGGCTAGGTACGATCATATTATAAGCTTGTATTGTAGTCTGGAAAGGCACATAAGACGAAAGGTGATATCCTACAAGTTGACTCGAATCAAAAGAAGTGACCAAAATACTAGGAGGGGGTGTCATAGGAAGGGGAGAGTTGCCCTATTTCTTTATGGGAGCAGGAGAACTGCTCTCATGCACCTCGGGAACAAGGATTCCCCTCCAGTTCATTCGAAACTAAAGAAACTAGAAGAACTTAAGCAGTATGAGGTTCAATCTCTACTGGAAAGGTACGGTTAACTGAAGGTGGACCCAGGTCTACCATTTTCTCAACCAATGGTTGGTTGAGAATAGATTCATGAGCCTCACGTTTATAGAGAGCAGGGTTGACAAAATGTGACTTTTGATCAATCACTGGATCAACTTGTGAAGGATAAGGGGAAAGATTTTGATACTCGCCCATAAGATGAGGTTGAGAAGATGTAAGGTTTTCCAACTCTTTGGAAGCCTCATCCAGAAGAGGACAAAGGTGAATGGGATGATTACCTTCACACAACTTACAGGGAAATTTGACTTTTCCCTTTTTCCCATGGACCTTATTATTACTAGTTGAAGGTTTATCACCAACATGATCTCTAGAGGCTGATGAAAAAGGTTGATGTGAACCTATGGACCACACTTCTAAGACCTTGGGAATATTAGGACAATTTCGAAGAAGGTGGTCACCCTTACATAACATGCAAGGGAATTCTACTTTCCGGGACTGGTTGGAAGAGTTTTCTACATCGGCTGCATCTATAGCAATGGTTGTTTGGTTGCCCCCTTGCTTCTTTTGATTCTTCTTTTTCATCCTCTTCTTCCTCTTCTTAGCTTCATGGTTACTAGAATCTAGACTTTCACCAGGCGAAGAGGAAGAACGAGGTGAAGAAGGTGAGGGGTCCACTTTAGGACCAATTTGAGGTTGATGTTGTCCAGGTGGAGGAGAACTCGGTTGAAATGTAGTTTGGACACTCGAAATCACTGAGGTCGAAAATAACCAAACTAACAGACGAATGGTCAATCCAAGAAGGGAAAATTTTGACATATAGGGAGCACCAGTATTTCCAAAAGAAGGAAAAGAACTAGGATTCCCGTCAGAGGGGTTTCCTTAATTGGTAGACTCAGGAAATGTTTCCATCAATATCAACCTAAGATATACTAAGGCATATTTCCACAGGAAGAATGTTGTTCCATGGTAAATTAATTGATTTTAGAAATTAACAAAATAAAATAAAAGAGGGGTAAGCTAGGCAAGAGGATTTACTAAGTATCCTTGCCGTAATATACAACTTAGTCGAAACCATGGACTTAATGTACAACGGCCAATCTCTCTGAATGTTGTGTTCGTTGTATCATGTTTACAAGGTAGCTGACTCAGTTACATGTGGCTAAAGGATAGCAACCAAGTGGGGTTTCCCAATATATACACGATGATATGGGGAGCACAAGTCCATGTTAGTGTTGTCTAATGCATAACCATTTGGTGAGAGAGTTCTGATATACTTGCCATACTAGAGTACCTTCGATATACCCTAGAGTACAGGAGAACCTCCGATATACTTTTCTACTGGAACCAAATTTGACCCCAAAGATACAATGCAGGCAGTTAAAAAAAGCTGCTAAGTTTATAGACATTGTAACATGTCTCTATCCTAAACCTCTAAATTTTTGTGTTAAGTTCCAAAGCTCCTTAGGTTAATTCAGTAAATTTTAAAATTTTCTTGAATTAGGTTTCAATTTTGGGCTCAAAAAATGTACCTGAATCCTAGAATGAAACTAGATGAGAAAAATGAAACCTTTCATTTCAGTGAATCCTATACTAACGAGGGAAGAGAGTTCAAGCAATTAATGCATCAAGTAAGAGAATGCATAAAAAAATATGCCTCCACTAACTTTTCCAAATGCAAAGTGCAAGAGAAAAACTAAACTTCAATTTCACTAATGAATATGCAATCTATTGAAAGCAAAAATGACATTCACTTCAATAAGGTGCACTTTACTTATATGATGTTCTTTTTTATTTTCAGATGCTCGCATGTAACTAAGCTTCAACTAAAGAAAAAACAAAGATTTTGATTCAAAATAATCCTAATGCAAACAACGCATCAACCAAAGTTATTTAAAAGCACTCAATGAAAATGTATTTCACTTTCTCTTTCAAATAGATAATAAAATATACTCATTTCAGTTTGCAAACCAAACAATGTAATCTATGTTTGATAAATGACAAAGATGGATTTCAAATGCAACATGACCTAATACACATGAAAAACAACTTTTCATAAGGCAAACCGAAACCAATGTAGGTCAATGTTTCAAGTGATTTCACCAGATGAACAAACCTAATCATTTAGCAAACCAGAGACCCAAAGATGCTGACAAGCGGAAAGTGACAATCAAATGACCTATAAACCCTAAAATCAATCCAATTGCACTCAAACACTTGAAAGTTCAAAGGAGCAATAATTTTCAAATAAATGAGGTAATCAATCAAAACATTAACAAAATCTAGTCACGTAGGACAAAATAGGACCTCAGGGGCTGAGACACATTGGGATTTGACATAGAAACCCTATATTTTTTCCAATATTAGGGATTAGCACAACTATTAAGGCCAAACTAGCACTGAACAGGGGATCAATTTTCTGTTTTAATAAAAAGCGTGCTGGCAGCGTGACTATCAGATCAAAAATCACACTGGATGAGGAATGAGGCAAAAAATAAAAATAATTTCACAAACACTTCCATACTGAGCACTCTAAGATAGTAATCAATGATTGTGCAGAACTATATCAACCCAAACTAACTGAGAACATTATGGTTGGTCAAACTGATTAAGGAATCAATTGAGAAAGGAGGATGAACAGGCTATAGCTTCCGCAACATAGTTTCCATTTTGTTGTGATGGAAAATCCCCTCTACAAACATAGGCGATCCCTCTATCCCAATGAGTGGGTCTAGCAACAAACTAAACAAACTAACATACAATTTCCTAGGTTATGTTTGACAAATGTAGAGAGAAGGAGAAACCTACCTCACTCTAATGCAATCACTCGATCCTTGGAGATGGCTTTGAATCTTTCGCTCAAGGCCTCACTCCTTAGTTGTTCTTTATGTCTGTATACCTGCAAGGAAAATCAAAGTATTATGCAAGATACAAGAGCATGTATGGCATAAATCAAACATAAACTACTTAACATATCAAGGAACATTAAGCTAATAGTATAAACATTTACACAATTATGGAAAGTGAACATCATATGTATGTATTAATAAGATAAAAAGGGAAGCATACAACCTATGCCTTGATGTTGGAGACCTCTTTTTGGTGGATTTCCAAGTCCAAGCAAAGACTCTTCAAGAACTCCTTCTCCAAGATACAATGGGTAGCATGTAAGCATAATCTCAGCATAGGGATGCAACCATCAATGACCAACCATTTGGGGATGGAAGGGAGTGAATTTATAAGAAGGGAGAGGGAGTTAGGGATCAACAAAAGAAGGAGGAAGGTCCACATCTCAAGGGGAAAACCCATGATGATAATATCAAGAGGCCCAAATGAGAGAGCTCGACCATATCAACAACAACAACCAATATCCAACTCGTTGTTCCCGAAAGTTCTAGTGAGCGAAGCTTCTCCTCTAGTTTTGGAAAACCTTCTAGAAGAGTTTTAGTGCAGGTTTTCCTATGAAAACCTACACTGGAAACAAGATTGTATAACTGAGCAACCTGACATCAACATAGGCAGGGAGTGGATCAAAATACACTGATGCCAAAAATTAGGTTTTTAGGCAACCTTATCCATAATGGATTCAGGGCAATTTTCCTTTGATTCTTCAAGGAGGCTTTGGCCTGTATATTATGATGGATATGATGCACAGTAGCCAATGTTTTTGAACCTCGGGATATGGTACAAGAAGTGAATAGGAGGTATAAAAAAATATTGTGTAACACTTTTGCATACCCATTATTTCATGATCCCATGTTTTATTGCAAGTAAGTGCTGGTTTTCTATAGGTCCTATGAGGATTAAGAAATTTAAACCATGAACAAGTAATTATTGAAGTGAAAATTTGATGGTAAGGGGAAAAACATATATACATCCACCAAAGAAGATGTAAAATCATGAGATCTTGAGTGCTTTCATGCATTATCATTCAAATCTCAAGTTCCTATGAGCTTATCCCAACAATGTCTTAGCTAAACACAACAACAAAAAACATTTTCATCAATATTGTTGATCAATCCATAATGAGAAAAATGAAGAATTTATTTAAAAGTTTGAAGAAAAATGTTCTAAAATTAAGATTCCCTTGCTACATCAACCATTCCATTTGTATTGACGATGAATTACTCATTCTCATTCCTTATGTTACTCATATTTATTTCTTTCTTTATACCTCATCATAACTCCAATTTACTTTTCCCTAGACCAACTTCTACTATATTCACTTGTAACCCACCCAATAAAGTAACATGGCTCACTTTTTTTGCCAAGAAAATAAATCAACCTTCGGATAAACTTGACAACTAGGGTGAGATTTCTAGTGCTATCCCAACCCACAAGTATACTCATTTAATAGTTCACAAGGGTTGAAGCCAATACAACAATATTTATATACATGAAGCCATTGAAACAATAATTATCAAGGTATTATAGCTCATCATGTCACGTGGGTGGGGAAAATAATATCTATTTTGCTCAACCACCCAAGATAACCCTAACTAGTGATGTAACATGAATAATTTACAATGCTAATCCACCCTTTTAGTTTCTTTTATTGAATACAAATTACTAAGGCTTTTGTTTCTAACTTGCTACTACTCTTGTCTAGAACACTTCCTTCATGCTAAATATTTCACAAGGTGATTTAATCTTGCAATATGGTTTTACTCTTAGCTGCAATTCATCGGCCTATAGAAGTAATATAAATAACAAACATATTGGTTTTCCCACACAAGAGTCAATCTAAGAAGGCGCTACTATTGCCACATAAGAACCAACAATAGAAAAATCAATTAAAGAACGTTTCCATGGATACAAATACTAATGATTTACAACAAACTATTATATAATAAGTAGTTGCAAAATTCATCTTTCCTCCAATATTCACCACAAGGATATTAGAACCTAATGTTGATAATCCTCTCCATATATGTTTTCTCCTTTCCATGGGAACTTTGAATACCCTTCCCACAAATGATCATAGACTTGATGCAAATTTAATAACATTGTTAGGTAGGTATAGGTTCACATATTTTTCCTATTTACTTATCAAATTCATCAAATAATCTAAAATTTAATTTGTAAAATCACTTAGAACTTTCTACTACTTCCTTATCAATTGTCATTTTTCAAGGATATAAAGGCCTTTAGTATTTGTTTCTTTATTTGGAGGGGGGGGGGGGGGGGGGGGGGAGGGAAAAATCACTCTTTCCCATCCATCATCATCCTTTATCATTACAATCCACTAACCATGACATTTGAACCATGTTTTTATTCTCTTACTCTATTTCCATATTTGAAGTACATTCCCACACCACTAATAGTCCAAGCATAGTAAGGATCAGAAGTCGCCTTATTGTCAGCACATGAAAACTAACAATAAAAGGACTTGCTAGTGCCACATAAGAACCAACAACAAGGTAAGAATAAACATCTTTTTTTCACATAAGAACAAACAACAGGGAGAAAGCCATTGATACACAAGAACACGCACCATACTCTTGGCCAACAATATCACTTTTATGGTAATTTGAAGCTCACTTATAACAATAGAAAATAAAACACATTTTGAGATATAAGTTTTTGATTCTTTATTCATTGATCATTATATTGGTCCAAATCTTCACAAATTTTGTGAATTACAAAGAAATTCATAATGATGACATATGATTTGGTTCTTCCTAATGATTTTTTTTTTTTTTTTTGCTTTTGGAGGGACTTTATGACATTTTTCTAAAAACCCTTATTATCGCTAGTTTCATATATCCATTGCATTTAGGGATGCTCATTTATGTTGAATAATTTGTGAACTAGATTATCCACAAGAATACCTTATGTACATCAAATCCATTATTTTCACTTATGAGCAGCCAAAATACATTCACATAACCATATAAACAACTTCATTTCACTTTGGGAAACAAACCTAATTCAAAGATGTGCAATGTCTTATCAACCCCTTGCATTAAGTAATTATAGAAACGCATTGTTATAGGCTTTCTAGGTATCTTTGACATTCTAGTTGTGAAGTTTGGTGATGATTTATGGATGCTATAAAAATTTAAATTGAAGCCTATTATGGTTATATAAAAAAATTAAGGGAGAAGTTTCACCCATGGGTGAAATTATGGGTTTTCTTATTTTTATTTTGGTTGGGAATTTTTTACAAAGAAGGTTTTGATTATGCATCACTCAATGTTGATTTATAAAAAAAATAAAATAAAATAATTGTATACAATTAGACAATGGGAATTTGATAAGGAGAGTTGAAAAATTCGTTTAGCCTTGTAAAATTCAAACTACAATGTCCTATTCACCATGGTTTTCTAGTAATAGAAAATATCAACACATATTTCACTGATCCAGGTGGATATTGGTGGCCACCCACCTATCCCACTTGGACCCCCACAACTGTCTCTTTCAATTTTTCAGTTTCCTTAATTATAGCATAGTTTACTATTTTTAGCAATTTTTTGGGTCCTAAACTTTCAGAGCCATTTTGAGGCCCTAAAGGATGTTTTTTGGGAAACCTGGGAACAACATGGGTCCATGGACCGATGTTGCTCATCCCAAATTTGTAGTCCTCGGATAGATATTTCTAACGAGGTATTGTGCGCATCAAACGAAGATCATATGCTAAAGTTACGACCCCAGGAAGTTGATGTACCAATTTACCCAAAACGGGGCCCATAGTTTGGCGCTTCATCTCCTATGTTGAAAATGAAACAAGATGATGGAGCTTAGTGAAAAGAAGTCGCCTTCACTAAGTGGGCCTGAAGGCTATTTTTGGTGCAAAGTCTATTTTTGGACATATGGATCATGGTCTATGAGTTGCAGGATGCTATTTGTGGATGATTGGTCATGTTGGTAAAAATAGATGGACTTCTATTTTTAGACATATGGGCGGAGTCTATTTTTAGACTGCTAGGCTAAAAATAGAACAGTCAAATATTATTAGCTCTTAATAATATTTGGACTATAAACATTATCTTATCCTCTTGTAGCACTTCAGTTCGAGCTACGGATGTGGCACATGCAACTGCCAGAAGGAAATACGCTTTTCCTATGGGTTAGTTGAGCTATTGCATGATGGACTTCAGTTAGAACTCAAGTGATTGAGTTTGGTGGAGTTGATTGAGGAGTTGATGGAGTTGTGTTCAGTTTGACTTAGTTGAACTAGTTGTATTTAGTCTAACTAAAGAATACACTAGTGATGAGTGGTGTGAATTAATTATTAATTAATTCACTAATTATTAACTCATAAAGCAACTAAAGAATACATCAGTTAACTCAGTGCATGGATAGTTGAGTGGAGACAAGTGTTAGAGGTGGGTGAAAGAGTGAGACTGCTATCAGTTGTGACTATAGTTGTGCATGAGATTTGCACAATCATTGATTGATATTGCCAATGAGGATTGCGTAGTACAAACCAAGGTAATTTGAGCTTGGATCATTCCTATTCTCACATTGGATTGTGCAGTAGAGGCAGGAAAACAACGGAGGAAATTTGAATCCAGATTTGAGCTAGTTTGTGTGTAGCAGGTGGAGATAGTATTGAGTACTTGCGAGGAGTATTGTACTATGTATTGTTACATGTTCTCTATCATAATAATATACAGATAGTTAGGGGTTTTCAGCTGCATGCTTTCCCTAGTACATACTGTGTTGATATGTGTGACTGATGTTTCAATGTGCGCATGCGATTGTTTTTTATTCTGCAAATTGATGATCAACATAGAGGAGGTTGTGTATTATGCATGCATTCCACAAATAATGTATAATCAAGATAATCTCTACGAATAAGTGTTATATTATTCAAAATTTCTACATCCTAGGGTTAGGGTTTTGGATGTTTAGGGTTTTCCATTGTTTCTCAACAATAAATAGGCCTTTGACCCTTATTGTAAGAGAGTTCAGAGGCATGTAGCTGCCACATCTCTTCTCAGAGATAAGCTACCATCACCCTAGCTGGTTTATTTCCATTTCTGTTCATAAGCATAGTTCATTATTTTACATTAATGAAATGAAGTATTATTTTTGCTGCATCTCTGTATTTATGGTTATTTCTGTAATTTTTTGCATTCCTGTTTAAATCCAGATCAGTGGTATTAGAGTGGTATGCTCTTTCTTTGTTTTTCTTTGCATTTCCCCGACGAGGTCGGGATATAAGGAGTTATAACTTGAACTAGTCGAACCCTTGCAAGACCAACCTCGTAAATTCAACGGCCTCCCATGGTGAATGAAAAGAAAGATGAGGGGTAGGAGATCCTATCAAAATCTTTCTCGAAGAAGCCCTCGAGCGACAAAGGCACATGATGATGGAAAACTTTGCCTAGATCCTTCAGCGGCTACCCAGGGGCGGCGCATCTGCTTCCAATAGCTACTCTGGAAACACCACACCCTTTAAGGTACAAGTTAACTTTGAAATACCCATATTCGAGGGTTAGATAGACGCATCGTAGATAAATGGTTAAATCTACTAGATGGTTATTTTTATGTTCATGATTTTTCCAGCCAGGAAAACATCACTTTTTCACTTCTCAAAGCAGCCCCCCACATCAAGGACTGGTGGGAAACTTTCTGTGAGCAAAAGCATGAAAGTACAAACTCACTATTTTAGTTGCACCCACTTGAAATTCATTCCAGGATGCCATTAAGGAGTAGTACTACCCTGTCAAGAGCTATGAGGACAAATACATAAAGTGGACCATGCTGTGGCAGGGAAGGGACCAAGATGTGTCGGAGTTCACAAACATTTTTCTTACCCTTCACACAAAGTTGGGTATCAAGGATTGTGCGCTGCATTTGGTACTCAAATACTGTGGCTGCCTACACAGGCACATCCAGGATGAGATGGAGTTCGTGGAAATGTCCTCTCTCGGCAAGGCGTATCATTACGCTATCAAGATCGAGCAGAAGTTTAAACAAAAGAAGCAAGACTTTGGATCTGCAAATCCGAAGAACAAAGGAAAAAGCCAAGGCGGGGTGACCTAAGACAACTCGCCAAAGCCGCAAGAAGAGAACAACACCACGAAGTCAAAGAAGGACACATGAAAGTGGTGTGAGTTCCATAAGAGCCCCACTCATAACACAAGTGAGTGTCGGACCAAGCAGTGACTGGTGGCTGAGTTGAAGGCTTCAAAATCAGATGCATGTTCTGACCCTGAGTGAAAACCCGACAAGGGGAATGACAAAGGGAAGCAAATCATTGATGCAGAGACCAGCCCCACTGTTTCCACCACCAAGGTCTAGAAGAATGAGCCCGAAGATCCAAAGGAGGGGTAGCGGCTTTTCCACTCACAAATGTGGGTGAAGGGTTCACCGCTACAATTCATTGTCGACAATGGCTGCCAAGAGAACCTCATTTCAACAGAGGTTGTGAAGTGGCTGGGACTACCAACCATACCACACCCACAACCGTACAACATCGGGTGGCTTCACGAAGGATGAGATCTCCGAGTCTGTTAGCAGTGCCGCCTTCCCTATAGCATCAAGCCCTTCACAGATGAGGTATTGTGTGATGTTGCACCGCTTGATGTTTGTGATGTATTATTAGGCCAACCATACTTGTGGAGACTAAATGCTGTGTATGAGTCAAGGCCTTACGTTGTTATTATTTCTTTGTGTAATACATTATATAGAATACCGGAGGTAGCCCCACCTATCGCCACTTCTTTGATCTCTGCTAAGAAAGGTAGTAAGCTCATCTCCCAGACTAGGAAATTTATTTTCTATCTGGTTCACTCCCAAAGTAAGGGGAAGATCGTCGCCACATCCATGACCCCCGCGAAGGGTTCCTCCATGCAACAACGACAATAGATGGATACAGTAATGAAAGAAGACAGGAACAACTTCTCCTCACCCACAGGGATACCGTTGCATTATTAGGTCAAGCATTCATTCGATCTGACTCATAGAGAACCTCTACCCAAAGGGTCGATATATCGCCGCTCCATTTTTTAAAATTCCAAGTACAAGTAGCAACATGATCAAAATTAGGTACCACACAAGTTTCAAGTGGGCAACAAATTCTAGTTGTATCTGTAGAAAGAACACCTTACTAGAGCCCATCGGAAGCTCAGACAACTCCGATATGGTCCTTCCACCATTACCAAGGCTATGGGAAACGATGCTTTGGAGCACATCATTCCCCCATTCCTTTGCTTACACTGAGTGTTCAATGTGGATTGCCCTCGACCATGCTTCCCACCATTACTGAACACATCAAAGGTTGCAGAACAACTCACCAAGGACCAAGTTCAACAGAAGTTTCCTCATCTCATGGAGGAACTCAACGCAATGGGGACCATTGCTTCCTAAGGGGGGAGGAATGATCCAAGTGGATGTTAGTGGCCGCCCACCTATCCCACTTGGACCCCCACAACTATCTCTTTCAGTTTTTTAGTTTCCTTAATTGTAGCACAGTTTACTATTTTTAGCAGTTTTTCGGGTCCTGAACTTTCGAAGCCATTTTGAGGCCCTAAACGACGTTTTTTTTAAAACTAGGAGCAACATGGGTTGATGGACCGATGTTTCTCATCCCAAAGTTGTATTCTTTGGATAGATCTTTCTAACGAGGTATTGTGCATGTCAAACGAAGATCGTATGCCAAAGTTATGACCCCGGGAAGTTGATGTACCAATTTACCCAAAACGGGGCCCACAGTTTGGTGCTTCATCTCCTAGGGTTAGGGTTTTGGATGTTTAGGGTTTTCCATTATTTCTTAACAATAAATAGGCCTTTGAGCCTCATTGTAAGAGAGTTAGCCACCACATCTCTTCTCAGAGATAAGCTACCATCGCCATAGTTGGTTTATTTCCATTTATGTTTGTAAGCATATTTCAATAATTTACATTAACGAAATGAAGTATTATTTCAGCTGCATCTCTATACTTATGGTTATTTCTATAATTTGTTGCATTCCTGTTTAAATCTGGATCATTCACCCTAGTTTTATGAGAATACCAATTATTTAGATTTATTTGGCCTTGTGGAATTTATGTTCACTCTATTATATTTTTCCATTCACCCAAATTTGTTGGAATGTGTTTTTCCTAGAAAAAAATTATCCCACACTTAGAGAAATTAGGGGTTTATAGGGGATCCATTCCAACACTATTTAGACAACCATGGCCATGGAATTTGAGCCAAAAAATAGATAAATTTTCAATTATTACTGGCTTATTCGACATCTAACAAACACAGGGATACTCAACCTTCTTCATTTTAATTTGGTAAGAACACACCCACATCCTTATTTTTTGAATGTTCAAATGAAGAAACTCTCTCACACAAAAATATGAACATGATTATTAAAATTTTATGATTCTTTTCCCTTGCCTAGCTAAATTGTTATGAGTTTTGCTTATTGCAATAGTAGGGGTGATCACTAAATCTTTATATAAATAGTGGGTGATATACCATCTTTCTATAGTCTAGACTGACACATTATTGATATTCTATATAATGTCTCATCAACCTAAATAATTTGACCCTCTAAATATCATTAGAGAAGTCCATGGTTTTAGTGAAAGGTCATCTTTCCTTCCACATAACCTAGCCTTTTCCAACAATTAACAAAGAAATCCACAGGAAACCATTTCTATTATGGATTCCTAACCTATCATAGGCATTTTGTGTTATATTTTCTATGTAAAGAGATATGACTAGAGCCCAAGAAGGGAACCATGATCCTTTGGGAGGAAAATGGAGGACAATCCCCAATGAGGCCTCCATCTAGTTGTCCTATGATCATGAGAGGTTAAAAAGTTTTACATTGAAGTTTGACATCTATGGGTTTAGCCTCTTTCATACCTTTTTTATGAGTTCACCTTGCTAAACTAGGCTATTATCCTAAACAATACTACCCAACTAAAGCATAAAAAACCCTAATCTCTCCCTTGGTAGTGTTTGGTAGGTAATCCCTGAGGTATTGTGAATACCACCTAATCTTTAACCCTAGCCTCACATAGAAAGAAACCATCTTTAACCCTCAAGACATTGATCTTATGTTTAAACACAATCCTTTTTTTTACTTTGTAGTAAGATATTTGAGCCCCCCACCTTTGATTTTAATTACTTCATAAAAATAAAATCAAGTTAAATAAAAAATATAAAAATTGAAAAATATAAAAATATTTACTTCATTCTTTTAGTTTCTTTCCATTTTCATTTTCATTGTTGTGCAACTTAACATCTACTTTTTGAATGTTTGGTTCAAGTGGCTAGCTTTCATGTTTTAGTCTATTGAGATTGGTATGTCTATGTGCTTTCATGTTTTAGTTTATTGTACATCTCATTACTATTAATGAATGTCATAGTTATCTTTTCTTTTTAGCACAACTAGGTTTTGTGTGATTTTACAGCCAAATAATCCATATTTCATCATTAACTCATGTTTTATTATGCACTTACAATGAATTGAAAATGCTTGAGAATACATGTCGAATGAGTATTTATGATCCCATTGATTTTAAATGTCTTAACCCTAATTTTCATCATTAACTCATGTTTTAATAACTTTAATGATGAAATAAAATTTTTGAATGTAAAGTGACACTGTAATAGTGTTAAATGATATAAAATGTGAATAATAAGAATATAGTCTTTGAGGTTTTTGCGAGTTTCATGATTGTGTAGCATATCTTCTAGATACATCGCATTAGGCTTGTTTATAATCGACGTTTCGAACCATCAACGGTGGTTCATCTTCAGGATGACAATCAATTTTCACACCCTAAAGATGAACCACCGTTGATGGTTTGAAATGTCGATTATAAACAAACCTAATGCAATCTATCTGGAAGATATGCTACACAAAGAATATAGTCAATTACAAATAGTGATTAATTTCAAACTATTTTCTTCTACTATTCTTATTGTCACCCTTGTTACTTTTGTCATATTTTCATATTGATTGTCATCTTTTCATAAAGATTATATGAAAATGACAGGTTAAATCATAAACCATTTAAATCTTTAGCTTGAGATATTGTAGTAAATATCATACCTTGTCTCTCTTTCTTTCCAATATTAATAGGTTGAATTACTATAACACAAAAATCAATGTACATTGTCAATAATGTTTTGTGCTTACACTGAAACCAATGCATAATGTTAATCCAATCACTTAAAAATTAATGCCATCAACATCCAATTACATCAAATCAGAGATCAACATCTACACTAAAATCAATGCATCTAATGCAAACAATCAAATAAGATTAGAAAACAACATTTACGCTCAAATCAATGCATCTAGGGCAGGTAAGAAAATAAGATTATAAACCAACATCTACATTGAAATCAATACATCTAGTGCAAGTAAGAAAATAGGATTATAAACAAACATCTACACTGAAATCAATGCATCTAGTGTAAGAAATCAAACAGGATTAGAAATCACCATCTAAACTGAAATCAATGCATCTAGTAATCAAATAGTATTATAAATCACCATCTACACTGAAATCAATACATTTAGTGCAAACAATTAAATAGGATTAGAAATTATCTACATTTAAATCAATGCATCTAGTGCAAGCAATCAAATATAATTAGAAATCAACATCTGCACTAAAGTCAATGCATATAGTGCAAGCAATCAAATAGGATTAGAAATCATCATCTACACTGAAACCAATGCATCTAGTGCAAGAAATATTCTTCCCTCTCTCCCCCTCCATCTATATCTATATCTCCCTCCATCTCTCCTTCTTTGTCTCTCTATCTCAACCCCCCAAACACACACACTCTCTCACTCCATATATATCAATCTCTTTGTCCCTCCCTCCCTCTCTCCATCTCTCTCTTCTTCCCTCTCTTCACTTTCCATCTATATCTCTATCTCCCTTTGTCTCTCTATATCACCCCCAAAACATACACTCTCTTTCTCCAATCTATATATATATCCCTCGCTCCTCTTCCCCCTCCCTCTCTCTTTCTCTCTTTCTCTCTTTCCCTTCTCTCCCTCTCCCCCACTTCTATCTCTCTTCCCTCCTATTTTCCTCTCTCCCTCTCTCTCCATCTTCCTTATCACTCCATCTCTCTCTCCACCTTTCTCTCTCTATTTCTTTCTTCTTACCTCCCTCTCTCTCACCCTCCAACTCCATCTCTCTTTCCCTCCCTCTCTCCACTCTCTCACATCCTCTCTCTCTTCCTTCCTCTCTCTCCCTTTCTCTCCCACCTCTCTCTCTCATCACCCTCCAACTCTGTTACTATATCCCTCCCTCTCTCCTCTCTCTCTTCACCTTCCAACTCTGTTACTATACCCCTCCCTCTCTCCTATCTCCTTCTCTCCCCCATTCTCTCCATATCTCTTTCTTTGTCTCTTTATTTCACTCCCAAACATACACACTCTCTCTCGTCACTTCTCACTCTCTATGTATTTCTTCTTCCCTCCCTCTCTCACCCTCCAACTCCATCTCCCTATCCTTCCCTCTCTCCTCCTCTCTCCTTCCATCTCTCCTATTATCTCTCAAGTTCTCTCTCTCGTACTTCCTCTCTATACCTTTCTCTCCTACCTCCCTCTCTCTTCCCCCATCTCTCTCTCTCTCTCAATCTCTCAATCTCTCTCTCTCTCTCTCTCTCTCTCTCTCTCTCTCTCTCTCTCTCTCTATCTCTCTCTCTCTCTCTCTCTCTCTCTCTTTTCCCTCCAATCCTCTCTCTTCCCACATCACTCTCCTCCTCTCTCTCAAGTCATGTATATTTTTCTTACTCTCTCTTCCTTTCTCTCTTACCTCCCTCTCTCTCCCCCATCTCTCTCTCTCTCTCTCTCTCTCTCTCTCTCTCTATACCCTCCAATCCTTTCTCTTACCCCATCACACACACTCTCTCTCTCCAACTATTTTACTATATCCCTCCCTCTCTCCTTCTCTCCTCCCTTCTCCTTATCTCTTCTTCTTTGTCTCTTTATCTCACCCCTAAAAATACACTTTGTCTCTCCATCTCTCTCTTGTCACTCCCTCTCTCTCTCCACTTCTCACTCTCCGTGTCTTTATTTTTCCATCCCTCTCCACTTCTCACTCTTCGTGTCTTTATTTTTCCCTCCATCTCTCCACCTCCAACTCCACCTATGTATCCCTCCCTTCCTCCTCCTGTCTCCCAATTCCTCTCTCTCCCTTTCTCTCCTACCTTCCTCTATCTTTCCCCATCTCT
Source organism: Pinus tabuliformis (assembly GCA_031772625.1). NCBI lineage: Eukaryota > Viridiplantae > Streptophyta > Pinopsida > Pinales > Pinaceae > Pinus > Pinus tabuliformis. The sequence continues at coordinate 443,029,264 of CM062813.1, read as the reverse complement.
CTCTCTCTCTCTCTCTCTTTCTCTATTTGTGCTCCAATCCTCCCACTATCTGCCTCCCTCTCTCCTCCCCTCCCATCTTTGTGTCTCCCTCCCCATCTCTTACCCTTCTATACCTCTCACACTCCTCTCCCTCTCTCTCTCTTCATTCCTCCTTTCCTTCACTTTATCTCCATCTCTCCCTTGTCACTCCCCCTATGTCTCCACCTCTATCATTGTATGTCTTTCTTCTTCCCTCCCATATATATCTAGAGTTAATATATATTATTATATAACAAATTTAATATTGTATTAATCCAAAGCTATTAAATTTAATAATATTAATATTATAATATATTAGTATGAATATTAGATTTAATAATAATAATAATATTATTATTATTATTATTATTATTATTATTATTATTATTATTAGGGTTAATAATATTTTTTTTGCATGGTATTAATAATAATTTGGCCCATAGGCTTCACCTAAATAAAACCTCTTTTTTGAGTTTTCATAAATATAAAGAGGTTTATGGAGTAAATATAAAAAGAGGTTTTATTTATTTACCATACATGTAGTTTATTTATATTTTTATTTATTTACCATACTTCTAGAGCAATTATAAAAAAAAGTTTCATTTAGTTACCATACCTCTGGTTTATTTATATTTTTATTTATTTACCATACCTCTTTTTTGAGTGTTTGTAAATCTCTTTATATTTTAAATTTATATTGTGTTTATGCATAAATAGGGACAATATTAGATTAAAAATGCTAAGTGTTAAAAATTAGGCTTATGTGTTTACATGTTTATGTTTTTACGTGAGATTTACACTTCGGTTTAAGTTTACATGTTTATGTGTTTACATTTTTATGTGAGATCTACCCCATACTGGGTTGTAGAGGGCATTTAGGTTTACATTTACATGTTTAGTAATCTCACTTCGGTTTAAGTTTACATGTTTATGTGTTTACATTTTTATGTGAGATCTACCCCATACTGGATTGTAGAGGGCATTTAGGTTTACATTTACATGTTTAGTTTTTATGTGACGTGAGATCGGGCTTTACGTTTTTATGTGAGATCTACCCCCATATTGGGCTGTAGAGCACATTTAGGTTTACATTTACATGTTTACCAACCTAGCCAAGAGGGATCCAATCTCTGGAGGTGCAGACTTGTATTTTTAAGTGTAAACACCTCAAGAGATTTTATCCTTGGTTAAGATGGATGTAGGTTGGTTATATAAAGCTATATAATATCTATATTTGTATCTATGTTTCTCTTTTTTATTAGCTCTCTCTATCTCATCCCCAAACTTGTACTCTTTCCATATATATTTATCTCCCTCCCTCCCTACCTCCCTCCCTCCCTCCTCTCTGCCTCTCTCTCTTCCCCTTCTCTCCTTTCTATCTCTACCCTCCCACTCTCCTCTCTCCCTCACTCTATCTCCATTGCTCCCTTATCACACCCTCTCTCTCTCCACCTTTCTCCCTCTATGTCTTTCTTCTTCCTTTCCTCTGTCTCCCCCCTCAACTCCATCTCTATCTCCTTCTCTCTCTTGACTCCTCTCTCTCCCTTTCTATCCCACATCCCTCTATCTCTCCCCTCCATTTCAATGTCTCCCCCTCTCTCTCTTCCCTCTTCTCCTCTCTCCCTCGCTCTCTCTGCATCTCTCCTTTGTTATTTCGTCCCTTCCCCCCTCCTCCAAGTCTCTCTCTCTCTATTTTCCCTCCATCTTTGTCACTGTCTCCCTCCCTCTTGGCTCCCCTCTCTCCCCTTCAATTTTCTTGTTGTCATCATCTGGATTCTTAGTTAAGATATATCTATGTTGGTTCTTACTAATATTATTTATATTATATAAATTCCACATCTTTAAATATGAAAGTATTCTCATTTTAAATTTTATTAAAACCTTAATTTAATTTCTATGAGAATAGTTTAGTAGTCGTGAGGATAGAGGGTTTAGATATATCTAAAAGATAATTATAACATTTTTCCTTTTAGCTTCAATTAAAAAATGTTGTAAATGTAGAAATTTTGAATAATATGACACTTATTGACAGAGATTATCCCAATTATATACTATTGCGGAATACATGCATAATACATAACCTCCTCTATGTTGATCATCAATTTAGCAGCATTAAAAATAATGAAACATCAATTGCATGCACACATTAACATAGTATGTAACCCGGGGAAAGCATACAACTGAAAACCCCCAACTATCTGTATATTATATTGATTGAGAGCATGTAACAATACATAGTACAATACTCTTCGCAAGTACTCAGTACTATCTCCACCTGTTACACACAAACTAGCTCAGATCTGATGCCTCAAATATCCTCCACTGTTTGCCTGCCTCCACTGCGCAATCCTGCAAGAGAATCTCAATCCATGCATGTGAAAATCTCATGCACAACTATAGTCACAACTGACATCTGTCTTGTCCTTTCACTTACCTCTACCACCTGTCTCCACTGAACTGTCCATGCACTGAGTTAACTGATGTATTCTTGAGTTGCTTTATGAGTTAATAATTAGTGAATTAATTAATAATTAATTCACACAACTCATCACTAGTGTATTCTTTAGTTAGACTAAATACAACTAGTTCAACCAAGTCAAACTGAACACAACTCCATCAAATCCACAATCAACTCCACCAGAACTCAACCACTTGAGTTCTAACTGAAGTCCAACATGCAATAGCTCAACTGATCCATAAGAAAAGCGTATTTCCTTCTGGCACCTGCATGTGCCACATCTGTAGCTCGAACTGAAGTGCTTCAAGAGAATAAGATAATGTTTATAGTCCAAATATTATTAAGAGCTAATAATATTCTACTGTTCTATATTTAGACTTGGCAGTCTAAAAATAGACTCTGCCCATATGTCTAAAAATAGAAGTCCATCTATTTTTACCAACATGACCAATCATCCACAAATAGCCTCTTACAACTCATAGACCATGATCCATATGTCTAAAAATAGACATAGTCTAAAAATAGACTTTGCGCCAAAAATAGCTTGCGGGCCCACTTAGTGAAGGCGACTCCTTTCCACTAAGCTCCATCATCTTGTTGCATTTTCAACACTCCCTCTCAACAAGATATGGATTATCTGCAACCCCTATCCTGCCTCGATGGTATTCGAATTTGCTCCTGGTGAGCGCCTTCGTCAAGATATCATCATCCTGATCCTCCATTGGAATGTATGAAAGTAACATGATTCTCTGCTGCACACAATCTCTGATACGATGGTACCTAATGTCAATGTGTTTGGATCTATCATGAAATACTAGATTAGCTGAGAGTTTAATGCAACTCTGGTTATCACAATAAATCACAGTAGGCTCCAAGTATGAACCGAACAACCAGACCAGGATCTTCCTCATCCACATAGCCTCACATGTATCCAAACTTTCTGCCAAATACTTGGCCTCTGCTGAACTGAGTGCCACGGATCTCTGCTTCCTACTGTACCAGGAAACTGTTGTCAACCCGATACTTAAGATCCCTCCAGATGTGCTCTTTCTGTCCGTTAGGCTCCCTGCCCAATCTGCATCTGTGAAGCCACATAGCTTCACCTCATCCTCCTGTCTGTACCACAATCCATATCCTGATGTGCCTCTGAGATAACACAATACATGCTTGCCTGCCTTCTAGAAGAGCATGGTTGGCATAACCACAGCTTGTGAAAGCTGGTTAACAGCATAACATATATCGTGTCGTGTCTTGACCAGATACATAAGCAACCCCACTAACTGTCGATAAACAATGGCATCCACTACCTCCACTGAAGTAGCATCCTCCTTCCTCCAACCTCCAGGAAGAGGAGTATCAACAAGCTTGCAGCCATGCATGTTGAACTTCTCCAGTATCTCTCGAGCATACTTCCCCTGAGAAACAAATAGTCCACCATTGCGTTGCCAAATTTCCAATCCCAGGAAATAATGAAGGAGGCCCAAGTCCTTCATCTCAAACTCCCTAGCAAGATCATCCTTGCATGAAAGTATCAACAGCTCATCTCCTATTAAAATCAAATCATCTACATAAAGTACAATGATAAGCAACTTACCCTCCACCACAATCTGGTATAGGTTAGGATCCACCTTACTCTTGGAGAATCCAAGTCAGGTGAAATAACTGTCTATCTATGTGTACCAAGCACGTGGTGCTTGTTTCAACCCATACAATGCTCTCTTGAGCCTGCACACATGCGACTCGCTACTGAAGATCTCGAAACCTTTGGGCTGCTCTATGTACACCTCCTCCTCAATGACTCCATTGAGGAACGCAGTCTTCATATCCATCTGATGAATGTGCCACCCCATCTGCGCTGAGAGATCAAGAATCGTCCGTATGGAAGAATACCTTGTGACAGGTGCAAAGGTCTCCTCATAATTAATCCCCTCTATCTGTGAAAAGCCTCGGGTAACAAATCTTGCCTTGTACTTTTCCACACTCCTGTCAGCTGCTTGCTTCACTTTGTAGATTCATCTCGAACCCACCACTGATTTCCCCTTCGGTCTTGGGACAATCTCCCATGCACTGTTTCTGAAAATCGAATCATACTCTTCAACCATGGCATCTACCCATGCAAGATCCTCCACAACTTCCTCGAAAGAGGATCGCTCAGTCACGACACATTTGCTCATAAGAGCCACGTATCCAGTGTACCGATCAGGTGACTGTCTCTGTCTACGTTGCACTGTAGGTGGTCCTACAACCTTCTCTGCATCTTGAGCCAGTTGCTCAGCTTCTGTCAAGCGCTTTCGTCCTCTGATGGTTGGCACTGCATGAGTGGTCTCTTCCACTCCATGAACTTCATCCTGTGGCTGATCCACGTCCTGAAGCTCATCTTTAGGAACTAGAGCTCCTCATCTGCATGTAAGTGTGGCTCCCTCTCAAGCGAACACTTCATGGCTTTCTCCTCCTGAAATTTGATATCTCGTCGCACAATAGTCTTGCCACTATCTGGCAAATACACACGATAGTTGTGGGGCATATCAGTGTACCCCACAATTATCCCAACCTCTGCGGTCGGTTCCAGCTTCTTCCTGGCATCCTTCGTCACATGCATGTAAACGTTAGAACCAAAAATCCTCAAATGAGAAATATCAGGCCTCTTACCAGAATAAGCCTCCTCGGGTGTACTCATGCCAAGTATCCTGTGAGGACAACGGTTCTGCACATATATTGCAGTATGGCATGATTCCACCCACAAGTGAAGGGGTAGGCCCTGATCATGCAACATTGCCCGTGTAGCACCCACGATCGTTCTGTTCTTCCGCTCAGCAACCCCGTTCTGCTGTGGGTTATGGGGAGCTATGAGCTCTCTTCGAATCCCTTTTGCACTGAAGAAATCCTTGAACTCGCCAGAGATGAATTCACCATCATTGTCGCTCCTAAGAGCCTTCACCTTCTTCCCCGATTCCTTCTCGACCAGTGCTTTTAACTCACAGAACTTTGAGTATGTCTCGCTCTTCTTCTACATGAAGAAGATCCAGCACTTTCGAGAGAAATCATCAACAAAGATCACATAGTACCTGTTCTTTGCTATCGAAGATACTAAGAAAGGTCCATACACGTCTATGTGAATTCTCTCAAGGATCGTCGTGGCGTGACTATCCTTCTCGTGAAAGGTGGCTTTCACAAATTTTCCCAAAGTACACCCCTTGCACTGATTTGACTGCGCAAGAGTGCCTTTAGGAAGCCCAGTAGTAATCTGCTGTAGTATCTTCAAGGATCCATGGTGAAGGTGACCCAATCTCCTGTGCCACAGCTCGCCATCATCCCGGCTCACCAATCCTTCTACCTTGCATGCCATTGCTGCGCAACCATCTACATGCAACTGATAAAGGTTCCTGACTCGAACCCCTATCTTCCGGGTTTCTCCAGTTGTCTTACTGCGTAGGAAAGCCTTTCCCTCGCTGAAAATAACATCATATCCGTTGTCTTCTAACATCACCACAAAGATAAAATTCTTCTTCAATCCTGGAACATGCATCACTTCCTTCAATATGAAGAGATTACCAGACTCCCTCTCAAAGGAAATGGTACCAATACCGGTCGCGCTGTATCTACCATCATCGCCCATCTCGATGTGCACTCCAAGATCTTTTTCCTCCAGATCAGAAAATAAATCTCGATCTCCTGTCATGTGAAAAGACGCACCACTGTCCAAGAACCATACCGATCCCATCACACTTGATACCAAGCATGCGATCAATGAAAAATCTAGCTCAAACTGAGAGGCTAAGGCCTCTCCCACTGCAGATCCAGCAGCTTGCTTATTTTTCTTCTTCTGTGGACAATTTGTGGCATAATGTCCGTGCTGGTGACAGTGAAAGCACTTCACCTTGGACATGTCTTGCTTCTTGCCTTTCGCACCGGAATGAGAAGCTTTCTTGTTCTTCCCCTTCTTTGATTTGGTAGCCAAAGCGCAATTTTCTTCATCAGTTGCCTTTGATGAAGATCCATCCCTGGTATTCCACCTGATCTCCTCCTGCACAAGATCTGACCAAAGTCTCTCCCATCCTGGCAATTTCTCCTGACCATTGAAAGAGTCCTGAGAGGAATGCCAACTCTTCGGAAGACCAAGGAGATCCAAGCTCACCAAGTCCTCATCATCGATAGTCACCCCCACACTTCCCAGCTCATCCCGACATTGGGTGAACTTCGTGAGATACTTGGGTATACTGTCGCCTTTCTTGCACTTAATGATTCTGAATTTATCCTTGAACGCCAACTTCCTCTGGTCGCTCTTGCTTTGGAATAATTCTGTCAACGCTTTCCACATCAAGTATGAAGAAGCCTTTCCATGCAGCTGGACACAATGTGATCCTTCACGCCCTCCAACAGAATCCTTCGACACTTTCCTGTCTTCTTTTGCCAAGCATCAACGTGAGCAACATCAGTAGGCTTTGAGACCTCAACCTCTATGAACTCCTTCAACCCATTGTCATCTAACACCGCCTCCATCCTATCTTTCCATGCAATATAGTTCGAGCTGCCCTCAAGGTCATACTCCAACCGCAATTCGTTGAAAGACATTTCAACTTTGACACCAAGAAACCACTGCTGCAAATTTGAATTCCACCAGCTCAAAACTCAACCGCTTCTGATCTAAAATTTGTGAGAACAAAGTATTTCTTGTACAGAGATCGACTGTATGGGAATTCATCGGATATCTCACCTGTCAAAGGAAGGATGAATCCAGAGGCTACCTGGCCCGATTATAGACTTTGCCTGAAGAAATAAAATGTAAGCACTTTCTGAATAGTAGATCTGATGATCAACTATGCTCTGATACCATGTAGAAATTTTGAATAATATGACACTTATTCACAGAGATTATCTCGATTATACACTATTGCGGAATACATGCATAATACATAACCTCCTCTACGTTGATCATCAATTTAGCAGCATTAAAAACAATGAAACATCAATCACATGCACACATTAACACAGAATGTAACCTGGGGAAAGCATACAGCTGAAAACCCCCAACTATCTGTATATTATATTGATTGAGAACATGTAACAATACATAGTACAATACTCCTCGCAAGTACTCAGTACTATCTCCACCTGTTACACACAAACTAGCTCAGATCTGATGCCTCAAATCTCCTCCACTATTTGCCTGCCTCCACTGTGCAATCCTGCAAGAGAATCTCAATCCATGCATGTGCAAATCTCATGCACAACTATAGTCACAATTGACACCTGTCTTTCCCTTTCACTTACCTCTAACACCTGTCTCCATTGAACTGTCCATGCACTGAGTTAACTGATGTATTCTTTAGTTGCTTTATGAGTTAATACTTAGTGAATTAATTAATAATTAATTCACACAACTCATCACTAGTGTATTCTTTACTTAGACTAAATACAACTAGTTCAACCAAGTCAAACTGAACACAACTCCATCAACTCCACAATCAACTCCACTAGAACTCACCACTTGAGTTCTAAATGAAGTCCAACATGCAATAGCTCAACTGACCCATAAGAAAAGTGTATTTCCTTCTGGCAGCTGCATGTGCCACATCTGTAGCTCGAACTGAAGTGCTCCAAGAGAATAAGATAATGTTTATAGTCCAAATATTATTAAGAGCTAATAATATTCTACTGTTCTATATTTAGACTTGGCAGTCTAAAAATAGACTCCGTCCATCTATTTTTACCAACATGACCAATCATCCACAAATAGCCTCTTGCAACTCGTAGACCATGATCCATATGTCTAAAAATAGACTTTGCGCCAAAAATAGCCGCCCACTTAGTGAAGGCGACTCCTTTCCACTAAGCTCCATCATCTTGTTGCATTTTCAACAGTAAAATTAAATTAAAATAAAATATTTTTATTGTGAAATAAGTTATGGTTTTTGGGCATGTGGTATTGATAAGCCATGGTATTGTAACAAAGCCTATTTACAAGTTAATAATATCCATGGTAAAGTTGGGGTAAATATCCATGGTTCTTGTCATATTGTTGAAAAATATTTTGATTGTGAAATAAGTTATGAATTTTTGGCATGTGGTATTGATAAGCCCTGGTATTATCCCATAGTATTATAACGAAGCCCATTCACAAATTCATAATATCAATGGTAAAGTAGGGGTGAATATCCATGATTAAGAATCTTGTCCTATTGTTATAAAATATTTTGATTGTGGAATAAGTTATGTTTTTGGGCATGTGTTATTGATAACCCATGGTATTGGCCCATGGTATTGTAACAAAATCTATTTACAAGTTAATAATATCCATGGTAAAGTGAGGGTGAATATCCATGGTTAAGAATATTTTCGTATTGTTCTAAAATATTTTGATTGTGAATAAGTTATGGCTTTTTGGCATGTGGTATTGGTAACCCATGGTATTGTAACAAAGCCTAATTAAATTACAAGTTAATAATATCCATGGTCAAATGGGGGTAAATATCCATGGTTAAGAATCTTGTCATATTGTTATAAAATATTTTGGTTGTGAAATAAGTTATGATTTTTGGGCATAGGCTATTGATAATCCATGGTATTATTTTATTACTTTAAGTTTTTATTATTAATTGAACCAACATTTAAATGTTTTAACTTTAAACTTTTAATTTTTTCTATTTTTTAATTAAGTCGACATTTAAAATTGTGTACATACTTACATCACATCTACACATCAACTTTATACTGGGTTGTAGAGCGCCTCTCTCTCTCTCGTGCAAATATAATGACTTTTTCTATTATTAATATATTTTTAATTATAAGCCAATGTTAATTTGCATTAAAATATTTTATTTATAACCCAAATTGAATATTTTTATATATGCAACATTAAAATATTATATTTTAACAATTTTTTTTTTCTTTTATATATAAATATATATGAAGTTGATATGAATATAAATTAGTTAACATAGATCTTCAAATAGTTTATCTAAATCTCTTGTTGAACTATCTTTGAAAAATATAAGATTTGAGCATCTTACTCACACATTTTTTTACTTCTAATTATGTTACAACATATTCATTTTTAAAAGATACTGTAAAATAAGCCTCTCAACTTAATAAATAAATAAAATACTTATAAAAAATAATAACTTTAATTAAAACATTATATTTATATTATATATAATATTATATTCATATTATGATCTTAAATATTAATATGAATACTATTTCCTAAATATGATATCATTTATGTTACAGAAACAATATATAGCTAGCATGTTTATAATTTTAATGTGATTACTTATTATTTTTTATTATTCATTACCTTATAAATAAATGATTTTTTAATGAAAATATATTTTATTATTAATACATTGTATTGATATAAGTAATTGGATATTAAAATTATTGTAAATAAGTGTTATTTTAAATTATATACAATCTCAAATTAAAATGTATAAATTGGTCCACTCGTATGTAGTAAAGATTGATGAGTGTATTATTAAGGTATTTTTTTGGGTATAAATCCAGAAGTAATGTTGACTATTTAGATGCTCTTAAGTATTCCCTAAATAACAGTTTCTAAAATCAAAGACTAAACATATAATTTCGGATATCACAACTTAGCAAACTATATATATATATCTATATATATATATATATATATATATAGAATTATATATAGATTTAAATTGTTATATATAAAAAGTAAAAAGTAAAAAGTTATATGTAATTGGTTAAAATATGACGACAATTTATTAAAATAAAATCTAAAAATCTAAATGTACGAAGGTAAATATTTAGTGGTTGGATTATTTATAAAATTTATAATAATTTTGTAATGGTGTTTATTTTATTTTATCATTAAAATCTAAGAGTGGAAGAGGATATCATTATGAATGCAAATTTTATTCTAATTATGCAATATAAGCTACCTCCCAATTGTAAACACTTTTACCTGCAAAAATTTTGGGAATCGATCACTAGAATTTTTTGTATTTTATCAATGTTCATTTTTTCTTTACATTTTAGAAATGTTTATGTTCTTTTTTTTACTAATCAAGATACAAAGAAACTTATGATGTTATGTTTTGTAGTATAATATTTAGTCATTTGCATATTTATCTACTAGAATGAAAAATTGTGGTTTTGATTACATTCTAGATTGAAATAGTAATATTAATTAATGGGAACTCTCTAATACGGTAGAGCTGGGAGGGGGGATTTAGGTGAGTAGAGAGTGGCCTATGGGTTTAATTTACGGGTTATTGGAGGGAGAGTGGCTAGAGAATGGAGATGCCAAGAAAGAAGTGTGAGACATGAGAGGGAGAGCAAAGAAACTAAAGAATGGAGATGTCAAGAAAGATGTGTGATACATAAGAGGGAAAGCAAGTATTAGGCATGATTGACTAGGCTAAATCCATTGGATGACAAAAATGTAATGAGGATAGAGAATAATGTCACCAAGGCATAATTTGTAGCTTTTGAAACAAGATGAATGTTACCACTGGTGTTTTATAAGATCAATGGAGGAAGAAGTTGATAGAATTGAATATTATACATAGGGCTACCAAGGAACACTAAGATAAAATACATGTGAAGACGATGGAGTTATATGATTGAAACAAATATGTTATAGCTAAAGTTGCTAAAGGAAATAGAAATAAAAATTGAATAATAAATGGACAAAAAAATATAACACATTAGTAGAGTTTGGAAGAAATAAATTATGACAACCAGAATAAAGAGGATGCAGAAAAAATGATACAACCAAAAGGAACAGGATATGAAAGGTATAGTTGTTGAGGCCTTTGAGAGAGTCAACTAGGAAGGGGATATCCCCTTATTTACATCAGCATTGCTTTAATCTTTATGAGGCGTTTGAGAGAGTCAACTAGGGAGAGGATATCCCCTTATTTACATCACCATTGCTTTAATCTTTATGATTGGTCAAGACTATTTCAGATTACATTGTAGAATGATATTACTTCTTTTTATTAAGTTAATATTACTTCTAAAATCTTTAGTTGACCATAAGTTGTTTATAAATATACATACAACTCTTATTTGGTTCATAGAAATATTATTAAATGCCCATAAAAATATAGAAAAATTTAAAAATAATTTTAATAATTTTTAGAATCTATTTATGTATTTTACCTGATTACATTTTTAGTTTCTTTTAATTTATATCATACATTATTAATAAATAATTTTATTAAATTCAAATATTAACATGAAAATTAATTATAAATACTTATATAATAATACTATTATTACCATAAATATTCATAATTATATAATAATACTATTATTACCATAAATATTAATTATGAATATTATGACTATTTATATAATAATATTATTATTACGATAAAAAATTACAATAAAAAATATTATTATTATATTATTATTATTATTAAATTTTAAAATAATATTACTCTAATATATTATTATTATTATTAAAAATAATAAGAGTAATATAATAATTTTCGTGTTGGGCGGGATCAGGGCTCCTGGCAATCAGTGAATCCATAGAAGGGACAAAACACTCCTATCCTATCAACATTGTTCTGATCTAGATTTTGGATGATATGCAGGATTTTTGTTTTTGCATGGATGTTGTTTTTTGGGTTTTTGGACGTATCCTAGCAGGATTTGGTCTACATATATATTCTCTTTGTTATATGTTTAGATTATATGGTTATATGTTTAGATTAGGCTATTTATTTTTTTCTTATATGATTTTTGGGCAAACTTATGTGATTGTAATTGTTTTGGGTCACAGATTTTAAAGCCCAGTTTTAATTTATGTTTTATGGTTTTCCAAATACTGGTGGAATCTTTCCTGTAATCATGTAATTTTTTATAAATCTTAATAAAAACTGCGATTTAGGTGAAAAAACAAAAATATTATATTTTATGGTTTTCCAAATAGTGGTGGAATCTTTCATGTAATCATGTAATTTTTTATAAATCTTAATAAAAACTGCGATTTAGGTGAAAAACCAAAAATATTATAGTAATATTACTCATATATATTTATAATAATATTATTGTTATACTATATTTTAAAATTATTGTTATATTAGAATTATATTATTTTATTATTATAATAGAGATACATCAATATTATTTTATAATTATAATTATCCCTTAATACTAAAAAGGTTAAAAATAAAAAACATTTTTTTTTGAATTTCCTAATTTTTACCCACATTTGTTTTTTATTCAAATTATCTTAATAATATTATTATAATATATTATGTCAAATGAACTTAGCTCGAGTGGTATGACACAAGTTCAAGTATACACGTTCTAAACTTGCTCTTGTGGTATTTAAGAAATAATTGTTATACTTTAGTGTTTTATGAAATAGTTTTTCTACTTTGTGAAATAGTGATCGTTGTATGCTACTAATTCCACTAAATAAAATATTCTCGTTGAGTAAAAAAAATATTATTATAATATATTATATTATCTTTTTATTTATGATTATACTTTTATTTATTCTATTATTATTATTATTAGTTTTAAATATGGTTTAATTTAACTTTTATTTTTAACTTTTTAAAATGGGTATATTATATTATCTTATTATTTATGATTATACTTTTATTTATATTATTATTATTTGTTTTAAGTATGATTTAATTTAACTTTTTTTTTTTTTTTTAATTAAAAATTTGGTTTGTTCTATTTTTTTGTCCAACTAATTATTTATCCCTTTTGCTTGTTGTCTATCTTCGTATATTCATTGCTACGCTACATTCTTCTCATATTTGAGTGTTTCTCTTAAAGAGGGATTTCGATAGTGATCTCAAATCTAGAGTTAATTTTAATATAGAAAATATGGTTATTGAGTATATATATAATATTCTATTCTATTAATATTTTTAAATTATATAAGTTTAACATTTTTTTTTTCAAAAAAGAAATTACATATAAAAAAATTTCAATAAAACATAATAGAAATAATTTCTTAATATTTTCGGATTCACACATTAAGTTTAAGACCTTTAAATTGACCTAAACATGATATACAAGGCCAATAGGTGATAGTGGGTAGTTTTCCATTAGCTTCCCCTCGACTCTCACCTATCAAATCAAACATTTCCTTCACCAAGACTTTCAACAACAATATGTGGCTTAAAGGAGGTTTCTAATGTATGTAATTGATTTTTCCTTCTTTAATTCATTTGCTACTAACCCTTCTAATGAAATTCCTTGATGCCATTCTTTTTGGGTGTGTTTTTTCATATAATTTGTTTTCATGAAAAAGATAATAAATATCTAATTTTATATTATTTTTCTCATGTAGGTTTCACCTTTGGTTTCTAAATCTATTTGGAATTTCAATCATGGAATATTCAATGATATATCCAATTAATTGTGGGAAGAAAAAATTACGACAAAAAGATGTATTGTTATACTTTCAAAGGCATCAATCCAAGTATCCACATTCTCTTCATGCTTCAAGATCATCTAAACATCTTGTCACTTAAGGAGATGTCACCTCTTGTGAGAATGCATCTAACATCCAAATAATAAATGAGAGAATAGGTTCCTCTAGTGATCAAAATCATATAAATGCATCTCCACTAGAAATTGATAATGAAGATGTTGAAGGTTTTTCCTTTGGAGAGTATATAACACATTCACGAAAAAGAGAAAAAAAGGCCAATGACATATAGGGAGAAACTTGCAAGAAAATTGGCTCTCGAGATTTAGATATGTTCAAAAAGTACCACTAAAAAATGATTATAGGAGTTAATGAGAAGGATGCAATATATTTAGTTGGAAAATTGAAAAGGAAGAAAAGTATGCAGAAAATGTGTATGAGAAGAAAATTGTAAATGGTGAGGAGAAATGTATTATTAGATGGAAATATTCTAAGGAATGTTGCATGCCAAATTTGAAGATGAATGTAAGAACTATTTAAGTAAGGTAACACTTTAGGAAAATGCATGAACCATCACAACTCTATTTGGAAAGAATAGAAAGAAATTTGTTATCCAACATGACATAATTAAACATTGTATTTCACATATCTAAAGGCCATCCAATGGAATATTATTCGTATTACGTGAAATATATCTATATATATATATATATATATATATATATATATATATATATATATATATATATATATATATATATATATATATATAAAGTGCCAAATTTTCCATCTTCGCATTGGTCTATAATAAGACGTTGGGTCTAGGGCCTAGGCAAGATATCTAGTTCAAGTAGAAAATGAGGATATAAAATAGAAGATTTAAAAGCTAGGTCTTCGTCAATGTCATTGGATGAGATTACAACTATTGATAATACTTCATGGATTTGCATGAGTATCTATATGGTTTTTTCACATATTAGGAACTCACATCTACTTCATATTCATAAAATGAGGGAGAATTATACAACTAAAACTTAATGAACTAGTTATTAATAGTTTGAAGCAAATTGGTGTTATGGATAATTTAATGACTGTGAAAATGATGGTATGTGTTAGAGCATATGGAACATCAGTAATGCAAGGAAAAAGAAACAATGTTTTTGTTATACTACAAATATTAGCTTCACCATATATGTTAAGTATTCATTATATGGCTCATACAATGAATCTTGCATTTAAAATAGTAATTAGCAAGTTTTCATCAATTTCAAAAGTTAAAGATCTTGTACAAGAGACTTATGCATATTTTTTTCATAGCCCCAAATGATTTTTAAAGTTTCAAAAATTTGGTGACAGTGTTATGAATGGACACAAGCTATTAAAATATGTCAATACAAGATGGATCTCACTAAATGGACCCACTCAAAGACTATGTAGTACAAATCCTTAGTAGGGGCGATGTATGAACATCACATCAATGTAGATGATGCTCAAGATCTTCTCTTTCAATTAACTTACATAGAGACATTACTATCATTAAGTGGAATTATTCCTACGCTACATGAAATGAATGTTTAGGTGAAAATGTTTTGCACAATGTACATTATAGAATACACAAATGTAAGAAAATTATAATGTCTTTCATTGGAATATTTATATACAATTTCAAAATTGTTTACATGTCCATATATTACAAATTGGAATGCAGTCATCAATATAGAAAATACCAATAAATTTGAAGTTTGATGTAAAAGGGATATTGTAGTGCATGGGTATATAGTTCCCTTCCATTATATTGATATGACATTATGGTTCACTAAAGAGTGCATTGTGTTAAGAGACCTATTCAATAATATTGTTGTTTTAGTAAGATGCAACTTGATAGAAATTGCATAATCACTAGCATCAGAGATAAGAGAATGATTTCCTCAAGATGAATTATTGGAGACCATATCTGTAGTGTATGTTCAATTTGGAATGATCAATAGTGTCAAAACACTTTAAAATATGATAATTTTATGGCTAAATTTAGTGCACCACCCTTTCCATAAGGTCCATATACATGGAGAATATATTCACGGTATTTTAGATTCATCGAAATTGTTTCAACAAGCCACACACTTCACTAAAACAATGTGGAAGAAATTTTATGTTTTGGAGAATCCTCTAGAATATGGTACAATAACAAGATTATGGACCATTTTAGGTGCTAGCCATTACTTACAAGAAAATATATAAGAATATTTAAAATTAGCCGATTTGTGTCGTATGAGGATTTTGGGATGAGTGGAGGATGAGAGGATGTTTAGTGCAATACCAATTTTGAAGTCAATGTCGATGAATAATCTTGATAAACATATGGGTATATGTTTAATATTTATGTGTAACAAAGTTTTCTATTAACAATTTTCCATATGAAAGAGCACTAGCTCTTTGGCAGTCATAATGTGATAGAAGGGGTGAAAACAATATAACAAACTTCTCTAATGAATTTGAAACATAACATAATAGTTTGGAGGCTCATAATGATAGTCCATATGGAGAACATTGTGTTCATAATGAAGAAAATGAGATCCAAAATGAAAATTGGAAAAGTGATATATTGCAAGATTTTATGTCGTCCAATTTATATGAAGGTTTAGGGAACATTTATTTTGGTAAACATGCTCCATTAGTAGTGTAAGAAGTATTGAATGAAATAGTACAAATGATGAAATTCTTGTTATTTGATTGAATTTGTTGTTCCTCAATTTTTTGTGTAAGTTAAAAATTATTTATCATAATAAGATTCCTATGTGCCTATTTGAGATTGCATTTGATGTAAGAATGAGCTCTATAATTTTTATTTTTCATTGTAACATTGAAGCCACATTTCCTTGATGCAAATTATTTTAAGATTGTTGTCTTCATAGTTAATTTTGCTTATCTATGACAGAAAATGAAACTAGAATTTGATGATGTGAGGATCTATCTCTTCACATAGATATTGTACTAGTATTAAAGGATAAATAACTATTTTAATTAGTCTTGTTCTAAGAAAAAATGGACTTATTTCAAGTAGGTGAAGGTTTTTTTGATGTCTAGCTTTGATATCTCGATTAATATTAATGGATTGTTTGTTTGTTGCATTTGGAGCATGTTTTGAAGTTTGAATTTTTTGGGTTTATTTCAGTTAAAAAACATGTTAATCTCTTGCATGCTTCTAGTTATATTTATTGTTTATTTGAACCTTTTGTTGTTGCATGATTGGTTTCATATATCTTTTTATTGATTTAAGGGTTTTAGTTAAATTTAAAGACCTTTTTTGAGTAAAAAAATATTTTTCTTATCTCTTTGTCATGTTTATATGGGAAATATATGGTATTAGGTTTAATGTACGACTTCGATTATTCTCTATACATTCAATTTGTTTTCAATAATAATAATTATTTTCTTTATATATATTTGATGATTCAAGGATTTTTTATTATTATTTCCTTTCACTCTGTCACGTGACTAAAGAATCTTCACCATTTAGAATGGTCAATGTTCATTTTATAGTTACTTTGAAAATGCCTATTGGTTATTAAGAAAGGGAAATGAACTCTTCTTAAATGGTCTGTGCACTAGGTTCCTATGTGTTCATTGTAGGAGACCTATTATCATGAGGCTGACATTCCTCTATTGTAATTATACTTTTGATTCCAAGACTAAAAGATAATCATATGTGACCAATTGACGATGATAGAATGTTAGTGCACTATCATACTTGAAATGAAAAATTATTTGATGATGATTGTTTTGTGACATGTTTTTCCAAGTAATGAACATGGATATAATATTTTTTAAATTTATGCATTATATTTTTAAATCATCAATTGTACCTTTTTAATGAGTTTGTGTTATCAAATTTTTGTTTATCATGTACAAAATTATGTTTCAATGCAAATTTGTCTTCAAGTCAATCTCATTTTCCATTTTGTGCCATTTCAAGGAATTTTTTGTCAGTCGAACACTATTAGAGTCGTGAACTATAGAATAAAATGTAGCAGCTACTATAATAGTTATGAGCCTAAAAGGAGGTGAAAGATCTATAAATGGTGAGAAAACACTGAATCTTGAAGTTGTTGGTTTATCTAAATCCAATCAATTAGAGAAATATCTACATTTTAGAGAAGAAATGTATAAGAAAGAAAAAGAATTTGATGTAAAGATACATAGCTTTTCATAGACCTTACTTCAATCTAGAATATGAATTACAAAGAATATGACCAAGCTATCTCAATGTGTAAAGTGCAAGTTTGAGCAAAAGAAACTCTGTAGTTCGAGATTACACACCTTTGGGGGTGCCTCTCCGACTAGTTCCCCTTGGGATGTAACAAGACCTTTGTGGTAAAACATGGTAGTAACACGCAAAAATATTTGTAAAACTGTATAGTAAGAACCTCAACTAGCTTAACCAAGATGTTTCTCTTCCCAAAAATGGAAATGAAAATATTATAGTTTAACTATTTTTTTCTAATTATTATATATGGTTGTATACATTATCAAGCATTAACCAAGATTTTACAATTTTTTTCTAATTTTGTGAAAGATTTGTCAAGACTTTAAAGTGTTTTATAATTTAGTAAAAAATTCATCAAGACTTACCAAAATTTTATAATTCGATGAAAGATTTTCCAAAAAGCTATATATGCATATTATATTATTGACAAAATATCCTATACATTTTTATATGTACCATGGGGATTCACCCATTTATTTTTCATATAAATTTGGGGGCTTTACTCTAAATTTTCCATGTTTGGATAGTGAATGGATGATATTTCTCAATGACTAATCCAAATTCCCCCTACTTTGAAGTCTTAATACTCTAGATTTATATACATAATGATTTACTCTTAGCCTTTAGTATTGGATAGAAATAAACTTTCAAATATAATAGGGTATTTTAAAAACTGTTTATTCAACATATGGAAAATTTTAAGGGAATTATAGCAGTTGAGATAGAATAAGGATTTCCCTTGCCATAATGCACATATAGCATCATCCCTGTATAATATATTCAATATACTTAAGGGAGTAGAGAACTTATTACAAATTATCAACCTTTCAAGAAGGAGATAGTAGGCCAAGGAAATAAATTAATGGACATTATTTATTGATATGAATTTTGTATTTGCTTGGAATAATCCCATAATAACTTGCACTAGAGGTTTGAGAGCTACCCTCAAGGAATGAACTTCTTCATTCCTACATACACTAGCATTCTCATCACTCATCTTTTGTTTTACATGAGGACAAGTGTGAGGCCCTTACTTAGGGTCTTAGGTTTGTAAAATAAAAAGGTTATTACACCTAATCATTATGTTATAAATAAAACAAAAAATAGAAAAATTTGTTTTATACAACTATGCAATTATTTTTTTAAGGTTTGATTCAACTGTATATATTTTTATTTGAGCATAATTTAAATAAGAATAACAAAAAAATGAATAATTAGTTATTATAACTCTATTTTAGTGCTCCTATTTACCTCACTCAACTACATATGCCACCTTCCAATTAAAAATATGATCATATCTAACTTCCTACCATAGAAAACCTCCATAAGTTATGTATCTTTTTCAGCTAAAGTACTTAAATACAAATGTAATGTGTTGAACCCCTAGGTGTCTAGCACCCTCCCAACTCCCTACTCAAAGAATCAACATACCAAGTTTCCTTCCCACTCTATTGGCAACATCGTGTTCACATTAATGTCAACAATTGAGTTAGTTGTGTGATGGACATTGATGTCAATAGAAGTGGTTGATTTTTGTGTGATGGACATTGATGTCAATAGACGTGGGTGATTTTACACGAGTTTGATGTATGTTTGAGGTGTTGTTGGTGCTAATGGTGTTAGGAAGGATGTTTGAAGATGGATTGATGCAAGTGTCGCTGATCTGGGAGGAGATACTCTACATTTTCAGCAAATTTGGCAACGAACGTTGGTTCTACACTATAAATTGAATTCCAGAGTGCATATTGTTAATGGGAAATCGATTTCCACAAGCCAGATTATCAATGGGTAATCTGTGTTAATGAAAACCATGGGCTTTTCCATGGAAATTTACCATGATAATTGGCAGTGATGAATTCAATGGTTGTGCATTGACTTATAAAACCATCAAATGGTACTTTTGTTTTTCCCTATGGTAATACATTGGGTCAGATTGATTATATCTCTAAGCAACATGTATGAATAACCCGCATCACATATCAAAAATCACCCATCAGAGTGGTTATTTGCTAGCTATCTGGGGATCGATCCATTTTCTTTTTGTGTTTTGGTATATGGGTCACAATGGTCATTATACTTAAGATATAATGCTTGGGATCACTTAGTGTTAACAGAGTCTGTAATTATTCTCTTTTTCTTGTGTAAGTACCCATCTGAATTGTGTTTGAAATCTATAATGATTTGGTTCTTCAAGGGTGTCTCTTTGCAGATATGGTAGCATAAGAATTAAGATCGTGAGAAGTTCAAATGTGACATTTGTTGATTAGATAATGAATTGATCTAAGGATTTGTTCCTTTGTTTTGAATTTGTTCAAGCACTGAGTAGGTTCCCTTTTGGTGTAAAAGAGATACATTAATATTAGTGTGGGATGAAGAACCAAACGTCAAGGAATTAATGTGCACTCTTGTTCATTTTAACTAAATGATCTATTGTGATTGATTATAAGTCTATTTATCCCTTTCTACGTGAAAAGGTGTTATGTGACAGAATAATTTCATTGCAAAACTTTCTCTTTTGTGTGCTAGATTTTGATACCTTCTAAATTGATAAAAAAATATATGTTTTGATATTTTTTCAATAATCATTTGTCACTGATTCATTGTTGGTATGATGCAAAGAGCTTGTCTTCTTTCTATCAAATCACTAGCATAAGTGCATCTAATCTGGATGGATCACTTAGTGTTTTGATCCATAGTGATATATTGAGGTTCGAATCAGTGTTTGAAGCGAAGTTGTGGAGGCTATATGACTGTAGGACTAATCAGATTTCAGATCTGATTCTTGTTGAATATGTGAGGCCGTTCTAGAAAAAAAACAAAGCAGTGGTACCTATAGCTAGTTTGGTTATGCAAGTACGTGGGTTCACAAATTCCAATGGCCTCAATATTTTTATGTGCAATTTTCAGTGTCTTCGATTTGGTGAATGCTTGAGTAAGCGGAGTTCTGTGGTCCTATTTGATGCATACGAGTCAATCTATTGTATTTAGTGATCGATCTAGCAAAGATAGAGAAATGAGGATAGTAATGTGATTTGGAAGGTTTATCTCAGCCTCAGTGATGCGGGATGAATCAAGTTGTGAAGAAAGTATGGCATGCTAATTGTTGCATTGTTCTATGAACAAGGTTTAAATTACATGTTGATGGTTTATAATTGTTGCAGTGTTGATGCATTGGTTTGTAGACAGAATTCAAATTGCTTGCTCATGGTTAATAGTTGTTGAATAAAGTTTATACTACTAATGCATTTCCAGCTCATTCTTATATATATATTATTGCTATAAAGTTGAATTTGGTGTGTATGGAAAGTTTGTATTCTATGCAAGCCTAGCCAAAGTTATTGATTTAGAATTGGCTACATAAATGGTTACAATGAGTTCTCACAAAGACACTACAAATAAAAAATCTTCTTGATGACTGATTATTTATGCTAAGCACTCAAATATCATAATTCTAAGTCATCTTGTATTGCTATGTGTTGATTTATCACTGAGCACTACATTTCTCGGATTTATTGGTGATCACAAAGTTTTAGGTATGGCCAAAGCTTTTGAGATTGACATAATAAGAGTGTGTCAATGATTTTTTTGTTGACTATAGTATTTATATAATATTGGTAATGTATTGTGGATATATACTTTTACTATGGTTTGGTGATATAGTGACTAGATTACCTTGAAATTATTGTTGAAGTGATTGTGTTGCAGAGTTTAAGAAGTTTATATTGATTTTGAAGTGATTAAAAAAGATGTGGATCCAGTTTGACAATGGATGAAAGGGTGGTCCACGTTGATAAAAAAATGGGTTCGGTGCCTCTAGCTGGTGGGTTCCAACAAATGAAAGAAGGAAGTGGGTTCTTTTAGTTGGTGGGTGCCAGCAAGTCAAAGAAGGGAGTGGAAGCTTTCCTACTAGTGGGTTCCAACGAAACAAAGAAGGACGTGGGTGCTATTGAATTTTTGTAAGGAAGATATTAAGAATATAAGAAGAAGAATTGTGATTTTCTCTCATTATGGCTTTCTACTTTAAAATTTTATGTGTCCTCTATGTTGTTGATGTGATATGATTATGGTTCTTATGTTATTTGTCTAATGCATAATGTTAATTTTTATTTGCTAAATTTTTATTGAAAGAAGTTTGAAAAGTAAATATATACTAATTCACCCCCAGCCCCCCCATCCTCTTAGTATTTTTACAATTGGTATCAAAGCAGGTGCCTTCGAAACTCAACTTAATTGCTTGAAGGAAGATCTTGCAATATGGGAAGTTGGGAAGAAGGCTTTTCAACCAAACATTTTTAGTTCAATAAAACAAATTTCACATTCTGGAAAGTTAGAATGAAATCATATTTGAGACCCTTTTGAGGAGATGTTTAGGAAGCAGTAGAGAATGGGTATCAATTTACAAGAAAAACTCCAACAGAAGAGGAAGGTAAGAAGAAGTATGATAATAATTCTAAGGAAGTCAATTCTATCAAGGGAGGAATTCTTAAATCTAAATTTGTAAAGGTATTGGATTATGAAATAACTAAGGAGATGTGGGACAAGCTGGTTAATAGCCATGAAGGCAACACAAAGGTAAAAAATGAAAAATTAAAAACATATTGCATTCAATATGAAAATTTGTAGATGCATGAGGATGAATGTGTTGCTTAATTTTTCTCAGAGTAGATGAAGTATTAAATATTATGAATGTTCTTGGTGATAAGTTTGAGGATGCTACAACTGCTCAAAAGGTATTAAGATCACTAACTCCTAGGTTCAATTCTAAAGATTCTACAATTGAAAAAATGCAAGATTTAAATTAGGAATCCATGGAAAGGCTTCATGGGATTCTAACCACTTATGAAATGAGGAGAAAGGGGGATCAATCCAAAATTAGAGAGGACGCTATCAAGGCTACTAGCAAAGGCAATCAAAAGCAAGAACAAGAGAGCTCTAGCCACATCTCAGATGATGAGGAGGAAAACTTCTCCAAAAAACTTGAAAAGGGGACTAGTAAATACAAATTTTAGCTTACATTTAAGTGTTTTAATTGTGGAGGAATAGGACACTTTTCTGCTAAATTCCCATAGAAATATAATATTAACAACGAAGAG
Source organism: Pinus tabuliformis (assembly GCA_031772625.1). Lineage (NCBI taxonomy): Eukaryota > Viridiplantae > Streptophyta > Pinopsida > Pinales > Pinaceae > Pinus > Pinus tabuliformis. Next base: position 443,006,057 of record CM062813.1, on the reverse strand, counting down.
AAATAAAATAGTTTTTCTATGAGAAGTGTCAATAAGCGTTTATCTAACAAGAAATTTTTTATTCTTGTGAAGATAGAGATTGTTAATTAGATAATGAAATAGCCTATGATTCAAACTCTAATCTTGATAACAACATTCTCATGGAACTTGAAGTTAAATCACCTAGTATAGAAAATTTTGAGACAATTGCTGATGAGAAAGATGAATTATTGAATGCATTAAAAGAAATATATAGACTTAGGAATTTTAGCAAGAAATAAAAAGACAAGATTAAAGTGTTGGAAATAATACTGAGAGGGGGGGGGGGGGGTGAATCAGTATTATCAGATCAATCAAACTTTTCAATTTCATACTCAGAAACATATACGCTACTTCAATTAAGTGAACCCGCGTGTACACGCTACTGTGTCTAATGAAACTCGCGTATATCCAGAGATCTTATAATTCAGTTAGCTTAATCTTCAGTAAATGCATCAGATCATTATTAAGCATATTAACAGTAAACAGGTGCAGAATAACAGACCAGAACATCACACAAGAGCCACACACATGAACACAAAGATATAAGGTGGAAACCCAATGTGGGTGAAAACCACCTGCTGCAAGTCATCTCAATCTTCTTCTTAATAAGAAAATCCTTTTACAATATTTGTACTGGTGCAGTCTTATACCAGTACGGGAGCTACAACCCCCTTTGCTCTTGTACTAGCCGATCCATTTACTAGTACGCAGGCTGCTACCTGCTACAATGCTCTAAAGATCTCCTTTAGCTTTTGTACTAGCTTAGATACTAGTACGTAGGTGCTTGCCTACAATCTTCTCACCTCCAGGTACCACGTTTCATCAATTTTCAGACTGGATACACTGAAGCACAACACATAATCTGTAAGGCCACTTTTCATCCAATTTTCATACTGGACCCATAACTATCATTGAAGCTCAAAACAATCATCAAACTCTGAATCACTGAAACCCTGTTAACAACAGTCACCAGAACACAGAGCAGACACAGAACTCTGTAATAACCATCAGATCCATCTGCAACTTCAAATATTAAGATTTACAATGTATACGCTACTTAGATGAATCAAACCCGCGTGTATACGCGCTTTTATCAAAGCCAACCCGCGTACAGATCTAAAAATAATTTCTCATAACTTGCAGCTGTACCATACATCAGTCATACTCATAACACTTATAGAACAATACATGCGTCAGTATGTAGATCTAGAATAAGCATCATAAAGATAGTTCATTTCAAACCATTTGATCCCGATCTCTCCTTAGATCTAGTTCTCCATCAACCGGTGAGATCTCTCCAAGCAATGCATCATCAACCCATAACCCTGTATACTGGATCTAATCTTCATCAGATATTCAAGACATTTCCGATACATTTGCCTAATGATTTCCTTCTCCTTATATAGCCTTAGGCCTTGTTCAATACCAAGAGCCAAAACCATAGAAATCCAATACCATCAACTTTAAAACTAGGGATCAACACGTTCGTCGAGACACCAAGGTCCAAAACCATAGGCACAACTTCCAAGGAATAACCGCCATGGACCAAAGGTACTTTTCCACATACACGCGCTTTTGCTGAAGCCAACCGGCGTGTACACGCGACTTGGGCTTAACGAACCTGCGTGTATGAACTTTCTCTTCTTCTTATAGTCTGATCATCAATTCCTTGCTGCTGACCTTCTGTACTATGATTTGTCATCAGTGAGGTTTGCCATCAAGGACAACACTTATCTCATAATGCCAACAATCTCCCCCTTTGGACTTGATGGCAAAGCTAACTTGTCACACTTAGAATTATCATCTGATTCCTTTGAGCTATCCTCCATCAGTCACATCTGATATCTCTTCTGAAGATTCATCATCTGATTCCTTTGAGCTGTCCTCCATCAGTCACATCTGATATCTCTTCTGAAGATTCACCCAGTTATACATCATCAGTCACATCTGATATCTCTTCTGAAGATTCATCATCTGATTCCTTTGAGCTGTCCTCCATCAGTCACATCTGATATCTCTTCTGAAGATTCATCATCTGATTCCTTTGAGCTATCCTCAGTTACATCTGATATCTCGTCTGAAGATTCATCAAGTTATACATAAGTGAGATATTCTTCTATGAGAGGGTTGCCATCAAGTACAACACATGCATCATAATGCCAACAATCTCCCCCTTTGGACTTGATGGCAACAACACCAAATCACTCTCCCCCTTTGACATCAAGGGCAAAGGGTGGACCAAGATATTCTCTTCCTTTGCTGAATCATTCCACTGTCCATACTCCCCTTGAGTACCTGCTAAAATCTCTGAATAATCTCCCCCTTTGTATATGCCAAGGTGTACCAATCTGTCAATGCTCCCCCTGAGTTCATGCCAAGTCTCTGTACTGCTGAAGTGTGTTGTTCATGCTCTTCCTGACTGTAGGCAAGATCTGCAAAAGATGTTCTTCAAGAAGAACATGACTCTATACACCATAAAAGACCTTCCTATCACCAAAGACTCATACATACATCCATCTCTCAACTAAGTGAGGATATACAAAATTGACTCATCCACCCAACCAAGTGGGGATACATCAAAAGTTTACATATGACAACCAATCATATTGCATCAATCATCCCAGGCATAGTGGGGAAACCAAAATAGGCCGTTACATGACCTTGACACCATGAAAGAGATACCACAAAGGAGATATATGACATAGAGACGTAAGAACTAGACCAAGACTTATGAAAGTCACAAATAACTGATATCGCCAGCATCTTGTCAATCACCATTCAGATCAGCAACCAAGAGATCCTTTTGTTCTTCCTCTGACTTTGTTTCACCTGAAATCAACAACAACTTGTGAACTAGAACCAAAGGCTTCCAAGATAATGCCAACAATGCGTCATTGGAAGATTATCTGCTCCCCCTGAACCTGTGCCAGATGGTCTCTGTCAGACCCATATCAGAATCTTCTCATTCTGAGTTTGACCCACTGATTTCCTTCAAATTATCATATACGCGACTGTATCTTCATAAACAAGCGTATATACGCGGATAGTCCTTATCCAAATCGCGTATACCAATTTCCATATCAGCAACCTGTAAATGTCCTGTAGAGAATAAGTCATCAACCTTTAACAAGGTATGACTGCATCAATTCATCCCTTTGAACAGAATTCAGAGTCATTCACATGTGTGAAACCACCATAGCCATTTCATCAAGCTCTACATGATCCAAGTATCATTACTTGGGAACATCTGCATCAATCAAAACATGCAAATATCAACCTATCATTATATAGATAAGAACTCATCACCATGTCTCCAACAAAGCAACCTTGAGTAGTCATCCATGTATCAGCACTATGTATCTTGAGCTCAAGCTCATTTGACAAAACTTCTTGATATCATCAACAGCAACAATCCTTATTCACAAGAGTGCCCGAATTATAACTGTATGATCTTTATGCATATGACAACAGCAGTATATAAGTGACTCATCATCAAGTGAGGAAGATGTGTATTCAAGCTTTGTACTTCTCCTTGTTCTTATGAAGATCACCATGTAAGCACCATACATGCATCATCAAAGAATCAACCATAAATCTGATCTGAACATCTTCTATGTATCTTCAAGAATCATATGAGAGTTTATCATAGACAACTCACAACCACATCATAGCAAGATATATCATTTAGCCATATAAGAATCATCACCAAGGATTATTAACCATAATGCCAACAATGAATTACTAAAGGCATATGCTCCCCCTCAACCAGTGCCATTTGTTAGATCTGATCATGCATATATCAGCAGTAAGCATCAAAACATCTTCATCCTCAAGTAGGATCAAAACACTTCTAGACATCATACAAGTAACAAAACATTTCCACACATCCTCAGCAGACTGTAGCTATTAACCAATAGAGCAAATAATGGACTGAATCATATCAGATCCCTTTTCTGAGCCTGTCCCCACTGCTTTTCTTCAGACTGACATATACGCTACTTTGCAGTGTCGAACTCGCGTATATACGCGACTTCCCTTTAAGGAACTTGCGTATGAGATTCAGGACACTGAAGGTTTACACTTTCAGCTCCCCCTGAGTCTGATATGTCTGTGCTGTGCTGTGTCTCAGTACATTGTGCTGACTGTACTTCCTTCTTCCTCCATATCTTCAAGTGTGATGAGGTTTTCTCCTTTCGGTGTGATGTCCATCCTTTGTTCCTGCATTCCTTTGCTATATGTCCAAGCTTGTTACATGTATAACATCTTACATGTTTCATATTCCTCCTGTAGCAATCAGCAGCTTTGTGACCATACATATTGCAAGCAAAGCAATATCCATTAAAGTACCTTGATTGAGATGACCTGTCCGCATAATAGTCTTGAACTCTTCTTCTTCTACATCTAGCTGCAACATGTCCAAGATTATGACATACATAACATTCAACATTATTCATAGGAGGAGTAAAAGACTTTCTTTGAGGAGTCTCTTTCCTTGATTGTTGATGGGGTTGACCTTTCATCTCCTTGTTGATCATTCTAGATTTCTCTTTAGAGTTCCTTGCCTCACCTTGTGAACTAGATTCACCTTCAACAGATTCATGAAAACCAAGACCAGTCTTGATAGCAGGAGACCTTTGACTACTAAGAATATCATCCAAGACTTTAGTACTATCTTGAAATATCAAAAGTTTATCCTTTTTTTTTTAATTTCCCTTTCAAGATATTTACCTCAACTTGAAGTTGTTCCTCCTTTTCTAGACATTGCTTCTTCATGTCTTCTCCATCTTTCCTTCCTTCTTCCAACTGATGCCTTAATTTGAGAATCTCCTTTTCTTGTTCTTCATTCAGATCCTGCTGCATTTCACGAACTCGGAAAGCACATTCTAGTTGAGATTTTAAGCTGGTGACTTCGTTTTCTTGTTTTGCAATAGCTTGGAGTAGATCTGTATTCTGCTTCTTTGATTCTTCAAGATCTCCTTTTAGTGAGGGGATTGTAGCTTCAAGATTTTCATAGTAGCTGGATCTATCTTTGAGTTTCTTGATGGTTGTGCTTCTTTCGTTGACTTCTTTTCTTAATGATGTCACTTCATGCTGCAATTTTTGACATTGGTCTTCCTTGTCCTTGAGAAGCTTTCTTACCTTGTTTCCTTCTTCTAGTTGGGCCTTTAGTTTGGTAACTTCTTCTTCCCTTTTGTTCAATAGATCTTGTTGATCTTTAACTTTGTCTGCAAACCTTCTAAACATTGCCTCTATTTGACACTTTTCTTGCTCACCCATAAAAGCATGTTCAGTAGTTTCACTATCACTTCCATCACTTTCACAAGGAAATATAGCAGGAACATTAGAGGATAACACATTCATACCTGATAATGATTCTGAATCTGATTCTGAATCTGAAGAACTTCTTATACCTAATCCCCAATCGACTCTTCCACTGTCATAGATCTTCTGAGATGTCTTCTTCTTCTTATGAGTTTTCTTCTTAAGCTTCTTTCCCATTGTTCCACGGATCTCCTTCAAGCGATCAAGCTTCTACCAAAGGACCTGCTCTGATACCAATTGTTGGAAATAATACTGAGAGGGGGGGGGGGTGAATCAGTATTATCAGATCAATCAAACTTTTCAATTTCATACTCAGAAACATATACGCTACTTCAATTAAGTGAACCCGCGTGTACACGCTACTGTGTCTAATGAAACTCGCGTATATCCAGAGATCTTATAATTCAGTTAGCTTAATCTTCAGTAAATGCATCAGATCATTATTAAGCATATTAACAGTAAACAGGTGCAGAATAACAGACCAGAACATCACACAAGAGCCACACACATGAACACAAAGATATAAGGTGGAAACCCAATGTGGGTGAAAACCACCTGCTGCAAGTCATCTCAATCTTCTTCTTAATAAGAAAATCCTTTTACAATATTTGTACTGGTGCAGTCTTATACCAGTACGGGAGCTACAACCCCCTTTGCTCTTGTACTAGCCGATCCATTTACAAGTACGCAGGCTGCTACCTGCTACAATGCTCTAAAGATCTCCTTTAGCTTTTGTACTAGCTTAGATACTAGTACGTAGGTGCTTGCCTACAATCTTCTCACCTCCAGGTACCACGTTTCATCAATTTTCAGACTGGATACACTGAAGCACAACACATAATCTGTAAGGCCACTTTTCATCCAATTTTCATACTGGACCCATAACTATCATTGAAGCTCAAAACAATCATCAAACTCTGAATCACTGAAACCCTGTTAACAACAGTCACCAGAACACAGAGCAGACACAGAACTCTGTAATAACCATCAGATCCATCTGCAACTTCAAATATTAAGATTTACAATGTATACGCTACTTCGATGAATCAAACCCGCGTGTATACGCGCTTTTATCAAAGCCAACCCGCGTACAGATCTAAAAATAATTTCTCATAACTTGCAGCTGTACCATACATCAGTCATACTCATAACACTTATAGAACAATACATGCGTCAGTATGTAGATCTAGAATAAGCATCATAAAGATAGTTCATTTCAAACCATTTGATCCCGATCTCTCCTTAGATCTAGTTCTCCATCAACCGGTGAGATCTCTCCAAGCAATGCATCATCAACCCATAACCCTGTATACTGGATCTAATCTTCATCAGATATTCAAGACATTTCCGATACATTTGCCTAATGATTTCCTTCTCCTTATATAGCCTTAGGCCTTGTTCAATACCAAGGGCCAAAACCATAGAAATCCAATACCATCAACTTTAAAACTAGGGATCAACACGTTCGTCGAGACACCAAGGTCCAAAACCATAGGCACAACTTCCAAGGAATAACCGCCATGGACCAAAGGTACTTTTCCACATACACGCGCTTTTGCTGAAGCCAACCGGCGTGTACACGCGACTTGGGCTTAACGAACCTGCGTGTATGAACTTTCTCTTCTTCTTATAGTCCGATCATCAATTCCTTGCTGCTGACCTTCTGTACTATGATTTGTCATCAGTGAGGTTTGCCATCAAGGACAACACTTATCTCATAATGCCAACAATCTCCCCCTTTGGACTTGATGGCAAAGCTAACTTGTCACACTTAGAATTATCATCTGATTCCTTTGAGCTATCCTCCATCAGTCACATCTGATATCTCTTCTGAAGATTCATCATCTGATTCCTTTGAGTTGTCCTCCATCAGTCACATCTGATATCTCTTCTGAAGATTCACCCAGTTATACATCATCAGTCACATCTGATATCTCTTCTGAAGATTCATCATCTGATTCCTTTGAGCTGTCCTCCATCAGTCACATCTGATATCTCTTCTGAACATTCATCATCTGATTCCTTTGAGCTATCCTCAGTTACATCTGATATCTTGTCTGAAGATTCATCCAGTTATACATAAGTGAGATATTCTTCTATGAGAGGGTTGCCATCAAGTACAACACATGCATCATAATGCCAACATAAAGCATACAAGGAGAGAGAATAATTCTGTTGAAGAAATGACCTTCTTAAAAGTTAAGTTGGAAGAAGCTAAAAGAGTGGAGGAAGTGTTGGTCAAGAATTTTCAAGGGAAGCGAGAAATTGGAGTAAGAGGTTGTAACCCTAAGGAAATATCTTGAGAAAACCAAGTCACAACTAAATATAAATATCAAGTTTGTTAAGGGATCTGACATAGTGGAGAAAATTATTAATAATCAAATGTTCCCTTCAATTAAGACATGTATTGGATTCAATGTAACACATATACAAGATACTATTGAATGAGATCCTATGACTTAACTATATGTAGATCCAAAGGGTTATGTCAGTGCTCTAAATAAAATCAATGGTAAAATAAATGAAGGAAACATTAAACAGAAGAAGAATGAACCAAATCACATAAATCAAGAAAAGAAGCAACCAATATCATAGATGCATCCTTTGTACAGTCAAGGGACAAAATCTCAAAGGAGAGTCTATATTCCCAAGTATACATATTTATTCTATGATATTTATTTTCCTCTTCATAATGTTGGCAAGAAAGCTATTCATTACTTAGCATACAAAACTATCAAGACTATAGAAGAAAGGGCCCATTATAATATGAATAAGTCAACAAAGTCTAATAAGTCCTTCAGTAATTCATTTTATACTCCTATGGATGAAATTGAATGTTCCATATGCAATAATTATGGTCATGAGGCAAGTGAATGAAGAGATAAATTTGTAGCTTACCATCGACATGAAAGGAAGACAGATCCCCAAAAATTCTAGAAAAAGAAGACTTCATCATCAAAAAGCTATGGATTGGTTTTATATGTTAGTAATCAAGAAAACTAGTGACACGTGGACAATGGTTGCTTGAAATAGATGACAGGTGATAGAAGAAAAAATATTCCCTTTAATGAAGTCAAGAAAGGAAATGTTATTTTTGGTAATAATTCTCCTGCAAGTATAAAAGGTAAAGGTAATGTTTCCTTAAGAGGAAAAACCAAGGCTCTAAATGTATTGCTTGTTGATTGATTAAAGAAAAATAGTGTGTCAGCTAGATGTGTGATTAAGGACATGGGTTAGTATTCAAATCAAGAGAATGTGTGGTTGAGCTAGACATAGGGGAAACCATAATCAAAGAAACTAGAAATCCAAATAATGTATATGTATTAGAAGGAAATGTAGATTTTTATGGTGTAGATTAAACAACTTATGTGATTTGCTAAAACATAAGACAAGAATCTACTCTACTCTTCAGTGGAAACCAAAATTTATCGATGAAAACAATAAGAAGAAAAGTAAGAATATCAATCACACATAACACAATATTTATCTGGGGAAAGCAACTGCTAAAAACCTTAACTATCTATATTACATTAACCCGAATATTTGAGAAGAAAATACAATATTTGTTCATCTTGAACAATTCTTGCACTAGTACAATCTAACTCTCTACTTCCTAGGTTGACTATGGACAACACTTAGCCAATTTACTAGCCTTCCAAGCCCCTACTTCCTTGTGCAATTCCTGGTCGAAGAATCTGGATAAATACAATATGCTGTTCTCAACCTTGAGCTCAACCTACACAAGTATTTTCTATATTCTTCCTCACTGACTTCCTTTGGCTAATACTTAGCCAAATTTCCAAGCATCCAAGCTCCTAATTCCTTGCACAATTCCTGATATAATTAGCCTCTATTTAGTGTGAAAATTCTCCACCCATGACTGCACAATCCATCTATAGGCCCTCAACTTATTGCATACACCATATTTACAAATCATAAAATTATACAACTGATAGTACATTGTCCCTGAACTCTAATCTAAACTGGGTCTTCCTCTGAACCAACATGCATGAGTTATTTATGAGTGAATCTTCAGTTAACTGGTGTGGTACTAGTGATGCACTGGTGCACTACTCCACTACTAGACCTCTATTAGTTCCTCCAACAGTTAGAACTAGTTTAACTGATTATAACTCAGTTAGACTGAGTTATCTAGTTACAACTCAAAAGAACTCAACTTGGGCCCCTAAAATTTAGGGATCACTCTACATGACTCTAGATAGACTTCCAACTCGAATTTCCTAAGTTAATTAAGTCAATTTAACTTAATTAACCATTACAAGTTTCTATGAGAATAGAATTACAATTTAATTCAAGGATAAATTAAATTATAATTTCTAGAAGCTATTTTTAACATTTCTTGTTGCTATTTTCAACACTCCCTCTCAACAAGAAAGGAATTCAACTCTATCACAATTTGGTACCTTTGGAATGTCCTGAATGAAACACTTGTCATTGTTGTTGTTTCTACTTCAACATCTACAACCAAAAAACATCCAAACTGAATCAGTATGATGCATCTGTCACCAAAGTCTCTGAATTTCTACTAGCTCTACCTCTGTTGACTGAAAACTCTATGCTTCTTCTGAATCTGCCTCTGTGCCATCTGCACTATTGTTAACTCTACTCCGCACTCTCTAGTTTCTGACTGCTTCTAGCCTCTACCTCTGTCACTCTGATATATGAGTGCATCAACTGCTACTGATCCATCCTACTACTGTGTATTTTGGGCTCCGATAGCAAGGTAATGATCCATGAGACAAAACCTCTCAATGGACCATGCCCAAATTTTTGCACCCTTGGGGCTAATACTTCACATCTCACCACCTCTCACCTAGAGGTATGGCTGCATGTGCTCCCTATGCCCACTTGGATCTAAATTCCCCCCTACTAGAGGTCTCTGCTTGAGTGGATGCCTCCACTCAATCTCCTCTATGCTTCTCCAATTGTGGCTGCCCCACAACTTGTTGAGATTGCTTCTAAGGCTACATCTGAGCCTACATGTTGAGAGGTAATTTATGCTCCCTCTCAACCAAAAAGTCTCTAACCTTTTCCTTGTTCCTCAAGGCTTTGCATGCATCTTGTATCTTAAGTGAATACAGGTTCTTGACTTACACACCAATCTATTTCATCTGTCTCGTTGTCACAAATTTTTCTGAAAAAAAGAGATCATTTTAAACTGACGATATCTCCATCATCTAAATTCCAATTCGGCCAATTTTTTTTTTGAATTTGGGTATTTTTTCATAAGGAATCTAGATCTTCTATTTGTTTTGAAAATTTCAAAAAAAAAAATCAGATCTTCTCTGCAAACTCGCCAACCAAAAAATTCCTGGTCCTCAATCTATGAATATAAATGATCACAAATCCTCTTTGTGTCACTAAACATTGGCTCATTCATCTGCCCATTATCAACCTCCTTGATCCATTAAGAAGTATGCACATAGGGTCTTTTGGATCTTCCTTGAAATAGAACTCCATCAATTTGCAAGGACAACTTCAAATTATTCTCTTCTATAATGTCTTCAGCTCCAATACCTTGTAGATTCAACAACTTATGTGATTTGCTAAAACACAAGACGATAATCTACACTACTATTTAGCGGAAACCAAAAGTTATCAATGAAACCAATAAGCAGAAAATGAAGAATATCAATCGCACATAACACAATATTTCTCTGGGGAAAGCAACTGTGAAAAACCCTGACTATCTATATTTCATTAACCAAAAGATCTAAGAAAAAAATACAATTCTTGTTCGTCTTGAACAATTCATGCACTAGTATAATCTAACTCTATGCTTCCTAGGCTGACTCTAGAAAACACTTAGCCAATTTACTAGCCTTACAAGCCCCTACTTCATTTACAAGCCCCTACTTCCTTACGCAATTCCTGGTCAAAGAATCTGGATAAATACAATATGCTTTGCTCAACCTTGAGCTCAACTTGCACAAGTATTTTTTGTCCTCTGCCCAACTGAACTCCTTTGGCCAATACTTAGCCAAATTTCCAAGCCTCTAAGCTCATAATTCCTTGTGCAATTCCTAATAGAACTATCCTCTATTTAATGTGGAAATGATCCACCCATGAATGTGCAATCCATCCATAGGCCCTCAACTGATTGCATGCACCATCTATACAACTTGGAAAATTACACAACTGATAGTACATTGTCTTGAACTCTAATCTCAACTAGGTCTTCCTCTTAACTGACATGCATGAGTTATTTATGAGTGAATCTCCAGTTAACCAGTGTGGTATTGGTGATGCACTGGTGCACTACTCCACTACTAGACCTCTACTAGTTCCTCCAACAGTTAGAACTAGTTTAACTTATTATAACTCAGTTTGATTGAGTTGTCTAGTTATAACTAAAAATAACTCAACCCGGGCCCCTAAAACTTAGGTATCACTCTACATGACTCTAGATAAATTTACAAATCGAATTTACTAAGTCAATTAAGTCAATTTAATTTAATTAACTATTACAAGTTGCTATGAGAATAAAATTACAATTTAATTCTCAATTTAATTCAAGGATAAATTAAATTAGAATTTCTAGATGTTATTTTTTAACATTTCTTGTTGCTATTTTCAACAGGAAACAATGAAAATTGTTATTTGGGAAAGACTGGAGAAAGTTGATTATGGCACAAGAGGCTAGGACATCTTAGTTTCAATGAATTGGTTAAACTAAGAAAGAAGGGAGTTTCTCATGACATGCCCAATATTATGACTCTTGAAGATGATGTCTGCAAATCATGTCAATAAGGTATGTCATCAATGTTTCAATTCAAGGCTAGCGCATACTCTTGAAAACGGCCTCTTAAGTTGATCCATATAGACATATGTGGACTAATGAAGAAAATATCCCCTCGAGGTGAGCAATATTTTATATTTTTTATTGATGACTACACAAGAATGTGTTGGGTCAGTTTGTTGAAATTTAAGGATGCCACTTTTGAAAATTTCAAAATATTCAAGGGTTTAGATGAAAATCAAATGGATCTAAAATTTAAATACCTAAGGTCTAACAGAGGAGGTGAATTCATATTATATGAGTTCCTTGATTTTTGTGAGAAGAATGGGATTAAAATACAATTTCAATAACTAAAAATCCTTAGAAAAATGTTGTTGAAATAATGAACTGGATGGTTCCACAAATGGCTCATGCAATGCTTGAAGAATCATGGGTACCTTGCACCTTTTGGGGGGATATTGTGCAAACAATTGTTAATGCCTGAATAAAGCTCATGTGAGGGTAAACAATGATAAGAAATCTTATTAACTATCGTATGGAAGACCTGCTTTAGTAAAGTATCTCAAATCTTTGGGATAAAATGCTATATCAAGAGAAATGATGAAAAACATGGTAAATTTGAACAAAGGGAAAATGAAGGTATTCTAGTTAGTTACTCTTCCAAAACTAAAGGGTACAAGTGTTATAACAAAAGACTCAATAAAGTTGTTGAAATTATAGATGTAAAAGTAGATGAAGGCTCCATATGTCCCAAAACACAAATATAATTTGATGAATTCATTAATTATGAAGCTATAGAAAATGATTAAAGAGAATGATGGGGAAGAAGAACATGAAGCATCAAAGGAAGAGACAAAAAAGGTGTTGATTTAGAAATGAATCCATCCAGGTATGTGTAGAAAAATCATCTTAAAAGCCAAAATCTAGGAAATAAAGAAGTTGGCGTGAACACTAGAAGGAATTTTATTGGTTCTACAAATCTAGCTTTGTTATCTATAGTTGAACCTCAAAATTTGCATCAGGAAAGTCAAGATGAACGTTGGATTGAGGATATGCATGATGAACTTAATCAAATAGAGAAAAATCATACTTGGGATCTTGTTTTAAGGCCACAAAATAAAAATTTCATTAGAACTAAATGGATATTCAAGAACGCGTTAAATGAATATGGAAATGTGATCATGAACAAGGCTAGACTTGTCTGTAAAGGCTATGCACAACAGGTTGGGATATATTTTGAAGAATTTTTTTCTCTAGTTGCACAACTCAAAGCCATTAGATTGTTAGCATTTTCTAACTATTGAAAATTCAAAGTTTATCAGATGGATGTTAAGTCTACATTCTTGAATAGGGACTTAGAGGAGGAACTGGGCAATGAAAAGGACCTTGCATGTAAACTTGAGAAATCCTTTTATGGGTTAAAGCAAGCACCTGGGGATTCATATTATCAATTAGAAAAATACTTGTAGAAACAAGGCTTCAACAAAGGTTCAACATATAATAACACGTATCAAGGCAAATGGAGATAAATTATTGATAATAGTTCTTGATGATATCATCTTGGGTAGTAATGTTGACTCAATGAGTCAAGGGTTTGCAACAACCATGTAACATGAATTTGAAATGTATCTACTTGATGAATTTTATTTTTTCCTTAGATTATAGGTACATCAAACAAAGGACAATATATTTATTTCTCAGATAAATATCTCAAGGAGATATTAAGAAAAATTGGGATGGGAGATTGTAAACTTGTATGTACTCCCATGGTAACAGTTTGAAATATCAACAAGGATGGCGAATCTCCAGTAGCCAATCATTCTAAATATAGATCATGGAGTTTATTATATCTCATAGGAACAAGACCAAATATTATGCATTATGCTACCATTGTAGAGCGCTTTCAAGTGAATCCTAAGGAAACACATCTGAAACTAGTAAAGAGAATATTCAAATATTTGCAAGGGAGTTTGGATTTGGGACTATGGTATCCAAGGAATAAAAATTTGACTCTTCAAGCCTATACCTATGCAGATTGGGCCAGGAGTATTGATGACAAAAAAGCTACCAATGGTGGAGCTTGATTTTTAGGAAAATGCTTAGTTTCTTAGATTAAAAAGAAAAATAGTTCCATTTCTTTATCTACTACTGAAGTAGAATATATTGTAGCGAAAACATGTTGCACACAAATTTTGTGGATGATTCAAAATATGTAGTACATTCAGGTAGACTGCCCTCAACCTATATCTCTCTTCTGCAATAACTGACCAGTGCCATTAATATATCCAATGATATTTTAATGCATTACAATGAAAAGCAAATCCATGTTGAATATCATTTTCTTAGAGAGAAATTCTTGGATCATATGGTGAAGCAAGAATATGTCCCTACACATGAGAAGATTACATATATATTTACTAAACCTCTTCCTTGTGAATCCTTTGAATATCTTAGACAAAGATTAGGGATTGTCTCCTCTTCTTCTCTTTCATAATCAATTTCAGATGCACAAACTCAAGTAGAGTCGTCCTTCTATTGCATGGTATCAAAATTAGCCTTGGCCATTGCTTCTTTGTCATTTATGTTAAAGGGGGGTAAACAACAAGTTTCACATCAATTTATAATTGTGGTTACCATCAATGCCAATGGGGGATATAGTTGGAAACATGGTATTGGAATTGATATAAATAGTTGAGTTAGTTGTGTCATGGGCATTGATGTGAACAGTTGTGGGTGCTTGTACAAGATTTTGGTGTATATATGAGGTGTTTTTGGTGCTAAAGGTGCTTGGAAGAATGTTTGCAGAAGGAATAATGCAAATGTTGTTGACATGGTAGGAGAAATTTTGTGTCTTCTCCAAATTTGGAAATGTCTTTTTGTTCTATACTAGAAATCAAAGTTTGTAACCTAGATTTCCAATGGGAAATCGACATCTGTAGCATAGATTACCAATGGGTAATTCGTTTCCATGACTTATAGCATGCAAAAGGAAAACCATAAGATTTCCCATGGAAATTTACCATGGTAATTGGAAATGATGAATTCAACAATTGTGTGTCAGCTAAGAAAACCATCAAATGGTACTTTTGGTTTTTCCCATGGTAAAATGTTGGTGTGAATTGATTAGATCTCCAAGCAACATTTACAAATAACCCCCATCACATATAAAAAATCATCCATATGAGCTTTTTTGTGTTATCTATCTGGTTACTAATCCATTTTGTTGTGTGTTCTCATAGAGGGGTCACAATGGTGGTTATACTTGAGACATGATGCTTGGGATCACTTGTTGTTAACATAATTTGTAATTCTTCTTTTGTTTTGGAAAAAACACCCATCTTAATTGTGTTAGATCTCTGTCATGACTTGATTCTATAGGGGCATAATTGCAATCTAGAAGCACAATAATTCAGATCCTAGGAAGTTCAAATGCATAGTGTGTTTATTAGATGATGATCTGATCTAAAGATTTGTTCCTTTGTTTTGAATTTGTTCAAGTGTTGAGCTCATTGTGTTTTGGTGTAAAAATAATACCTCAATTTAAAGGTGGGATGAAGAATCAAATGTTGAGGAATCAATGTCCACTCTAGTGCATTTTAAGTTGATGCTCTAGTGTGATTGATTATAAGTCTCTTTCTCATTTTCTACATGAATAGGGTCTACGTGATAGATTAATTGCATTACAAAACATTCTTTTATTCTCTGTAATCTAGAGGGTCTTCCCACTATTCTGATCCAGAGTGATAAACTAAGGTTTGAATTGGTTTTTGAAGTGAAGCTGTGAAGAGTATTTGGCTATTGGGCTGATCATTTTAGATTCGATTCATGTTGAATGTGTGAGGCCATTCTGTAACAAAATTAAAGGAGTGGTACATGTAGTTGGTTTGATTATGCAAGTATGTGGGTACAAAAATTCCAAAGGACTTTATCTATCTATGAGTGATTGCCAATGTCTTCGATATGGTGAATGACTAAATAATCGGAGTTCTCTAGTCCTATCTAATGGATATAAGTTGATCTGTTGTATCTAGTGATCGCTCGGATAGAGGCATAGCAATGAGGATAGTGGTGTGATCTAGCAGGTCTATCCCAATTTAAGTAGTGTACAATGAATCAAATTGTGAAGCAGGTATTGCTATGTTGAATCCATTAATATTCTAACATGTTGAAGCATTGGTTTTTGTATTTTGTTTAAATGTCGTGATAGTTGTTGTAGTGTTCTATGAACAAGGTTTAAATTACTTTTTGATGGCTTATAATCATTACAGTGTTCATGCACTAGTATATCAACATAATTGAAATTAGTTGTTGGTGGTTAATAATTTTGTAGAAATTTTATACTACTAATGTATTTCTAGTTGAGTCTTATATATATGTTGTTTTTGTAGACTTGAATTTCATAGATATGGTAAGATTGTGTTCTATGCAAGGCTAGCCAAAGTTACAAATTTAGAATTCACTACATAAATGGTTCAATGTGCTATCACAAAGACACTACAAGGAAAAAACCCTCTTGATACTAAGTGTTGGTGCCATGGTTGTATTTCTACTAAGCACTATATTTAAGAAAGATAAAATTTTAAGTCTTATTGTATTTCTATATGTTGATGTATTGTTGATTTATTGCTGATCACAAAGTTTTATGTATGGTAAAAGATCCTGAGATTGATAGAATAAGAGTGTATTGATGACTATTTATTGAGAAAAAGATTTATATTAGATTGGTCATTGATTTTGATATATTTTGTTGCTAGGGTTTAGTGATACAGTGACCAATTTTTCTTGAAATTATTGCTACAGTGATTGTGTTGCAAAGTTGAAGAATTTTATATTTATTTTGAAGTGATTTAAAAAGGAGTGGGTCTAGTTTTAAAATGGATGAAAGGGCGGTCAACGTTGATTAAAAAGGGGGTCGGTGCCTCCATCTGGTGGGTTCCATCAAATCAAAGAAGGGAGTGGTGCTAGTGAAATTTTGTGAAGAAGAAATTAAGAAGAGAAGAATAAGAATGGTGGGTTTTTCCCTTTATGGGTTTCCACCTTAAAACTTTATATGTCCTCTGTTTTGTTGATGTGATCTACTTATGATTATTATGTTATTGATCTCATGCATAATATTAATGTTGATTTTTTAAATATTGATTCACCTCGCCCCCACCCCACACTCTCAATATTTCAGTGCACTCCTCTCTTGACCTTCCCCACTCCAAAACAAAAACTCTCCTCCACTCCAATCTTAGTCCTAATAAATAACTTCCTCCCCAAAACATCCCCCTTACTCATTTTTGTAATATACCGCACAAGCACCTCTAATATTTTTTTTCTTTTGTATATAAAATACTCACAATATTCATTTTCATCTATATTGCAATACTTTACCATTGTTTTCCTTTTCACTATTTCCTAATTTTTATTCATAGTGCACAGTTACGATCTAGCCCTAGATCTTAATCACAAGGATTCCTTCACTCTATCCCACTTATGTTTATTCATTTACCCCTCTTTACTAATTTGATCACTTGATAAAATATTAAGATCATATTTAATGATAGACTCATAATAGAATCGACTTTCCTACTTAGTTCATCACTTTACTATAGAAGCCTATTTTTAGCTAAACTTTAAATCCTCTTAAATCATTGAATAGGACTATTACAAAAACTAGAATTATATATACACATTCACACACACAATGCTTATTAATCATCATACAATTAATTAACATAGGTTTGACATAACCTTCTGGATATACAAATCGTTATGGTTTTCATCCCTACCTACTATACACTCCAACTTGTGGTTTAAAAATACAATTTGTTACTAAGGATTTTCTAATACCCATTGTCACTTTTACAATATACATGTTTCAAACTATTAAATTCTAGCTTACTCACTTGAGAATATTAACTCATATTTTATACATTTGATGTGTATTAACATGTTTTGTGCCTTGTATAAAATTCTTGGTCCGCTATGATTTAATTGTGTATATGTGTGTGTGTGTGTGTGTGTGTTTCGAATTGAATTATATATTCAATGTGGAAGCCAAAGACTCTGTGTTATGGTCTCCATTGTAAATGTGGCACCATAAAACTGAGTCACGATCGTTAATGACACGTACCTTCACATGGCATAATGTTGATACATGTGTAAACCTATTTTCTATGGAAATGTAGATCACTACTAAGAGGCAAGGTGAATCAATAGTGATGGAAATTATAAAATTTCACCTCCTTTGAACATTCACAATCTAAAACACATAAAAAGGGATTAGAGCATCATAATATTGTTAGAAATTAAACAATAGAGCAATGAAACACATAAAATTTTGTGGAAACACAAACACGGAAACACATAAAACAATAGAGACACATACAAACATGGTTCAACTAATTTGGGCTACGTCCACAGAGAAATAACCAGTCCTTCCCTTATATTATCTAGCAAAATGAAGAGATACAACCTACAACAAATATGTTGTAATTTCATCTTCACTCTCTGTTATAGCTCCAAATCTCACTCTTGATGTTTGTGATGTTGCACCCATGGCCTAGGGCAACCCCTCCTTCTAGACCTGGTCCAAATAGTTAAAAAATAGTGTTTTACTCCCTATACGCGACATTTCCCTAAGCTAAACGCATGTGTACGTGGGTATGTGTATACCCAACCCGCGTATATGTCTTAAAACACTAAAAAAAATTAAATCTCCTTAATTTCTAGTGGATATCATGGGTTTTACCTGTTGATTACCTATTAGTGCTCGTGGCCCAACTGTTCCCAACGAATTCCCAACTAAAAAACTACTTTCAGAGAAGTATAAAAAGGCTTCAATGGGAAGGCCTAAGAGAGGAGAGAAGAGAGAGAAAAATCGCTCTGCTGAGATTATCCCTGATCAGGTCTGAAGATCCTTGTGCTTTCAGCACTTCCCACATTACAACACTTCCCCCATTACAGGAAGCCCTTATTTCCTTGAGTTATGATGTCTTTCAATTAGTTGAGGTATCCTTGAGTGAGTTATGGAAGGAGTTTGTTGAAGGCTTGAGATTGGATGAATCCAGAGGACAGTTCTGCTTGGAGCTTGCAAAAGGAAGACTCAGGTGAAATCATTCCTTACTGTATTTTAGTTATCTATAATAAAAGAAACACTTGTCTTGTTCCTGATATGAATCTTCTTCATGCTTATGATGTTAATGTTATGATTTACATATGAAGTGTTGTTTCAATTGTATAACTAACTTTCAATATGATATGAAGTTGATTTCCTTATGATGCTTGGTCCATATATTAGTATGCTTTCTTGAATTGATTATTTTTCAGGTTGAAGGATTGAAAGGAACTCCAAGAGGGTTTGGACCCTGGTTGGATCTACCCAAACGAAGGACCCCCAGCTGCACCTCTCTTCACGTAATTTGTTTATATTAGCATCATGGATGTATGGAATGCTTGTTTTTATTTGCAAATAACCCTCGCTCTGCTAGGGTATTGACCCAAGACCCTAGGGGACTTTGTCTCTAAATAGAATTGGCGACTCCGTTGGGGACAACAATATTGTTGTTCCTAGTTTGGGTTTATTCAAGCCAATCAGGGCTCAGCTGTTTATTTACTTGTTGTGACTGGGTAGTTTGTTCCTGTAGGAACTTGAACTATAAGTTTGATCAATTTCTTCATTTTTTTTGTTTTTCTTATGATCTTTTATATACACATCTTGGTCAGCTTACAGTCACGTATGTACACAAGTTTCACAATATAAACTCACGTATACATAGGTTTCTATGGACTGAATAGCATATACACGCAACTGTGTATTGACACAGTCACGTATACCCTAAAATTTTCAAGATTTTTCAAATATTTTTGTTTTTGAAGATCTGTTTGCTGGTCTGAGTCTTTCCTGAACAATTACTTTTCTTTGTTAGTCTTTATTTTTATAGCAAGTTTATGATTTCAAACTCTCTCCAGTTGTGGAAAGTGTTGGTCTTGTTTTGTTTTGTTGCAAGCATCATCATTTTTGTTTAAGCACACAAGATTTCTTTCTGGGAATCTTGGTTGTTCTGGTCTTCCAGGGAAGAAATATTGATCTCAATCTTTGTGGCAAACCTTGTTTTAGTGATCTTTTGTTTGTGTGTCAAAACTGCATCTTGTGACCATCTGCTTTTCTTACTTTCCAAAAGTTGTTGATTGACACTTTCTTGAAAGTTGTCTTTCTTGATCTTTTGGTCTTTGTTGCCAAGCTCTTTGCGCTGCTTTTTGGTCATTCAAGGCATCTTGAGACACCTATTTTGTTGAGTTTTCACCCATTTTGAGTTGATAACTTGCAAAGTGTCTTGTTGCCTATTTTCCGGTCTCAAAGTTTTCTATAGCATTTAGGGCACTTTTGAAATGTCATTTTGTTTTTGCTTTTGAAGAAAACTTCTTGAAAACTTGGTTTTTTTCTTTCTTTGGCCTTGTTTTGATTTAGTTTCTTTTTTGCAAGTGAAAGTGCATTTTTGTTTGTCTTGAAATTTGCTTTTAGTGTTTGGACGAAAATGAGCATTAGCAACTTATATTCTATCTAAGCATCTTAAGTGGTGAATTAGAATTGATAAACAAGTTACTTTCATTCTTTGATTTAGAGTAGTCTTAAGTTTTGCATCAGCATGTACTCATTGCATTAGGATAAATTTGTGCATCTTTTAGGGCATCCATAGTTTTGTTAATTTTTGTGAGTGTGAAGCTTGAGTAAAAGAAAAGAAAAGAAAAATTTGTTGCTTTCTTAGAAGTTCCTCAGAACCTAGTAGAAATTTCTTTCATCGAAGAACAAAACGAGTGCATTTGCATATAGTTTGGTTTTTATTAATTTCTTTTGCGTCAAAACACCACAAGTTTCACTTCCACTTATCCCTTGACTTAAGAACAACCCATTTAAAAACAAGCGCTAATTAAAATACACTAGAAATTTTTTATAATTGTCAATTTAGACACACCAACAAGTTTTAGGATATTTTAGGGCCTTGGATTAGGTGTGTGGAGAGAAAAATCTCTAAGGCCATTTAAACTGTCATACATAGGATTCTAAATAGTGAGTGCAAATCCAATAGCGTTATGAAGACCAGGAAAGCTTCGGATCTGGGAGTTAAGCACGAGGGTTTTTGAAGATAAGAAAGAGATATACCCCCTCTCCTACTTGTTGGATCTTACCTCAAGACTATTTTGCCTGGCTTCTGACACGAGTTGGTAACCTTAGTTGCTTCTCCTAGGGATCTACATAGGTGGCTGCGAAGGGGAATCCCGTGGCACCTGAGGTCGACATTGTATCACTCCCAACGGTACTACTGGAGGGCACCCTTGTGAAGCTTGGGGGTTTGCACCGGCACAGGCTATTGTTAGGAGGTCAATGTAACTTCCTCTATTACCTTCGCTAGTAAGACTGGGCCGTCATTATCCTAGACTTTCTTCGGAAGGCCCCTTACCTCACTTTCTTGTATTTTGGTGTCTGGTCCTCATCACCGAGAGTGGAAATACTTGAAAGTTGTTTGACTGGCTGACATATTTTAGGGACCTTTTAGTGTGTGCTCTATGCTCTTAGTTGGTCTGGATTTCATTTTCTTCAGTCTTTAATTAGATCTTAATAAAAAATTCAAAGTGGCTGACCGATTACCTAGATGGTCTCGAAGACTTTGTGGTCTTTCACCACCAAGTTTAGAGCCTTCTCTTAGAAGGCACAGAGGTAATACTGCCAGAGGGTTTCATCCCATGGCAGTTGACGCATCGGGGATTGATCCTCCCCTCGGGGGCATTAGTGTTCAGGATGGACCTGGTACTTTCGCAGAACTAGAAAGTAACACTTCAGTTCTTTCTCGAGTTCTGTTTCAATCGGAAGATAACATAGAGGTAGAAGAACTCCCAGAGTCGTTAGTGGCTCCAAATTCTCCTCTACCTTCTAGCCATCCAGACGTATTACAATACGTTGGGATTCTGATGCATAGACCATCAAGTCCAGGTCATATTATGCACTTACCTTCGATGACCACCATAGGAAGCATGGCTTATACCACAGGTGCTACAACCATGCAGACTCCAACATCAGTACAAGGGGGAGGAACTATTTTCATCCCCTTTGCATCTTTATTTAGGTCTTTTGCTAGCACATCCTTAGTTGGGTCTACCTCCATTCCTTCTACGAGTGGAAATTCCCAAGCCAATGCATCTAGTTTTTTATTCTTCCCGTCTGGAACCCATTCACAGGGTATTCCGTCAGTTCCATTTAGTGCCTCCACATCCATGATGGGTGGGCCAGCTTCATTCCAGTGTTTTCCTTTTGGAAGTGGTCATATACCACATTCCAACCTGCCAATAGGATCTAAGCCCTTTTCTTCTTCAGGAGAAGGCAAAAATCCCTTTCAAGGTTGGACTAACCCTGCAGTTAGTGGCATAGGAATTGGGAATCCAATTTTTGACCAATAAGGGAATAGGCCATACTCCACAGTTAGTTCATTTCGAAGTATTCCTCCCTTAGTTTCTACTTGGAATCCTTATCAGGGGTTATCAACTCCTTATAATCCTTTAGGAGGGAGCTTCGCTGGTTATGGAGGTTTTTCGGTCGGAGTTGGTCAAACTCTGAGTTTTGCTGGATCACAAGGTTCGCCTTTTGGTCCAGCTGGTTCTGCTGGTTACTTTAGGCATCTTGGTGCCTTCCAAAATCTAGGTCAATCTTTTCAGAACTTTGGGAGCTCTGCCCAGTTTGGGTGGAATCCCCAAGGTCCTCCTAGGCTTCCTTTTCTGGCATAGTTAAATTTGCCAGATCTCACGAAATTAACAAATGATCTAATCAAATATAATCCAGCCTAGCCTCTGCTCCCAACCAAACTCCCTTCGGACATTTCAAAGTTCGAGGGGAAGGGTGATGAAGACCCGGGCGACCATGTAACCACATTCCATTTATGGTGCTCATTAAACTCCCTTATCGATGACTCGGTTAGGTTGAGACTTTTTCAACGCACCTTGACTGGCAATGTGGCCAAGTGGTATATAAAGTTGCCAGGGGGGAACTTTACATCTTTCGCCGATTTTGCTAATATTTTCCTAAATCATTCCAGTTTCTCATCCGTTATGATGCTGGAACTGAACTTCTGGCCAATTTTCGTCAAGACATGACAACTCACATTTCTAATCACATTCAGGAATGGAGACGGAGAAAGAGGCTTATTAAAGGTGAAATTCCTCCGGAATACCATCTCGAATGGTTTTTGAAATCTTTACAACCTGAAATCTCTAAGGATGTCTCTCTGTTCAGAGTCTATTCTGAGGAGCAAGCTATTTTTAGGGCCCATCAGTTAGAATTGATTTATTCTCAGTTTGGGATTCTACAAAAAAAAATTCCTGATGCTCCTGGGACTAAGGTTGATCTAGCCAAATCAAAGCCAGGTCCCCATGCGGATGGTATCGTTGGATCCATATACACAAATGCGGTGAACCCGTTGAGCCAATTGTAGTAGTTGTCTTTACAAACTGCTCCTAACAATCAAGTCACATCTTCTAACCCTTCGTCTTCTCAACTCTCTTCGGTTAATGTCATCCAATCCTCCAATCCCAAAGGAAATCAAAATTCCAATGGGAAAAAGAAGGGATGAAGTAAGAAAAAGAGTCAAGATGGGAAGATTGATGCAAATAAACTTGGAAATAATGCTGGTGGTGGTGGAAATGAGTCTAGAAAGAAAGTCAAGTTTCCATGCAAGTTATGCAGTGGAGACCATTTAACTCATCTCTGCCCAAAAATTCAAGATGCTCAGTGCTTGTTAGGGCAACAAGGGACTTCTAGTTCTAAAGCTATGTTAACCAACCCTTTTCCCCAAGGACAGCAATGCTTGCTGGCGCAAGTTCAAATCTTGGTACCTCTGCAGGGGGAAACCAGGAAGGGGAGAAATCATCAAATGTTTTCATGATGGGTTCTAACGTCCATGTGGCCACTTGGTCACGTGATTACGGTGAAATTGAAACATACAAGGACAAAACTTCTCCCGAACATACTGACCTTCATATTGAGCGACCCCCTGTCGAGACTATACCATGGATACTGAAAGATTCTGCTAAATGCGCGACTGTCAATCCAAATGCTAGGGCTGCCTAGAATTACTCCATTGTTGAGGATCTGGCTCAGAGTCCATGCGCTATGTTTGCTTTAGAGGTTTTCCAGTCATTTCCAGCTCAACGAAGTGCTTTTCTTTCGGTGATAGGGGTAGTTGATCCAAATAACTTTAGTGCCCACTTTCGACATGATTAATGTCAAAAAGTGACTCCCTCATTACATGGATTTTCAAATAAAGTCTACATACCAAAAAATTAACATTTTTCGTACCGTTATTGATGAAGGAGCTTCCACGTGCATCATGTTGATGTCATGCTGGAAGGCCATTGGATCACCTTCAGCTGTTCCTTCAGCTACCCTCTTGAATGCATTTGATGGGCATTCTCATAAGTCGCATGGGATTATCCCAACCTTTCCCATATGTGTTGGGGGGAAGGTCGTCAATATCGAAGTAGAAGTCATTGATGCTAACCTAGATTACAATCTCCTCTTAGGAAGTAACTAGGTATATGAAATGGATGTCGTTGTTTTGACTCTATTTCGTGTCATTTGCTTTCCTCATGAAGGGAAAATCGTCAATGTTGATCAATTGGATTATTGTCCAGTTGATCCTTGAGCAACTTCAAATTCTATTGTTCCTTTAGTGGATAACCCTCATCCGCCTACTGAGAATATAAGAGTTGGGATGTATCTTTCATTGATGGGTACATTTGATTTTCCCTCTCCTATTGCTAGAATCAATGTCGTTTCATCATCCAAGGAGTCTTCATGAGAAGAGTTCTTCCGAACTCATTATTTTTCAGACCCTTGGACCTTGCCTTCACCTATGACCACATTAGCTGAAGGACAAGTTGGTGGGATGGCATTTCCTATGTCTGCAGCAAAGCTTAGATATCAATCTATTGTCAACTCTGCAGACAACCATTCTACTCCTTTCTCTAAGGAGGAGCTAGATGGTGATGTGGCCCCAGCTTGGACCCTTGATTCTACCTCCGCTATGGACTGTTTAAACACAGTTTTACCATCCGAGGAAGAAATCCTAGAAGTAATGATGGGTGTGCATTGACCTTGGGAAGACTTACACCATCGTTCATGTTTTCTTCCTCCATTGCAGGAAGTAGAATCTAGGTTCTCTGAGATTTTTACTAGTGATTTTTGTACGTTATCAGATCCTTTGGCTCTAGCACACTTTCGCACCAAAGGTAATATGTCGGTGATTTCAAAAAACGATATCTATAAACATCTCTAGGAACCCTAACGTGATCGAGAATCTCTTAATCGGAGCTGAATGTTCCCCTGAAGAGACTCAAATTTACATTGACCTTTTTAAGGAGTTTCAAGATGTATTCACTTGGTCTTATGAAGAAATGCTTGGCATTGATCCATCCATAGTTCAACATGAGATCAAGACGTATGAAAATGCCAAGCCGATTCGTCAGAAGCTTCAGCCGATTAATCCTAGGAAAGCAGCAACCATTAAAGCTGAAGTAGAGAAGCTGCTCAAGGCGGGTTTCATATACCCTGTTCCTCTTACAGATTGGGTTTCTAATCCAGTCCCTATGGATAAAAAACAAGGAACAATCATAGTACGCATTGACTTTAGAGACCTAAACAAAGCTTGTCCCAAAGATAATTACCCCATGCCATTTATTGATCAGATTATTGATGAGTGTGCGAGTAATGAGATTTTCTCCTTCATGGATGGATTTTCTGGTTATAATCTTATTTCTATCCATCCTGAAGATCAGCATAAGACAAATTTTATATGTCCTTGGGGTACCTTTGCATACAAAAAGATTCCTTTTAGTCTAAAAAATGATGGAGCTACCTTCCAGCGGGTCATGTCATACGCTTTCCATGACATTAAACATATCATTGAAGCATACTTGGATGATCTAGCTACTCATTCTTGAAACAGAACTGATCATCCTAGTCACCTTCGACTGGTTTTTGAGCGATGTTGATTTTAAAAGATCCGATTGAATCCCAATAAGTGCATTTTCGCGGTTACATCTGGTCGGTTATTAGGGTTCATTGTGTCAAATGAAGGGATTCGAGTTGATCCCTTCAAGGTAGAGGCAATAATTCAGTTGCCTCCCCCGTCCTCAATTCGGCAACTTCAAAGTCTTCGAGGGAAGGCTAATTTCTTAAGAAGGTTTATAGCGAATTATGCTGAGATCACTAAAGGGTTTATGCAGATGCTATGGAAAGGAGTTCCATATGTATGGGACAACTTTGCGCAGCAGTCGTTTGACACCTTGAAAAAGGCATTAGTCTTTGCCTTGCTTTTGAGTCCACCGGATTATGGTAGGGATTTCCTTTTATAACTCGCTGTAGTAGAATCAACCATAGGTATGGTTCTCATTCTAGAAGACAATGCTCTCATGGAGCGTGTGATTTATTATTTGAGCCAAGGCTTGATAGGTCATGAACTTCGCTATTCTCCTGTTGAGAAGTTGGCTTTGCCAGCCATCCATGCTGTCCAGCGGCTCTGCCATTATATCTTGCTACACAAAACTTTTGTCTTAGCAGCGGTCAATCCATTCCAATTTGTCCTCAGTAGGCGAGTGATTGGGGGCAAATATAATCAATGGATAGTCATTTTACAATAATTCAATCTCGATTTCTTGTTCGCCAAGTCTAAGAAATCTATGGTTTTTTGTAGAGTTAATTTCCGAGTTGCCTTGTGGAGTGGATACTGCTTACGAGGAAAGTTTTCCCGATGAACATTTATTCCTCATCTCTTCACTCGACCCTTGATATGGAGATATCACTGTTTATCTCCAGACTTCGAAGTTTCCCTCTACTTTCTCTAGGGATGAACACTGAAAACTACGTCACCTGGTCAAGAACTACGTCATCATTAGTGATACATTATATCGTCGAGGGGTTGATTCAATCCTTCGACGTTGTTTAACCCTAGAGGAAGCAGAGTCAGTGCTTAATGATTGCCATAGTGGAGCTTGTGGTGGTCATATTTCAGGGCTTGCTACAGCCCAGCGTATCTTGCGTGCTGGCTATTTTTGGCCTTTGCTCTTCAAATATTGTGTTGAAGCAATCAAACACTATCACCCCTGTCAAGTTTATACTCGGAAGATGGGCACACATCCAGCTCCTCTTTTTCCCGTGGTCACTGTCGATCCTTTTACTAAGTGGGGTATTGGTTTTACAACTTGTAATCCACCTTCAGCAGCACATCACAAGTACATTATCGTGGCTGTAGACTACTTCACGAAGTGGGCTGAGGCCATGCCCACTTATAAAAACGATAGTGAAACAACAACATTGTTCCTTTTTAATCAGATTATCTCAAGGTTCGGTATCCCAAGAGAGATTGTCACTGACCATGGCAGTCATTTCCAGAACCAACTAATGTTTGAATTGACTCTTAAATTGGGTTTTCGACAGGAGCACTCGTCTCCACATTATCCTCAGGCCAATGGACAAGTCAAGGAAGTGAACAAAACCCTTAAGACGATCCTGCAAAGGAAGATCGACAAAAATTTATCCAATTAGTATCTTATGTTGTATTCGGCTCTTTGGGCATACCGAACCTCCGTAAAGACTGCTACAGGTTTTACACCTTTTCAGTTAGTTTATGTGATGAAATCTATCTTTCCTGTTGAATGTGAAATTCCATCTCTTAAGTTAGCTATTGAGCCCCTTCCAGAGATCTCTAGTCTCAAAGAGCGCCTCCTTCATTTGGAACATCTCGATGAGTAGCGTCGAGATGTCGCCATAATCAATGAGGTTCATAAGAAAAGGGTTAAAAATCAGTACGATAAAGTTGTCTGTCCTCGAGTCTTTTCTGAAGGTGACCTTGTCTTGGTCTATGACCAAGATAAGGATGCCTTGGGCGCAGGCAAGTTCAAACCTATGTGGTATGGTCCCTTTATAATTAAACGAGTTTTAGAAAAAGGGGCGTATGAGTTAATCGATTTTGAAGGAAACAAGCTGGTAGAGCCTTGAAACGGGCTCTACCTCAAGAAGTACTTTGCTTAAGTAGCAACTAGGCAATGGTTTCTTTGTGCATTTTGTATTTTTGTACATATCTCATCGGGAGTTTTTGATATCGACACTTTTTGGTCTGCTGTGGTAGGTATTGATGGATGACTTGGTCTATTTTGGATTTGCCGATGGTGCTAGTCGGCACACTCATAACCTTGCTTCTGCAACTTGGGTTATCTACTATCTAACTGGTCAATTGATGGTGTCAAGGGGAGTATGCATTGGTCCCGCTTCAAATAATATGGCTGAGTATACTGCTGTCATTAATTTACTATCCGAAGCAATTTCTTATGAAATTGATTTGTTGGTAGTCTATCTTGATTCACAATTGATCTTGAATAACATTTATCAGGTAAGGGATCCATGTTTATATCGCCAGTATTTAAGGGTGAGGTTGTTGCAAATATCATTTACTTACATTAATTATTTACACATTCCAAGATCTCATAATTGGTTAGCTGATTCTATCGCTAATCAAGCATTAGACTGGCATATCATTCATTCATCACAATAAAATCAAGCATCAAAAAGTCGAAACTGTATCTATATATATATATATATATATATATATATATATATATATATATCATAAAATATCTCGAGTGTACATAAGTGTGTCCAAAATAATATACAAAAATTGGGACACAAATGCACATAATCATGTCTAGTACATCTAATGCCCGAGCTCAGGATGAGTGGCTAAGTATGCGACTACTGCTTTGGCCACACGCGTAAGAGTGTGGACCCAATCTCGTGGCATGCCAACCACATGACGTTGCATGTCTATAGGGAGATCCTCTATAGCCTCCATTGGTACTTGGTGAATTAGTCTCACCAAGTGCCGTTGAACTGTGTGTAGAAGTTGCTCTGTGTCCGCAACCACCTATTTGGTGCCTCGGCCACGATGTCCATGCCGTGGGAACCCATCTGGTCGTACTGGCCCAATATCTGGAACATGATCATCATATTAGTCATTTGAACCCTATCAAAAATATTTTTCAAAATTCATTATTATATTTGAAAAATTACAAAAATCATAAAATCAAAAACATTTGTTACCTATATCGCCCCATGCTGCGGTTGGTGGTAAAGCTAGATTAGGATCTCCTCGAAAGTCCAACCCAGCATAACGGTAGTCATCTATAGCAATGATCTATTGCTCCCACCAGGAGAAGAAGTCATCGTCGAAAGTAGTCCGTGGGACGTTCCCACCTCCTAGTCATTTCATCAAGTCAACCCACCTGCCCATTCGTGGATCTCGTGGGGTGTTGATTGAAACTAGTACTCTAGGATGGAGTTTTGGGACCCTCTCAAAGAAGAAAGAGCACAAAATAGTTCCATACCCGAAGTTTTTGGTCTATCCCTTCTTGATAGAAGTAAGCTGGCTCTTCAGGTTGGCGAGAAGAGGAGTACACCAATCAAAGACTGTGGTGAGATAGTCTACTGCCAAGCTCATGGCTAGCCGTGAAGCCTGGTGTAAGGAAGCTGATCCGTTCACTCTGGCTATAGTGAACAGGATGATCCTCAATGATAAACTCTCCACATCCTTGATTGTAATTTGACTTCCAACCTTTTATGGATGACCCGAGCAATATATATGCACGTAGTCCTCGATAGAGAGACTGCCTCGTGATCTGCCCATGGAATGTACTACCTCTCCTCTTTGGGAAAGGCTCATGATGAAATAAATATCCTCAACCTCTATCTTGAGTGGCATTTGATCAATCATAAATGAGTCATCCTCGATGCTCCAATAGTGAATGAGCATTTCGAGCAGGCGAGTGTTTGCTTTCATGTTTGGCATTTTAAAGAACTTTAGCAAACCACATCCTCTTAAGGCAGCATTAGGATCATTCATAACCTCATCATCCACTAAGGCATGCTCTATTTCTCTCCAAGTGACTGGCATCCTGAAGAAAAAAACAAATTTAGACCATTAGATTTTTGTTTTGAAGTTTTCGCGGCGTATACGCGGGTTTGTTTCATACAAAACTCCTTGAGTGAGTTATGGAAGTAGTTTATTGAAGGCTTGAGATTGGACAAATCCGAAGGATTGTTTCGCTTGGAGCCTGAAAAAGGAAGACTCGGGTGAAATCATTCCTTACTATATTTTAGTTGTCTATAATAAAAGAAACACTTGTCTTGTTCTTGATATGAATCTTCTTCATGCTTATGATATTAATGTTATGGTTTACATATGAATGGTTGTTTCAATTGTATAACTAACTTTCAATATGCTATGAAGTTGATTTCCTTATGATTCTTGGTCCATATACTGCTATGCTTTCTTGAATTGATTGTTTTGCAGGTTGAAGGATCGAAAGGAACTCCAAGAGGGTTTGGACCCTCACTGGATCTACCTGAACGAAGGACCCCCAGGTGCACCTCTCTTCACACAATTTGTTTATATTAGCATCATGGCTGTATGGAATGCTTTTTTTTCTTTGTAGATAGCCCCCACTCTGCTAGGTTATTGACCCAAGACCCTAGGGGACTTTGTCCCTAA
Source organism: Pinus tabuliformis (assembly GCA_031772625.1). Classification (NCBI taxonomy): domain Eukaryota; kingdom Viridiplantae; phylum Streptophyta; class Pinopsida; order Pinales; family Pinaceae; genus Pinus; species Pinus tabuliformis. Next base: position 442,975,379 of record CM062813.1, on the reverse strand, counting down.
ACACTCTCACATAGTCTCCTCTCTCATTCTCACACAGAATAATAATACACAATAGTAATACAATTCCCTTATATAAACCAAGGGTTTCCTTCTAGTGAAAAAAACCCTAAATTAACATAACTTCTACCATAAGATATTTTGCCTAATGAATGGCCTAGATTGACTATGAAATTACAATATTTTACAAGGAAATTTTTCTTCTATTTTTTCTCTGGGGGCGCTGCCCTCGAACCCCTGTGGGGGGGGGGGGGCAACCCCCTGATGATGATCATACATCAACATTGCTACCTCATTAGGAATTGGGGTCTAATGCAGTTAAACTGAGACCTATGAATCAAGAAGATAATCATGCCCCACACCCAATAAATATAACACTTAAACCAAAAAAATAATCACACACATAAGACACCAATGATTTCTAGTGGAAACCTTGAAGGGACAAAAACCACTTGCTATTGTTTTGTTGCTTCTCATTTTTTTATTATTAAATCAATAAATATTTTACGTTTTTCAACTGGCCTCCACCACCTAGGAGCCACCACCCCTTTACTAGTATTTTTGGCCACCACTAGCTAGGAAGCCTATAATCACACGAATTTGTAGGCCAAAACTCCCAATATGTCATGCCCAACCACCACTGGATGGAGATACCACTCCCAAAATACCATTTTGTTGGTCATCATCAGCAAGGAGAAACTACCCCTTTCTTGTTCACCCACTACTGAACGAAGGACCCAACCTCCTCATCCTCCTGGAGCCATCCTTTCATTCATTTTCAAAATGGACTTTAAGGAGAACTATACATCTCAACAAAAACACATAAGTGCTCTACAAAATGATAAATTTGATCAACGCAAACACTGCATATGATATTTTGATAATACAAATCATCAACAAAAAGATACACTAAATATATCTTCAATAGTCCCTTTGCTCCATCTCTTTGATATCTTCTCAAGATGTTAGTTGAAACATGCTTTTGTTGCCGTCTACAACTTCTACAAACTTCTTCAATTTTTTGCATAATTTTCCTCATATCTTGCATACTCTCCTCTTCTCTTGCAGTTGCTCCACCAGCAATACAACCAACCTCAACTCCTCGAAGAATTATCCTATAAATAATTTTTTGGAATGATTAAAACAATAATTACAATCAGATTAATGGACAGATAATCATATTTGTTCACATGATCTTGATCGGTATGGTATTTTGATATTTCTACTCCTTGACTTGATCCTCCATGGTATTCATTTAATGCCGGATATCAACTTTAATCAATTTCTATGTTACTTATTCATCATTTTTTATCAATTACCAAGTGAAAATTATACCATAGGAAATGCCCCTATAATTGACTGTGTGTGCACACATTTTGAGAAATCATCCTACATAAATATTCACTTGGACAATAAATGCTACCAAATAATATTGTTGCTGGGATACTATGGACAACTACTTCCTAGCAAAGATGGCTCAACACTTGACATTTTTAGGCTTCTTCCACCAAAATTGTAGCTCAGCTTCAAGACACGAACTCATAATCTTAACACATTGTAACACTCACATAAGACCATATATTGAACTAGTACAAGGAATAGAAAGCATGATCACAAGGAAATTACTACTAAGCATTGGTTGACATCAAAGGAAACACTACAATGTCAATAAGACCCCCCTTTGACATTGACTGTCAATTTGAACTTGATCTTCCCTCCTTAACCGGACCTCTCAATCCAAGTGAAATACTCTCTCCCCATTTGACATCAATGGAAAATGGAAATACCAACAATTGAAGAATGATGGCAACAATGTGGGGGTTGAGAGAAGTACTCCCCCCGTCTTGCTCAACACCATGATGATTACAAAGATGATACAAAATGATCTTCTGATACGAATAGATGTCTCTCCTGTAAGATAGCCATGTGAAACAATGGGCTCAGATTCCAAACATGTCTCTATCGAGTACCATGCATCCTCCCATGCTGACCATGCTTCCTCTAAACATGTAGCAACAATGCAATAAACCTATCTTTGTTGTTGTAGTAACACTTCCTCTTCTATGCAAAATAAGCCTCTTTTCTAAGTGAAAGTGACTACTCCACATGGATTAGGACTCGAACTCACTTTGCCCAATGATATACGCTAAAGTTAAATACAAATGCAAGGCTCTATGGAGAAAATAGATGGTTTTGTTAAATACATATGTATGATATATGACTCTTATATAAGCATGCCTATCACCAACCAATGACTCATTGTACCTAAATTTATGTCACTCACCCATTGTAATGGGGATATATCAATGATATACCATACAAGACATGACTTTGATACCCAATATCCCATACATAGATGAATTTGAGAACTTTTATAATACATACTAGATAACATGGGTCTCTCCATGACCAATGCACCAAAAGATGAGACAATGATAATACATGGCTTTTACAACTGCACACAAGTGTGATCTCGTCTATGCATTCCCAATCCAGTGGTATAACATAAATAAATGGAATCAATGAGCAATAATATATGCTCTATGCAGTAGTAGCATTAAAAGTACAATACATCGATGCATGGCTACTCTCAACACCTCAACCATAAACAAGGATCTCAACAACTATATATGTGGAGCTCTCAATAACATATAAATGTAATCTCAATGAATATTTTTTGTAGAATCTAAAATCATCATGAGTGAATAAGTACAATAACAAAGTATGACTGATCAAGAGCATATCGAATACCAACAATGAACTCTCTATAGCAATATCATTGTAAAACCACTACTACACTTCACACATACATATACAACATAATGATATGATAGCAATAATACAAGTAACAAGACATAGTGACAATAGCATATACATCGTCATCATCAACAAGCATTAAATCACCAAAGGCTTGACAACAAGAAGCATACTCCTGTATCATCAACTCTAGCTTCGGGCATCAAATTAGCAAGAAACAAAAGCATCATTGGTAGAAGATAATACAATATAACAAAAATATCTCCAACATCATCAATCCATCATCAAATAAGTAATACATCTAAGAAGTAATCTAAGCAAAAACAACAAGAACATCAGAATTTTCAATAAATCTTTGTCAACAACTCATCATCTCCTTGACCTCATGCTATCAAGGTGAACACACTCTCTTCAACATACAATGAGATCAAAATCCCAAGAAACAGAAGCATTATAACCAAACATCATAGGTAATATACATACTCTCATGAAACTCATGCAACAACATACTCTCTCCATGCATCAACAACAATATACCTCTCTCAAAATCTCAACCATTTATCGATACTCAGCAGTCACCCATTAAGCCAACTTGCTCTAGCTAATAAACTCATCACAATGTAGTTATCCAAATGAAAAATGTCACAGTAGTGGCATGCATCATACATATAGATATATAAGGCATGATTAACAGTAAGCACACTCCAGATGTGCTAACTCCAATGCATGATTATCTGATCTCCATAGAAGCCTCACACACATGACAATACATGACATACATATGAACTAGAAATATGAGCATTAGCAACATACCAACCTTTCCATGAAATATTACTAGCATATCTGAATATCCATGAGGTAGCAACATGAAAACTCTTCTCAACATCTTCCTACAATGAACCAATGTCAAATAAATGGATAATAAGCTCCTCTAGAATGAACACAATTCCATCACTATGTTGGTCCATTGGAAGAAAAAGAGATCCCCTTAGATATGTGATCTTCTTTCACTCCACATCTTATATATGAAGAGTTCATACTCTAAAATATATATATATATATATATATATATATATATGGATATGGTTGATCCAACCACTAACAAATTATAATAACTATAAAATATTCAATAGAAAAAATACTATGAGCTTCATGTAGCTCCCCCTGAGCTCATGCACCACCCTCTTAGCATGCATATTTGTCTTCATACAAGATCTCTGATTTGGCTGCACCTCCAATGATCTACATGCAACTCAAGATACAACCATATTCTCCCCTTGAGACCATGCAAGCCTTTATTTTTGGTGGCGGTCTCTTTCTACTCCTTTCTCCTCCATAATTTGATAGAATTATCTTTGACATGTGAATCAAATTCTTTCTTCTTGTGTCATTGGACTTGCATGACTTTCTCTCTTTGATTGGATTTCCTAAGAAATTTGGGTAGCTTGCAATCTTTGGCTGTATGGCCAATATTTCCACACATGTAACACCTTATGTGACCAAGAAAAAAAGGAATATACCCATATCTGTTGTTGATTTGTTTTCTATTCTTCTCATATGCCCTACAGCCAATATCCCTATGGCCAAAATCATCGCATGAGAAATAGTAACCATAAAAGGGACTATTATACCTAATTATTGATCATATTTTTGATGAGGGAAAAATTCCTTGCATGCTTGCTCATAGATTCTTCTCAATTTTCTGATTCTTTTGCCAAGTGGTTTTGATCTCCTTAATTCTATAATTTGTTGCTATATGTCCAAGTTTTTGACAACTAAAGCATTTGGCATCTCCAATGGTTGCGAATGATTTTCTTGAAGAATAATTTTCCTTTTTGACGTTCTTTTGCTCCTTTATTGGTTTTTGGTTTTGTTGTTTTCTTTCCTTCTTTCTTCTCTGACTGCCAGTACCATATTTTTCTTGGGGCCTTTTAAGTGTTTCTTTTGAATAGGGTTCTCCTTATGTAAGCTAAGATCATATTTGACTGAAGTATACATTTCAGTGCTTCTTTCCAATTTCAGCTGGGAGGTTTTTTTTGCTAGTTACTTCTCAATGAAACCACTTCAACCTCCAGTCTTTGAAATTGATCTTCCTTTTCCTTATGCTGCTTCTTCATTCCTTCTTTAATTTTCATTTTTTCTTCCAGTTTATTTTTTAATCTGATAATTTCTTTTTTGTAGGGACACTTATTTTCATAAAAAATTGAAATAATTTTCGTTGGTCTTTATTCCCAACTCTGATCCTTTTAATCTCTGCTTCTAGGGCCATTATCTTGCATTTCTCTTCACCTTCTGAATATGATTTCTCTCCAAAAGAATTATCTCCACTTCTACCTGAAATATCAATTTCAATTGATTGGTTATCATATTCTAATCCATCAATCTCAAGAGCATCATTATCATTACATGTGCAAGGAAAACCTGGTAATTCTTTGTTGGGTGTGGAGCCTAATTATCTTCTTTATTTAGAGGTATCACCGCATTGGACCCCAATTCATAATGGGGCCTCAATGCCACCCATTTTTTCATCACTAGGGGGGTCCAAGGGGGGATGACAATGATTTTAGAGCCCCCCCCCCCCCAGTGAGGGTTCGTGGGTAGCACCCCTGATGCTAAAAATAGATGTAAAATTTCCTTGTTAAATATTGTAATTTTGTAGTCATTCTAAGCCATTCATTAGGAGGATGATCTAACGGTAGAAGTTATGTTTAGTTTAGATTTTTTCCCTAGAAGGAAACCCCTTGCTATATATGAGGGAATTCTATTGTTGCTATATATATGTGTATTATAAGCGAGAAAGAGAGAGGATATTGTGTGAGAGCGAAGAGTAAATTATATTGGATCGACTGTAGGTTGTATCTCTTCATTTCGTTGGATAATATAAAAGGAAGGACTAGCTATTTCCCCATAGATGTAACCCAAATTGGGCAAACCACGTATATTTGTGTCTCTCTCTTGTTTCATGCATTTTATGTGTTTGTGTTTCTGCAATATTTTATGTGTTCCATTGCTCTTTAATATATAATTTTCCAACATTCTTGATGACCATTCTTGACTAGCAATAAGAGGTGTTCTTTTGAATTTTAAAATTTTATGACTTGTTTGCTAATCCTATTCTTTTGAGAAATCTTATCTTATTCTTGGCCATGGTGCACGATCTACTCTCGAGTGGTTAAGATTCACTGGAAAGAATAAAATTTGAATGTAGATCACTACCAAGAGGGGGGATGAATGAGTAGTGATGGCACTTATAAAATTTTTACCAATTGATTAATCCTTTAAACATTCACAACCTAAAACTACTAAAGAGAGACTAAAGCATCATAATATGATTCATAAACACATAAATAATCACACACATAAGACACCAATGATTTTTGGTGGAAACCCCAAAGGGAAAAAACCACCTGCTTCTATTGTGATGCTTCTCATCCTCTCACGACAACAAATCCCTATGTTTAGCTACCTCTTTAGCTTCCTTTTTTCCTTCCACTCATTGTTTTAGTGTATTTTTCTCCACCTTCTTGAAAAAATCAACACTATTTATTGGGATGGTGCTAATTTTGGCATTATTAACAACGATCACAGACAGCTAGCGCTAAAGTCAATGCTCTTTATCACTGACTTTAACACAAACTTTACCCTCTTATTTATCTCTAATGGAGCTTCATGTACAACTTCCTATGTAATGTCTTCTCTTGGTTATGACATGGTTTTTAGCATCCATTGTAGCTTCCTTTATAGCTTCCTTTATAACTTCCTTTTTAGTTTCCTCAATAACATCATATTTTTCTCCTTGTTATGGAATTGGATATGAAATTATTTGTTACACATGCCGAGGATGGTTTTTATAATTAGATTGCGGGGGGGGAGTGTATGGTATGTATCGTGCGATACATTATGACTATAGCCTAATTCGGTAATTACCATCTAGAAGATGCACAATATAATTATCCTAAATCAGTACTTACCCACTACCATCATTACTCCTGTTGTCATTTCTGAAAACCAATGTGACTACTTCGAAATAATTCCTGGTAGTTTTCATTTATGATTTAAAGGATGAATTCATTGAAAGGGTAACTTTAATTATTCCCTACCCATTTCCAAATTTCATTCGACTGATATTCTCTATCCAAGTGCTTGAATTGACCAAGTGCCACCATGTAAAAGTCTCTAAGCAGTTTTGAGTAGTAACAGTCTATGAAACAAACATGGGAGGAGCGACAATATATCATGAACAAGACTCCATTGATGCACTACTACACATTTCAGAAGCCCTAGAAAATTTTCAGAATGTAGGGTGGTTAGTCTAATTTGAGAAGCCACAAGGTTTCAAAAAACAAACTTCTATGGAACTTACATAGGGTTTGCATGAGAAAAAATTAGAGGTTAGAGAATTCATAATTGTTGTTATAGAGTACATAATGCCTAGGGTGACAGGTTTACCTCAGGCAAGGGCTCATTGGTTTTCTAAGAAAACAATAGTTCCAAAAGCTAGGGTAACATTTTTATAATTAGGAGAGAGAGTAAGGAGCAAGGGGAGAGATATTGTTAAAATATCTCTTCCTCACCCTTGGGATGATGTGGATTTATCTATTCATAAGTTCATTACTTATGAGAGACATTTTGGGATAGTATTCAATTATCATTTTTAGTTATTCGCACATATTCATAATGGGTAGCTAATAATTTTTCCCTATTATTTTCTAGAATATTTGCAACATATGGAAGAGGTGGTGCATATGGAAAAGCATCCAAATATTTTCTTAACCAACCATGCATTCATCAAGTTAATCATAATTTGTTCACTACAATAGTAGAGCAGCACATGGATTGGTTTATTCACAAAGTCACATGCACCAGCTACCGAAACAAAGGAAAGTGAAAGTGAAGGATAAGAGGTAAGTGTTGAAACAACACTAGAAGATAGAGAAATTGTGCCTCTTAGAAAAAGTATATAAAATACACTTCCTATACAAAGAAGAGTGGTTACACCTCCTAGAATACATGGAATAAATTGTAAGAGATGGAGCTCCATAATAACATCTACTGGTACATCCACTAAAGGAAAAAGAGCATGCACTAAAGAACCTGTGGATATATCCAGTGGAAAATATGGGTATAGTTATTACGGATGTATGTTGCATTTAATTATGCAAGAAGATATTGCTTTGTGATTTCATGCTCGGTTGAGATCACCCGACATCAAAAGGAAAGACCAATGGAGATATAATAGTGTCCCAACCCAATTTATCAGACATGCATTAGGCATTCAGTTCTGTATACTACAGAGAAATATGTGTGCACCTAGCCTCCTTGCAGTTTGGGGAAAATTTTTGGGTCTGATGCAGATTCTTCGCACTCCACTCGAGAAATCTACCTCGTCCACACCTGAGCTCGATCCCTATACACAAACACAAACAAATAGAGACACCAAATGACCTTCCTTGGAAGATCGTTAGATCAAAATATAATAGAATCAACCATATAGCATGTTGAATACAAATTAATATAGGGAAAGAACATGTGTTTCCATTAATCATGAAAAAAATATTACAATGCTTATACCTTCGCCTCAAAGATTCCTCTCCCCAATCCGGCAGAGTTTCCCCACCATATCCAGAAAATGAGAATGAAGAGAAACATGAAAATAACAAATACCTCACAGACTCTCTCACTAGCAATAAGATGGTAGCATAGACTTAAGATATCTAGCCTAGAAATTCATCTCTATATAACTTTGTGTCTCCAACTCGTCTAACCCTCTCAAATGGTCCAGTATAAATAGGTAGAAGAGAGGTCCCAAGAGGATGTATGTGGACACTCAAGATGATGAGAAGTCATGGAAAATTGTAACTGATAAGTCTTGGCCAAATAAAATAGGTGACAAATCGAACTAATCGCCTAGGGACTAAGGATCTCTAAAAGTCATCCCTAGTCGCTAGCACAGAAAGCAGTGAAAATACCCTGGATTCTCCCATAAAGAAGGGATGGGAGCGACTAGGAGGCTCCAGACACTCCCATAGGCCTCCATCCATGTGGTAGGGGTCAAAGTGATCTGGATTTAAATAGGAATGCAACAAATTATAGATATAACCATACATATAGAGATGTAATAGAAATAATACTTCATTTCATTAATGTAAAATATTGAAATATGCTTACAAACAAAAATGTAAATAAACCATCCAGGGCGATGGTAGCTTATCTCTGAGAAGAGATGTGGTAGCTACATGCCTCTGAACTGTGTTACAATGAGGCTCGGAGGCCTATTTATTATTGAGAAACAATGGAAAACCCTAGACATCCAAAAACCTAACCCTAGAAGATGAAATGCCAAACTGTGGGCCGCATTTGGGTAGATTGTTACATCAACTTACTGGGGTTATAACTTTGCACACGATCTCTATTTGATGTGCACAATATCTCATTAGAAAGATCTATCCAAGAAACACAACTTTGGGAAGAGCAACGTCTATCCATGGAACCATGTTGCTCCCAGTTTTCGAAAAAAACGTCGTTTAGGGCCTCAAAACGTCTCAGGAAGTTTAGGATGCAAAAAACTACTAAAAATAGTAAATTGTGCTACAATTAAGGAAACTAAAAAGCTGAAAGGAAAAGTTGTGGGGGTCCAAGTGGGATAGGTGGGTGGCCTTCAACATCCACTTGGATCATTCCTCCCACCTTGGGAAGCAATCGTCCCCATTTTGTTGAGTTCCTCCATCTGTTGAACTTGGTCCCTGGTGAGCTGTTTTGCAATCTCTGATGTGTCCAGTAATGGTGGGAAGCATGGAAGAGGGTGGTCCACATTGAACACTTGGGGCAAGTGAAGGAATGGGGGAATGCTCTGCTCCAAAGCATTGTTCCCCACAACCTTGGTACTGGTGTAAGGACCATATCGCTTCTTGTACTTGTCCTCTTTTAGAATGGAGTGATGATATATCGGCCCATTGGGTAGAGGTACTCTGGGAGTTAGATCGAATGAATGCTTGGCCTGATAGTGAATCAGTACCCCTGTGGGTGGGGAGAAGATGTTCTTGTGTTCTTTCATGATCGTATCCACATGCTGCTATTTCTGCATGGAGGAACCCTTCGTAGGGGTCATGGATGTGGCTACGATCTTCCCCTTACTTTGAGAGTGAACCAGATAGAAAAAAAATTTCCTAGTCTAGGAGATGATCTTACTGCCTTCCTTGGCAGAGATCAAATATGTGGAGGTAGACAGGGCTACCTCTAGTATCATGTATAATGAATTACCCAAAGTAATAATAACAACACGATGCCTTGACTCATACACAGCATGTTTCCTCCATAAGTATGGTTGGCCTAATAGTACATCACAAACATCAAGAGGCGCAACATCACACAATACCTCATCTGTGAAGGGCTTGATGTTGTAGGGAAGGCGACACTGTTGGCAGAATCAGAGATCTTGTCCTTGGTGAAGCCACCCGATACTGTACGGCTGCGGGTGTGGTATAGTCAGTAGGCCAAACTGCTTCACTACCTCTGCTGAAATGAGGTTCTTTTGGCTCCCACTGTCAACAATGAATTGTAGTGGCTAACCCTTCACCCACATCTATGAGTGGAAAAGACACTCCCCCTCCTCTCGATCTTCGGGCTCATCCTTCTAGATCTTGGTGGTGGCAATAGTGGCACTAGGCTCTACGTCAATGATCTTCTTCCCTTTGCCATTCCCCTTGTCAGGTTCTGACTCAAGGTTGGAACATGCATCTGATTCAAAAGCCTTCAACTCGGCCACTGGCGATTTCTTGGTCCGACACTCACTTGTCTTGTGAGTGGGGCTCTTATGGAACTCACACCACTTTCCCATGTCCTTCTTCGACTTCGTGGTGTTGTTGTTTTCTTGTGGCTTTAACAGGTTACCTTGGGTTTCCTTGTCTTGGCTTTGTCCTTGGTTCTACGATTTGGGGAAGCCTATCCTTTGCTTTGGATTCGCAGATCCAAAGTATCGCTTCTTCTGTTTAAACTTCTACTCAATTTTGATAGCGTATCGGTACGCCATGCCGAGCGAGGAGATGTTCAGGAACTCCATCTCATCCTGGATGTATCTATGTAGGTAGCCACGGTATTTGAGTACCAAATGTAGCTCAGAGTCCTTGATACCCAACTGTGTGCGAAGGGTATGAAAAATGTTTGTGAACTCGGGCACATCTTGGTCCCTTCCCTGCCGCAGCGTGGTCCACTTTCTATATTTGTCCTCATAGCTTTTGATAGGGTAGTACTGCTCCTTGATGGCATCCTGGAATGAATTCCAAATGGGTGCGGCTGAAAATAGTGAGCTTCATACTTTCATCCTTCTTCTCGCAGTATGTTTCCCACCAGTCCTTGACATGGGGGGCTGCTTTCAGAAGAGAGAAAATAATCTTTTCCCGACCGGAAAAATCATGAACAGAAAAATACCCTTCTAGCAGATTTAACCATTTATCTATGGCATATGTGTCTATTTTACCCTCAAAGTTGGGGATTTCACAATTAACTTATTCCTTAAAGGGTGTGGCATTTCCATAGTAGATGTTGGAAGCTGATGCGTCACCTTTGGGTAGCCACTGAAGGATCTGGGAAAAGTTGTCCATCATCGCATTCCTTTGTCGTTCGACAACTTCTTCGAGCAAGATTTTTGATAGGATCTCCTACCCCCTCATCTTTCTTGTCTTCCACCATGGGAGGCCGTCAGGATTTGCGAGGATGTTCTTGCAAAGGTTTGACCAATTCAAGCTTTAACTCCTTATATCTCGACCTTGTTGGGGACATGCAAAGAAAAATAGAGAAAGAGCAGACAACTCTGATACCACTAATCCAAATTTAAAGAAGAACGCAACAAATTACAGATATAACCATACATATAGAGATGTAGTAGAAATAATACTTCATTTCATTAATGTGAAATACTGAAATATGCTTACAAACATAAATGGAAATAAACCAGCTAGGGCGATGGTAGCCTATCTCTAAGAAGAGATGTGGCGGCTACATGCCTCTAAACTATGTTATAATGAGGCTCAAAGGCCTATTTATTGTCGAGAAACAATGGAAAACCATAAACATCCAAAAACCTAACCCTAAAAGATGAAACACCAAACTGTGGGCCGGGTTTGGGTAAATTGGTACATCAATTTCCCGGGGTCATAAATTTGTATACGATCTCTGTTTGACATGCACAATATCTCGTTAGAAAGATCTATCTGAGAACTACAACTCTAGGAAGAGAAAGATCGGTCCATGGACCCATGGATCGATGTTTCTTCCAATTTTCCTAAAAAACATCGTTTAGGACTTCAAAATGACTCCAGAAGTTCATGACCCGAAAAGTTGCTAAAAATAGTAAACTGTGCTACAATTAAGGAAACTGAAAAGATGAAAGGAATAATTGTGGCGGTCCAAGTGGGATAGGTGGGTGGCCACCAACATCCACCTGGATCATTCCTCCCCCCTTAGGAAGAAATGGTCCCCATTGCGTTAAGTTCCTCTATTTGCTGAACTTGGTCCATGGTGAGTTGTTTTGCAATCTCTGATGTGTCTAGTAATGGTGGGAAGCATGGTAGAGGGCAGTCCACATTGAACACTTGGTGCAAGCGAAGGAATGGGGGAATGCTCTGCTCCAAAGCATTGTTCCCCACAACCTTGGTACTCATGTAAGGACCATGTTGCTTCTTGTACTTGTCATTTTTTAGAATGGAGCGATGATATATAGGCCCATTGGGTAGAGGTGCTCTAGGAGTTAGATCGAATGAATGTTTGACCTGACAGTGAAACAGTACCCCTGAGGGTGGGGAGAATATGTTCCTTTATTATTTCATGATCGTATCCACCTACTACTGCTATTGCGTGGAGGAACCCTTTGTAGGGGTCATGGATGTGGCTACGATCTTCCCCTTACTTTGAGAGCGAACCAGACAGAAAATAAATTTTCTAGTTTGGGAGATGATCTTACTACCTTTCTTAGCAGAGATCAAAGATGTGGCGGTAGATGGGGTTACCTTTGGTATCCTGTATAATAATAGCACGAGGCCTTGACTCATACACAACATGTTGCCTCCATAAGTATGGTTGGCCTAATAGTACATCACAAACATTAAGAGTTGCAACATCACACAATAAATCATCTGTGAAGGGCTTGATGCTGTAGGGAAGGTAGCATTACTAGCGGACTCGGAGATCTTGTCCTTGGTGAAGCCACCCGATACTATACGGTTGTGGGTGTGGTGTAGTCGGTAGGCCCAATTGCTTCACTATTTCTGCTGAAATGAGGTTCTTTTGGCTCCCGCTGTCAAAAATGAATTGTAGAAGTGAAACCTTCACCCACATCTGTGAGTGGAAAAGCTGCTCCCCCTCCTCTGGATCTTCAGGCTCATTCTTCTGGATCTTGGTGGTGGCAACAGTGGCGCTGGGCTCTGCGTCAATGATCTGCTTCCCTTTGCCATTCCCCTTGTCAGGTTCTGACTCAAGTTTGGAACATGCATCTGATTTTGAAGCCTTCAACTCAGCCACCAACGATTGCTTGGTCCGACACTCACTTTTGTTGTGAGTGGGACTCTTATGGGACTCACATCACTTTCCTATGTCCTTCTTTGACTTTGTGGTGTTGTTCTTCTTTTGTGGCTTCGACGGGTTGTCTTGGGTTGCCCCATCTTGGCTTTGTCCTTGGTTCTACGATTTAGGGAAGCCTTTGCCTTGCTTCGGATTCGTAGATCCAAAGTCTTGCTTATTCTGTTTAAACTTCTGCTCGATTTTGATAGCGTATCGATATGCCATGCCAAGCGAGGAGATTTTCAGGAACTCAATCTCATCCTAGATGTATCTGTGTAGGCAGTCGCGTTATTTGAGTACCAAATGTAGCTTATAGTCCTTGATACCCAACTATGTGTGAAGGGTATGAAAAATGTTTGTGAACTTTGGCACATCTTGGTCCCTTCCCTACTGCAGTGTGGTCCACTTTCTGTATTTTTCCTCATAGCTTTTGACAGTGTAGTACTGCTCCTTGATGGCATCTGGAATGAATTCCAAGTGGGTTCGGATGAAAATAGTGAGCTCATACTTTTATCGTTCTGCTCGTAGTAGGTTTCCCACCAATCCTTGACATGGGGGGCTGTTTTTAGAAGAGTGAAAATAATCTTTTCCCGACTGGAAAGATCATGAACAAAAAATTACCCTTCTAATAGATTTAAGCATTAATCTATGGCATATGCGTCCATTTTACCCTCAAAGTTGGGGATTTCAGAATTAACTTGTACCCTAAAGGGTGTGACGTTTCCAGAGTAGCTGTTGGAAGCCGATGCATCACCTCTGGGTAGTCGCTGAAGCATCTGGGAAAAGTTGTCCATCATCGCGTTCCTTTGTCACTCGAGGGCTTCTTCGAGCAAGATTTTGATAGGATCTCCTACCCCCTCATCTTTCTTGTCTTTTTCCATCGACGGCCATCGAGATTTGCAAGGCTGTTCTTGCAAAGGTTTAACTAGTTCAAGCCCTAAATCCTTATATCCCTACCTCGTTGGGGACATGCAAAGAAAAATAGAGAAAGAGCAGACCGCTTTGATACCACTGATCCAGATTTAAGCAGAAACATAACAAATTACAGATATAACCATATATATAGAGATGTAGCAGAAATAATACTTCATTCCATTAATGTAAAACACTGAAATATGCTTACAAATAGAAATGGAAATAAACCAGCTAGGGCAATGGTAGCTGATCTCTTAGAAGAGATGTGGTGGCTACATGCCTCTGAACTATGTTACAATGAGGCACGAAGGCCTATTTATTGTTGAGAAACAATGGAAAACCATAAACATCCAAAAACCTAACCCTAGAAGATGAAACACGAAATTGTGGGCCAGGTTTGGGTAAATTGGTACATCAACTTCCCGGGGTCGTAACTTTTCATACAATCTCTATTTGACATGCACAATATCTTGTTAGAAATATCTATCTGAGAACTACAACTTTGGGAAGAGAAACATCGGTCCATGGACCCATGGATCGATGTTGCTCCAAATTTTCCCAAAAAACATCGTTTAGGGCCTCAAAACGGCTCCGGAAGTTCAGGCGTTGAAACCTGCTAAAAATAGTAAACTGTGCTACAATTAAGGAAACTGAAAAGCTGAAAGGAACAGTTGTGGGGGTCCAAGTGGGATAGGTGGGTGGCCACCAACATCCACCTGGATCACAAAGCCAGAGTCACTCCCATAAAGAGGGGTTGGGAGTGACTGGGAGGCTCAAGATACTCCCATAGGCCTCTATCCAAGAATTTGGGGGTAAAATTGAAGAAACAGTAGGTACTAGGTCTAGAAAAAGTCCAACAACTATGAGGACTAAGGGTCACTAATCTAGGGGAGTAAAATAGGCTGATAAAAATTCCCTATTGAGCAAGAAGCACCTGCGGTAGAGATTGTTGAAACAGGGGCACCTAGAACAATGTCAGTTGAAGTAGGGGTTCCTCAAACAGAAAAACCTAGAGAATATAAGGAAGTATTCGAAAAATCTACTCATGTGCAAACTACGGTGAAAAATAGTTAATTGAAGAAGCCAAAAACTGAAGAATAGGAGGTAAGCATTGCAAAAACAACAAAAGATAGAGCCGTGATGAAACACCACCAAACAAGGTAGAGTAGCTACACTTCCTATACAAACAAGACCAATTCCACCTCCTAGAACCCATTGTAGAAACCCTAAGAGATGGATTCTCATAATAGCATTTGTTGGTACATCCACTGAAGGAAAAAGAGCATGCACTAAAGAACCCATGGACATATCCAGTGGAAAGTATGAGGATAGTTATCATGGATTCCCTATTAAGAAGAAGGTCTTGAGGCAGAGACTGCTAAAACAGGGGCACCTGGAATAGTGTCACTGAAGTAGGGGTTCCTAAAACAGAAATTCTCGAGGAATCTAAGAAAGAACATGAAAAATATACTCATGTACAAGTTGTGGTGAAAAAGAGGAGATTGAGGAATCCATTAGGTGGAAAGAATCTGAAGAAGAGAGTACGGGTAATTGTTACACTGTCAACCACCCCAATATATGAGGAATGTGTTACTATAACATAAACAAAGGAGTTTGAGGTACCGTAGAATGAAGAGAAATAAGAATAGTTTTTAAAAGAACATACCCCAATACCCGAAGTTCATGTTGTTCCACTTGAATCAAAGGAACCTAAGGAACAACAGAAAGAGGAGGAGATCAAAAAGGAACAAGAATATGTCTCTTTACCAGGTAAGTCTGAAACTGACCTCTTTATTTAGTAAATTAGATAACTGGTGGAGGAAAATGAGAATTTAAGGAAACAAATTACCATGGTTTAAGGTGTTAGAGTAGGGTAATTTTTCAATCAGAAGGTACTTCAAGTTAATTTTGTCATTTCAAAGGAATTCAAAATCATAAATTTTCTCACTGTCATGATTTGACCTGTCGCTGCTCAAAGGAGTCATTGTTCATCAGGTCATGACTCTGGTCATAAAGGTCAGTCATTGAGAAGGAGTGTCTATTGTATGGGAAATTTTTGTAACAAATTTTTGTGTCTAGCTATTAGGTGATGATAGGTTGGTAATATGGTCAAAGTGTCTGTTGTTGAAGGAAGGATCTCGAACAGATCCCAATCATTAATATTCTAATCTATGCCCTTACTAGACATTATATGAATCCTTATAGCTATCTCCTTTTTCCCCTCATTACATTACTTCCCCTCATCTCCTAATGTTTACATTATTCCTATTCATCATTTTAGGCCTACACTCTCACTTTTTTTTACCTAACTACATTTCCCTAGGTCTAAAATACCCCCTTGCCCAAACATCATTACACACCATGGTTGACCCATCATCCTTTTCACCCCCGACAAACTTTGGTTATCGAAGTTATCATGGCTAAATCCTCCGCCACCCTACAAAATTTGTACAACGCTATCTCAAGCATGTGAAATTTCATGAGGAACGCAGGTTACATGTCAAACTTGTTACATCAACAAAATAATTTCAAATCATTATAGAGGCCACCAATTTCCTATATGATTGCTCGCAAGTGATGGATTTGTCCCTCACGCGAAGAATGAGATGAGTGGTATTATTCTGAAGCAAAGATCACAAGGGAGATCAAAAAACGAAGAGAAGTTCAAAATTCATAGGGGAATTTATAGGTTGTAGAACTGTTCAAGCACAGCGCTGCATTTTTCTATGCAAAGAGGGGTTGCATTTCAAGCTAGTCTTCAACACATAGTTTGAATGCAGAAATTGGAAAGGTAGGAAGTTAGTCACCTTTCCTAAAATTATCATTATTGTTTATCCTAGTTACTGTGTCAAAGTCATGTCTATCCCTTTTAGAAACTTGTGCTACACACACTCTTTTTTGTTTGAAAAACATAGTTATGCCTCTGAATGCGTTGTCACATTGTTGTAGACATGAAATTTGGATGATGAATGTTTCTTAAAGCAATTAATGTTAGATTTCTTTTAAATTTTCAAAGTCTCCTACTTGTATTCGACTATATAAACCATACTATCAACATCTTTTTGTCACAATTGTTTAAATAGAGTTGTGTTTTCACTCATGGTTATATTCATTCCTTTGGGTCTATACACGTAGCCATAGCCTAAAGTCAAATTCAATCTGCTAGGTGTTGAGATAGGATGGCCCCTGCTACTAGCAAAAAGGGAGGAGACCTTGTATGCACCGAACCCAACACTTTGAGCCTTCTTAACTCATCTCCTACCATTAGAGTGGATTTTGAGAACACAAGGTGCATTCCTTTCTGTCAAAAGATTCAGAAAGTAGGTCACAATGCTAAACTTGCTAGCTTATTTTCTCTTAATTTTCAAGACAACAAAGTGAAACTAGGAGACCTGGAGATTATATTAATTGAGAAGTTTATTGTTGATGCAACCAACCTCCCAACAGCAAGGGAGAAATGGTTCAAGGGGTATGAATTAGACAATTTGGTTTACAAGCAGTTTGTGAAACGAGAGTATCTTGACAAGTTTTCTTCCACCTTCCCCATCATTTATCTTCAAGAACGATATGTTGACCTTCTGAAGGTTATCCAAACATACTTCACCTGCGAGGGTAGGTTTAGTAGAATATACCAGTACCATATCAGGTTACTATGGAATTTCACCAAAGGCAAGCCAATGAACCTCCCTTATTTCTTTCTTAAGAGTTTAGAAAGAATGGCCACCAAAGTAAAAAATCAAAAGGATATCCATGCTTCAAGTTTGTTTCATTTTTCTTTAATCAAAATCTTAGTTAAGAATGTCGTTGAGAGAAAGAAAATGCTTTGGTCTGATTTTCTTGTAAGTATTGATATCTTGCCACAAATTGGGTCACCATCAATGAAGACAGATAAATAAGAGCCCAAGAAGGAAAATCCAAAAAAAGAGAGCAACCAATTAGGCAAGAAAATGAAACCCATAAATAAGGAAGGTGCCAAGTCAAGTAACAAAATTGCAAGCAAATTGAGAAATAAAGCTAAATTGCAAAGCATGGAGGATGACAAGGTAGACAAAGAAACATAAGAATAGGTGACATCAGCTCAACAAGCCAAACTTAAGGTCAAAATTGAAGACACAGTTCAAGATGAGTTTGTGGTGAGACCAGAACAAAGTCTAGAGTTAAAATACCTAGGAAGGGGCAACCACTCAAGCAATTCTAGAAATTTCTGAAGACAAGCAGACATATGTATAGGTTGATGATAAAGTGGATGAGGTCAAGGGCCCAGAAATGGTGCAATCAGACTATGAGGAGGACATAGCACCACATGAAATAGGTGATATGTAGTACAAGGAAGAGGACCCTAAGATAATAAAGATGAGAGAGGCTTTGTTTAAAAACCATATGAGAATAAAATTTATGGAGAAATAGAACACATATATAAAACAAGTTATTAAACCAGTAGAGGACAAGACAGAGTCACTTGCAGTAGTTTCCAAAGGGAAGAAAAAACAGGTTTGTTTTGCTGAACAAACCAAGAATGTTGTAGTGGGGCCTAGTGAGCCAACAATCAGGGTGTTCAAATTAAAGTTTAAAAATGTGTAACAAATGAAACAAATAGGTAAAGCTCCTGGTAGAACCCCATTCAGTTAATGGAAAGATGGAGACTCGGTGACAGAGCATTTGAAAGCCTTTAATACTGTGGTAAGCCAGTTATTATTTGTGGATATTAAAATTTTAGATGAAGATAAGTGCATTAGCTTGTTGTGTTCTCTACCAGATTCTTGGGATAATATGGTTGTTATAATAGGTAGAAATGCAACTGCCTTACAGTTTGATGAAATAGTCTCATCCTTGCTGCCGGAGGAGATGAGGCGGAAAAATATGGAGGGCCAAAATGGTGATGCCTTGTCTATACAAGGATGGTCAAAAACAGAAAAAAAAAAGTCCTCGAGTGGGAGATCTAAATCTCGAGGAAAACCTGTAAAGGTGTGCAAGAAATGTGGAATGGAAGGGAACTTCAAAAGGGACTGTAAATCTAAAGCTCTTGAGAAAGGAAAGGGATCTAATGATGCTCCTTCTGCATAGGAAAAAACCACCTTAGATGAAGGTGGGGATGTGTATTTTGCTTCTTCTTCAAGTACACATGTAGATCATGAGGCATGGTTGATTGACTCAGGTGCGTCCTTTCACTTCACTCCCCAGAGAGAGTGGTTCTACGAGTATGAGAAATATGATGGTGGTGATGTATTTTTAGGGGATGGCAGGAAGGCTAAAATTGTTGGTCGTGGAAAAGTCAAGTTGAAGTTGCAAGGTGGAAGGATTAGAACACTTCAGAGTGTTTTTCATATTCCCACATTGGCCAGAAATTTGATTTTTGTAAGAAATTTGGATGATACAGGTGTAAAAACAATGTTAGAGAAAGATACTTGCAAGATGGTTCGGGGAGAACTGGTATTGATGTGGGCAGTTTGGATTGGAACTCTATACAAGCTTCAAGGTGGAATTGTTATTGATGGGTGCAACAGTTTGTCGTTCCTGAAAGTGGAGTAGAAAATCTAGTGGTCTCCAGAGAAAAGACCATGCTATGGCATCAAAGGCTTAGACATATTGGAGAGAAGGGCCTTCTAATACTTCATGGGAATGGTATGATAGAAGGTATGAATAATTTCTCTATGGATTTTTATTTATGTGAAAATTTCATATATGGGAAGAAAAATTGGGTGAGTTTCCCCTCTGGTGCTAAGAGGACGAAACAGATATTAGAGCTTGTGCACAGTGATGTGTTTGGACCTATGTTGGTTCCAACACTGGGTAAGTCTATGTACTATGTATCATTTATCGATAAATTCTCAAGGAATACATGGATATATTTCCTTAGGAATAAATCTGAAGTCATTGATGGGTTTAAAGAATTCAAGGCTCTAGTGGAAAACCAGAAGGAGAAGAAGATAAAGGTGGCGAGGACAGATAATAGTGAAGAGTTTTGCAAGAAGGAATTTGAAGTGTTCTGTAAGAAGTGTGGAATAGCATGGTATAATACTACTCCATACACACCTCAACAAAATGGAGTTGCAAAAAGAATGAATAGGACATTGATGGAAAAGGCAAGAATCATGCTCAGTGGTGTTAGGTTAGGACAAGGATTCTGGGTAGAGGTAGTGGAGATTGCATGTTGCCTGGTCAACAAATCACCTTCATTAGTTTTGGAGGATAAGACTCCACAAGAGGTATGGAATGGTAAGAAACCTTCTCTTTCGCATTTGAGGGTATTTGGATGTGATGCATATGTACATGTTCGAAAGGAAAAAAGAACAAAGTTGGATAGTAAATCTGAAAGGTGCATCTTTATTGGGTGTAATTATAATCTTTGGAACCCAGAAAAAAGGAAGGTTGTGTACAGTCATGATGTGGTGTTTAGAGAGGTGAAAGATGTTATTAAACATGAAGTGCTACCAAAGGAACCTGAGAAGATAGATTTTGAGCTAAAGGAGGAAGAATCAGACTCTACAATAGAAAAGGAATCAAAAGATGAAGAGCCACAAACTCCAATTGTAAGAAGATCAATTTGAGAAAGAAGGCAGCCAGAAAGGTATATTCCATCTGCTTTCTCTTCAAATTTTTCTTTATCTATTACTGATGATGATCTCAAAACTATGAGGGTAGTAGTAGATTTAGAGGATGGAAAACTCTAGAAAGAGGCCATGATTGATGAAATGGCATCTTTACACAAAAATGAGGCTTGGGGTTTGGTGGAATTGCCAGCTGAAAGGAAACCCATTGGCAGAAAATGGGTGTTTAAGAAGAAGATGAATTCAGAAGGCAAGGTGGAGAAATACAAAGCTCGGTTGGTAGCAAAAGGTTATTCCCAAGTGTCGGGAATTGATTTTGGTGATATTTTTTCTCCTATTGCCAAGGTGGCTTCTATTAGATTAATTTTATTTGTTGCTACTACTTTTGATTTTGAGGTAGAACATATGGATGTGAAGAGATTGGGAAGAAGAGATCTACATGAATAAACCTAAAGGATTTACAGTGAAGGGTAAGAAAGAACCAGTATGCAAGTTAAAAAAGTCTTTGTATGGGTTAAAACAGTCACCAAGGATGTGGTGTCAGAAATTTGATACATTTATATGGGAACTTGGCTTCACCAGAAGAAAAGAAGATCATTGTGTGTATTTTAAATTAATTGATTACCATGTTATTTATCTAGTCTTGTATGTGGATGATATGTTGCTGGTTGGAAATGACAAAGAAATTATCGAGGATTTGAAGAACCAATTGTCCTCCAAATTGAACATGCAAGATCTTTGTGCTACAAACTATATTTTGGGCATGGAAATTAAATGAGACTGGGCAAAGAGGAAGCTCTGGTTAAACCAGAGGAAGTATGTCGAGACAATACTGCAAAGGTTTAATATGCAAGATAGTAAACTGGTGAAGGTTCCTATTCTTGTAGGTGTAAAGTTATATGTTGAACAGTGTCCCAAGACACAAGAAGAGGAAAAGGACATGTCTCGTGTTCCATATGCAAGTATAGTTGGTAGCCTGATGTACTCAATGGTTTGTACTAGACCAGATATTGCACATGTAGTGGGAGTATTGAGCAAGTTTATGTCAAAACCATGGAAGGAGCATTGGACATCAGTGAAGCGGGTTTTTCGGTATTTGCGTGGCACTGGTGATTATGGTTTGTGTTACCAAAGAAGGCCAAGGTTGGATAGAGTTTTGGACATCCATGGCTTTGTTGATGTAGACTAGGCTAGAGATCTGGGTCAGAGAAGATCTACACGTGGGTATGTGTTTAACCTATTTGGAGGTGCATTCAGTTGGATGAGTAAGAGATAGTCCGTAGCGGCACTTTCAACTACAGAGGTAGAATACATTGCAGCCACTCATGCAAGCAAGGAAGTAGTTTGTTTGTAGAGATTGTGTTCAAGTATGGGTTTAGTACATCGAGCTATAAGGATAGACTATGATAGCAAAAGTGCAATTTTCTTGGCAAAGAATCCTGCTTATCATTCAAAGACAAAGCAAATTGATGTCCAGTATCACTTTGTGAGGGATATGGTTGATGTTAAAAAGGTGTTGCTAGTAAAGGTGGACATTTTTAAGAATATTACAGATGCATTAACAAATTTTGTGAGCACTGAGAAGTTCTCTTGGTGTAGAGAAACAATGGGCATTGCAGGGTTGGACCAAAGACTAATCTCTCATGTAGACCCCTCTGGAAAGAAAACAATAAGTGGGAGAATGTTGGGTGTGTATTATATTCTTTTCATGACTACCCCACATGTGAGGGCGTCACAAGGGGGCGGTAGACCCCCCTTTATGTTGCACCGGGTGTAGCAGGGGGGTCACGGGGGGTGGTATCCCCCTGTATGTTGCATAGGGTGTAGAAAGGGGGTCACAGAGGGGGTGGCTGCTCCACTATCAGGGGGTATGGAGGGAGACAGTAGCCCCTTGCATGGGCTTCGAGGTAGCACCTTAGGAAATTTTTTTTTTTAACCCTATATTAGGTGGAAAAACCTACCTATGGATTTGTGCATGGGTTTCGCACATGGTTTTGGGCATGATGGTTTTCTATCCATGGTATTTGGTAGATCCGGTCAAGGGAACTACAATTATGTTCTAATACAAGGGTAATGGATTGGGTTTTATGGATGCTTCATCATGTATATATATGTATTGTAAAATTGAAATTAATATAATGAAAAATCAATCTGGTAGTCCCTGTTTTGGGATCCAGGGGAAAATCTTTGTGTATATCTATTTTATGATTTATGCTCTTGCTATTGTTTATTTTCTATTTTTAGAATTCATATGCAGTTAATTTTAGTGTGGGATTAAAACCTACAACATCATGACTAGAGACACCATACTAAAGCTTAATCTTGAGGAATTTGTAAGAGAATCCACTATTACGCTTCATTTAGTTAATAGATCTACATTAAAGCTAGAGGGAACAATAAAAGATATGATGGTCTCGATAGACTCTTGGGAGCACCTCACTAGTTTCCTGGTCTTGCAATTAAAGACCAAAGTCAATGGATATCCACTAATTTTAGGTAGACCTTGGTTAACTACATTATATGCCTATACCAATTGTAGATATGGTGTAGTACGTCAATCACCAATGAAAAATCCCATACACAACTTGTGATGTATCCTCTTGCTTAACCTATTGTTGGCGAAGGCTTTCCTCTCTAGGTGGAAGATGAAGAAGAAGATAATATCATCCTCTCCTCATCCTATCCTATATACACCATTTAAAATTCCCTCAACAACAATCATGCTAATGAGGATGATTTAATTGAAAATTTTATGCAAATTAGTATCCTTCTCTTATGCAAATTAATGGCCTAAACCATGATAGACGCATAGGAAATCCTAGTAGTCCAAGGGGCAATGAGTGGGACTAATTATTAGTTATTTGAAATCACAAGGTGAATACTAAATTAGTTGAAATATACCCCTCCAAATAACTAAAAATTACCACTTCCATCACTATTGCTCAAGAACAACAACTGGCTACTTTTTTGGGAAAGCATGTTGATGCTTTTACCTAGGATTATAAGGGTATGAAGAGGATACGAACATCTATTTTAATTAATCAAATTTACATTAAATAATGTCACAAGCCTATTTGCCTACCCTAGATAAGGATGAAACCTACACTAAAAGACATTATCAAGGAAGAGTTATAGAAAATCTTAGATGTTGGGTTGTTTTTGTTAGATACATAATTATATTGAGAGTGTGGATGAATTAGTATAATGAATTTTTTTACTTATTTAAACATTTGGACATCATAAAAAATTTAACTCATAAACTAAATAAGTAATAGAAGATGCACGTGGAAACCCTTATGAAATAAAACCACAAAAGTTCTTTATATGAAAGATATTATAGGAATCAACCTACTATGACATCAATTTGTAGGCACCAACCTACAAGAGACACCAATCCCCTCTTCCTTTTTATAAGAACCAACCTATAGGAGACACCAATAATCTTTTTCACTCTGTAGGCACCAACCTACATGAGACACCAATCCCCTATGTTGATTTGTAGGCACCAACCTATATGAGACACCAATCCCTTCTACTGCATTGTAGGCACCAACTTATAGGATAAATTAATATCCTCTATTGTTTTGTAGTCACCTACCAATATGAGAAACTAATCCCCTTTGTTGTTTTATAGGCACCATCCTATAAGAGACATGACTCCCCATTATTGAAAGATTTGTAGGAGAAAACCTACTTCACTGAGTCTTCATGCTTCTTCTCTATGTATTATAACTTCTTCTACATTCACCAAGTATGCTTGTTTATTTCTCACTCATGAGGTTTGTTACTTATTTTTTCCTTCACCGGGTTTACTTGTTACCTCTTCCTTCATCAATTCTGCCTCTTCCAAAACTTGCTTCATTTATCTGTTTCTTGAGAATGAATTTGCACAATTTTCCACATATCCATTTTTTCCCATCTAATTTTGGAATTTCTACCATAGGTACCTAGAGATATCTTCTCTATCTTATCCAAATTTCATAGTCTATAACATCTAAAAAATAAAGTTATAGAAAAAGGTCCAATCAAACCTATTGGAAGCATGTTTCAGGAGCATTAAGGAACACTAATTTCCTCATATCATATCTTAGATATTATAGTGAAACAAGGTCTAAAATTTCTATCATGGGTGCCTTCATATTTTTTCTCTATCTCATCTAAATTTGATAGTACAAAACAACTTAGAAAGACGGTATAGAAAAAAATCCACACTGGACTATTTGAAGCATGTTTAAGGAATGTTTAGGAACACTAAGTTCCTAATAGAAAATCTCCAAAATTATAGTGAAACAAGGTCTGAAATTTCATCACAAGTAGTTGATATATTTTCGCCATCTCCTCTATATCTTGAAACATCATATAAAGAAATATATAGAAAAATACAAAGCTAACCTATTTGAATAAGATTTTAGGAGCATTCAAGAAGCCTAATTTCCTTAGAGAATATATCTGAAATTACAGTTAAAATAGTTTTTAATTTTAAGCATAGGTACATGATAATGTTATGTCTATATTCTCCCAATTTCATGGTCTGAAACATCCCAAAACAAAATTTATAAAGAAAATTCCAAGCTGATTGGTTTGAACTTCATTTCAGGAGCATTGAGGAACCCAACTTCCTTAGAATATTTCTCCAAAATTACAGTGAATACAGGTTCAAAATTTCAACCACAAGTGCACGAATATATTATATATGTATAATCCAAGTATCACATTTCAAAGTATCCCATAAGAAAATTTATAGTGATAACACCAAAATGACTCATTCACAACATAAATAACATTTTTTCTTCCACTGTTGGACTCCAAGAATCACCCCAAAAATTATTCTTTGGATCCTCTTGCAACTTCAAATATCTTATTTCATGAAGTGATGTCCAAATGCACTCATATTCCTATTATTTATAGTTTTTGTAGGTTCACTTATGGGGTTGAGTTGTAAAATTAGGTGGGTTGACCTATTTGTGCTTTGGTTGGGCCATCCTATGAAATATCTCATATTTCCGCATTCCTATGGAATTGGAGGGAGTTTTATATGTCATTGGAAAGGTCTTGGAATAAGATTTCCAACCACATTTAATATGATCCAATTTGAGTTATTTAATTGGAGTAAAAATGTACTCAAAGACAGTTTATCGGAATGGGGCATCAAAAGTCCAAAAATAATATTTCCAACAATCTTCATTTTCCAATATTTATATTGGACATAAGTAATCTTCCCCTATCTTCGACATCAATAAAAAAAAAATTCCAAACATATCCTCCTTTTCATTGACAAAATCCCTTATTTAATTATGTAATAATACTATACAACTCCCCTTATCTGCAATTCTCCTCGTGCCCACAACTTCTTCCCCTTTGACATTAGTGGAAAACAAATTCTCCCTTTGAAATTCTCCTTCTCCTTATCTATAACTCTTATTATTCTTGAAACTTTTTTCAGTTTTTATAACTATCCATCTATCTGCAACTTTTCTTAGTGTCTGCAACTCTTCATCTATTTGCAACTTCTCCAAGTGACTACAAATCTTACTCTATCTATAACTTCTCTTAGTAACTGAAACCACTCCCATTGTCTTCTATATCTCAATATGTCCACATATTCTCCCCCTTTGAAATAAATGGGAAAGAGTTTTTACTTATGGACAAAATTTCATGCTTGAGAAGTTAACACAAAACAATTACTTCCTCCAATTTCTTACTTCTCCTTTTTCTGCAACTACGTTCCCCTTATCAAGGCTTTTTCTATCTATACATGAATGCAACATTTCCTCTTTTATAGCTCTACTCTTGAAATTCCCCCCCCCAATGCTTGAAATTCATTTATTTCTTCTTTTTCGGCCTACTCCCTCGGGCTTGGGATCTCACAAACACACCCCCTAACAAATTAGTTACTAAAGAAGAATATTCCAAGTTGATGGAAAGTTGTGGTGAACCAACATGTCGCAAGAAGGATAGTTCACCAAATGTATAGACTATTGAAATAAGGAATCGCTGAGGGGGGTGTGAATCAATAATTATGAAACTCTTTTTCCTTTTCTATTATGCTTACATTCCCTTCTTATATTATTTTACTCCTGAGAGAATTCATTCACAAAAGTAGTGAATCAACAATTTCAAACATACATGTTCATACCACAATCACATGCGCAACACACACATTTGACACAGTGTTTTTCATGTGGAAACCCAGAGGGAAAAAACCACCAAATTTGTTGTTTGTTTATGATGCAAATTAAGCACCAACTTAATTACATTTGTTTTTTTATGAGAACCCACTCACAAGAGGCACCAATGCCATTTGGTAATAAAGCACCAACTTGCCAAGAGGCACCAACCTCTTGAGTGTGCAGACACCAACTTGCACTTGCCACTATTCTACTATTTCATACAATTTTCAAATTGAAAATAGTGGCATACAAATCACAAGTAAAATACCAAAATGTCTAGTTGTAGATTCAAATTATGCACTCTAAATTCTGTGCTCTCATGCAACAATTTTATACTTGCTTCTCATAGCAACATCTCCTCAACACTCTGCCTCCTCTGTCAACTGATCTCTGCTTCCTTCTCTGCAGCACTACCCTCACTATTCTCCAGACAAACACACCCACTACACTTGCTTCTATATCACTCAATGTTCTACTCGATGTTTATAATTCTTTGTCTCACACACACACCTTTCACTTCTCAGCTTCAACAATTTGCTCAACTCCCCACAATCCTCAATTGCAAGTGGTGGTCATGTTTCACTAAGGAAATTTGCGCAAGGAAATTTTTTCTATCTGCACTCTAACTTCCAAAATGTACTTCAGCATGGATCCCCCTGCTGATGTTGCATCTCCTAGTAGTTTCCTGTCATAGTATCAAATTAGAGATGGATCTTGGAGTTATTTTATCATCAAACTTCATAGAGCTTCATGTTGAGAAATTAATTCCCAAGTGACTTGCACACTCCTCTGAGAGTCTCATTCTCATTTATCGCTTCACAGATCTTGAAAATTCAATGAGGATGACCAATTTGATCCTAATTTAACACAACCTATCATGTATGTGGAGCAGATGATTTCTTCCTTCATTCACTCAAATTCGTCTCTACCACAAATGTCATCCTTGATTCCTTGTTATAGAGTCTTTTGCAAGTTTTGCCCATTTCAACGATCAACTCCCCTAATATTGCATTCAATTATACAACGACTGACCCATACATCCTTTAACTCATTGTACTTATTCATCGGAAAAACTCCATATCATAACTTTACAAAGGCAAAACATTACGATATTGTAATCCTCGATATCCTTGTCTCCATTTGCCTTTAGCTCCTTTGGCAACTGCTTTCTCATAGGACCGAGAGTTGTGAGCAAGGCTTAACATTGTATTAGAGACCCTTAGTATCGTAACTTTGACAATTGAAACATTATGATATTTCTCAGTCCTGATATCCTTGGCTCCCTTTGTTAACATCTCTCCACCCTTGGTTCTTTGAACTCTCATGACCAAGTTTAAACCTAACACCGGAAGCCCCTTCCGTTGTAACTTTTCTGAAAACCATTTGCACTAAAGTTACGAGGTCCTTATCCTCTGATATGTCGACTTCCAAGATGATGTCATTACTCCATGTGGTGACTCCTTAGCGGTGACACGTGTAACTTGTATTTGGCCCATTAGGCCACATAATAATGTTGAATCTTCTTGCCACATGTATTATTGTACTGTGATGTCATGCTGACGTAAGTTGGCACTGCAACTTCTCGGAGCCAATCTCATGCCGCCATGTGTCCTACCAGAGGAGAGAGAAGAGGGCCCGTCAATCCTTGGTTTTGCAACAAGATGCTTCACTAATTTACTTCGACATTCATCAGTGCTTTTTAGCATAATTGAAACTATTGAATATCTTAACCTCTAAAGGTTAATCTCTTAAGAAGTTACGATATTCTAATATTCGATATGCCATCAACTTTGATATCCTGATATCCGATGATTCTCTGATCACTGGGGTTCTGATATCAGGTCCCTATGGACTCTTATCTCTGATATATTTTTCTTGTTTAGGCTTCAAAACCTAAAACATTGACATACCATATATTTTGATCCAAGAGGCCATTTTTAGACTTTCGCATGCTGTTGGAAAGCTTTTCCAGAGAAAATTTCAGCAGAGAAGGTCTGATGTAGGCTTCGAGCCCATATGCTACCTCTGAGATGGCTGCAAAATTTATGCCACACTTTTCTACTTGAATCTTCTTCTTGTGCTTGGAATGCTAAATTCCCAACCACCATAGTCATCATTTTTTGGCTTCTCCAGTAAGCCTTCTACTATGATAATTCTCTACATAAAGCCTGCACCTACCATGGAATTTCATATGGTCCATCACTGTAGTCATCATTTTATGGATTTTACAGTAATCTTGCTACTATGATGATTTTCTACAAAGCACTCCAACAACCATGAGATTCCTCCCTAACACCCAATCATCATGTTGACCCTTGTTGACATCAATGCTAAAAGTAACACAACCACCCATACACCACTAACTATCCAACATAGATAAATATTTCCAAATATATCATGCTAGTTGTTGCAGCAGCTACAACCACCCTCCAAAATTTTTCCTTAGCTTCGTTTTGGAGCCTCCCTACCAACCATCCTCAACAATATGTTTCGTACTATCAAGTACACGAGCTTCAGTGGTTTTCTAGCAGATTGCCAACTCGTGCATGATAGCTTGTTTCATCCCCCTTACAGGGTGTTTCTTTGGACTTGGTCTAGTTGTAGGCTGAGCAACACCCTCAATAAATTATGCAATTTTGGAGGGGAACCAGCCTTCCCTCCAGAAATTGTGCAATCCTGACTGGTAGCATGTTGGGCTCTAGAATTGCGCAATTTTTCCTGTCAAGCTTCACTAGAAAAACTGTGCAATCTATCCCAGCAGGACTGCTCAACCCAGAAATTGTGCAATTCAGAGTAGTAGTTAGCTGCTCAACCAATAAATTGTGCAATCCCTTTGGGAATCCAACCCATCTCCTTCCCAGAAATGCGAAAATTTTCCCATCAGTCAAGCAGCCTGTTGCATGTGCCTTCAGGTTGACCAGTTCCCTCCGGGACCAAGCACAACTTATTTGCATGCATGGAATGCTTCTCCCAAGGTAGCATGTAAAGGCATACCTTGATTCAGGGATCCATTTTTAGTAGCTAGATATTACATTCAAGGATCATTTCAGAAACCTCCCACCAAGTGTCGCTTTTCCTAGATTTGTGGCATGCATGTCACAACCTCAATTTTATCAAAACTCATCAACTAGTTACTGCAGAGCTCATTCCTCACATTGACCTTGCAGCTCTTACATCCCACATTGTATCTAGGAGTCGTCGGAACATTCAGCTTAGTTGTTTTGGAGTAAGCCCGCTTTTCATGTCT
This sequence comes from Pinus tabuliformis, assembly GCA_031772625.1. Taxonomy (NCBI): domain Eukaryota; kingdom Viridiplantae; phylum Streptophyta; class Pinopsida; order Pinales; family Pinaceae; genus Pinus; species Pinus tabuliformis. Next base: position 442,945,191 of record CM062813.1, on the reverse strand, counting down.
TGCATTGCGTTTTTGTCGCTTTTTGTGTTTTTCTTCGTGTGAGTGTTTTCTACTTGATTTCAATGATCACTTGCTGTCATTTTGATGTATGTTAGCTTGTAGAAGCACCATTTCAGTTTTTTTCGCATCTCACTGCTATCACATGCATGCCACTATTTTGCACGGATGGTCACCGTTGTGACGACTCGCTTCACAACCATGCATTCTTTCTCTTTTTCTGAATCTTGCGCTTGTTGTTTGCATGAATGATCATTCACTCTTATTTGCACTCATCTCACCATGGATCTAAACTTCTCATGTTTTTAATCACCCGTCGGTCGATCTGGGCTGCCTTGGCCTGGAGTGTGCCCTGCTCAGCTAGCACTACGCATTTCTGGAAGCAAAGGCTCTACCTTCCCTCCATAAACTACACAAGTAAAACCCAACAATGACCTCAGACTTGCATTACGCAATTCTTGGAGGCAGTGTCCTGCTGGCCCCAGAAAATGCGCAATGCAGTTTGCTGGTTGCATGTCACTATTGACAAAAATTGTGCATTGCATAGTCTCAGTCCTCAGCAGGCCAAGATAAACTATGCATTGGATAGTTCCAGTAGTCAGTCAACCTCCTAACAGCCCAAAATGTGCCTTACATAGCTTCAGTAGTCAGTCTCCCCACCTCTGGGAAGAAAGTATGCAACCTTCACGATCAATCACACAGGTATGTTGCAAGTCAGTCCTCAAGGTTTTTTTGGTTTTCGATTGACAAATTTCTTGCCATGAATTTTTCTATGTCTCGAGGCATCGCAAGTGTTTATCTATCTCTCAGTAGCACAAGTACAACAACTTCTAGGAGAGCAGAGTCAAAGACACTGTTAAGAGCACAATTGGGGATGCAGTCGATCAAGTGTCTATGAAATTGCCTATTCATGAAGACATCAAGTTGTTCATGGACAAGGATATCAAGATCAATGGAAATGAAATCACAGTGAGCAGCACCATTAGTAGTAGCAGAAGGCAGCACACCTGCATGTGACGGATGCAAGAGGAAGGTTGTTGACAGCATAGAGGCTAAGCAAAGCTGCAAGTTCAAGATAGATCCACTCATGACAAAAGTAGTTTTGGAGATTGAGGCTATGAGGTGATGACGAGACATGAAGATTATGTGAAGGAAGAGAACAGAATAGAGAAGGAGTTGCATGTGTTGAAGCAACAACTCAAGGAAGAACATGAGTTGCATAGACGAGAGAATGAGTTGCAGTAGGAACCGGTGCAGTAGGGGCGCAACATGCACAGATGGATGAAAGTACGCCCATACAAGTTATAGTTCCATCCTAGAAGCTGGTATGGAGCAGATAAGGTGAGAAATGCTATTGATTGCATGCAAGGGAATTCAGTAACATGCATGCTATTATGCACACGCATGCGATCCCACCCATTTAGCACACTCAATGAGGCAAAGACAAGAAGCAATTCCAACTAGAACTGAGCATGTATTTTGACAAGTTGATGTGCACGACCACCAACACATGCTTGGAGAGTAGCATAGACACTATGCATTAACATGTTGCTGGTCCGGTCACACCTAATATGACCACATGCATTCTAGCAGACGAGTTGGACAGAGGAGGCATATCAGTGCACCTAGATGCAGCACAGGCAAGAGTTCGCTTCAACAAGATGTCACCATTGTGTGCATGAACACCATCATGGATGACCAAGATTGTCATCAGTTCACCACCTTCGACCATCAAAAGGATGTCAAAGAGTTGGTATCACCACAGCGGTCTAAGTGTCAGAGATGTCTTGCATGGCTTGCTCAAGCCATTTTGTCTCACATGAGAACATGTGCATTGTAATGTAACGTCTTGTCAAGTGGAAGTTCAAGTGTCGATAGTTGAATGTAATAGTCATAGAGTAGTTGAAGAGTCATGAGGATAGATGAACGGTCTGAAAGGGGAATGTTAGGGGTCACCCCACCCTTTTTAATAAAAAGTACCTCATAACTCATTGTATAGGCTTTTGTTCAGCCAAGATTCCGATATGAGTATACTAGAGAAAGCTTGCACAATATTATAATGAGCCTTCTCCACTACACATAGCTAGTATATCTCTTTAGAGGAGTAGGCGGTTGTGGCTATAACGTTCCGTTGTTGGAACTAGTGGTTGGACATGGATGCATTGTATGAATGGAACTTATACTTCTTAATATAACATAGCCAACACGTTTCATGCATATGTTGTATTGTATTTTAGCTATCTTGAGTACTCTAAATGATATATGTATATGTTTTCTTATGCATGCATGTGCAGCTATTTCTGTATATGTATGTATGAATCTTTCTGAAATATGTTGTTGGTTAAACATCACTTTGGATTGCTAGCTTACTTGCCTTCCATGTTGTGATGCATCTTTGCTCATGTGTTCCCTTCTTAACTCCATGCTATCACAGGTTTCCAAGGGGCGCACTCACCTCACCCTCTGTGTGTTAGAACCGCTCATGCACCTTCCTTGACTTACTACATATGTCACACCCTTGCTACCAATAGGGACATCTTACTTGCCTTTGTGTAAAACCGCGGTCAAGGAATTACTGTATGACCCACTGTTGGGACTCCTACACCAAATGGTTTGAGGTATAATTGGGACTTCTTACTGGAGAGATCCCCTGACATGTTGGCGGGTCCAGCACCTTTAACATTTTGGCGCCAGAAAGAGGGCCAGATGACAAGCTGAGTCGTCACATCTGTTTTGAATCTCTGCATATCTATCATGACTAACTACATAGTTGCTCTTCTGGAGTGTATGTCTTATGGAAATGACTTCATTATCTCGGAAAATCTCTTGGATGACTTGTCACATAAAACATACAATGTTGGAGGCCATGTAGCCTTTGTTAGGCATGCGGTCAGTGTTGTAGGCTCATGCGAAAGACATGGAATCTTTGAAGAATACATGACCTGCACACTATTTGTCTACACGCTTTGAGGGCACCCAATGCACTAGTGTGCCATGCTACCTGAAAAATATATTCATTCTCTTGCTCATCTGGTCATAAAGATTGGTCGTGCTTTCAATCACTTTAATCGTAAAGTACTTGATCAAGAAATTCTGAAATTACAAAAAGAACCCAATGAGTCCGTTGAACGGTTTCACGTACGCAATTGTCATCTTGTATACCAATTTCCAAAAGATGAAATTGATTGGGAATTTCTTGAAGGAATATTCGAGTATCTTCTTTACATATATGAAAATCTGCAATTCTTGAAATCATTTGGGTCTCACTCAACACACTTCAGTGATGGAGCTATGCAATCACAGGCAGGCACAGTTGATGTCAAAAGTGATGTCTACCTTCACCTCATCAAATAGATCCACCATCGTAGAGTGATGTGGGAGAATATGCACACACATCTGTTGAATTGTCACATCCTCCCAACCCACCTGCTCTTGATATCTACACAGATTTGGATCGCAAGCATGTTGGTTGTCATGTGGATTCATTCCCTCAACCTTCGTTCCCATGTTCTGTTGATCCTTTGGATTGTATTGTCTTGTGTTCTTCCATTCCGGATTCCTCACCTGATGTGAACAAGGATCAAGTTATTGATGGAGTTGGTGTTATGCAGCCAAGCTACGCCATCATTCATGATGAGTGTGTGTGGGAATCTAAAGAAGAACCTGTGGTGAAGGATGAATCCCTTCCAACCGTGCTTCATCCACTTTATCCTGACATCCCTTGTGATTATGCCACTATTGATTTCCCCTATGAAAATTCATTTCCAGATGTTTCAAATTCTGAACATTCACTGCACACGTCGAATGTCACCCTGCCATTACATTGCAGAGAGGACACATCATCCTCTGAAAATCTATCCAATTTGTCATTTGTCATTTTTGAAAACACGGAGGGTGAACATCCTTCATTCTCATCTACCCCTCTACACAATTCATCAAATCATGAGGATGCCGAAAAACATCCAGAATTTTTTGATCTTGGTTTTCGTGATCTCTCTACTTCTTCATTCGATCACAATGTTGATTCAATCACTGTTAATCTTTCTAAGACACTGGTCTACGATGATCAATCTATCGATGAAGTCAAAACCCCACAGACTATCGAGGCAATTTAGCCCGAGCTGATGGTTATGTCAGGCCCTTGTTTTCCTGAGGTTGGTTTCACTTCCGATCAAGAAATTGTTGAAACATGCAAGGCTCCTCATCACTCTCTACTTCACATTCAAGACCAAGATGACACTCATATTTCACTTCCTCCACTCGAACTGCACGATCCCATCACTCATGCATTGGAGAAATCTTACATAGAAAGCACACTTTCACAACATAAGTAGTCTATTTTTCTCATGTTTTCTTGCATGTCATAATCAAGAGAATGCATACACTCAAAATCTACATGCAGTGTAGCACAACACTCCCTGGTAAGTCCACAGAGTGCATGTCATGCGCTTTCGCTTGCTTCTTTTATGTGGACGCATTTAATCTTGGAGTATGTTCATCTTCATTGTTATATCTTTCACACTTGTTGGTTTACGCAACTGCAAGGTTTGTGAACCATGCCTTCACCAACATGGGTTGACCAATGCACTGGTGGCTACCTTGGAAATATCACTTCACGTGATCGGGTCCATGCACTGTTAGCGTAGGAGTAGGAGTAGTGATTGTTTCTGAGTTGTTTTCTTACATGCATGTTTTCTTATTTATTTGTGTGTTTTCATGCTTGCTTGTTCATTTCCTTACTCTCATTGCATACACATTTGCTTCTGCTTCTTTCTTTTCTTTTTGGTTTGTTATCTTGTTTATGTCTGTAGGTTATTTTCGCATGAACGGTGTGTGACTCTTGAAAAAAGCTAGGTAAAGTACAAGAGGACTTGTACAACTATCAACATTTGGTTATCTATTGTTTGCTCTCTTATGTAAGAACTTGTTGTCTTCAGTCCATGATACATCAATGGAAAATACGTATTGTTCGAAGTGAACCTTGGTGAAAGCACAATGCTTGCATGCTAACTAGTATCACCTATTCTAGTTAGTTTTTTTTGGGTTAATCCTTGTCATCTCATTCAAGTAGAGTAAGGTGAGGGGGGAAACCTTAACAAGCACGTCAATTGGCATGGACCAGACAAGGTGAGTAGTGCTATTGATCACATGCAAGGGAATTCAGTAGCATGCATGTCCATGTGTGCATGCATGCGATCTCGCCCATTTGGCAAACTCCGCAAGGCGAAGACAAGAATCAAGTCCAACAAGAGTTGAGCATGTATTTTGACAAGTTGATGTGCACAACACAAGCACATGCTTGGAGAACAACGTAGACACTATGAATCAACATGTTTCTAGTCCAGTCACACCTACGTAGCCTTGGTTAGGCATGTGGTCAATTTTGTAGGCTCATGCGAAAGACATGGAATTTTTGAAGAATACATGACCTATGTGTTATTCCTCTACACACTTTGAGGTCAACCCAATGCATTGGTGTGCCACCATAGGGGCTTCACTTGGGGAGAAATACCATACCACGTGGGTTCATATTGGGGGATATTTATTGAGGAAAAAATGACATAATATATTGGGGGATATATAGAGGCCGGGAGAGGGTTTTTATGTTAGTAGGTATAAAAAATGGAGTCCAAAGTTAATGAAAAAATATAAATGGGTATAAAAAATGTTAATGAAAAAAAGGATACCTACAATATCTAGTGAAAGTAGGGGTTTTTTAATTTGGAAGGTTCTGTGCCCATATTTGGCTCACAAGCCTATTGGTTTTCATGTGGATTCATTCCCTCAATCTCTGTCCCCACGTTCTGTTGATCCTCTAGATTGTATTCTCCTGTGTTCTTCCATTCCAGACTCCTCACCTGCTATGAACGAGGATCAAGTTGTTGACGGAGTTGGTGTTATGCAGCCAACTTGTGCCATCATTCATGATGAGTGTGTGTGGGAATCTAAAGAAGAATCCGTGGTGAAGGATGACTCCCTTCTAGCCATGCCTCATCCAATTTATCCTGACATCCCTTTTGATTATGCCATTATTGATTTCCCTGTGAAAATTCATTTTCGGATGTTTCTACCTTTTATCATTCACAAGACATGTTGGATGTCAGTCTCTCATTACATTGCTTGGCATCGGCTCACCACCTTCAACCATCACAAGGATGTCAAAGAGTTGGTCTCACCACAACGGTCTAAGTGTCAGCAATGTCTTGCATGGCTTGCTCAAGCCATTTTTTCTCACATGGGCACATGTGCATTGTAATGTAACGTCTTGTCAAGTGGAAGTTCAAGTTTCGATAGTTGAATGTAACAGTCATAGAGTAGTTGAAGAGTCATGAGGATAGATGAACGGTCTCAAAGGGGAATGTTAAGGGTCACCCCGCCCTTTGCTATAAATAGTACCTCACAACTCATTTTATAGGTTTTTGGTCAACCAAGCTTCCGATAGGAGTATCTTAGAGAAAGCTTGGAAAATATTGTAATGAGCCTTGGCTTCTCCACTGCGTAGAGCTAGTATATCTCTTTGGAGGAGCAAGTGGTTGTGGTTGTAACATTTTGTTGTTGGAACTAGTGGTTGGACATGGATGCATTGTATGACTAGAACTTACACTTCTTAATATAACAGAGCCAACATGTTTCATGCATATGATGTATTGTATTTCAGCTATCGTGAGTACTCTAAATGATATATGTATTTGTTTTCTTACGCATGCATGTGTAGCTATTTTTGTATATGTATGTATGAATCTTTCTGAAATGTGTTGTTGGTTTAACCATCACTTTGGATTGTTAACTTACCTGCCTTCCATGTTGTGATGCATCTTTTCTCGTGTATTCCCTTCTTAACTCTGTGCTATCATAGCTTTCCATGGGGCACACTCACCTCACCCTCCATGTGTTAGAACCACTCATGCACCTTCCTTGACTTATTGCGTATGTCACACCCTTTCTACCAATAGGGACATCTTACTTGCCTCTGTGCGAAACTGCGGTCAAGGCATTACCGTATGACCCACTGCTAGGACTCCTACACTAAACGGTCTGATGTCTAATTGGGACTTCTTACTGGGGTTATCCCCTGACATGTTGGCAGGTCCAGCACTGTTAACACTAGTCTAGAAGACAAGGAAGATTAAATAATTAAATCTATAGAAGTAAAGTCAATAAGAGAAGAAAATTTGACTTCCCAAGTTGAGGCAACCAATTTTTAGTTGACTTATAAAATTCAATTGACAACGATTTCAACTCATTCAAAAATAAAATAAAAACACAAAATACTCCTCCTTCTTCATTACAAAGCTACACATAAAAGAAAAAATGCACCTAAAACATTTTCCACACTACGAAGGTGAAAAATACTCATACCATCACTTGCCTTGTCCATGAAAATCTTCGGAATCATTAGGAATTGATTATAATTAAGATAAAAAAATGGCCTAGTTAAATGATTTCCTTAGAAATAGAGAATTAACTTGGTTCATGAATTTCATAGAAAATAAACCAAGAAGAAAATAAAAGAAATAAAATCCAACTTATATTTTTTCAAAGTGCATATGTAAAAAACCTTGTGGCATAGAGACTAAATGTAATAAATAAATGACTAGGATAATTAGTTATAGGATATGATAAGAGAGTCAAGGATTTTTAAAATAAAATCCCATTTTCAGGCAGATGAAAAACTCCTAAGGTATTTGTATGTATCAACTTTACTACAAAAAATTAGAGGACCACTTACCAAACATGAGATTAAGTAATGTGAAGAAGCATTTAAAAAATTATAGCACATGGAAAACAATGATGACTATCCCTTGACATCGTCATCTTTAATAGAAAAGTCCTTAGAGGAAAATTTAAAACTTCTTCAACAATCAATAAGAAGTTTTAGCATTAAAAAAAACCAATCATGGTGCACAAGATGCAAGAATGAAGGTTATACAAAAGATAAATATAAATATGGTGACCAATCTGACAAGGAAAATGAACGACACAAAATTTAGGTAGATTTTCTATCTTAGATTTGACAAACTATAACAAAATAATAGTATATGAGATTTCCCAAACAATTTGAAAAGTACAAAACCAAAACGATGTGCAATTTGTGAAGAATCGATGCATTCAACTCAAGAATTCCATCTGAAGGGTCAAAATGAACTAGAGTACTATGTAGTGTATCATACTTAGGAAACTAACAAAAATATGTAACAAAATAATGGAAAAAGGGTATGGAGGATACCAAGGAAACAATAGCTAGCAAGGAAGAAGAGGATGAGGAGGAAGACTCTCAAAAGGTGGTGTATGTTAAGGAAAATGTTAATTTTATTGTTTTATATGTTGGAAGGAAAACCATATGGCCACTAACTGCCCATTAAAACAATGAAGTGAATTGAAATATTGTAATGCATGTGGAATAGGAAATTAATTCTTAGTGGATTCCCTAACCATGCCGGGGAAGATTACAAATAAAAAAAATATCAATCTAGTAAACATGATCCCATTTCATGAAGTATTTAATCACAAAAAATTGATGTTGTGACTAGATGAGGAGGTATCCAACCAAATTACATGTTAGGGGTTAATGCTATCCAAGGATGAAGAAAAAAAGTAAAACTCACTATTGTAACTAATTTTTACCTTAGTTTATTTTCTACTTTTCCCTTTATGTTGAAAAAAGAAAAAAGAATAAAAATAAAAATAAAAAGAAAGAAATGAAAAGAAAAAAAAAAAAATAAAAAATAAAAAAATGGAAAAAGGGAGATACATATATATATATATATATATATATATATATAAAAAATAAAATAAATATAAAAAAAATCCCAAAGTTTATGTGCAAGTCAACATGCTGCATTATTTTTTTTATTATTACTATTTTAATCCTTATCATTTTACAAGGGCTATTTATTTGTACATAAAATGATTTGATGTCATGTCACATAGTAATAATGTCTGATTGGCAAGTGATGGATGAGATCATCCTTGCGCAAGTCAATGGCGGAGGATGAATTCGGGACCCCCCACACTTTCAAAGGTTAACGAAGTGGGGGGGGGGGGGGGGGGTTCGAAAAGTCGATTTGTCAAAACCACCAAACCATACATGGCAACTCCATAATGAGTTTAGTACCCCACACTTTAAAACCATTAACCACCCCCGCTATGAAAACCACTTTTCCTTCTTGCCTCTACTTCCACCCTCGCTCATACCCTGTCACTTCTCCTTCTGTTCTTTTCTCTTGCCAAACGACTAAATAACCGTTAGGTAATTAAATTCCTCCCGCCAAACAACTATATTACCATTAACCAATAATCCTTCCTGCCAATGTCTAGTTTATTAATTAGACGCGCCTAAAATGGTTATAATATATTAATTCATTTAAACCTACTCTTTTAAAAACCTTTCTACCCTACATACGCCTCTTCAACAATTCTTCTTTCAACAACATAAGTGCTGCCCCAAATCTTACAATCGCACAACCATCTTCCTATGCCAGTAATTCTCCACCCTAGCTGGTAATTTTTTGTTTACAATGTCTTCACACAAAGGAAAGTCTAAATTAGTTGTAGAAAGCCCTACATTTCCCTATGTCATTAACCTAGATAAGCTCCCTCTTGTCGATACCCAATATAAATCTGAGAGACCCAGTGTGTGTTCGATCTATATGAACTCCATAACTGGGCAAACTAGAAATTTCGAGATGTTAGTGACGAATTGAATATCTAGGAATTTTTCTTGTCCCAATTTTCCTTTCCCCAAACTCATATATTCCTAGAATTTGTCACTTGGTGCCATCTCAGGTATCATCCAAGTCAGAGGGTTGTAATTACCCAAAGCAATGAAGTTTTATTTGCCATTACAACTGAATCCATATGCCAAGCACTCCAAATGAATTTCGAAGCTCCTCTGCACCCTTTTGCTAATGATTCCTTCATGGAGATCTATCAGAAACTTACATTTCTCAAGTGAGCTCGTATATTTGAGTCATTCCTACCTAAAAATTCTGAATTTCCTAGAACTAATCCACCCTATTCCACTTCAATTTTTCCAGAAATGTGAAGGTAGGTTATTTCCATGGTCACATTTTTTTTTATGTTATCCTACCTATTAGTGGGAAAATGAAGTGATACTGGGATTTTTGTCAGTTTTCTCTATAGGTAATAAGCCTTCATTGATTTTTAATTATAGTCAATTTCTGTCAAATATTAGTCATGATATATTTCTAAAGCTTTCTGCTGAAGGTTCATTCAAACATCAATCAGTTCTTGTATATTTGCTACTATTTCATCAAGCAAAGTTATAAATTCCCATTGCAGAAGTTAGATGCACAAATAAAACCTCAATCGGTCATTCACTGGGTTTCCTTGATAAAGAAGAATATACAAGAGTACTCCTTCACTGAATCTGTAAACAAATTTTTGCATATGTCCTTATGTCTTCTCAACAAGTGATGGAATACCAAGGATTTCACCTGAAATCAAAAGAATTCTACACCTTACTAGACTTACACTTAGATCAGAATATATGGTTGTGAAATCCCTCCCTACAAGTTACATGTTGTGAAAATAAGGATCTTTTCCTTAGAATACATAAGGAAAATGATGAATATGGATGATTTGTATTTTGTATCTAGGAAGAAGAAAGAATAATTCAAGTCGAAGGCACAAATTAGCCCTTTCATTGTTAATACCGGAGCAACAGTGAAGGAGGAAGAAAATTCGTTAAAGCAGATGAATTTCAAGTTGAGTTTTACTTGGTCCTATGATCCCTTGGGAATTATTTCAAGGTTGAGAGTTGAATAGAAAACAACACCTTATGCACATACAACTAGGCCAGAGATAGAACAATATGTAAATCAAGAATAATGGTAGGAAAATATATTACAGGAAGTTGAGGAACAAATTGTTAGTTAGATAACTTCATAGGCTCCAGTGCCCCAAGAAAAAGAAACCAAAGTATTGAGAGAAACTCAGTATTTCAGTTGCCATTCCCATAGCGACACCCTCTACAACATGTACTTCAACAGGGGGCACATCTACAACAACAACAATCACAATAGAAACAAAATCTACTGATTCAACAAAACAATTGTCAAAGGCCATGGGAGACTTATCTTTAAAGGAACAAGAAATTGAAAAACTCAAGATGCAAATCCAAAAGATTCAAGAACAGAAAATCAAGTCTGATAATGCATATTTGGCCGAGATTCAAAATAATTATAAGTTAACTCAGCGATTAGAAGTTTATGAGAATGAATATTTAATTGCATAAACTATTTCTTAAGCCAAAGAAAATATCTGGATTGATATTAATGCATCAGTGACTAAGTTATGGCCTTCTATTGAAATTATTTTTGAACAAGAAGCTTTATTACAGAGATCAAAAGAAGCAGTGGTAGAAAGGAAAGAAGACCTGGACCACAAACCAGGAGATGCCACAAGGATAATTAAAGTCCTAAATTCCAAAACAAAGGATGAGCTTGAAGAATTCAGCATTGAAGACAGAACTGAATCTGTCTTGGAGGTAAGAAATGTTTTAACCAAGAGGAATTTGATGTTATAGCTTGAGAATAAGTGCCAGAATTTAGAGGTCCAGATCAAAAAATTTCACAGGAAATTCAATGCTCTACATGAGAAGGGACTTAGAGGTTTTCAGGATATAGGTGGAAAATTGATTCCAATTGAAGATTATCAATACGAGTTACATGAGATATGAGTGGACAAGACAATGTTTTCCTAAATCAGAGGAATTATAACTGGAAAATATTTCATCAAAATTTAATTCATGATTTTCTAATTCAACATGAAATTAAGCATTTGTTTCTAACTAGACCTAGTTTTGAAAAATATATTGAAACTGATGAGTCATACAAAAAATTGTTAAATTTTTCTATCCCTAATGAAAAGAAATGGGATAAATTATGTTAGCTCATCAAATAAAACATTGTTTTCTTGATGGGGCCTGACCCAGGTTTGAAGTTAATTAGCCAAAAAAATTCCTACACTACTGGCCCTTTTGGCAACAGCCTACGGAGCACAGATAGAGGTCTCGCCCGAACCAGTATGGGGGGATGTTGGAACCAAGTTTCTACACCCTGGAGATGTTTGAGGGGTCGATTTAGTCCAACTATGAATAGCTTCGCGCAAGTCATTTCATGCACTGTCTTGACCTGTGAGACCTTCGTGATCTGTTACAATCACCTTCATGCAACTCTAACTAGGGGCTGAGGTGATTTCGCATTGCTAAGGCAGCGATCTGCGCTATTTCCCTAAGTTACACCACGTATCTTACTTATCTTCTTCCTAATGTTTGTTAACTTCACGTAAATAGATACTTTATCTTATATTCACTTAATCAACACAATCATATATGTTCATGCACCATATAACCAGTAAACTTGCAATTCATACCCAGTATAATCAATGCATAAAAACAAGAAATAGATACAAAAAATTGATATGAAAACTTCTCTTTATTAATGCTTCAATGATTATAGACTCGACTCACCATGCGCACTCAACTGTAGGGTTCTGTGCACTTCGTTGTAGACTACTAGGCCTCTGTGCACTCAGCTGCAAAGCCTTCTCTTACTCTACGACCCACAGACTCGACCTTACACTTTAGCTATGACTCAATTCTTCATCCTTCTATCATGAGTTCATTACGTCATTTACAACTTAGAGCCTCACTCCATTTATACAATCCCATGGTCCGCAGACCATGGGTAGATCTCTAAAGCCGACATTACATTACAAAACTGAGGGTGGACAACCCTATGACTCATTTACAATCTTCATGCTTCGTGCTTGCAAAATGTGGAGTCTTTTCATCGGATTTAGTCAAAATCTAGGCTCTAAGCCCCAAAACCTTCCTTAGGGGATCCCACACCCAACAGGCCCCCAACACAAACATCGTGACTCACCCTCAAGTCACTCTATCAGTGTTGAGATCTTCGCATGAAGACCACCCAACTCTTCTTGTACTGCTGCAAGATCAGCAGTGCACTGAGCGATTGCTTGGTGCACTTCCTGTGACTAGTCAGATGGTCGGGCCACCTGTGTATGGCTTCAACCGACTACCGTTTACTTTTCCTGGGAAGAGTTCACCATTTAGTTTCACCGACTACACTGTGCCACCATTTTTGATTTCCTTAATAACATACGGTCCCATCCAATGAATTTGGAGCTTCCTTGGGAATTTATCAAACTTGCTGTCATATAACATCACCAAATCATTCACCTTAAAAGTGCGCAACTTGATATGTCGATCATGCTACGCATTTTTGTGCTACTTTTGTACCTACTGATGGAATCCATCCAAAAACTATTCCTCTTCGAGTTCCTCCAGCTGCACGAGCCTCTCCTCTAGGGATCCGTGGTCCATCATACCTGTGAGTGTTTCTATGCGCAGACTAGGCATGATATACTTCATCGGCATTACGGCTTCCACTCCATAAACCAGCCTAAAAGGCATATGTCCCGTCAGTTTCTTGCATGTTGTCCTATAAGCCCATAATACTGCGGGTACGCATAGATCCCAATCACTTCATTGCACATTGCATACTTTCGTAAATGTGGTCTCCAATACTTTGTTAAACGCCTCTACTATCTCGTTAGCCTGTGGGTGATATGGTGTGTTTTTTTGATGATACACCTGAAACTCTTCCGTCAGCGCGCTGATCGTTTCATTCAAGAAATGTTTACCGCGATTTCTCATCAAGATCTTCGGAAAACCGAATCATGTCAGGACATGTTCAAACAGAAAATTCACGATTGTTGTGGCCGTGCAATCTTTTACTGGTTGTGATTCTTCCCAACGTGTCAGGTATTCTATCGCAGTAATAATGTATCTCACGCCTATCTTTCCTTGTGGTTTGATAGGTCCTAGAAAGTTGATCACACACTTTTAAAAGGGCTGCAACATTGTTTGTGGATTCAAAGGCATCTTGTCCCTTCGTGATGGCTTACCCGTTCTTTGACATACATCACATGCCTTACAATGTGCTTTTGAATCCTGATGAAGGGTCAGCTGCTATAACCCTGCACGGAGAATCTTCTGCACGATTGCTTTCCCTGCATAATGGCCTTCCATGGGGCCCCCATGAGCATCCAAAAGGATGCTACTTCATCCAAACTCTGGTACATATTTTCGCAGTATCTTATCATTCTCCATCTTGTATAGCTGCCCCGCAATGACAAAAAAATCTGCCATGTGCACCACTAGTTCCTTCTTCTGCTGGACAGAGTAACCTTCCGACGCAGTTACAGTTGTTATAAAGTGAATTATATCTTCAAAATGTCCATCCGCTATCCGCATAGAAAAAATTTGCGCGTCAGGTAGTCCTTCCTCCAAACTAGTAGGTTCCTCCCCTGTCTCAATGCGCAACAAGTGATCTGGTCCCGCGTTCAATTGTCTAGGCTTCACAACAACTTCAAAATCATATTCTTAGAACAATAAAATCCACATACATATGTGCCCCCCCAACACAGGTTTATTAACCAAGTATTTCAATGCGAAATGATCTGTATACATCTTGAAGTGTCCCCCTAGCAAGTAGTGCCCATATTTCTGGAGCACATACACCATAGCCAGTCCTTCCCGTTCAGTGGTGGAATAGTTCTTTTTTGCTTTAGATATTCAGCGACTTGCAAATGCGATAGGGGGATCCAAGCCTTCTCCACCATCTTGTGTGAGTACTGCCCCTAGTGCTATACAAAATGCATCAACATGAACATGAAATGCTTTCTTCCAGTTCGAGAAGAGAAGAATCGACGCAATAACCATCTTCTCCTTCAATATATCTAGGATTTTCTTATAGTCATCGTCCCAACAGAATGTGAGATCCTTTTTTAGTAGTTTCTCCATCAACATGGTAATTAGGACATAACTCTTGATAAACTTTCTTTAGCACCCAGTATGTCCCAAGGTAGCGCGTAGCTATTTCACACTGTGTGGTGCTTCCAAATTCTGAATCACCACAATTTTCATAGGGTCTACCATTAGCCCTTGTTTAAAAACCACATGTCCCAACAGGTTCCCAAAAGGAATGAGGAACATACATTTCCTGAGGTTGAGTGCAATTTGGAATCTTTGGCATGTATCCAACATCAAGCATAGGTTCGCTACATGGCACTTAACCAACCCAAATATAGTCTAGTCATCAAAATAGTCCTCCAAGAACTTATGAATATATTCCTTGAACGCCGCAACAACTACGCACAAAAAGACAGTCGATGTGTTCTTCAATCTAAACAACATGACAATGTATTGAAAGCAACCCCACTTCATCGCGAAGGTTGTCTTTCACCTATCCTCTGGCGCGATTCTGATATGGTAGTATCCCGAGAACCCATCAGTGAAAGAATATGCTTCTTGACCGCCTACATTGTCCAACACCTCATCTGTGAATGGAGTTGGGAATGGATCATGTACACACGCATCATTCAACTTTCTGAGATGCACACATATTCTTATTTTGTCCTTCTAACTCTTTTCTTGTACCACCATTGGAATTACCCAATTGGATTCCTCTACAGGCTCAATAATGCCTGCCGCTATCTAATTCTACGCGGACCTTCTGCTTGTATTTCGGGTTTAAGCGATATGGTCTCTGCTTAACTGGCTTCACGTCGGGTTTTAGCGTAATCTTCACTACCCCTAAATCTCTGATTATTCCTTTTAGATCCGTAAACTTGGTCAAGAATAAATCTTTATATTTGCGGAGTAGTTCAGCGACCTTATCCACCATCGTGTCATCCCAGTAGTCCCCAATATTCATGAATTTAGGTTCCGCCTCTGTACCAATATTTACCTGCTTAGTCTTTATAGGCGTGGCTATGTTAGGGTTCTCGATTTGTGGTCCTTGAACCTCGTACTAGCCTTCTGTCCCTGGAATATCAATGTTCCTAGGATCTTCATACTCTTCCTCAGTAGTTACATTATAACACTCCAGCGCGCAACTTAACTGAGCATCCCATTCAGGCTTAATCAACTCTACTAGCTCCAGTGGAATCCCAAAGATGGCTACTTTTACTTCTTGTAGCACTACATCAATACTATCCCATCCATCCTCAAAATTGAAAGTCATCACGAACCCTTTACGTAGAACAGTCCATTCACTTGACCCACGGCGGAGCTCTGTTTCTATATACTAGTTCATTGGTATAACATCCAGGGTGTGCCGGAACAGGTGCACCCACTCAGGTTGTGGATTTTCCCAAAGGCCTGCGTCCACTTAGCCAGATGCGAGCACGGATCATCCTACCCATTGTATTTATCTACCAATCACATTCTAGGCTTCCCAAACCATGTGCGCATCATCCTCCAAAATGCGCGCCAGTCTTCAAAGCTTCCTTTGTGGGTACCCCACCATCTCGCAGGCATAGCACGCAGTACCCAATTAAAGGCTTAGAAGCATTGATTTTCCAGCACCTCCCTTTCAAATCTATCCAAGAAGGCATCTACCTCACTTAACCCATCATACGTAGGCAGATCTCTAACTTCTATCGATACGCAACACAGTGATCTTTCCATCATATTACAATTAAGCATGGTTACCTCGTGTAACCAATTCTACCATTGCTCTATCTCCTCATCCAAATCTGAAGTATAGGAGCTTTCATGCTCCCATGAAATTCATCCATCCGCGGTGGGATTTACCCAGTCTTGCTCTCGCGCAGTTATCTTGTAGATGTAGTCCAAATCATCGTCACTTTCATAGTCATGCACCGGCTCTGTATAGCGTGATCCCTCAGCAGGGTCCAAGGGTATGACTATGCACAGAGACTTCTTCTCAAAAATCATCTTGCGTTTCCTCAGATTAATCACCCCATTCATGTCAGTGGCCCAATCAATTCCTAAGAGCACAGGGTAGGGATTGTTGTCATCAACAATATCTATAACCTCAAAGTCTGCTAGCATGCTCGCTCCCTCAATATCCACAATGATTCCCTACAATCACCCTAGGGGTATTATATTCTTTTGGTTCACCATTTGTAGTTGAATAGGAGACTATTGCAGCATAGGCCTCCCCATGTGCTCCCATGTCTACTTTGGCAGAACATTTGCATCTGATCCTAAATCCAGAATTACTTGGTCCATTTTATATTCTCCAATCTGCGCGGTTAACCTCATTTCTCTCCCTATCCTAGTCTTATGCTTTCAAATATTTCGAACTACATGCGGTTCTCTTTGCACGGTCCCAACACATATGTTAATGAGTTCCTGTAATCCCTTTACATCCTTACTATCACGCAGTAACTTCATACATATTTCTGAGAACATTATGAGAATAGATGGGTCGATCTCCAGCTCCGGTCTATCTTTGCTCCCTGAAGTGGAGGCATTAGCGAAGCTCTTCTTAGGTTCCATAAAGGTTTCTCGAGCGTGCTCCAAATCAAACTCCGCTTCTTTCATCGGAACTTTGCGAACCCAAGTACTATCAACGTAGCACTCCCTTGTCCTGTATCCTAGCTATCAACTTAGGACAATCTTCCATCTCATGATCAAACAAGGTACAATACAGACATGATGGACGCATTGGTTTTGTACAATCACGGTCATAATGTCCTAGTCCTCTGCAATTATAGCATATCAATTATCTAAAACCTCTTCCAGGTCCTCCTCCACCTTGGCCTCGTCCGTGCCCCTGAAACCCAGTTCGCGCCATCCCTGCACTCTGGTCTAGGGGACGCATTTCGGCCTGAACTATGTAGATGGGATTCCTATCCATCATCAGTTTATAGCTTCTACAAGTGCACTCGTCATGTCCCACTGATCTACAAAAATTACAGAACGACTGTTGCAAATTCTGCGTGTACTTATGTAATAAATGATAGTTGTCTGTAGCATGATTTGCTCCTATTTGGCAAATCACACACCAAAAGCAGGTGCTGCGCTAGGTCCTGCTTGTGCTTCAGGTCTTAACAACATCGGTCCTCCTCCCACAAGGTAATTTGTGAACATTGGGCAGTGGTCCTTATCATGACCCTGACCCTTTCATTTTACGCAGCACACATCTTTGTGCACTTTTGATCGAGTTGTCCTATCTTGTTTCAAACTCTGCATCTCAAGGCATAATTTTTCTAGTTGCGTGTGGATCTGCTGAGCTCCCAAGTTAGAATCCTGCATCTGGATCTCATGCAGTCTCATCACGATCTCTAAGGCCTCTGCCTGAGTCGTTAACTTCTATTGTGATAGCATGCTCCTCAAATGTGGCATTGTGACGCTACAAACCATTCGCGGTGCTGTCCACCCGTCAAATTCATATTAGCTTCGCAAATCATACACTTCAGCCTCTGATCCAACTCATAAGGAGTATTTTCTGGTAGCATCGTGATCTCTTTTAACCCAATGATCGACTGCGCTTCTAACTTCGGCCTGCTAAATTCCTTATTTAGCATACTTTGGATATCTACGACTCCCGCATTCGGATTATCATTTGAGTGCTTAATGTACCAGGTCACCGCACGATCCTGTAGGGCGCTAATCAATGTTTCTTTCTTGATATTATCATCTGTAACTCCCTGCGCTTCCTATACGGATTTTACAATGAACCAAAATTGGTATGTATCTTCATTCCCCAATCCCTTGAACACAAGAAACTTTATCATGCTTGCCATAATGAAATGCGGTGGTGGAGGTGGTACAGGTGAAGATGGAGGTGATGATGGTGAAGCTGGTGGTGGTGTGGGTGGGGGTGGTATGTGAAAAATTCTTTGCCTTATCAAATGGATCGCACTTCGTGGCGAAACCTTCATGAGATCTTCCTCTTCCCCTTGCAGAGGTGAAATCAAGGGGCTATTCTCTAGTCCCTTGCTTCCTTCGTTCTTGTAGGTTTTCCCACTTCGCGTAGCCCTGAACATCAGTGTAACTACACAATCTATTTTTTGCACAATAACATTTTAATCCAAGTATTCAAAGACTTTACGTACTTACCTCGTAGTCCTTTGAGAAAGTGTCACTCTGCCTCACTATAGCTAACTGACATGTCTACTGCAAATTCAGTGATGAATCCTCCTATAATCCAATCGAGCTAGTGATCAACAACGGGCATGATCTTATCCTCTGATGTTTCCAATCTACGCACCAACTCTGGGGTCCACACAATATGACTGTCGAGCTTCTACCTTCCTTAGCTATCTACTATATTCGCGATCCACTCGTACAACTCAGTAGGGAAAGACACGAAAAAGATTTTGTGGATCTCTATGTATAGGTAGCAGTGTAACCACTCTTCCTTTGATAGTCGCGGATTCCTATTCTCCTGTGCTGCAAACTCGTGAATTCTCCTATCCAACCAACCTTCAATTTCCTTTTTAGTTGGATTCCAATGATATGACATCAGACATCTCTATGCAGATTCTGGTCATGGTAATTGAACCATTTGTTTGCTTGATGGTGCCTGACCCAGGTTCGGAGTTAATTAGCCAAAAAAATCCCTACACTACCGGCCCTTTCAACAACAACCCGTGGAGCGTGGACTAAGGTCTCACCTGAAGCAGTATGGGGGGATGTTGGAACCATGTTTCTGCACCCTCGAGATGCCTGAGGGGTCGATTTAGTCCAACTGCGAATAGCTTCGCACAGGTCACTTCACGCACTGTCTTGACCCACGAGACCTTTGTGATCTATTACAATCACCTTCGTGTAGCCCTAACCAGGGGTTGAGGTGATTTCGTGCTGCTAAGTCAGCGATCTGCACTATTTCCCCAAGTTACACTACATATCTTACTTATCTTCTTCCTAATGTTAGTTAACTTTGCGTAAACAAATACTTTATCCTATATTCACTTAATCAACACAATCATATATGTTCACGCACCATATAATCAGTAAACTTGCAATTCATACCCAATATACTCAATGCATAAAAATAGGAAATAGATACATAGAATTGAAATGAAAACTTCTCTTTATTAATGCTTCAATGGTTACAGACTCGACTCACCCTGCACACTTAGCTGCAGGGGTCCACACACTCAGCTGCAAACTACTAGGCCTATGCGCACTCAGCTGCAGAGCCTTCTCTTACTCTACAACCCACAGACTCGACCTTACACTTTAGCTATGACTCAATTCTTCATCCTTCTATCATGACTTCATTGTGTCATTTACAACTTAGAGCCTCACTCTATTTATAAAATCCCATGGTCCGTGGACCATGGGTAGATATCTAAAGTCGACATTATATTACAAAAATGAGGGTGGACAACCCTATGACTCATTTACAATCTTCGCGCTCCACACCGACAAAATGCAGAGTCTTTTCGTCGGATTTAGTCAAAATCTGGGCTTTAAGCCCCAAAACCTTCCTTGGGGGATCCCACACCCAACAAACATAATGCTAAATTTTAGGAGAAAACAACAGATAAGCATGAGAAGATAGTAGATTAACAAGGGTAGTGAACAAAAAAATACATTTCTATCTACAATCAACGACAACCCTCAAAATCTATGCAGATTGTTCAAATAAGTTCATATTTACTATTCTTCATTTCTATTTTGGTAATATCACAACTATTTTGGATGATAGTATATTTCGTAATAAATTTTAATTCAAGTCTAGATATGTTTGAGTCGAACTCTATAAGTATTTTGTAATTCAAAGAAGAAAGGGTTGAACCCTTGTGATGAACCAGTGGACATGCGTGTAACTTTCTAAGTTATTTTTGAAGTTAATAGAAGGATTCTAATTTCATTCTGAGAAGGTTTTGTATCTCAGTGAGTTGTTATGGTTATTCAATTATGTTTTCATTTTTTATTTTCTTTGCACATGTTCAAGGTAACATAGAAGTTTGTGTAAGATTAGATTGAATGTTAATCTCTCTTAAAGCTCCTGCAAAGTTATCATTATTAAAAGAGAATAATTAATTGAAACTGTTTGTCTTATTTAATTCCTCTAATTTTTTAAATTGTTTCCTTCTGTCATCTCTTGCACATGTACTCTTTGGCTATAGAAAACTTCTATACACATATGCTGCATATAAAAAATTAGATATTCATTATGAATGTTTAAGGAATTATATATATTCTTAAATTCTTCTTTCCAAATCGTTTTAAAGTGTAATTCTGTTAAGAATGAAGAATCAACCCTTTTGTTTGCTCATAAATATTTAGGATTTTTATTTGTTTAAAAGTTTAAAGGATTGGTCATCCATTCAAAATCCAAAACCTTATTTTAGATGCTTTGGCACAATTCCTTAGCCTAGAACTATCTACAAAGGATAACATCATATTGGCGTGATTTCTGGGGAATGAAGATTGAAGCTTGTTTCCCTGGGATATAGATTATACTTGCCTCTTAATGGTGAATAAGAGGTCAGTGGAATAAAATCCTTCGCCTAGTGACTCTAAATATTATATCTAGCTTCACGTAGGCATACTAGATCATAGTCATATCCAGAGCTTTTATCTCCTTTATCAGGTTAGAGTGCTTAGTTATAATTGCAGCTATTAGATGTAGGTTAGAAGCCTCTCTTTCTACTTCTGCCTCTATCCTATCTGAAGTACCTTCATAATCTCACCTTTTACAGTCAACTCCAATACCGGCTGAATTATCAGATCTTCCTCCAAAAGTTTTAGATCTCCTTTATAGAGGAATAGATCTTCAAACTGAAATTTTAGCCCATCAAATTGAGAATTTTGAACTTCCTTATTCCCATTTGGAACCTTCTGACAGTGAAGAAGATCCTAAAATTTCTCTTTCTGAGTTTAAACCACTTGATTTTAAATTTTCTTTTGTGCATACTTATCCATACACTTTTACTAAATATGAAGAGGAAATTAGTATTTATACTAATCCTCTAGCTTTTGAGGATCCTGAAAAGGTTTTACCTGAAGTTCAGAAGTTAGTTATTAATCCTCAATTCTTCCAGAAACCCAAACCTTCATTACCTCTTTCTTCTAGTAAATTTGTTTCTCCTAAAAGACAACTCCATCACAACATCAAATGGCTGGTATTCAACCAATTGTGGCAACATGTTATGCAACCTTAGTTCTTCCACCTGTAGCCCAACTTCATGCTTTTCTTGATGGGTATTTAAAACATTTACCTATATTTAATGGAGAGACAGGGCCATCTACTGAAGATCACTTAGTTGCATTCCTAGATTTTGTTGATAACATGAATATTGAACATGAACATGTCTACACAATACTTTTTGTTCAATCACTTGAAGGAAATGTTAGAATATGGTTCAAACAACTTCAAGCTGATTCCATTAATTCATGGGTTGAACTAGTCAAAATTTTCAAAAACCAATGGGGAACTAGTCAACTTTTAACAGAATTTGAAGACTTGAAAAGAAACCTTGGGGAACCTGTAGTTGATTTCATTAAGAGATTCAATAATTTATAATAAGATGCCCCCAGATTGCAAACCTCCAGTTACTGCTACAAAAGTTAGGTTTTCCAAAGAATTTGAAGATGACTTTGTTGTAATGCTTAGGGGAAGAAAATATGAAACTTTAGCAGACATGCAAACTAATGCAATCGAAGTTGAAGCTAATAGATTAGCATCTGCTAAACTGGAAGCTAAGGAATAAAAGGCTGAAAAGAGGATGAAAACTAGAGAAGAAGGTACCTCATCATAAAAAACTAAAGGTGAAGAACATAAAATTGATGAAATAACCTCTATACTTATAAATTTGTCTAATAAAATCTCAATAATGGAAACTCAGCCTAGAGTAACCCAACAAGTTGCAAACAAACCCCAAGTTCAATACAGAATACCTTTTCAACCTCAAAGTTTACAAAGATCAAACATTGATCAAAAAATTCAACCTCCCCTAATGATTGATGATCAAGATCCTGAAGAAATAGTTCTTATCAATACAAATGATATCAATTAGTTTGAATATTCATCATCACAAAATGCTATTGTTCCAATCACTGAAGATCAGTCTTTAATTCAAAATTAAGAAAATTCTCAAATTTCCAAGTATCAAGATTTTTTTGAATTAGATAGAAGGTATGACCTTAGACCAAGAACGGGACCTAGTAGACCAGTCCAAAAAGTTACATTTGATGAACCTCAAGTAAAATCAACTAAAATGCAAACATCATCAATTCAACTTTAGAATCAGTTACAAGAATAGAATATTGCTGAAAAATATGTTCCAATAGTTTTTCATGTTGAAAAAGAGTTAGAGAGAGTTAAAATTCCAATCCCTCTATCTAAACTTTCGAAAAATCTAGGTTACAAACATCAAGTTTCTAAATGGATTCAATCTTCAAGTGTTGATGCAGAGGGGGATGTCATTAGTTTATAGGATGAAAAACCTCAAGGTTTTTTTTTTTGTCCTAGTTCAGATATGATTTATGAAAGTTTACCTCCCTTTTATGTCACCTTGAAAATTCATGATTGCCTTTTATATAATTCCATGTTAGATTATGGTTCTTCCCATAATCTAATGCATAAACTAATCATGGACCAACTTCAATTGCAAATCACTAGGCCATATCATGATCTGTATACTTTTGATTCCAAGAAAGTTCCTTGCCTCCGGTTAATTAAGGATTTAGTTGGAACACTTGCTCAAATCCCTGTTAAGAGTGTAGTCTTGGACATTGTTGTTACATATACCCTCCACCCCAAAATTTGGAATGTTATTATCAAGATATTGTTGTTCCAAGTTAGGGGGAAGTCTGCAGATGGGCATGTCTTAAGCTACGAACCCAGTTTATGGAGGTGAACATCTAAGATTATACAAAGAAGTAAGATTCATCAATACAATTTGTAAAGAAAGTCAAGCAATTAATCATCCCATTTATGCAACTGATCAAGGTTTTGGATGCTTTAGTTTAGTTGCTAATGATCTTCCAAATCTTCAAATTAGAATTCAATAAATTGTCAGTACCCCTCAAATTTTAAACACTGAAATTTGGAAAATGTATTTTGATGGGGCATTTTCCAAAGATGGGGTTGGGGCTAGAATTGTACTCTTCTCTTGTGATAAGAAAAATATAACCCAATCTTTTGAATTAGACTTTGAGATCACAAATAATCTGGAAAAATGTGAAGCCACAATTTTATGATTGGATTTAGCTAAGAGTATGAAAGTTGAAAAATTGGTTGTATATGGTGATTCAGAAATGATTGTGAAACAAATCAGAAACCTTTGTCAAACTAAGCATCCTATTCTTAGAGCTTATAGGAATGAAGTTTGGAACTGTGTAGATAATTATTTTCAAGCCTTCAATATCACATCAATCCTGAGAGAAGAAAACATTCATGCTGATGCTTTGGAAATTTCTACTAGTTCTTTTAAAATACTCGATTCTTTGAAATTGCATTATCAAATTGAAGTAAAATATAGACCTTCCATTCCTGACAATCTGAAACACTGGTAGGTTTTTGAAGATAATGAATAGTTAAAAAACTTTTTACAAGCAATAGATGAATTTTCTTCTTTACATGTCGAAGAAGAACACATTAATGAAATCAAATCAAATGAGGATGATCAAAATTCACATTTAGAATAGAAAATTGTTGATAATGATATCATTCAATTATCAAATAATTACATTACAAAAGGATTAGGTCCCTTTGAAAAACTATTTGATCATAATGATGTCTCAAAAAATTCAATGTTAAATTTTCAACAACAAGATGTTCAGGACTATAATATTGGTACTTCTGAAGAAATCAGAAATGTCAAAATTTTAGCATTATTGCCTCAAGAAATCAAAGACAAATATATCAATCTTTTCAAACATTATATAGATGTATCTGCATGGTCGTATGAAGATGTGAAAACCTATGACACAATCACTATTGAGAATAAAATTCCTCTCGAACCAGAAGTTAAACCATTTCAGTAGAAATTAAGAAGAATAAATCCAGTCTTGCTTCAAATCATTGAGAAAGAAATTAAAAAGTTATTGGATGCAAAAATAATTGTTCCCATAAGATATTTCAAATGAATAGCCAACCTAGTACCTGTTAGGAAGAAAAATGGAGAAATAAGATTGCGTGTTGAATTTAGGAATATGAACAAATTGTCTTAAAAGATATTTATCCATTACCAAAAATGAACATGTTACTTCAGAGGGTTTCAGGTTCAAATAGAATTTCAATGTTAGATGGATTTTCTGGATATAACTAGATTCTGGTTAGTCTAGAAGACAAAGAAAAGACATCATTTACAACTCCATGGCATACATTTATGTATGCCAAGATGTCATTTGGTTTAATCAACGTTGGAGAAACATTTCAAAGAGAAATGGATTTCGCATTTGTTGGTAATATAAATAAATTCATTGTCATTTACCATGATGATTTAACTATATTTTCTAATTTTGATGATAAACACTTGAAACATTTGAGATTTTTTTTTTGAAAGATGCAGGAAATATGGGATTTCTTTTAATCCCAAAAAGTCATTTTTTGCAATGAAATAAAGAAAACTATTGGGTCTGAAAAGTCGATTTGTCAAAACCACCAAACCATACATGGCAACTCCATAATGAGTTTAGTACCCCACACTTTAAAACCATTAACCACCCCCGCTATGAAAACCACTTTTCCTTCTCGCCTCTACTTCCACCCTCGCTCATGCCCTGTCACTTCTCCTTCTGTTCTTTTCTCTTGCCAAATGACTAAATAACCGTTAGGTAATTAAATTCCTCCCGCCAAACAACTATATGACCATTAACCAATAATCCTTCCTGCCAATGTCTAGTTTATTAATTAGACGCGCCTAAAATGGTTATAATATATTAATTCATTTAAACCTCCTCTTTTAAAAACCTTTCTACCCTACATACGCCTCTTCAACAATTCTTCTTTCAACAACATAAGTGTGGCCCCAAATCTTACAATCGCACAACCATCTTCCTATGCCAGTAATTCTCCACCCTAGCTGGTAATTTTTTGTTTACAATGTCTTCACACAAAGGAAAGTCTAAATTAGTTGTAGAAAGCCCTACATTTCCCTATGTCATTAACCTAGATAAGCTCCCTCTTGTCGATACCCAATATAAATCTGAGAGACCCAGTGTGTGTTCGATCTATATGAACTCCATAACTGGGCAAACTAGAAATTCCGAGATGTTAGTGACGAATTGAATATCTGGGAATTTTTCTTGTCCCAATTTTCCTTTCCCCAAACTCATATATTCCTAGAATTTGTCACCTGGTGCCATCTCAGGTATCATCCAAGTCAGAGGGTTGTAATTACCCAAAGCAATGAAGTTTTATTTGCCATTACAACTGAATCCATATGCCAAGCACTCCAAATGAATTTCCAAGCTCCTCTGCACCCTTTTGCTAATGATTCCTTCATGGAGATCTATCAGAAACTTACATTTCTCAAGTGAGCTCGTATATTTGAGTCATTCCTACCTAAAAATTCTGAATTTCCTAGAACTAATCCACCCTATTCCACTTCAATTTTTCCAGAAATGTGAAGGTAGGTTATTTCCATGGTCACATTTTTTTTTATGTTATCCTACCTATTAGTGGGAAAATGAAGTGATACTGGGATTTTTGTCAGTTTTCTCTGTAGGTAATAAGCCTTCATTGATTTTTAATTATAGTCAATTTCTGTCAAATATCAGTCATGATATATTTCTAAAGTTTTCTGCTGAAGGTTCATTCAAACATCAATCAGTTCTTGTATATTTGCTACTATTTCATCAAGCAAAGTTAAAAATTCCCATTGCAGAAGTTAGATGCACAAAGAAAACCTCAATCGGTCATTCACTGGGTTTCCTTGGTAAAGAAGAATATACAAGAGTACTCCTTCACTGAATCTGTAAACAAATTTTTGCATAGGTCCTTATGTCTTCTCAACAAGTGATGGAATACCAAGGATTTCACCTGAAATCAAAAGAATTCTGCACCTTACTAGACTTACACTTAGATCAGAATATATGGTTGTGAAATCCCTCCCTACAAGTTACATGTTGTGACAATAAGGATCTTTTCCTTAGAATACATAAGGAAAATGATGAATATGGATGATTTGTATTTTGTATCTAGGAAGAAGAAAGAATAATTCAAGTCGAAGGCACAAATTAGCCCTTTCATTGTTAATACTGGAGCAACAGTGAAGGAGGAAGAAAATTCGTTAAAGCAGATGAATTTCAAGTTGAGTTTTACTTGGTCCTATGATCCCTTGGGAATTATTTCAAGGTTGAGAGTTGAATAGAAAACAACACCTTATGCACATACAACTAGGCCAAAGATAAAACAATATGTAAATCAAGAATAATGGTAGGAAAATATATTACAGGAAGTTGAGGAACAAATTGTTAGTTAGATAACTTCATAGGCTCCAGTGCCCCAAGAAAAAGAAACCAAAATATTGAGAGAAAGTCTATCTCCCACAGAGTCAGAAACTCAAGCTATAGGTTTCACAGTTTTCAAAACAAGAAAGAAAACAAACACTCAGGAAGAGTCCTCAGAAGGAAAGAATTCATACGAGTAGGCTACAATAGTGCTATCAATATTCCCTACTACTTCCTTTCCACAAATTGAAGGGATGACAACAGATTCTCCTTTTTCATCTATCTCTCTAGATAAAACGCAACAAAATATTTTTGCTAGATACAGAGAAATAAAAAGGAAGAATAAAGAATTAAAGGCCACTACTTATTTTGAATTTTGGAAACAATATTCGACTACCTAGCATATACTTTCACTGCACTTAATACTAAAAAGGGATAGTTTTAATTAGCCTTCTTAGAACCTAAAGTTCGAGTCCCCAAAAGTGCAAAAGATTTTAAAAAATCCATTTTTGCTTTTGATACTAAGAAAATTCATGCAATTTATCAAATTGACCTTCATAAAGAAGAAAGTGAAATGATATATTCTACATTGACAAGTTCAGCAATGGCAACCTATAAACTACAAGATTCCTTGAACAATATTCACACATAGCTAAAAATGGAGAGAATGTCATCCTTAGCTAAAGATACCAGAATCAAAGCACTTGAAGATTTGGTGATCAAACTAGGATATGATCCTAGTGATATCAAAGCAACAGAAGAGATGATAAAGAATAAAAATTCTGACATTCAAGCATTGAGGAAGCAACTTAAACTTCCTACTACATAGCATCCATAAGCTAAGGAAGTAGGTCAACTAGAAAAGGAAAAAGAAAATATGTTCAAGTTGATAGTTGAACAAAATGTTCAAATTTAGAAGATGGAAGATGACATGGAAACACTCTTGAAAGAAAAAGAGCAAAAACTCAGTATTTCAGTTGCCATTCCCATAGGGACACCTTCTACAACATGTACTTCAACAGGGGGCACATCTACAACAACAACAATCACAATAGAAACACAATCTACTGATTCAACAAAACAATTGTCAAAGGCCATGGGAGACTTATCTTTAAAGGATCAAGAAATTGAAAAACTCAAGATGCAACTCCAAAAGATTCAAGAACAGAAAATCAAGTCTGATAATGCATATTTGGCTGAGATTCAAAATAATTATAAGTTAACTCAGCAATTAGAAGTTTATGAGAATGAATATTTAATTGCACAAACTATTTCTTAAGCCAAAGAAAATATCTGGATTGATATTAATGCATCAGTGACTAAGTTATGGCCTTCTATTGAAATTATTTTTGAACAAGAAGATTTATTATAGAGATCAAAAGAAGCAGTGGTAGAAAGGAAAGAAGACCTGGACCACAAACCAGGAGATGCCACAAGGATAATTAAAGTCCTAAATTCCAAAACAAAGGATGAGCTTGAAGAATTCAGCATTGAAGACATAACTGAATCTGTCTTGGAGGTAAGAAATGTTTTAACCAAGAGGAATTTGATGTTATAGCTTGAGAATAAGTGCCAGAATTTAGAGGTCCAGATCAAAAAATTTCATAGGAAATTCAATGCTCTACATGAGAAGGGACTCAGAGGTTTTCAGGATATAGGTGGAAAATTGATTCCGATTGAATATTATCAATACGAGTTACATGAGATATGAGTGGACAAGACAATGTTTTCCTAAATCAGAGGAATTATAACTGGAAAATATTTCATCAAAATTTAATTCATGATTTTCTAATTCAACATGAAATTAAGCATTTGTTTCTAACTAGACCTAGTTTTGAAAAATATATTGAAACTGATGAGTCATACAAAAAATTGTTAAATTTTTCTATCCCTAATGAAAAGAAATGGGATAAATTATGTTAGCTCATCAAATAAAACATTGTTGGCTTGATGGGGCCTGACCCAGGTTTGAAGTTAATTAGCCAAACAAATTCCTACACTACTGGCCCTTTTGGCAACAACCTACGGAGCACAGACTGGGGTCTCGCCCGAACCAGTATGGGGGGATGTTGGAACCAAGTTTCTACACCCTGGAGATGTTTGAGGGGTCGATTTAGTCCAACTATGAATAGCTTCGCGCAAGTCATTTCATGCACTGTCTTGACCTGTGAGACCTTCGTGATCTGTTACAATCACCTTCATCCAACTCTAACTAGGGGCTGAGGTGATTTCGTGTTGCTAAGGTAGCGATCTGCGCTATTTCCCTAAGTTACACCACGTATCTTACTTATCTTCTTCCTAATGTTTGTTAACTTCACGTAAATAGATACTTTATCTTATATTCACTTAATCAGCACAATCATATATGTTCGTGCACCATATAACCAGTAAACTTGCAATTCATACCCAGTATAATCAATGCATAAAAACAAGAAATAGATACAAAAAATTGATATGAAAACTTATCTTTATTAATGCTTGAATGATTATAGACTCGACTCACCATGCGCACTCAACTGTAGGGTTCTGTGCATTTCGTTGTAGACTACTAGGCCTCTGTGCACTCAGCTGCAAAGCCTTCTCTTACTCTACGACCCACAGACTCGACCTTACACTTTAGCTATGACTCAATTCTTCATCCTTCTATCATGAGTTCATTATGTCATTTACAACTTAGAGCCTCACTCCATTTATACAATCCCATGGTCCGCAAACCATGGGTAGATCTCTAAAGCCGACATTACATTACAAAACTAAGGGTGGACAACCCTATGACTCATTTACAATCTTCGTGCTTCGTGCTTGCAACATGTGGAGTCTTTTCATCGGATTTAGTCAAAATCTAGGCTCTAAGCCCCAAAACCTTCCTTGGGGGATCCCACGCCCAACAGGCCCCCAACACAAACATCGTGACTCACCCTCAAGTCACTCTATCAGTGTTGAGATCTTCGCACGAAGACCACCCAACTCTTCCTGTACTGCTGCAAGATCAGCAGTGCACTGAGCGATTGCCTGGTGCACCTCCTGTGACTAGTCAGATGGTCGGGCCACCTGTGTATGGCTTCAACCGACTACCGTTTACTTTTCCTGGGAAGAGTTCACCATTTAGTTTCACCGACTACACTGTGCCACCATTTGTGATTTCCTTAATAACATACGGTCCCATCTAATGAATTTGGAGCTTCCTTGGGAATTTATCAAACTTGCTATCATATAACATCACCAAATCATTCACCTTAAAAGTGCGCAACTTGATATGTCGATCATGCTACGCATTTTTGTGCTACTTTTTTACCTACTGATGGAATCCATCCAAAAACTATTCCTCTTCGAGTTCCTCCAGCTGCACGAGCCTCTCCTCTAGGGATCCGTGGTCCATCATACCTGTGAGTGTTTCTATGCGTAGACTAGGCATGATATACTTCATCGGCATTACGGCTTCCACTCCATAAACCAGCCTAAAAGGCATATGTCCCGTTAGTTTCTTGCATGTTGTCCTATAAGCCCATAATACTGCGGGTACGCATAGGTCCCAATCACTTCATTGCACATTGCATACTTTCGTAAATGTGGTCTCCAATACTTTGTTAAACGCCTCTACTATCTTGTTAGCCTGTGGGTGATATGGTGTGATTTTTTGACGATACACCTGAAACTCTTCCGTCAGCGCGCTGATCGTTTCATTCAAGAAATGTTTACCGCGATTGCTCATCAAGATCTTCGGACAACCGAATCATGTCAGGACATGTTCAAACAGAAAATTCATGATTGTTGTGGCCGTGCAATCTTTTACTGGTTGTGATTCTTCCCAACGTGTCAGGTATTCTGTCGCAGTAATAATGTATCTCATGCCTATCTTTCCTTGTGGTTTGATAGGTCCTAGAAAGTTGATCGCACACTTTTAAAAGGGCTGCAACATTGTTTGTGGATTCAAAGGCATCTTGTCCCTTCGTGATGGCTTACCTGTTCTTTGACATACATCACATGCCTTACAATGTGCTTTTGAATCCTGATGAAGGGTCAGCCGCTATAACCTTGCACGGAGAATCTTCTGCATGATTGCTTTCCCTGCATAATGGCCTTCCATGGGGCCCCCATGAGCATCCAAAAGGATGTTACTTCATCCAAACTCTGGTACATAATTTCGCAGTATCTTATCATTCTCCATCTTGTATAGCTACCCCGCAATGACAAAAAAATCTGCCATGTGCACCACTAGTTCCTTCTTCTGCTGGACAGAGTAACCTTCTGACGCAGTTACAGTTGTTATAAAGTGAATTATATCTTCAAAATGTCCATCTGCTATCCGCATAGAAAAAATTTGCGCGTCAGGTAGTCCTTCCTCCAAACTAGTAGGTTCCTCCCCTGTCTCAATGCGCAACAAGTGATCTGGTCTCGTGTTCAATTGTCCAGGCTTCACAACAACTTCAAAATCATATTCTTGGAACAATAAAATCCACATACATATGTGCCCCCCCAACACAGGTTTATTAACCAAGTATTTCAATGCGAAATGATCTGTATACATCTTGAAGTGTCCCCCTAGCAAGTAGTGCCCATATTTCTGGAGCACATACACCATAGCCAGTCCTTCCCGTTCAGTGGTGGAATAGTTCTTTTTTTCTTTAGATATTCAGTGACTTGCAAACGCGATAGGGGGATCCAAGCCTTCTCCACCATCTTGTGTGAGTACTGCCCCTAGTGCTATACAAAATGCATCAACATGAACATGAAATGCTTTCTTCCAGTTCGAGAAGAGAAGAATCGACGCAATAACCATCTTCTCCTTCAATATATCTAGGATTTTCTTATAGTCATCATCCCAACAGAATGTGACATCCTTTTTCAGTAGTTTCTCCATCAACATGGTAATTAGGACATAACTCTTGATAAACTTTCTTTAGCACCCAGTATGTCCCAAGGTAGCGCGTAGCTGTTTCACACTGTGTGGTGCTTCCAAATTCTGAATCACCACAATTTTCATAGGGTCTACCATTAGCCCTTGTTTACAAACCACATGTCCCAACAGGTTCCCAAAAGGAACGAGGAACATACATTTCCTGAGGTTGAGTGCGATTTGGTATCTTCGGCATGTATCCAACATCAAGCATAGGTTCGCTACATGGCACTTGACCAGCCCAAATACAGTCTAGTCATCAAAATAGTCCTCCAAGAACTTATGAATATATTCCTTGAACGCTGCAACAACTATGCACAATAAGACAGTCGATGTGTTCTTCAGTCTAAACAACATGACAGTGTATTGAAAGCAACCCCACTTCATCGTGAAGGTTGTCTTTCTCCTATCCTCTGGCGCGATTCTGATATGGTAGTATCCCGAGAACCCATCAGTGAAAGAATATGCTTCTTGACCGCCTACATTGTCCAACACCTCATCTGTGAACGGAGTTGGGAATGGATCATGTACACACGCATCATTCAACTTTCTGAGATCCACACATATTCTTATTTTGTCCTTCTAACTCTTTTCTTGTACAACCATTGGAATTACCCAATTGGATTCCTCTACAGGCTCAATAATGCCTGCCGCAAGCATCTTATCTAATTCTACGCGGACCTTCTGCTTGTATTTCAGGTTTAAGCGATATGGTCTCTGCTTAACTGGCTTCACGTCGGGTTTTAGCGTAATCTTCACTACCCCTAAATCTCCGATTATTCCTTTTAGATCCGTAAACTTGGTCAAGAATAAATCTTTATATTTGCGGAGTAGTTCAGCGACCTTATCCACCATCGTGTCATCCTAGTAGTCCCCAATCTTCATGAATTTAGGTTCCGCCTCTGTACCAATATTTACCTGCTTAGTCTTTATAGGCGTGGTTATGTTAGGGTTCTCGATTTGTGGTCCTTGAACCTCGTGCTGGCCTTCTGTCCCTGGAATATCAATGTTCCTAGGATCTTCATCCTCTTCCTCAGTAGTTACATTATAACACTCCAGCGCGCAACTTAACTGAGCATCCCATTCAGGCTTAATCAACTCTACTGGCTCCAGTGGAATCCCAAAGATGGCTACTTTTACTTCTTGTAGCACTACATCAATACTATCCCATCCATCCTCAAAATTGAAAGTCATCATGAACCCTTTACGTAGAACATCCCATTCACTTGACCCATGGTGGAGCTCTATTTCTATATACTAGTTCATTGGTATAACATCCAGGGTGTGCCGGAACAGGTGCACCCACTCAAGTTGTGGATTTTCCCAAAGGCCTGCGTCCACTTAGCCAGATGCGAGCACAGATCATCCTACCCATTGTATTTATCTGCCAATCACATTCTAGGCTTCCCAAACCATGTGCGCATCATCCTCCAAAATGCGCGCCAGTCTTCAAAGCTTCCTTTGTGGGTACCCCACCATCTCGTAGGCACAGCACGCAGTACCCAATTCAAGGCTTGGAAGCATTGATTTTCCAGCACCTCCCTTTCAAATCTATCCAAGAAGGCATCTACCTCACTTAACCCATCATACGTAGGCAGAACTCTAACTTCTATCGATACGCAACACAGTGATCTTTCCATCATATTGAAATTAAGCATGGTTACCTCGTGTAACCAATTCTACCATTGCTCTATCTCCTCATCCAAATCTGAAGTATAGGAGCTTTCACGCTCCCATGAAATTCATCTATCCGCGGTGGGATTTGCCCAGTCTTGCTCTCGCGCAGTTATCTAGATGTACTCCAAATCATCGTCACTTTCATAGTCACGCACCGGCTCTGTATAGCATGATCCCTCAGCAGGGTCCAAGGGTATGACTATGCACAGAGACTTCTTCTCAAAAATCATCTTGTGCTTCTTCAGATTAATCACCCCATTCATGTCAGTGGCCCAATCAATTCCTAAGAGCACAGGGTAGGGATTGTTGTCATCAACAATATCTATCACCTCAAAGTCTGCTAGCATGCTCGCTCCCTCAATATCCACAATGATTCCCTACAATCACCCTAGGGGTATTATATTCTTTTGGTTCACCATTCACAGTTGAATAGGAGACTATTGCAGCGTAGGCCTCCCCATGTGCTCCCATGTCTACTTTGGCAGAACATTCGCATCTGATCCTAAATCCAGAATTACTTGGTCCATTTTATATTCTCCAATCTGCGCGGTTAACCTCATTTCTCTCCCTATCCTAGTCTTATGCTTTCAAATCTTTTGAACTACGTGCGGTTCTCTTTGCACGGTCCCAACACATATGTTAATGAGTTCCTGTAATCCCTTTACATCCTTACTATCACGCAGTAACTTCATACATATTTCTAGGAACATTATGAGCATAGATGGGTCGATCTCCAGCTCCGGTCTATCTTTGCTCCCTGAAGTGGAGGCATTAGAGAAGCTCTTCTTAGGTTCCATAAAGGTTTCTCGAGCGTGCTCCAAATCAAACTCCACTTCTTTCATCGGAACTTTGCGAACCCAAGTACTATCAACGTAGCGCTCCCTTGTCCTGTATCCTAGCTATCAACTTAGGACAATCTTCCATCTCATGATCAAACAAGGTACAATACAGACATGATGGACGCATTGGTTTTGTACAATCACGGTCATAATGTCCTATCCCTCTGCAATTATAGCATATCAATTATCTAAAACCTCTTCCAGGTCCTCCTCCACCTTGGCCTCGTCTGTGCCCCTGAAACCCAGTTCGCGCCATCCCTGCACTTTGGTCTAGGGGACGCATTTCGGCCTGAACTATGTAGATGGGATTTCTATCCATCATCAGTTCATAGCTTCTGCAAGTGCACTCGTCATGTCCCACTGATCTACAAAAATTACAGAACGGCTGTTGCAAATTCTGCGTGTACTTATGTAATAAATGATAGTTGTCTGTAGCATGATTTGCTCCTATTTGGCAAATCACACACCAAAAGCAGGTGCTGCGCTAGGTCTTGCTTGTACTTCAGGTCTTAACAACATCGGTCCTCCTCCCACAAGGTAATTTGCGAACATTGGGAAGTGGTCCTTATCATGACCCTGACCCTTTCATTTTACGCAGCACACATCTTTGTGCACTTTTGATCGAGTTGTCCTATCTTGTTTCAAACTCTGCATCTCAAGGCATAATTTTTCTAGTTGCGTGTGGATCTGCTGAGCTCCCAAGTTAGAATCCTGCATCTGGATCTCATGCAGTCTCATCATGATCTCTAAGGCCTCTGCCTGAGTCGTTAACTTCTATTGTGATAGCATGCTCCTCAAATGTGGCATTGCGACGGTACAAACCATTCGCGGTGCTGTCCATCCGTCAAATTCATATTAGCTTCGCAAATCATACACTTCAGCCTCCGATCCAACTCATAAGGAGTCTTTTCTGGTAGCATCGTGATCTCTTTTAACCCAATGATCGATTGCGCTTCTGACTTCGGCCTGCTAAATTCCTTATTTAGCGTACTTTGGATATCCACGATTCCCACATTCGGATTATCATTTGAGTGCTTAATGTACCAAGTCACCGCGCGATCCTGTAGGGCACTAACCAATGTTTCTTTCTTGATATTATCATCTGTAACTCCCTGCGCTTCCTATACGGATTTTAAATTGAACCAAAATTGGTATGTATCTTCATTCCCCAATCCCTTGAACACAAGAAACTTTATCATGCTTGCCATAATGAAATGCGGTGGTGGAGGTGGTACAGGTGAAGATGGAGGTGATGGTGGTGAAGCTGGTGGTGGTGTGGGTGGGGATGGTATGTGAAAAATTCTTTGCCTTATCAAATGGATCGCACTTCATGGAGAAACCTTCATGAGATCTTCCTCTTCCCCTTGCAGAGGTGAAATCAAGGGGCTATTCTCTAGTCCCTTGCTTCCTTCGTTCTTGTAGGTTTTCCCACTTCGCGTAGCCCTGAACATCAGTGTAACTGCATAATCTGTTTTTTGCACAATAACATTTTAATCCAAGTATTCAAAGACTTTACGTACTTACCTCGTAGTCCTTTGAGAAAGTGTCACTCTGCCTCACTATAGCTAACTGAAATGTCTACTGAAAATTCAGTGATGAATCCTCCTATAATCCAATCGAGCTAGTGATCAACAACGTGCATGATCTTATCCTCCGATGTTTCCAATCTACGCACCAACTCTGGGGTCCACACAATATGACTGTCGAGCTTCCACCTTCCTTAGCTATCTGCTATATTCGCGATCCACTCGTACAACTCAGTAGGGAAAGACACGAAAAATATTTCGTGGATCTCTATGTATAGGTAGCAGTGTAACCACTCTTCCTTTGATAGTCGCGGATTCCTATTCTCCTGTGCCGCAAACTCATGAATTCTCCTAGCCAACCAACCTTCAATTTCCTTTTTAGTTGGATTCCAATGATATGACATCAGACATCTCTATGCAGATTCTGGTCATGGTAATGGAACCATTTGTTTGCTTGATGGTGCCTGACCCAGGTTTAGAGTTAATTAGCCAAAAAAATCCCTACACTACCGGCCCTTTCAACAACAACCCGTGGAGCGTGGACTAAGGTCTCACCTGAAGCAGTATGGGGGGATGTTGGAACCATGTTTCTGCACCCTCGAGATGCCTGAGGGGTCGATTTAGTCCAACTGTGAATAGCTTCGTGCAGGTCACTTCACGCACTGTCTTGACCCACGAGACCTTTGTGATCTATTACAATCACCTTCGTGTAGCCCTAACCAGGGGCTGAGGTGATTTCGTGCTGCTAAGTCAACGATCTGCACTATTTCCCCAAGTTACACTGCATATCTTACTTATCTTCTTCCTAATGTTAGTTAACTTCACGTAAACAAATACTTTATCCTATATTCACTTAATCAACACAATCATATATGTTCACACACCATATAATCAGTAAACTTGCAATTCATACCCAATATACTCAATGCATAAAAATAGGAAATAGATACATAGAATTGAAATGAAAACTTCTCTTTATTAATGCTTCAATGGTTACAGACTCGACTCACCCTGCACACTTAGCTGCAGGGGTCCGCACACTCAGCTGCAAACTACTAGGCCTATGCGCACTCAGCTGCAGAGCCTTCTCTTACTCTACAACCCACAGACTCGACCTTACACTTTAGCTATGACTCAATTCTTCATCCTTCTATCATGACTTCATTGTGTCATTTACAACTTAGAGCCTCACTCTATTTATAAAATCCCATGGTCCGTGGACCATGGGTAGATATCTAAAGTCGACATTATATTACAAAAATGAGGGTGGAAAACCCTATGACTCATTTACAATCTTCGCGCTCCACACCCACAAAATGCGGAGTCTTTTCGTTGGATTTAGTCAAAATCTGGGCTTTAAGCCCCAAAACCTTCCTTGGGGGATCCCACACCCAACAATCATAATGCTAAATTTTAGGAGAAAACAACAGATAAGCATGAGAAGATAGTAGATTAACAAGGGTAGTGAACAAAAAAATACATTTCTATCTACAATCAACAACAACCCTCAAAATCTATGCAGATTGTTCAAATAAGTTCATATTTACTATTCTTCATTTCTATTTTGGTAATATCACAACTATTTTGGATGATAGTATATTTCGTAATAAATTTTAATTCAAGTCTAGATATGTTTGAGTCGAACTCTATAAGTATTTTGTAATTCAAAGAAGAAAGGGTTGAACCCTTGTGATGAACCAGTGGACATGCGTGTAACTTTCTAAGTTATTTTTGAAGTTAATAGAAGGATTCTAATTTCATTCTGAGAAGCTTGTGTATCTCAGTGAGTTGTTATGATTATTCAATTATGTTTTCATTTTTTATTTTCTTTGCACATGTTCAAGGTAACATAGAAGTTTGTGTAAGATTAGATTGAATGTTAATCTCTCTAAAAGCTCCTGCAAAGTTATCATTATTAAAAGAGATTAATTAAATGAAACTGTTTGTCTTATTTAATTCCTCTAATTTTTTAAATTGTTTCCTTCTGTCATCTCTTGCACATGTACTATTTGGCTATAGAAAACTTCTATACACATATGCTGCATACAAAAAATTAGATATTCATTATGAATGTTTAAGGAATTATATATATTCTTAAATTCTTCTTTCCAAATCGTTTTAAAGTGTAATTCTGTTAAGAATGAAGAATCAACCCTTTTGTTTGCTCATAAATATTTAGGATTTTTATTTTTTTTAAAGTTTAAAGCATTGGTCATCCATTCAAAATCCAAAACCTTATTTTAGATGCTTTGGCACAATTCCTTAGCCTAGAACTATCTACAAAGGATAACATCGTATTGGCGTGATTTCTGGGGAATGAAGATTGAAGCTTGTTTCCCTGGGATATAGATTATACTTGCCTCTTAATGGTGAATAAGAGGTCAGTGGAATAAAATCCTTCGCCTAGTGACTCTAAATATTATATCTAGCTTCACGTAGGCATACTAGATCATAGTCATATCCAGAGCTTTTCTCTCCTTTATCAGGTTGAGAGTGCTTAGTTATAATTGCAGCTATTAGATGTAGGTTAGAAGCCTCTATTTCTACTTCTGCCTCTATCCTATCTGAAGTACCTTCATAATCTCACCTTTTACAGTCAACTCCAATGCCGACTGAATTATCAGATCTTCCTCCAAAAGTTTTAGATCTCCTTTATAGAGGAATAGATCTTCAAACTGAAATTTTAGCCCATCAAATTGAGAATTTTGAACTTCCTTATTCCCATTTGGAACCTTCTGACAGTGAAGAAGATCCTAAAATTTCTCTTTCTGAGTTTAAACCACTTGATTTTAAATCTTCTTTTGTACATACTTATCCATCCACTTCTACTAAATATGAAGAGGAAATTAGTATTTATACTAATCCTCTAGCTTTTGAGGATCCTGGAAAGGTTTTACCTGAAGTTCAGAAGTTAGTTATTAATCCTCAATTCTTCCAAAAACCCAAACCTTCATTACCTCTTTCTTCTAGTAAATTTGTTTCTCCTAAAAGACAACTCCATCACAACATCAAATGGATGGTATTCAACCAATTGTGGCAACATGTTATGCAACCTTAGTTCTTCCACCTGTAGCCCAACTTCATGCTTTTCTTGATGGGTATTTAAAACATTTACCTATATTTAATGGAGAGACAGGGCCATCTACTGAAGATCACTTAGTTGCATTCCTAGATTTTGTTGATAACATGAATATTGAACATGAAGATGTCTACACAAGACTTTTTGTTCAATCACTTGAAGGAAATGTTAGAATATGGTTCAAACAACTTCAAGCTAATTCCATTAATTCATGGGTTGAACTAGTCAACATTTTCAAAAACCAATGGGGAACTAGTCAACTTTTAACAGAATTTGAAGACTTGAAAAGAAACCTTGGTGAACCTGTAGTTGATTTCATTAAGAGATTCAATAAACTTTATAATAAGATGCCCCCAGATTGCAAACCTCCAGTTACTGCTACAAAAGTTAGGTTTTCCAAAGAATTTGAAGATGACTTTGTTGTAATGCTTAGGGAGAGAAAATATGAAACTTTAGCAGACATGCAAACTAATGCAATCGAAGTTGAAGCTAATAGATCAGCATCTACTAAACTAAAAGCTAAGGAAGAAAAGGCTGAAAAGAGGATGAAAACTAGAGAAGAAGGTACCTCATCATAAAAAACTAAAGGTGAAGAACATAAAATTGATGAAATAACCTCTATACTTATAAATTTGTCTAATAAAATCTCAATAATGGAAACTCAGCCTAGAGTAACCCAACAAGTTGCAAACAAACCCCAAGTTCAATACAGAATACCTTTTCAACCTCAAAGTTTACAAAGATCAAACATTGATCAAAAAATTCAACCTTCCCTAATGATTGATGATCAAGATCCTGAAGAAATAGTTCTTATCAATACAAATGATATCAATTAGTTTGAAGATTCATCATCACAAAATGCTATTGTTCCAATCACTAAAGATCAGTCTTTAATTCAAAATTAAGAAAATTCTCAAATTTCCAAGTATCAAGATTTTTTTGAATTAGATAAAAGTTATGACCTTAGACCAAGAACAGGACCTAGTAGAACAGTCCAAAAAGTTACATTTGATGAACCTCAAGTAAAATCAACTAAAATGCAAACATCATCAATTCAACTTTAGAATCAGTTACAAGAATAGAATATTGCTGAAAAATATGTTCCAATAGTTTTTCATGTTGAAAAAGAGTTAGAGAGAGTTAAAATTCCAATCCCTCTATCTAAACTTTTGAAAAATCTAGGTTACAAACATCAAGTTTCTAAATGGATTCAATCTTCAAGTGTTGATGCAGAGGGGGATGTCATTAGTTTATAGGATGAAAAACCTCAAGGTTTTTTTTTTTGTCCTAGTTCAGATATGATTTATGAAAGTTTACCTCCCTTTTATGTCACCTTGAAAATTCATGATTGCCTTTTATATAATTCCATGTTAGATTATGGTTCTTCCCATAATCTAATGCATAAACTAATCATGGACCAACTTCAATTGCAAATCACTAGGCCATATCATGATCTGTATACTTTTGATTCCAAGAAAGTTCCTTGCCTCCGGTTAATTAAGGATTTAGTTGTAACACTTGCTCAAATCCCTGTTAAGAGTGTAGTCTTGGACATTGTTGTTACATATACCCTCCACCCCCAAATTTGGAATGTTATTATCAAGATATTGTTGTTCCAAGTTAGGGGGAAGTCTGCAGATGGGCATGTCTTAAGCTACGAACCTAGTTTATGGAGGTGAACATCTAAGATTATACAGAGAAGTAAGATTCATCAATACAATTTGTAAAGAAAGTCAAGCAATTAATCATCCCATTTATGCAACTGATCAAGGTTTTGGATGCTTTAGTTTAGTTTCTAATGATCTTCCAAATCTTCAAATTAGCATTCAATAAATTGTCAGTACCCCTCAAATTTTAAACACTGAAATTTGGAAAATGTATTTTGATGGGGCATTTTCCAAAGATGGGGTTGGGGCTAGAATTGTACTCTTCTCTTGTGATAAGAAAAATATAACCCAATCTTTTGAATTAGACTTTGAGATCACAAATAATCTGGAAAAATGTGAAGCCACAATTTTATGATTGGATTTAGCTAAGAGTATGAAAGTTGAAAAATTGGTTGTATATGGTGATTCAGAAATGATTGTGAAACAAATCAGAAACCTTTGTCAAACTAAGCATCCTATTCTTAGAGCTTATAGGAATGAAGTTTGGAACTGTGTAGATAATTATTTTCAAGCCTTCAATATCACATCAATCCTGAGAGAAGAAAACATTCATGTGGATGCTTTGGAAATTTCTACTAGTTCTTTTAAAATACTCGATTCTTTGAAATTGCATTATCAAATTGAAGTAAAATATAGACCTTCCATTCCTAACAATCTCAAAGACTGGCAGGTTTTTGAAGATAATGAATAGTTAAAAAACATTTTACAAGCAATAGATGAATTTTCTTCTTTACATGTCCAAGAAGAACACATTAATGAAATCAAATCAAATGAGGATGATAAAAATTCACATTTAGAATAGAAAATTGTTGATAATGATATCATTCAATTATCAAATAATTACATTACAAAAGGATTAGGTCCCTTTGAAAAACTATTTGATCATAATGATGTCTCAAAAAATTCAATGTTAAATTTTCAACAACAAGATGTTCAGGACTATAATATTGGTACTTCTGAAGAAATCAGAAATGTCAAAATTTTAGCATTATTGCCTCAAGAAATCAAAGACAAATATATCAATCTTTTCAAACATTATATAGATGTATCTGCATGGTCGTATGGAGATGTGAAAACCTATGACACAATCACTATTGAGAATAAAATTCCTCAACCAGAAGTTAAACCATTTCAGTAGAAATTAAGAAGAATAAATCCAGTCTTGCTTCAAATCATTGAGAAAGAAATTAAAAAGTTATTGGATGCAAAAATAATTGTTCCCATAAGATATTTCAAATGAATAGCCAACCTAGTACCTGTTAGGAAGAAAAATGGAGAAATAAGATTGCGTGTTGAATTTAGGAATATGAACAAATTGTCTTAAAAGATATTTATCCATTACCAAAAATGAACATGTTACTTCAGAGGGTTTCAGGTTCAAATAGAATTTCAATGTTAGATGGTTTTTCTGGATATAACTAGATTCTGGTTAGTCTAGAAGACAAAGAAAAGACATCATTTACAACTCCATGGCGTACATTTATGTATGCCAAGATGTCATTTGGTTTAATCAACGTTGGAGAAACATTTCAAAGAGAAATGGATCTCGCATTTGTTGGTAATATAAATAAATTCATTGTCATTTACCTTGATGATTTAACTATATTTTCTAATTTTGATGATAAACATTTGAAACATTTGAGAATTTTTTTTTGAAAGATGCAGGAAATATGGGATTTCTTTTAATCCCAAAAAGTCATTTTTTGCAATGAAATAAAGAAAACTATTGGGACATATAATGTCAAAGGAAGGATTTTTTATTGATCTGAAAAGAGTCTCAACAATTCAGGTAATCAGTTTACCTCGAAACAAGATGGAAATTCAATTATTTTTAGGAAAAACAAATTTCTTAAGAAAATTTATACCTAATTATGCTGAGACTGTGAATGATATTATTGATATTCTTAAAAAGGATCATGATGTAAAATGGAAAATACAAGATAGATGTTGGCTTGTTGGGGCTTGACCCAGGTTCAGAGATGATTTAGCCAAATAAATCTCGGTACTACTAGCCCTTTCGGCAACAGTCCGTGGAGCGCATTCTAAAGTCTCACCCAAAGTAGTATGGGAGGGTGCTAGAACTAGGTTTCTGCACCTTGGAGATGTTTGATGAGTTCAAGTGGTCCGCGGCTTGACCCTACGCGCATTTCTCTATGCGCACTTACCCGTTCCTCGTAGCCTGAGGTGCTGCCTTCGTGCAACACTACTCAAGGACTGAACAATGTTATTACCCAAGTCCTTATTAGTATTTCACCGTTAGTTGATTAACTTAGCTTACTTGCATGTGTAAAGTATACTTAGCAATATAAATCATTCATACAAGTGCACGCAGTAAATAAATAGTGTAATTGCAATTCATAACAACAGATAATAACTCAAGAATAGATACACAGAATTTGGATAAAACTTCTT
Source organism: Pinus tabuliformis (assembly GCA_031772625.1). Lineage (NCBI taxonomy): Eukaryota > Viridiplantae > Streptophyta > Pinopsida > Pinales > Pinaceae > Pinus > Pinus tabuliformis. The sequence goes on along the minus strand of CM062813.1, from coordinate 442,901,880 downwards.
TTATTATTCTCTTCTCCTGGTACAGACTCGACTCTGCCCTGCACACTCTGCTGCAGGGGTCCATGCACTCAGCTACGGACAACTAGACCTCTGCGCACTCAGCTACAAAGCTCTTTTCCCACTCTACGACCCAAGACACACTTAGACACTTGCTTTATTCTTCTACCTGCTATCTATTAGATTCCATTCCTTCTCTCTTCCTTTACAACTTAGCGCCTTGCTCTATTTATACGATCCCATGGTCCATGGACCATCGATAGGTCGACATTACATTCAAAAATTAGGGTGGACAACCCTATGACTCTAACATACATTTCGCACTCCGCGCCCGCAATTCATGGAGTCTCTACAACCATATCAAGTCAAAACTTGGGCTTTGAGTGCCAAAACATGCTTTGGGGGGATTCCATGCCCAACAGGCCCCCAACACAAACATCGTGACTCGCCCTCAAGTCACTCTGTTGGCACGATGATCTTGGCACAGAGTTCCTCCAACTGTTCTCGAATGGTACTGATGTCTGCAACACACTGAGCTGCTGCTTGCTGAACCTGCTGTATCCATCCTTCTGAGACCTCTGTCTCTGGTGTGCTTCCCTGTATCTTCATGTGCATGAGCTTTCCTTTGATATTCTCCGTGATTGTGAAGGCCTCATCAATCCATGGCTGAACATGTGCTTTGAGAATTGCTTCCTTATGTCGCACCGCGTCCACGTGCTCCTTCAATGCCTTAGCTTGTTGCATCCTTGCAAATCGCTAAGTGAGGACGACTGTCTGTGTAGTTCCTTGGACACTATCGTATTGCTGCTAGAGTTCTCGTGCCTCTGTCTCCAGGCACTCGATGTTGGGATCCTCCTGCAAAGTCATGAGGACCTCAAGTGCTTGTTCCAACATGTCGGTACAGTCTCACACTACACCCCCAATTTATTCCAACCCTGCTATGATAGTGCTAGCACACTATTTTTTGACTTCCGAGGGAGTGGAAGGTTGCGCCTTCAACCCCAGCTTGGTGATCTGAAGATTCATATCCATCTGAGCCTTTGTCATTTATTCCCTAGCCTCGTGGATTTTGGTTGCCAATCGGTGGATCCGCACCTCTACTGGTATATCTATTGGGATGGCCAACTCTATTACGCGTCGGCAAGCTTCATCTACCATCTTCTCCAAGTGTTGATTTTGAGACACTAATTCATTGTGTTGTAAGGTGAGTTGTTCCATGTTTATCTTATGTTCTGTAAGAACTTGGATAGCATGGATATCCCTAGTGTGTAACTCTACCGTTATCCCATCCTGTAGCTAATACAACGTTTCGCGCAAAAGGGCAACCAAATTAAGGCAAAGGCGTTTCAAATGTTAACCGAAAACCTATCGGTCACATTTGCTGCGACTAGGGCCCCTTCAGTAACACTATTGTGTTTTCCATCCATGCGCATAACATCTACTCCACTATCAAGGATCCTACTGTGAGGTGGGTAGAAAGGGTACCCACCTGAGGGGGCCACACCTGTGACTCCTGCAGCTATGCCCTGAGGGCCCCCAACAAAGTCTGGTGCTCCTACATAAAATCCTGAAGTGCTTCAGTTGTGACATTGTGGACCATCTCGCTGATGTCATGGAGATCACCTTCAGTTAATGTGATCGGGTCAATGGCTAACTTTAAGGCCTTGACCTTTTTCCTTGGTCCTACTCGCTCTGCGATGTGTGGCTGCTTCAATTTTGTGGACGCAGCCCTTAGGTCCATGCTCCCTTCTATTGTTTCTGTTTCTTCTGCCTCCTACCCCTGTGAGGACGTTGCTTGGTCCTCATCCGCCTTCGCTGTTGCTTCCTCTGCCACCTGTGTTGCTTCTGCTACTACAGCCTTTTTTTTCTCTGCGGCTTTTTGTGTCACTTCCCGCAGTGTCTTTTCCTTAGCTGATGTTGCTTCCTGTCATATTTTCTTGGCCAATTGGGTGATGCGCAGCTTGGCATCATCCTTTTTCTTCTGTACTACCACCTTCTCCTGTTCTGCCAGATCTGGGGCACGCCATTCCAGAGGCCATGTCTCCAAGACAGTGAATATGGCATCGTTGGTGGCTATAAACAAGAGCTTCGTCCATTGCCTCATTGTATTGTTGTGCGCCCTCATGTAGACATTATGAATGTCGGCTTTAAACTATGAAAAACTCTGCAGAATATTGTACACCGTAGGTGACAGGTGTGACCTCCATTTCATCCACATCCGGATGCTCATCTCCATGAGAACCCAAAAAATTTTAGTGTTGCGAATCCGTTTTGCATCCTTTGTGGCCTAGAGCGAAGCGTACTTCACAACCTCCGATATGTCTCTGTCAATGTTGGGGAATTGAATGTCTTCTGGTAGTTCCCCCGCTACGAGCATTATGGATAACAACAACCATGCGTAGTGGAATGTTTTACCCTGCTCCTGGGCTTTGCGACAGTTTGTCAAAAATTCATCATAGAGGAATTCAGACCAGTTGAACTAGGCCCCCTCCGTGAACTACTCGGCCATTTCGACCACCGACGATAGTACCTCATCGAAGCAACACTTCCTCATAACTTTTCTGGCCAAGAGTTGGGTTGCTACACGTACCCCTTTGTCCTTGATGCCGGAGATGGTGTATCCCCTCTTCTTCTTCTGCAGCTTGTATTTTGTCTTCATGGCTTTTGTAAGGGCCAAATCACTACCCTTTCCTTTGGTGATGGTCACGAGGTCCTTTCCTTTACAGGGGAGCTAAGAAATATGGTGAATGACGTCTAACTTGATGGGAATATCCTCCTCCAGCCATAGATACACATCATGCACCAGGTAGAGCAGCTGCCTGATGACGAAAATGGTGATGGGTGCACAGTGGAAATGTGGTACCCATAATAAGTGAAAAAACCTAGCCTTTTCCACACCATGCAGCCATTTTCATGGCTCTAGCGTTATCACCGCCCCCTTAGTATTTTGCTTCATTACATTCTTGGTCTCTAGGTGTGAGAACTTCTCACGATCAACGAGATCCTAGTCTTCAAACTTCATGGTTGGCATGCAGCCTAGGTGTGTGCCCTCTAACACAATTCCATCTAGGAGGAGTGAGTTCTGGAGTGAACTCTTGGTTTTGTCAGGTCTTTCGGCACTTTGGTTTTCCCTTCTCGCGGAGGAACATACGTGGGAAATTTTGTTACAGAGTGTATAGGTTGAATATCTTCCTCCATATCTTCATCTTCTTCCCCTGTGGTGATAAGGGCCTGTAAATCTTCTTCTTCCTCATCTGTGTCGACCATGATAGTTTTTCCTTTATCGGACATTGATAGCTTACTACGTAGTGGGTTCCTCAGGGACACGTGTACGGGGGCCATTGCTTGTTTATCTTTCTTGGGCCTCAGTGTTCGTGGTGATTTGGGGATTTCTGCCGCAACCTCAGTGCCTTCTAGAACATCCTCTACCATTGAGGTCTACGTGGCCTTGTTGGCGGTTACCTTTTCAATCCCTAAACCATCCTTAGTGTCTATTAGTGTATTTAGGCTGTAGTATATCACTTGCAAACTTAGGGGCTCAATTATTGCTCGAATCTCAATGCTCAGTGCTCTGCTCAAGTGCTTAATTCTCAAATGACCAAGTGTTGTTCATTGGCTAGCCCTTTGTGTTTTATAGCGCCTTTCAAATTCGAATTTGACCGTTCCCCCCAATTTTGGGCCATTAATGCTTTCTTGGCAGCATATTTTCTCAAATATTTCCCATAACTTGCATCTTAAATGCCCACTGCCCACTCCATTTAGCCTCAAATCGAGCATCCCATCGTGAATAGTGACTTCAACAGTCATTTTCCGACCAATCCATGTGGTAGCGCAGCCCTCCGTGCGCGGCCGCAGCCCCTGTGACGCTCTACTTTTGCTTGCATCCCCAATATTGTGCAGCTTCTGGGTAGAATATTTTATAGTCCCATGCTTTCTTTCAACTACCTGGAGTGCTAAGATTGTCCTTCCTATGGCTAGTCAGGTGGTCACACCACCCATATGGGGCTCCATCCCATCCTTCACCATGATTCGCAGAGAATCCCCACCTTCCATAGTTGTGGTTGGCCATGCGCACTTTACTACTTGCAACGCGCTACCCTGGGCACTATGTTTGGTGATATGCGGTCCAAGCCAAGGCATTAGAGTAACCAATTCACAGCGATAGTGCTCAAACTTTTCAATATGATCATTCGCACCTTGCCTTACCATCCTAGGTTCTTCGACAAAAAATTCTTGCTTTATTTCATCTTCCAGCTTCTTGACCTCCGCGTCCATCAAAGCACTTTTCTCCCTTAGTCGTACCTGGTCTTTTTCAAGTTCGTGAAGTCTAATGTTGCCCTGTCGGGTTTCTTCCTCAATTCTTGTGTGTTCTGTTTCTTGCAGTTGTGTGATTCCTTCGTTCAGGCTTTGTGGACTATCGTATCTACGGGTGCTGCTATGCGTGGACTACATAGGGATTACAGCCCTTGCTTCATACTTCAGCTTCATAACTACTTGCATGGTCAAGGTTTTTCACATGGTCCTACAAGCCCATAGAACTGTTGGTACACGTAGGTCCCTGACAATGCGTCTCACCTGGTTGACCGCATTTAACACTTCACACACCTTGTCAAAGGCTTCCCCGCATATAATCTTTGGTGCGCTTGGTAGTATCATCCTTCGTCGTTCGCGTCCTCATCGTGCCCACTCCTGCTTGTTGTTCCTGTTTTCTATCACAAGGATGGTGTGCGTTCGTGCAGGGTTGCAGACCATACGCTTGTACCCATTTGGAGAGGTGGGAACGCAAGTTGTTTCATCCATCATACCCAGCTTTCATTTGTAGCTGAGGCTTTCCAAATCATATAAGCATCATTGTTCTGCACTTGTGCAAGTTCTCAAAACTGCTTTGATGTGCACCCCACCATCTTGCGAGCGTAGCTCGCAATGCCCATTTCAAAGCATAAAAACATTGCTGGTCTGGCACCTCTCTTTCAAATTTGTTTAGGAATTCATCCACTGCTATCAACCCGTCATACATAGGTAGATCCTTTACCTCTATTGTCACACAGCATAGTGATCTTACCATCATGTTGCAATTGAGCGTGGTTACCTCATGTAACTGGTTTTGCTAGCATTCTGTTTCCTCATCCGAATCTAATGTGCAGGAGCTTTCCCACTCCCACGAAATCCTTCCATCCACTATAGGATTTATCCAATCCTGTTCCCGGGCAGTTATCTTGTAGATATAGTCTAGCTTCTCTTCTCTCTCATCGTCACGCATTGGCTCTATGTAGCATGATCCTTTCGTAGGGTCTAAAGGTACCACTATGCGCAGTGACTTTTGCTCAAAAATCATTTTGCGCTTCTTAAGGTTTATCACTTTGTTCATATAAGTGGCCCAATCAATTCCAAGTAGTGTTGGATAGGGATTGCTGTCATCGACAATCTCTATCACTTTGAAATCTGCGAGCTCGCACCTTCGATGTCTACCATTATTCCCTGCAATCTTCCCATTGGTAGGATCTTCTGCTGGTTCGCCATCTGCAATTGAATAGGGGACCATTGCAATGAAGGTCTACCCATGTCTACTTTGGCAGTATGTTTGTGTCTGATCCTAAATACAAAATCACTTGATCCATTTCATATTCCCTGATTTGGGTAGTCAATCTCATTTCCCTTCCTGTTCACGATGTGTTCTTTCAAAGCTTCCGGACTACGCCCGGTTCCCCTGGTCCAACACATCAAGTGATGAGTTCTTGCAGTCCTTTCACTCCTTTGAGGTCACTCAACATCTTTATGCACATCTCCAGAAAGGTAGTGAGTTTTGAAGGATCCATCTCCAGTTCGAGTTGATCCTTACTACCTGAAGTGGAGGCCTCCGTGAATCTCTTCTTAGCTTCCATGAATGTCTCCTTCCCGTGCTCCAAATCAAATTCAGGTTCCTTTGTGGGAGCCTGGCGAACCCATGTACTTTATTCAGACTGTTTGCCCTTGTCATCTCCTATTGTGATATCACTTCAGATCACGATGTTTATGTTTGGGTCCTCTTCGCATGGCTCAGACCTCATCATTTGTAGAATCTAAGTTAGGGGAGGCTGGAGTATTCCTTTATCGCGCAACCTCGCTATCAGTGTAGGGTAGTCCTCCATCTCATGATCAAACTGAGTACAATATAGACATGATGCTCTCATTGGATTTGTACAATCGCGGGCATAATTCCCTGGCCCTCCACAATTGTAGCAAATCAGCTGTTTGCGACCCCTTCCTGGCCCTATTCCACCTCAACCTCATCCGTGCCCCTGAAATCCAGTGTGCACCATCCCTGCATTTTGAATGAGGGATCATGTTTCGGTATGCACCCTATAGGTATGGGTCCAATCCATCATCAACTCATAACTTCTGCAGGTGTGCTCATCATGGCCTACCAACCTGCAGAAATTACCAAACAATTGTTGGGACGTTTGTGTATACTTCTGCAAGAGATGACAATTATCTGTAGCATGCTTTCCCCGTATCTAAAAAGTTGCGCACCATAATGCAGGTGCTACACTAGGTCCTACATGTGCCTCTGGTATTAATGGCATTGATCATCCTCTCACCAAGTAGTTCGTGAAGACTGGATAATGGTCCTTGTCATGTCCCTGTCCCTTGCACTTTATGCACCATACCTCCTCGTGCGCCTCTGGCTGAGTTGCCTTGTCCTATTTCAAACTCTGCATTTCCAGACATAAATTTTTCAGTTGCGCATGGATTTGTTGGACTCCCAAGCTAGAATCTTGTATTGGGGTCTCATGCAATCTCATTGAAATCTCCAAAGCTTCGACCTAGGTGGATAACTTCTACTGTGATAGCGTTGTTCTTAGATGCAGCATTAGTGACACTACAAACCATGCACGATGTTGCCCATCTGTGAAGGTTATGTTGGCTTCGCAAATCATGCCCTTTAGTCTCTGATCTAGTTTCCAGGGGGTCTCACCTAGAAGCATCGCAATTTCCTTAGACTCGATAATCAACTGTGTCTTTGATTTCGGCCTGCTAAATTCCCTGTTTAGCACAGCTTGGATATCTGCGATCCCTACTTTTGGATTGTCAATGGAGTGCTTAATGTACCATGTCAGTGCATGATCCTACAATGAGATCACCAGTGTTTCCTTCTTTATATTGTCATCCACGACTCCTTGTGCTTCCCTTATAGCTTTTACCATGAACTAAAATTGGTCCAGATCTTTGTTTCCTACTCCTCTGAATACCAACAATTTTATCGCACTCGCCATATTGAACTATGGTGGTGGCGGAGGTGGTGTGGGTGGAGATGGAGGTGAAGATGGTGAGACTGGTGGTGGTGTAGGTGGAGGTGGTATGTGTGGAATTCGTTGCCTTATCAGACTGATCGCACTTCTTGGTGAAACTTTCGTGAGATCTTCCTCGCTTTCTCGCTGAGGCGAAATCAAGGGGCTAGTTTCTATCTCTGCGCTACCTTCATTTCTATATATCCTCCCACTTCACGTAGCCCCAAACATAAATTTATTCGCATAACTCGCTTTTCACACAATAGCATCTTAATCCAAGTGTTCAAATATTTTATGTACTTACCTCGCAGTCCTTTGAGGAAGCATCGTTCCACCTTGCTGTAGCTGACTGAAGTATCTACCGCGAACTCGGTGGTAAACCCTCCTATAATTTGATTGAGCCAATGGTCCACAGCATGCACAATCTTATGTTCTGATGCTTCTAGTCTATGCACCAACTCTAGAGTCCACATAATCGGTTTGTTGAGCCTACACCTTCCTTGACTATCTGCTAGCTTCGCGATCCACTCGTACAACTTAGAGGGGAAGGATGCAAAGAAAATTTCGTGGATTTCCCTATATAAGTAACGCTCTAACCATTGCTCCTTTGATACTCGTGGATTCTTGTTTTCCTGCATCACTAACTCGTGAATATTTCTATCCAACCACCCTTCAATTTCTTTCTTTGTTGGATTCCAGTGACACAACATCAGACATCCCTTATGCAGATCCCAGTTCCAACAATGGAACCATTTGTTGGCTTGTTGGGGCCTGACCCAGGTTTAGAGGTGATTTAGACAAACAAATCTCGGTACTACTAGCCCATTTAGCAATAGTCCATGGAGCGTGGACTGAGGTATCACCCGAAGTAGTATGGGAGGGTGCTAGAACCAGGTTTCCACACCCTGGAGATGTCTGGTGAGTTCAAGTGGTCCGCGGTTTGACCTTACACACGTCACTATGCGCACTTACCTGTTCCTCGTAGCCTGAGGTGCTAACTTCGCATAGCTCTACTCGGGGGTCGAACAATGTTATTACCCAACTCCTTACTAGTATTTTACCATTAGTTGATTAACTTAGCTTACTTGCATGTGTAAAGTATACTTAGCAATATAAATCATTCATACAAGTGTGCAGTAAATAAACAATGTAATTGCAATTAATAACAGATAATAACTCAAGAATAGATACACAGAATTTGGATAAAACTTCTTTTATTATTCTCTTCTCCGAGTATAGAATCGACTCCACCCTGCACACTCAGCTGCAGGGGTCCGCGCACTCAGCTGCGACAATTAGGCCTCTGCACACTCAGCTATAGAGCCTTTTTCCTACTCTATGGCCCAAGACACACTTAGACACTTGCTTTGTGCTTCTACTTGCTATCTATTAGATTCCATTCCTTCTCTCTTCCTTTAAAAATTAGAGCCTCACTCTATTTATACAATCCCATGGTCCGTGGACCATGGGTAAGTCGACATTACATTCAAAACTTAGGGCGAACAACCCTATAACTCTAACACACATTTCACGCTCCGCGCCCGTAATTCGCGGAGTCTTTACAACCATATCAAGTCAAAACTTAGGATTTGATCCCCAAAACATGCCTTAGGGGGATTCCATGCCCAACAATAGATATTTTTTTCCACAGATCAAGAAGGCCATTTCAGAAGCCCTAGTACTAGTAAGTCCAGATTACTAAAAAAAATTAGTATCTTCTCCTTTGCCTCTAACACTACCATAGTAGTTGTTTTACTACAAAGGAATGATGATGGATATGAGCAGCCAATTTCATTTTTCAGTAAGGTGATGAGAGATGCTAAAGTGAGATATGACATCATAGAGAAACAAGCATATGCCCTTGTACAATATTTTAAAGCATTCAAGATTTATGTCTTAAACACATATTTCATTAAATTTGTAATTTTTTTATTACAATGATATCAATAGAATTGAGGTTTTTGATTATTTTGAAATTCTAGATTCATCATTTAATTCCAAATTTAATGAAATATGTGTTCTTACATTCCCCTGTAATTTATTATGTCTCCAACAATGCAGTAGAAACAGTTCTAACACAACCTGGTATAGATGGAAAGAGAGGAATATGGATTTCTAAGATACTTGAATTTGATATAGATATCAAACCTACCAAATTGGTGAAAGGACATGGTTTAGCCAAAATTTTGGCTGAATCAAATTGTAAGATTCTTGGTATGAACACCATTTTGCATATTTTAGGTGAGAAGAATCCACAAGAACCTTTTCAGATTTAAGGTGAGAATAATCCACAAGAACCTTCTCAGACTTCAAGTGAGAAGAATCCACAAGAACCTTCTCAGATTTCAAGTGAGAAGAATCCACAAGAACCTTCTCAGATTTCAGGTGAGAAGAATCCACAAGAACCTTCTTCCAGTTCAAATCCTGTTTCTCTTCCTTTATATATTAATGACAACTTTTTACTTTTAGATTGGTATAAATACATAGTGAATTTTCATCGAGATTTAAAGTATCCTCTTGAATTCACAAAGAATCAATCCAAATATCTTAGACTCAAGGCTATAAAATATTGTATCATAACTTCCAATTTGTATTGGAAGGATCCTTTGAATATCCTTTTATTATGTTTGACTGAAAGTGAAACTGAAGGAGTCATTGAATAGTTTCATGAAGGAATTTGTGGAGGACATTATGCTTGGAAGAAAAATACATACAAAATTTTGAGAGTAGGTTTCTATTGGCCCAAATTATTTGCACAGGTTGGAGCAAAGGTAAGAAGTTGTATCCCATGTCAAATATTTGTTGGAAAACAAAGGCTAGCAACACTTCCCCTTGTCCCAGTTTTAATTGAAGCTCCTTTTTTACAATGGGGATTAGATTTCATAGGTGAAATAGTTCCAGCTTCTAGAAACCAACATAGATGGATATTAACTGCCATTGATTACTTCACCATGTGTGTAGAATTAAGTAATCCCTGTTTAGAATGCCACTGATACAATAGTCATGAGATTCATTGAAGAAAATACACTCTCTAGATTTGGGTGTCCACATAAAATATTTAAAGACAATGCAGACTCTTTCAGCAGTATTCAAACGATATAATGTTGTCATAAATATCAGATTACATTGTATCATTCTACACCATATTATCCACAAGGTAATGGGTTAGCAGAACCATCAAATAAAATTTTGGTTAAGGTTACTAAGAAAGTATTGGAAGATCACAAAAGAAGTTGGGATAGTCATTTCAAATATGCACATTGGGCAAACAGAGTATCACACAAAAGATCTACTAGCAAGTCCTCTTTCCAACTTGTATATGAAACTGAAGCAATTTTCCCTACACATCTAGCATTTCTAGTCATGAAATTTTTACAGCAATCATATGAAGAACTTGATGATTTTTCAAGGAGAATAAATCATATTATTCAGATAAACCAAGACAGAGATGAAGTTCAGCACAAAATTCATCAATATCAAAACAACATGAAAAGTTTGTTTGATAGGAAGTGTTGTGGAGGTAAATCCCCTCTGCGGATAGAGGCGATCCCTACTAGCCCAAATGGGGTCTAGCAACAATTAAACAATGCTAAAACGCAGGTTCCTAATTGAAAATCAAATACGGGCCTACCTGGATTCCAATGCTAATATTTGTATAAGAGTCGTCGCTCCCGTTCCTTTGCTCTGGCCGATCACAATCCCCACGATCCTCGTGAACGGACACCTGCACATGCAAAGAACAACACAAATACAAGCATAAAATCCAATAGATGCAACTATATATCAGCCAGAAAGGATATAACTCAATCATAATTACAAAGAAAATAAGAGTGGAACCATAATGATAGTCGTCTATTATTGATAAACAACAAAGAAGAATACAACCATAGTTCTGACGTCAAATCCTCCTTTGGCTAGGTGATCAGCAACACATGCCTTGCAAAGCTTGTTGGGAATGGGCAACAAGCCTCTCTCTTCTTGGTTACTTGGACAATAATCTCCTCACTTTAGATTTAGCTTCATGGGAATGAAGAAGGATTCTTGTAGCATGAGCTTAGCAATTCTCAGACTTTGGGATTTAGAATTTGGAACTTGGAGACTCTAACTTGTTAAAGGCAAAAGGACAAGATTTTATAGATAGAGGAGAAGGAGTTAGGGTCATCCACAAGATTCATGGGATTGGCTTTATCACTAAGAAGCTTCCATGAGAGGTGGAGAACTACTTCCCTTCTATGGAGATTCGAAGCCCAACTGAACTAACTCAAGATGGAATCAGTTCATGAATAGGTTAGGAAGAACCTTCGTAAGTTGGTTTGTTAAAAACTTTACCCAACTGTGCTGGCGCGAGTGTGACTCTTATACAGAGCGCCAGCTGGCGTGCCCTATTTGGAGTATTTCCCCCATTGGCGCGAGTGATACAGAGTGGAACCGCGCCAATGGAAAAAGGGCTATTTTTATGGGTATTTTTCAAAAGGTGTCTTCAGGGCATATGAAGTACATACTCAAGGGGATACAATGCAAGTGTTTTCAGGTTATGTCACTTCTCACAGGTCCCCGAATAAGTCCCCCAATGTGTGGGAGAAGGGGTAATAGGGACGGTGACAAATTATTGTGTAACAGATGCCCGCTAAAGCATGAAGCCCGAGAGAGAGAGAGGGGTGAAATGCTTTACAAGAACATGTCCAACTGAAAACACTACCATTAGAGAACCTGCATGAAGAAGTACAACTGAAATCTCAAGTACATGACGTATGTGGTATGGGCGCAACCATCCATAGCAGAGTACATAAAAATCCAGATCCAAGGTATGGGCGCAGCCATCCAGTAAGGATCATTAAGTAGACTTAGGCATGGTCGCAACCATCCAGTGAATGAGTCATGTAATGATCATAATAATCCACAAAATCGCATCCTGGATCTCAACAGACAAAATACAGGGTCTTGCGCTCCATCTTGACCCGAACAAAGTACAAGTTCAAGCATGCGAATATGGGAGTCGAATTCGAACATGCAAGAACAACGTTTGATTACCAGTCAATGATGAAAACTGTTAACAGACGCGAGAGGTACCACCAATAATGACAATGGTCCTCAAGGTACTATAGGTACAATCTATGGCGTGCAAATCAGTGAGTCAGCATCGAACACCCGTAGAATCATTCGGTCGGAGGCCAATGATGAAAACTTCACGTCGAACACGAAGAACCTACCATTGAGGCATGCAGGCTCCAAGGCACCTAAAGAGAGTCTCTAGATCAGCTTCCTGGATAATGAGCTAAAGTCGACAGGAAGTGACCTTAATCGAAGGTGGGCCATAATGTTTCCCACATCATCGACACGAGACAGAGAAGGATAAGATGTTTTGTGTGAGGTATCAGAGGGAGGTTGAGTATTCTGCAGAGGTCAACTTCTCTTGAACATATTGGCAGCACGACAGTGGAATTGGCAGTATTTGACATCAAATGATGAAGGGTCATGGTGACGAGGTAATGAGCAGATGAGAGGTCAAACAGGATAACCCAAACCCATGGAGGCAAGTTTAAAAACAAGATGAGATGTCCCCACCCAGACACGAATGTAGACAAGTGCCATGTTCAAGAGCGACATACTGCCGACATGACAATAATTGTTGTCCCATTTTCCCCACCATCACTGGCGAGTACCCCGGTTATTTTTTGATGACAATCTTGACAGGGATAGCATATGCTTGAAAGGCGTCATTCCGACGGAATCCAATGTCATCAAGTTTTAACGAGCCTGACAGAGGAAAAACTCGGCGTCTTTTCATGTTTAGAGAGTTTGAAAAGACAGCAGAAAAGGAAACTCCAGGGGTGTCCTTTTTCGTAAAGTTTTGTCTCTCGAGCCCGAAAAAGTATAAAACAATGCTCGAAAGAACCGCCCGACCATTACGATCGAGGAGTAATTTTCATGAGTAGTGATTTCGACCTGAAAAAGTAAAAAAGCGATCGAAACCACGTCGCTTCGTAACCGTTAACGAACCTGAAACAACAAGGGTCCGACAATATTTTCATTTTTACACGGTCGGAAAAGGGTTTAAAGACGACCGCCTCTTATTTATGTTTAACGAGTCAAGAGGAATAACTCAGCAATCTTTTCATATTTAGACAGTCATAAAAGAGCTAAAAGCAGACCTCCATTTTCATTCTCTTTAACGAGTCAAAAAGGGAAAAATACTCTACAATCTTTTCATATTTTACGAGTCAGCAAAGAGCTTAAAGGTGACTCGTCCTGGAGGAACGAGTGGTATAAAGGGCAGCAACTGGTTCCGGCAATGGTGGAACTGCTCAAAACATGTAATGGTCAAGAGGCTGGCTAATAAAACCACTCATCGCTGCGGTTCCTCAGGAAAGGAAAAACAACCAATTGATAGCTTATGATCAGCCAAAGAGATGGTAGCAATGGAATGAAACAACCAAGGCTCATCTAGCAGAATTTAGCGGATAAAGCAGCAATCACAAGTTGTGAATTAGGTATGGGTTCATTTTTACACAAGCTTGAACCATGGAGAACTCTGCTTGGATTTAGTTTCATATTTACACAAGCTTGAAATGAAAAACTATGCTTGTTATAAGTTCGCATGCCCCCAGCATAATAACGCAAAACGAGGTACATGCCCCCCAAGCTTCATGGCATTAAACAAAGTGGATGGAATGAAGGTTCACTTTCAAGATCTTGGAAAGACTCGACTTGTATTTTACGAGATCTTAATCAAAAGACTCGATTTGGAAAGGGAGTTGCTTCATTTTTTGATGAGGTTGACACAGTAAAAGAACTATCCTCATAACCCTTGTTTCATTTTTTAATGAGCTTGACACAAGATCAGGAACTATGCTCCAAACCCAGTTTCATTTTTTAAGGAGCTTGACATAGGAAAGCGAACTATGCTCCGATCGAACTTCATCATAATGAACAGGAAGTCGTTGCTTCCAAGAATGTCACTTCCGGTGGAAGGAAAACATCTTGGAAGTTAGGACCCAATGCCCCCAGGACATTATGCATGACGGCATCATCGCTAGATACGGGCACGGGATAAGTAGCCATGTAGTTGACCTATGGCGGGGCAGATACAACCAGTGGATAAAAACTAGGAGGGGATGACAACTGCGCAGGAGGCACCAGGGGACTAAAGAATGATAATTGATCTATAGTGACAATTCTTCCATCGTGTGGAAAACAAACCACACGGAAAAGTGAAGAGACAAGTGTAGGAATTTACAGGGTAAGTTCCTCAGAAATAATACCAAAAGGACACCGCTCACAACCAGATCTCAAATCAATACACCAGTATTTTTGACGTGGTTAAAACCCTCAGAGTGCAAGGAGGGAAACAGTCCACGGCCTGTCCCAACGTGGGTACAGACAATTTATTAATCAAAGAATGAAAATTTACATAAGCTTCTCTCATGCATGGATTACCCGAACAATGACCCTCCATGCGCTTTAAATAGAACTCATGGACCAATCGGGTGTCAAGCCACGGATCAAGTGTCGATAATACCGAGGTGAGAGTGAACCGTCGGATCACTACATATCGTGACCGTCGGATTGTAAGTTACAATATGTACAACGGTAAAGAAAGACACTTTACCTAACTCTATACCTAACTCTAAACTAGACCAAGTTGATCTTAACTATATCCTATGTGTCGAAATATCCTAACATCCCCCCTTAAGAACAACTTGGGATAGGATTGAAGGATTTACAAATATGACACAATAGGAGAAGGAAGGAGGCACTAGAGCCTATCCCCCCTTAGTGACAACTTCCTGAACTCTAAGCATATATCGAAGTTTAGTGAACTTCGCCTCTGTGAGAGCCTTTGTGAAGATGTCTGCAATCTGATCATCTGTTGGACAATATTGTACTTCAAGAGCATGGTCATGAATGAGTTTTCTGATGAAGTGCATGTGTAGTTCGATGTGTTTGCTGCGCTGATGCTGGACTGGATCTTTGCATAGCTGAATGGCACTTTGATTATCACACCAAAGGGAGGTTGGATGCTGCTGCTCAAAGCCAAACTCTGATAGGATCTGACGAAGCCACAAGGCTTCCTTACTAGCTTCCACGGCACCACGATACTCTGCTTCTGCTGACGAAAGAGAAATGGCAGCCTGTTTCTTACAAGCCCATGTAATAGGTCCTGAACCAAGAGTGAAGACATAACCGGCAGTAGACTTCCGATCATCAGGGTCACCAGCCCAATCAGAATCAGTGAAACCAACTAACAGAGGAGCTGCTTTGGCACTGTAATGAATCCCAAACTGTACTGTACCTCGAACATAACGAAGTATTCTTTTGGCTGCTTTCCAGTGACTTTCACGGGGGTTTTGCATAAAACGAGCAACAAGGCCAACAGCAAAGGAAAGATCAGGACGAGTATGGGTTAAGTACAAGAGTTTTCCTACAAGTTGACGGTATAAGGTAGCATCAACTTCAGGAGAAGAACAAGAGACTGAAAGTTTGACTCCAGACTGAAAGGGAGAAGGGGCTGGCTTACAGTCTTCCATGTGAAAATGACGAAGAATATCACAAGCATACTTGGACTGGGAAAGGGAAATACCCTCCTTGGATTGCAAGACTTGAAGACCGAGAAAATAGTGTAAGTGTCCTAAGTCTGTCATTTCAAATTTCTTTTTAAGGATAGACTTCACATGGTTTATAAGGTTGGGATCACTACCAGTAAGGATAAGATCATCAACATAAAGAACAAGGATGATAAGAGAGTCACCCACTTTCTTGGTGTAGACAGTATTGTCAGAATGACACCTAGAAAAGCCAGATTCTAAAAGAAAGCTATCCATTTTGGCATACCAGCCCGAGGAGCCTGCTTGAGACCATAAAGGGATTTCTTAAGTCGACACACAAGGCTTGAGTCTGTTTGTATGAAGCCAATGGGTTGTTCCATATAGATTTCTTCCTGCAAGTCCCCATGCAAGAAGGCAGATTTAACATCCATTTGATGGACTTCCCATTTTAAAGAGGCAGCAAGGGAAAGAACAAGGCGGATAGAGTTCATTTTGGCAACAGGGGCGAAGGTTTTAGTGTAGTCAATTCCTTCAACCTGTGAAAAGCCCTTAGCAACAAGACGAGCTTTATGTTTATCAATTTTTCCATCTGGTCCATACTTGGTTCTGTAAACCCATTTACATCTTACAAGTTTTCGTCCCGTTGGTAGAGGAACAAGATCCCATGTATCATTTGTCATCAATGACTGATATTCTTCATTCATAGCTGCTTCCCAATGTGGATGGCCTGAAGCTTCTGCAAAAGTGTCAGGATCATGATTTACTGGAGCTTGAGCCAGTAAAGAAGAGGCTCTTTCAAACTGAGAACGTGTACGTCGCTGATCTGTAGGATCACCGGCAAGATCACCTGCTGCATCTCGAGTAGCACGGACCCATCTTGGAAGTTGAGGATCCTGAGAAGGTGGGGGAGGATTGTCATCCTCACTTTCATCATCTGAAGAAGAAATGTTTTCAAAAGTAGAAGAGATAGCAAGAGGTGGCACATCCGCCGGACTAGGCTCGCAGGCCGATTTATTTTCATCAAATTTTACATCTCTTCTAATGATAACATTTTTGGACTTAAATGGAATAAGTCTGTAACCTTTTACATCTTCAGAATATCCAACAAAAGTGCATTTCTCACTCTTAGGTTCTAAAGCTTTATGCTTTTCATCTGGAATATGGGCCCATGCTTCACTTCCAAACACACGAAAGTGACTTACATCTGGTTTAATGGAACTCCAAGCTTCTTCTGGAGTGATATCCTCTAGAACCTTAGTAGGAGTGCGATTGATTATATAATTTGCACAATTAATTGCTTCGGCCCAAAAACTAAGACTGAGTCCTTTAGATTGCAGCATACAATTAGCCATTTCCTTTAAGGTGCGATTTTTCCTTTCAGCTACACCATTTTGTTGTGGAGTGTATGGAACAGTATGTTGCATTTGAATTCCATTTTCAGTGCAAAAGTTGATGAATGTGTTTTTAACATATTCTCCACCATTATCAGTTCGTAGCTTAAGAATTTGATGTCCAGATTGTTTTTCAACAAAGGCTTTGAAGGCCAAAAAAGTGTTAAATACTTCGCTCTTGAGTTTTAAGAAGTATACCCAAGTGCGTCTGGAGAAATCATCAATGAAGGTTAAGAAGTACTTGCAACCAGAGAATGAAGCAACAGGAAGAGGACCACATAAATCACTGTGCACAAGCTGTAAAGGGGCTGAGGCGTGCCAAGAGGCACGTTTGTCAAAACTGTCCCGATGATGTTTTCCGAGTACACATCCGGAACAAACACCATCTCTGCAAGATATCATAGGAAGACCTGTCACCATATTTTCTTTACATAGATGCTGAAGGGAGCGATAGTTTAAGTGACCAAATCGCTCATGCCAAAGTTTGCTCACTTCATCATTATGAGCAACAAATGCTGAGGGAAGATTTGATGACCCAAAGTTGTGAAACTTATACAACCTTGTGGAATCATCAGCAAGACCAGTAGCTAGAATCTGTTTAGGATCTTTTAGATCCTTGATTACAACATCATGAGGTGAAAATTCAACAATTTTGCCTTCACCTGAATGAGTTATCTGATAGACAGATAGAAGGTTGGAGGATAAGGTTGGAACACATAATACATCATTAAACTGACCATTGTCTAGATGAACAGTTCCAGTCCCTACAACACTAAGAGATCTATCATCACCAACATATATATATTTGGTGTTACAATCTTTTAAAGAAGAAAACATGGCTTGGTTTTTGGCCATGTGATAAGAGGCTCCAGAATCAATGAGCCACTCATGAGAATGAGAAGAAGAAGAAGATACATTTAAAGCATAACCAGACTGAGATGATTGACAACGACATGCAGAAAGTGCCATTCCGGAAGTTGAAGTTGAAGTAGGCTCCACATGGATGTTATGTTTCTTCATTGCGGCTTCCAAGGCTTCCATCTTCTTAAAGCATTTAGATTCTAAGTGGCCATCTCGATTACAAAAGTTACAATGTCTGTCAGTCCTCTTCCATTTGTTTTTATTGGTCTTGTCATTTTGCTGAAATGATCTTTCATCTTGAGGCTGAGTTGGTTTAGGACCATTCCTTTGAGGATAAGACTTCTTAGGATTCTTTGAATTTGGTTGCTGCTGGGCGGCTAACGCTTTCGAGGAAGAGTTTCCAAGATTAAGAAGACCAAGGTGTAAGAGTTTTTCTTGTTCTCTTATTAAGGAATCACAAAAGGAGTCAAAGGAAGGGGGTTTGTAGTCTTTGCCTTGACAAATGAAAGCTTCCCTTGTAGAATGGAAAGTGGAAACAAATACAGAGTAGGCTGGTCCCAACTTAGTAAGGATGGAATAAATAAGGTTACCATCTTCTTTCTTAACTTTAACACCTTCCAAGAGATATCTAAGGGTCTTGAATTTGGACAAGAAATCTTCAATGCAAGAAAAATTATTAGGATCCAAAGTAAGCAACTCATTCTCAAGTTGATGGGCTCTAATTTCATTTTTAATCCCAAAAACTTTAGCAAGTTTTTCTAATGCTTCATGAGGAGTTTCAATTTCTGCAATGTGGAATCTAAGATCAGGAGAAACAGACATTCCTATCAAACCACGTGCTTGATCTTGTCTATTTTCCCATTTTTCGGCCTTGTCTTCATCTTTGGGTTTCTTCTCTTGGTCTGTGGCTATTCTGAAGAGACCTTTACTTCTAAGTAAATCTCCCATGTAGGCTACCCATTGGAAGTAGTTAGTGCTGTCAAGAATGACTTGGCATGGACTTTCCATTTTTTGAAAAAATCCTGAAGCTGAAGATGCTGAAAGTAAGTGGTCCAATGGATAGATCTCGAAAAAATAGGCGGTTTTAAAAAAAACGGCTCTGAAAAAGGCTTCCGGATGAAGAAGTTATGGCTTTTTGAAAACAAAATTGTTGACGTTGCCGGCAAAGTGCGCGAATGTGCGGGAATGAAAAAATCCGCCCCCACAAAATGGAGACTTGAACCCAAGACCTCTACTCTCTTAAAAAGTCTTTGAACCAATTGATCTATACAAAATATTTGAGAGAGAGAGAGAGAGAGAGAGAGAGGGGGGGGGGGGGGGGGGGGGCCTCGATTTGCGTGCTTGCCTTGGGAAGGCTCTTTTCCCCTACAAAACACAAAACACAAAACCCAACACGAATATGCAAAGAAAAACGAACCTTACGGCTCGAAGTTAGCTTTAGCCAAAAAACTAGAATTTTAAAAAAAATCTCAAAGTTAGCTTTTAACCGAAAAACTAAATATTTTTCTCAATGTTTCTGATTTTCCAAGATCACACTAAGGTGCAGGGAAAAGAGCATACGCATGAGAAAAATCCTTTCTTTCTGTTTCTGATTTGCCCAGATCGCACAGAGTCGCAGGGCAAAGAGCATACGCAGAAATGAAAGGTATAGATCCGGGAAAAAAAAAAGGCTAAATAAACCGAAACCGAAATAAGCAGAGAGAAAATGACAGTAAACTGCAAAAAACACTGTATACCTCCCGATCTGAAAAATGACGCAGCTAGGGCTACCGGAAACCTTTTCGCGTGAAACGAAAGGGGTTCCTCACTGAAACAGATGCTGCGAACGCAACAGAGCAGTCCTCTCGGCCCGAAAGCAGTCAGAAACAGTAGATCTAGGAAACGACAGCCGCATGCAGTTCTACCGGCTTCAGATTTGGATCACCAACGGACGCGGCCCTCAAATAGCTCCGATACCATGTAGGAATTTACAGGGTAAGTTCCTCAGAAAGAATACCAAAAGGACACCGCTCACAACCAGATCTCAAATCAATACACCAGTATTTTTGACGTGGTTAAAACCCTCAGAGTGCAAGGAGGGAAACAGTCCACGGCCTGTCCCAACGTGGGTACAGACAATTTATTAATCAAAGAATGAAAATTTACATAAGCTTCTCTCATGCACGGATTACCCGAACAATGACCCTCCATGCGCTTTAAATAGAACTCATGGACCAATCGGGTGTCAAGCCACGGATCAAGTGTCGATAATACCGAGGTGAGAGTGAACCGTCGGATCACTACATATCGTGACCGTCGGATTGTAAGTTACAATATGTACAACGGTAAAGAAAGACACTTTACCTAACTCTATACCTAACTCTAAACTAGACCAAGTTGATCTTAACTATATCCTATGTGTCGGAATATCCTAACAACAAGGGCCCCCATGGCATAAACATAGTCACGGCCAAGGAGAAGACTGAAATCTGGAGCACCTTGGGTAACCAGTACGTCTATATAGATGGTTTTTCCTCCCAAAGTAATAGGAAACTTTGGGAGGATCCCTAACGGTTGACTGGTTCCTCCGTCAAATGCCAACAGATTCTGTGCGACTGGCACAAGATGTGGGGAGCCCAAAGCTTGCCAAGTAGTGAAAGGCATGACACTGACAGATGCACCCTCATCCAAGACAGTGCCAGGTATTGCCTTATCATAGGCATGTACTGTAATCTGGAAAGGCACATGGGATGGAAGGCGGAATGTAGTCAAATGACTCCAGTCAAAGGAAACGACTGAACTACTTGGTGGGGGAATCGTATGATTGCCCCCTTATGCTACAAGAGACGAAGAAGGACCCTCTTGATTAGCGAGGATAGGAGGGTCATTCTGAGACTTAGGAGAACTTGATGAGACGAGAAGAACATGAGCAGTAGAATCATGATGTTCCTCCGAAACAGAGTAATCAACAGGTGATGAACCCAAGTCGATACTCTCTCCGACCAATGGTTGGTCTAGAGCAGGCTTGACACAGCCAGGTTCGGGAGGACGAGCCTAGACAAGAGAAGAATCTAAATCAATCTCTTTGTCAACAAGGAGGGGGTCAAAAGAGAGCTTCTGATAACCAACAAGAAGTTGGGGTGAAGAAGCTGTAAGACTTTCCAAAACATCGGAAGCTTTATCCATGAGCGGACAAAGGTGAAGGGGATGATGGCCTTCACATAGTCTACAGGGGATTCGAATCTTCCCTTTCTTCTGAATGTTATCAGTTGATAGGGTGGCATCGCCATGAGCTTTATAGGATGATGAGGGATGATCTGGATCACGAGACCATACTTCTAAGATCCTGGGAATGCCAGGACAATCATGAAGAAGGTGGTCATCCTTGCACAATCTACAAGGAAATTTGACCTTCTGCAGAGGAGAAGAAGGTGGCTCGACTTGAGTTGTAATTTTAACCTCTCGCTTAGAAGACTTCTTCTTCATCATCTTCTTCTTCTTAGCCACCTGGTTACTTGAATCCAGACTTTTACCAGGTGAGGTAGAAGATGAGGACGCAGAAACAGGCGAAGAAGGGGAGAGGTCCACCTTAGAATCAACATGATGTTGTTCGGGTGGAGGAACTGATTGACCAGGAGTTGAGATGGTAGGGACCAGAGAGGTTGAGAACAACCAAACGGGTAACCCAACAGTTAACCCAGGAAGGGAAAACGTTGCCATGTAAGGAGCACCAATATTTCCAAGAGGAGGGAAATGACCAGGATTCCCATCAGAGGGGATGCCTGGGTTGGTAAACTCCAGAAAAGTTGCCATCACAAACGAGAAAGAACCCTACTCAAACTAATGCTTGAACAAGATCTAACCAGGTAAATGTGAATCATGGCCGAATAAATTTTAAGACACAGGAACAAAACTTGACCTTTTCATTTTTAAAGAGTCGAGAAAAGGAGAAAAGATGACTCTAGTCGCCTTCGAATGTTTAATGAATCTGAAGTGACAAGTGCTGAGATGGACCTTTTCTTTTAGGGAGTCCGAAAAGGAATGAAAGTGACTACTCTGGAGAGCTAGGCAAAAAGGTTTACCAAACAATCCGTAAAACTGCATATACACCTTGGCAGTCATATGAAAACCAAGGACTTTCCATACGACAGTCAATATTCCTGAATGCTGTGTTCGGTGCATTAAGGCTTATAAGGTGATAGACATGGCTTCCTATGGATAAAGGATGATAACCTAGTGGGTCTCCCCATATACTCGACGGTATGTGGGAGCACAAGTCCGTACTAGACTACAATTGAGCCACAAAAGAAGGAATCACCCAACCTTGAGTGGAAACAAAAGTGACTAGGTTTAATGACACCGGAGCACGTCTCTAGCCTAGACCTCTAAAAAGTGTGCGTTATGTTCCAATGCGTTGTTAGATTCAGTCAGTTCATTTTAAAGTTGATCTTGTATTAGGTTTCAGTTTTCAGGCTTTACCATATGTAATCTCTCAAAATTCCCTAAACGCAAACTATATGCCAAAATATATCATTTCATTTGATGAATGCTAGTTACGAGAGGGTTTGAGAGCTTTCACACAAACGAAATGATCACAAAACAACAAAGAACTTCCCTAATGCAGCTAATGGAAATTAACAAACTTTTCTTTAAGATCACTAATCACTAATCAAAATGAAAAGTTCTAATTCTCATTAACTAATACAAAGCAAAAGAGATTTTTCCTTTTGTTGATGGCAAAACGCACTAAACGACTTTGAGAAATCATAACAAAATAGTAAAAACACAAATTTCACTCATTGAAAACACATTCAGTTCCCTAAATCACAAATCAAAACTCCAAAGAACAAGAAAGATCCCAAAGGCACCAATGAGCCGTGTAATCTAGGCTCAAAGTGAGACGAAGTGGAATTCAAGTGAAGATAAAGCAAGTCACCCAAATAACGCAACAAAAATGATTTACAACCACCAAACAAGTGCAAAGGAGTAATCAAAGAATCGACTGGACCACTAGAAGATCAAACACCTGAGGAAGGCTCGACACAAAAAGCCACTAGATGCCCTAGGGCTAGAAATGTGAAATCGATAGAAAAAATCAAACACGCAAAGGGTAAAGATCAAAGCTAGTCAAATCACACTCCAACACACTCAAGTAGTCTAAAAAAGGTACCCATAACAAAAACTAAGCTCAGAGGGCTCACAGCCAAGCAAACTTTAAAAGTTCCCAGGCCTGGTGCAACTGTCAGGCTGAAACTAGCGCCTTTCAGGTATTGGCACGGGTTGTCAATGTGCAACAAGTGCCAACTGGCGCGACTGTAACGCTATAAAATAGTGCCAGCCGAGTTTGCTATGGAAAAATAAAAAAAAAACGAGCCAAAGCAAAGTCAACAGTACCCAGGTACACCAAGGGGAAAGAAGCAACACAGGGACTCAACCGAGAAAGCTAGTCAAGCAGGAGAAACCAAGAAACAACCAAGAAACAAGGCAAGTTCCAAGTCGTTCAGCTCGTAAACAAAACTGGAGATGGACTGAAGTGGCGTTGATCTACTTTGCTAATGTGGAGCAATAGCATTTCGAAGGCTATCTGGCCATACTTCAGGCTTTGTCTAAAGTTTACAAATCAAACAACAATACAATACAAACAACAAGGCAAAAAGCCAACTTCCCAACGGAGTCGCCAAATTTTTGTGGAGGTAAATCCCCTCTGTGGATAGAGGCGATCCCTACTAGCCCAAATGGGGTCTAGCAACAATCAAACAATGCTAACACACAGGTTCCTAATTGCAAATCAAAGACCGATGATGAGGGCCTACCTGGATTCCAATGCTAATATTTGTAGAAGAGTCGTCGCTCCCGTTCCTTTTCTCCGGCCGGTCACAATCCCCACGATCCTCGTGAATGGATACCTGCACATGCAAAGAACGACACAAATACAAGCATAAAATCCAATAGATGCAACTATATATTAGTCAGAAAGGATATAACTCAATCATCATTACAAAGACAATAAGAAGTGGAACCATAATGATAGTCGTCTATTATTGATAAACAACAAAGAAGAATACAACCATAGTTCTGACGTCAAATCCTCCTTTGGCTAGGTGATCAGCAACACATGCCTTGCAAAGCTTGTTGGGAATGGGGAACAAGCCTCTCTCTTCTTGGTTACTTGGACAAGAATCTCCTCACTTTAGATTTAGCTTCATGGGAATGAAGAAGGCTTCTTGTAGCATGAGCTTAGAAATTCTCAGACTTTGGGATTTAGAATTTGGAACTTGGAGACTCTAACTTGTCAAAGGAAAAAGGACAAGCTTTTATAGATATAGGAGAAGGAGTTAGGGTCATCCACAAGATTCATGGGATTGGCTTTATCACTAAGAAGCTTCCATGAGAGGTGGAGAACTACTTCCCTTCTATGGATATTCGAAGCCGAACTGAACTAACTCAAGATGGAATTAGTTCATGAATAGGTTAGGAAGAACCTTCATAAGTTGGTTTGTTAAAAACTTTACCCAACTGGGCTGGCGCGAGTGCAACTCTGATACAGAGCGCCAGCTGGCGCGCCCTATTTGTAGGATTTCCCCCATTGGCACGAGTGATACACAGTGGAACTGCGCCAATGGAAAAAGGGCTATTTTTATGGGTATTTTGCAGAAGGTGTCTTCAGGGCATATGAATTACATACTCAAGGGGATACAATGCAAGTGTTTTCAGGTTATGTCACTTCTCACAGGTCCCGGAATAAGTCCTCCAATGTGCGGGAGAAGGGGTAACAGGGACGGTGACAAATTACTGTGTAACAGGAAGGCTAGAGAAAGATATTTTATACAAGGTGATCTCGTTCTAAGATGGGATGTCAGAAGAGAGGAAAGAGGAAATCATGGAAAGTTTGATAATTCATGGTTGGGACCATTCAGTAATGCAGAAGCAAAGGGAAATAATACCTTCATTCTACGCAACTTGGAAGGACAATATTCGTCATTTCCAGTCAATGGGAAATACCTCAAACACTATATCCAATATTAAATGCTTGCAACCATGTTCATTGTAAATGTATGATTTTCTTTAAATTTAAGCATCAAAGTGTGTTTTTCACAGCAAAGACTCCATAGCCCAAGGAGAAGGCACATGGATCTTCAAGTTCGCTGCATCCTATAGGGGGAAGTAGTCCCAAGATGGAGCCGACATTGTAACTTATTTTTACCCTAGTTTATTTTCTACTTTTCCCTTTATGTTGGAAAAAGAAAAAATAAAAAAAGAGAAAAGAGAATAAAAATAAAAAAAATGAAAGAAAGAAAGAAAGAAAAAAATAGAAAAAGGGATATATATATATGAAAAAATAAAATAAATAAATAAAAATCCCAAAGTTTGCGTGCAAGTAAAAATGTTGCATTATTTTGTTTTATTATTATTGTAATCCTTATCATTTTAAAAGTGTTATTTATTTGAAAATAAAATGATTTGATGTCTTGTCGCATAGCAATAATGTCTCATTGGCATGTGGTGGATGAGATCATACCTATGCGGATTAATAGAAGAGGATGAATTTGGGACCCCCCCTCATTTTTGAAGGTTAACAGGGGGGTTTGAAAAGTCGATTTTCCAAAAGCACCGAACCATACGTGGTAGCTCCACAATGAGTTTGGGACCCCCCTCTCTAATAACATTAACCACCCACCCCCCTTCGAAAACCACTTTGCCTTCCTGCCTCTGCTTCCACCCTCGCTCATACCCTTCCACTTCTCCTTCTATTATCTGCTCCAACTAAATTACTAAATAAGCATTAGGTAATTAAATACCCCCCGCAAAACAACTACATGATCATTAATCATTAATCCTTCCCACCAACATCTAGTTTATTAATTAGATGCGGCAAAAAAAAATTTAATATGTTAATTCATTTAAACCTACTCTTTTAGAAAACCTCACTACCCTGCATACTCCTTTTCAGCATTTCTTCTTTCAGCAGCACAAGTGGGGCCCCAAATTCTACAATCACGCAACCATCTTCCTATGCTAGTGATCACCATAACCTGGTAGTTCACCACCCTAACTGGAAATTTGTTGTTTACAGTGTATTCTCACAAAGGAAAGTCTAAATTGGTTGTAGAAATCCATACATGTCCCTCTGTCATTAACCTAGATGAGCTCCCTCTAGTCGATACCCAATATAAAATCCCATAGACCCAGTGCGAGTTCAATTTGTATGAACTCCACAACTAAGAAAACTAGAAATTCCAAGATGTTAGTGAAGAATTGAGTATGTGGGAATCTTTCTTGCCCAAATTTGTCTTTCCCCAAACTCATATCTTCCTAGAATTTGTCAGTTGGTTCTAGATCAAGTATCTTCCCAGTTAGAGGGTTTTAATTGCCCAAAACAATGAAGTTTTATTCGCCATTACACCTAAATCCATATTCCATGCACACCAAATCAATTTCCAAGCTCCTATGCACGCTTTTTCTATTGATTCCCTCATGGAGATTTATCAAAAACTTACATTTCCCTAGTGAGCTTGTATATTTGAGTCATTCCTACCTAAAAATTCCAAATTACCTAGAACTAATCCACCCTATTCCACTTCATTTTTTCCATAAATGTCAAGGCAGGTTATTTCCATGGTCGCTTGTTTGTTAAGTTATCCTACCAATCAATGGGAAGATGAAGTGATATTGGTATTTTTGTAAGTTTTATCTGTAGGTAATAAGCCTTCATTGATTTCTAATTACAGTCAGTTTCTGTTATATATTATTCATGATCAATTTCTAAAGTTTTCTACTGAAGGTTCATTCAAACATCAATTAGCTCTTGTATATTTTTTATTATTTCATCAAGCATAAAGGTTTAAATTCAAATTGAAAAAGTTAGATGCACAATGAAAATCTCAATTGGTCATTCATTAGACTTCCTTGGTAAGGAAGAATACATAAGAGTACTTCTTCTGTGATTTTGTATACCAAGATTTGCATATTTCCTTATGTCTTCTCAGCAGTGATGTAATACTAAGGATTTCACCTGAAATTGAAGATTTTTGCACCTTACTTAGCAAGCTAAAGTTGGAGACAGGTACCTTTACCATAATTATAATAAGATTAGAATATATGGTTGTGAACTCCCTCCCTACAAGTTACCAGTGTTTGTGCCAATAAGGATCTTTGCCTTAGAATACATCATATAAATGATGAATATGCATGATTTGCATTTTGTATCCAGGAAGCAGAAAGCACAATTCAAGCTAAAGGCAGATTAGCCCTTTCATTGTTAATACCAGAGAAACAACAAAGAAGGAAGATAATTTGTTAAATAATATGAAATTAAAGTCGAGTTTTACTTGGTCCTATGATCCATTTTGAATTATTTCAAGGTTGAGAGTTGAACAAAAAAAAAAAAAAAACACCTTATGCACTTACAACCAGGCTAGAGATAGCACAATATGAAAATCTAGAAGAATGGAAGGAAAATACATTACAGGAAGCCGAGGAAAAAATTGTTAGTTAGACAACTTCATAGACTCCAATTCCCCAAGAAAAAGAAACCAAAAGATCAAGAGAAATTCTATCTCCTACAGACTTAGAAACTCAAGCTACAAGTTTCACAGTTTTAAAAAGGAGAAAGAAAACAAACACTCATGAAGAGTCCTTAGAAGGAAAGAATTCATAGAAGTAGGATAGAGTAGTTATGTCAGGATTTCCTACTACTTCCTTCTCACAAATTAAAGAGATGACAACAGAGTGTTCTGTGTCATCTGTCTCTCAAGATACAACGCAACAAACTATTTTTGCTAGATACATCGAAATAAAAAGAAAGAATGAAGCATTAAAGGGCAATACTTATTTTGAATTTCGGAAACAGTCTTCAGCTACCCAACATAGATTTTTTTTTTTTCACTTGATACTGAAAAATATTATAAAACATCCATTTTTCCTTTTGAAACTAAGAAAATTCATGCAATTGATCAAATTGACCTTCATAAGTAGGAAGGTGAAATGACATATTCTACATTGACAAGTTCAGCCATGGCAGCCTCTAAACTACAAGATTCCTTGAAAAATATTCACACACAGTTAAAAATGGAGAGAATGTCATCCTTAGCTAAAGATTCCAGAATCAAAGCGCTTGAAGATTTGGTGATCAAACTAGGATATGATCCTAGTGATATCAAAAAAAAAGGAGAGATGATAAAGAATAAAAATGCTAACATTCAAGAATTGAGGAAGAAACTTAAATTTCCTACTATAGAGCATCCATAAGCTAAGGAAGTAGGTCAACTAGAAAAGGAAAAATAAAATATGTTCAAGTTGATAGTTGAAATTTTTTTTCAAATTCAGAAGATGGAAGATGACATGGAAACACTCTTGAAAGAAAAAGAGGAGCAACTGAGTATTTCTGTTGCCATTCCCATAGGGACACCTTCTGCAACATGTACTTCAACTGTGGGCACATCTACAACAACAACAATCACAATAGAAACAAAATCTACTGGTTCAACAAAACATTTGTCAAAGGCCATGGGATACTTATCTTTAAAGGATCAAGAAATTGAAAAACTCAAGATGCAACTCCAAAAGTTTCAAGAACATAAAATCAAGTTTGATAATGTATATTTGGCTGAGATTCAAAAGAATTATAAGTTAACTAAAAAATTAGAAGTTTATGAGAATGAATCTTTAATTGCACAAACTATTGTTCAGGACAAAAAAAATATCTGGATTGATATTAATGCATCAGTGATTGAGTTATGGCCTACTATTGAAATTATTTTTGAACATGAAGATTTATTGCAGAGATCAAAAGTAGCAGTAGTAGAGATAAAAGAAGATCTGGACCAAAAACCAAGAGATGAAACAAGGATAATTAAAGTCCTAAATTTGGAAACAAAGGATGAACTTGAGGAATTCAACATTAAAGATAGAAATGAAGTTGTCTTGGAGGTAAGAAAGTTTTTTAACCAAGAGGAATTTGATTATACAAATTGACAATAAGTGTCAGAATTTAGAGGTTCAAATCAAAAGCTTTCACAGGAAATTCAATGCTCTACATGAGAAGGGACTCCCAGGTTTGCAAGATATAGGTGGAAAATTGATTCCACTTGAAGATTATCAACACAGGTTACATGAGATAGCAGTGGACAAGACCAAATTTTCCAAAATCAGAGGAATTATAATTGGAAAAGATTTCATTGAAGGTTTAAGTTATGATTTTCTAATTCAACATGAAATTAAGCATATGTTTCTAACTAGGCCTACTTTTGAAAAATATACTGAAGTTGATGAGTCATACAAAAAATTGTTAAAGTTTTCTATCCCTGATGAAAAGAGATGGGATAAATTATGTGAGCTCATCAAATAAAACAAAATGCTAAATTTCATGAGCAAACAATAGATAAACAGGAGTAGATAGCAGATTAATAGGGGAAGTAAATAGAAAAGCATATTTCTAGCTACAGTCATCAACAAAAACCCTCGAAATCTATGCAGAGTGTTCAAGTCAGTTCATATTAAATATTTTTTAGTTCTATTTTTGTAATATTCCAACTATTTTGGATGATATTATATTTTGTAATAAATTTTAATTCAAGTCTATATATGTTTGAGTCGAACTCTATAAGTATTTTGTAATTCAAAGAAGAAAGGGTTGAATCCTTGTGATGAACCAGTGAACATGCTTGTAACTTTCTAAGTTATTTCTGAAGTTAATAGAAGGACTATGGATTCATTCTGAGCAACTTGTGTATCTCTGTGAGTTCTTCTAGTTATTCAATTTTGTTTTCATTTTTTATTTTCTTTGCACATGTTCAAGGTAACATGGAAGTCTGGCAAGATTAGATTGAATGTTAATCGCTCTCAAAGCTCCTGCAAATTTATAATTATTAAAAGAGAATAATTAACTGAAATTGTTTGTCTTAGTTAATTCCTCTAAATTTTTAAATTGTTACCTTTTGTCATCTATTGCACATGTATTGTTTGGCTATAAAAAACTTCTATATGCATTTGTTGTATATAACAAATTATATATTCAATATGAATGTTTAAGGAATTGTATATCTTCTTAAATTCTTCTTTCCAAATCATTCTAATGCTTAAT
This sequence comes from Pinus tabuliformis, assembly GCA_031772625.1. Taxonomy (NCBI): domain Eukaryota; kingdom Viridiplantae; phylum Streptophyta; class Pinopsida; order Pinales; family Pinaceae; genus Pinus; species Pinus tabuliformis. Next base: position 442,871,756 of record CM062813.1, on the reverse strand, counting down.
TTTGTTAAGAATGAAGAACCAACCCTTATGTTTTCTCATAAATATTTAGGATTTGCATCTATTTAAAATTTTAAAGCATTGGTCATCCATTCAAAATAAAAAACCTTATTTTAGATGCTTTGGCACAGTTCCTTAGCCTAGAATTGTCTAAAAGGGACAACACTCACATCCAAACCAAGTGCAATGACTAGTGCACAAGGTTCTATAATTCTTCAAAAATGGAGAATATGGAAAAAAAAAAATTGAAAAGATGTCATTGAATAAATCATACAATTAATTAAAGAGAAGTAATTGGTTAGCCAACTAATATAGATATTGATCATCCTAAAGGACTACAAGTAAGAAAAAATACCACACAAAATACTTCAGAAATGATCATAATATAATATGTAGGATGATTATGATCCAAAATTTGACTTAGAAATCAATGCATACATGATAAACCATGTGGTTTCTGAGTTTGGCTCCCAACGGATATTTCGATAAAATTGGGAAGGCCATAACTACATAAAAAAATAAATGATCTTAATTTAGCATATCAACATTTTTTTGAGCCCATTCGTACTTTGTAACTCCCCTTATGTTAACCCTTGGTTTTGTAATGAAAAATGATGAGTGTGTATTGTGAGCATGGAGATCATGGATGTCTAAGACATTGTGTAATTATAAAATAAATATAAATATGAAATTTTTAATTAGTTGGCCTATGGAAGGACACATGGATCCATGGTTCGAGGGGGAGAAGAGGAGTGGAAGAGAGTGGTGTTGGTTGTAATAACAAAATCCTCTCACCCCTGGAATTTGATAATCTGGAAAAATACTTTTCATATAATAAGAATTCCTTTCATACATTTCTCCTTGCAGGTTTAATAAAAACATGGGCCTTATATCTGGTGTCGAATGGGTCCAAGCCAAACCCTATATTTTGACTTAATATCCTTTTAATTGCAATGTGTCATATACATCCAGATATGCAAAGGAGATGTATGTTTATTAAATTGGTGGGTGCATTTGGGGAACCAGAGATTTGTCCAAGGATTGAGCATACACTCTTGAGAAGGACTAGAATTAAAATGAGCCAGATATAATTTATCTAGAGTATGGCCTACTTGGAAGATTAATGTGCAATGATGGATTTCTATTAGTGTTGGCATTGTTATGCTGGAATTGATGTCAACCTCAATGATGAAAATCATAGGATGAGATGATTGTTAGTATTGGCATTGTTCAGAAAACCTGCAATTGAGTGTTCAATTTGTTTCTTGGTCAATTAGAGTTGGAGCTTGGTTGTGAAGCTTTAGTAAGAACACTAATGGGTGTTTTTTCCCTAACAAAATTCAAGGATGGAGCCTATATTTCAGGGAATTTTGGTTACAGTGAATCAACTTAAGTGCTCCTACAAAGTGCATGGTTGGAGAGTCCTTAGAAATATCTTTCCAATAGGATAATACACTTTGAAAAACTCCAAATGGATAGAGAGTTATGGTGATTTGAAGGTTGGCAAGGATCTAAAGCCTCGTGGTTCCACATAAGATGATAGAAGGCGTGGGATGGGTATTTTCACATTATTTGACTTATAGTTTGATGTCATTCCAAGAAGGTTTGGATGGAGAAGTTTATGGAGGTGTGAAACTAGAGTAGTGATTAACATAATCCATAGGTTGGAATTTTATTAGCACTTGATTCATAATTTTTCATGCGCACCGCAAAATGTTTTGTCATGGAGAGAGAGGTTCCCTAGTTGATAGCCCCACAGTTGGCACAATCTACGAGATGGAGAATTGTCTATGATCTAGGTAGATATTAGTGGCCACCTGTAGATTCCACTTGGGACCCAATACTTCTTTCTATTAATTTTCTATTTTTTAGCACAATTCCCTAATTCGGTAGTTTTTTAATTTTGGAAGTTTTTGGGTCCTGAACTTCCAAAACCATTTTGAGTCCCTAAATGAAATTTGTTTTGGAAATGGGAAAACATAAATATTTGTTTGAGGTTTACAGTAGAAAGTCTTTTTTCCTTAGATATACCTTTCTAATGAGCTATTGTGCATGCCAAACATAAATCGTATTCCAAATTTACGACCATGGGAAATGACGTTCCAACTAACCCCATTGGGCCCATAACTTTTGGTGCTTCATCTCCTAGGGTAAGTTTTTTGGATGTTTAGGGTTTCACATTATTTATTCATGATGAAACAACCTCCAACCCTCATTTTACACAAATTTAAGAAGGCATGTAGCCATCCCATCTCTTCTTAGAGATAAGTTACCATTGCCTGAGCTAGTTTGCTATCATTCTTCATGTAAACAATTTTCAACATTTTCTATTTATTGATTGAAGTTTCATTTCACTGTGTCTCTGTGTTTTTCTATTTTTAATTTGTATTTCATTTTGTTCCTTCATAAATATGGATCAGTCCAGCACTAGCACATAATGTAAATAAAAAATCTAGGAACTTCTCAATTAACAAAGGAGATCAATGAAAATCCCTCATATCCAGACGCTCCTCTATACAACCAATGATGTGAAAATTGATAGATGTTGAAGCATGATTAGAGTTTAGTGACGTGTTTGTAGATCAGTTGACACATAGGTGGTAGTGTCATCACCATGATGATGACATGGCATGGTGTGACAAGACCCACATGACATGCAAATTTGGCACTTTTGGGTGTCCAAGTAGCCCTTTGTGGGTGACTCGTGGCACCACTCATTGGTAACACATGGCAGTGTGATGGTGTGCGACGACAACTGGAAGGACATGTTAGTGTGACACACAAAGGCAAAGATGAATAGGTTCAAAGGAAGGGCATGATTGATGGAAGGCGTGGGATGGAAGTTTATCTATCAATTGATAGATAGATTCACATCTCGTTGAGGAGTATAGGGAAATATAGGCGGCAATGACATAGGAAAGTATTGAAACAACACCACTCACATTGCGACATGTGTAAGGATGCTTGAAAGTTGGGAGGGAACCTTAGCAGTTCTAACATATCATCATGTCATGCTAGTTTTTAGTTGAACATTTTAAAGAGATATGGCATGATGGGCACGAAGCAGAGACAGAAAGTGTAAGATGGCATAATTTTTCCCATCAACAAACAAAATTTATAATGAGAAAGGCTTTGTGGTGATGATTTGACCCAGTTGTAGGAAGACATGTGGTAGGTTGGTGACTTGGCACACTTGTGGGATTCAAGCCAAGGGTTTAACTTAAGCACTTTTGGTAGTAAGGCATGATTCTAACCTTTGGGAATATAAAGTCAATGAACTAAAGGATTAAGGGAATAATGAAGTGAACTTGTGTGAAGATATGCCCCCTGCACGCTCAAGCCATTGGTCATGGATGAAGGTTATATGGGAAGATCTATTTTTAGCAAGGAGCTTTTTTATGCTTTGACAACTAGCTCATGTTTCTAAGGTCACGGTTTCATGAGTTATGATGCTAAAGATTTAAGGGTGTGGTACAATTGAAATTTGGTGTTCTAGGTAAAAAATTTAGTTATGAGTCAAATGAATGTTTGTTATGGTTTTGTGGACTAGGTCTTGCTAATATGGTAAAAGAGTTCTTTAATAGATGTAAAAAATCTATTCATTGCCCATGGTATAGGTGTGTGACATCTATAAATGGCAACACAAATTATGGAAGTGGTTAGTGGTGCCAATTGTGAATCAATGGCTAAAACAAAATACCAAAATGAGCTTTGAGAAATTAATGGGAGAACTATACTCGAGGATCTAATGTAGTGAATGAAATATAATCATTGTGGTTAAGAAGTTACTCCTCAAGCCAAGTGAGAATAAATGCAATTCCTCCTCACATTTCGGGTGAATCAATGAATCTCTTCTTTGAGTTGTGTGAGCCTGTACTAAAGCCTAGGTTTTTGTGCTAAGTTAGGTGGAGATAAATTACTTAGAGACATTGGATTGGTGGCCCAGTTGTGGTGTGGAGTAGGATGAGATAAACTAAGGATTTTGGTAGGAATTTGGTAACTATTTTTAACGATTTAACTATTTAAATATTTTATATTTAATTATATTTAACAATTTTATACTTAACTATATATTCAAAAAATTTGGCCAAAATCTAGTAATTTGTACTTTTTGGAATATGTTTTTAACTATTTTATACTTACATATATTTAACTATTTTATATTTAAATATATTTAACTATATATTTAATATTTTTGGTGAGAATCGAGTAATTTGTCCTTTCTGGAATATGTCTTTTAACTATTTAACTATAACTATATTTTGTTTTTAACTATTTAACTATTTTAATTTTATATTTAAGTGTACAGTTATATTTTATATTTAACTATCTATATATATTTTATGTTTGAATTTTTCTTTGGCGTTTCTTTGGGCCACAGTTATTAATGTCAAATGGCCCGACATTGCATTAATAATTTTTCGATATTCTAATTCATATGGGTAAGATAGGTAAATAATATTAATAAAATATTTTACGAATACCCAGATTAATAATAAAATATTTCACCAATACCCAAATTAATAATAAAATATTTTATAGATACCCAAATTAAACAATTTAAAATTATTGAGTACATATACCTCTTTTTAAATTTAAAGGATTTTGATTGGTTTACATATTATGACATGGAAATTACGTGAAAATTTCATGGGCACTTTTAGGCTAAAATTTCCTCTAATGGCCAAGTTGACTTAGAGATATGACATAGAACAACAAGAATGAATTGAGCATTTCTAGATATGAGTTTGAAAATGAGATGAAGGGGTTTGCATGGTTCAACATGTTGATGCCTGCATATAAGGGATTTGTCGCATCCTGTAGGTGGGTGCCTACGAAACAAATTAGGGGGTTAGTTCCTCCTGAAAGTAGTGGCTTGTGAATAGGCATTGAGTGCTTCCTATTGGTTGGTGCTAGCAAAACAAAATAAGGATTTGGTGCTTCTTGTTGGTTGGATGACAACAAAAAAAATAGGGACTTGGTGCTTCATGTGAGTGGGTGATCATGAAACTTGATGTAATTAGAGTTGGTGCTTTTGATTTAATCATAATACAAACAATATTTTGTATTTTTTCTTTCGAGAGGATTTCTACGTTAAAATATTTGTGTACAAATTTTTATGATGTTTATGGTGTTGCTATGTATCTTACTGAGATGTTTACATGATATGATATGGAATGGTTGAATGTTTAAATTTGGTAATAATTGTGAAACTAAAATTAATATTGATTCACCCCCCCACTCTCAGTATTAACCTGGTTTCCAACAATTAGTATCAGAGTGGGTTCCATTAGGAATATCTTAACTTCTAGAAAATAGATCTAAAGAGATCATGACTAACCAATGTTGTTTTACACAAGATGGAAAACCATTTTTAAATAGCTCGGGGCATTTACTTTGGAAGGTAACAATGTATACATATTTAACAGATTTTGACTTGGATATATGGTGATCTATAGAGAATGGAGTAAAGCATATATATAATAAAGAAGCAAAGAAGATTATCTTGAAAGGGTTGTCAGATGTAGAATTTGATGAAGTAAGACATTGCAAGACTGCAAAATAAATGTTGGATAAGTTGCAATGTATGTGTTGTCACCTACTCTGCATCTCCTTGCATTCATGCTCAAGAGACCCTATTTTTACAAAGGTCAGGTAGCAGGTTCCATGTTTGGGAAGGAGGACCTAAGAAGAAGCTTAAATATCATAATGGAGGGAAATAGAGTGCATATTAAAGGCAAGGGACAAACTCTCAAGGGCCCAGATGTCATTCTTCTTTGACCATTCCCCTTGCTACGCATGGAAACAAGTGAGAGGCACATAAAGAAAGTATCAGACCTTGAACTCTTGGAGAAAACTTACCAGTAAAAAGTGTGCAAGTTTCGGGTGCATAACCATCCATCTCCACATTATCACTTTCCGGAAACATTCCAAGGGAGCAACCTGCATGAACAATAAATTGCTCCGGCCCTCTAGAGTTGAATAGTCAACTTCGGATCCAACGATGGAGATTCATTCTGGAGGGGTTGAGGAGATCTTCATCCCACTGCTGCTCTACCTTCAAAACCAGGTGAGGACCATGCCAATTGGTAGGGTTTCACTTGTCATCACTGTAAAAGGTAAAGTCTGAAGGTTGTAATGGAAACCCACTATTCTCCCCCTCTCCTGTTTGCCATATCACCCCCCATCGCTGATCTGAATGTAAATAGGAATGCAACAAATTACAGATATGACCATAAGTACAAAGATGCAACAAAAATAATACTTCATTTCATTGATGTAAAATACTGAAATATGCTTACAAACAGAAATGGAAATAAACTAGCTCGAGCGATGGTAGCTTATCCTTGAGAAGAGATGTGGTGGCTACATGCCTCTAAAATGTCTTACAATGAGGCTCGAAGGCCTATTTATTGTTGAGAAACAATGGAAAACCCTAAACATCCAAAAGCCTAACCCTAGGAGATGAAGCACCAAATATGGGCCCTATTTTGGGTAAATTGGTGCATCAACTTCCCGGGGTCGTAACTTTGGCATACAATCTTCGTTTGACATGCACAATACCTCGTTAGAAATATTTATCTGAGGAATACAACTTTTAAGTGAACCAAAATTGGTCCATGGACACATGTTTCTCCCAGTTCTCCCAAAAAACATCGTTTAGGGCCTCAAAACGGCTCCGAAAGTTCAGGACCCAAAAAATTGCCAAAAATAGTAAATTGTGCTACAAATAGGAAACTGAAAAACTAAAAGAAACAATGGTGGAGGTCCAAGTGGAATAGTTGGGTGGCCACCAATATCCACCTAGAGCATTCCTCCCCCCTTAGGAAGCAATGGTCCCCATTGCGTTGATTTCCTCCATGAGATGAGGAAACTTATGCTAAACTTGGTCCCTGGTGAGCCACCTTCCTTGGTGAAGGAGTTGGTCTGCTTTGACAACTTGGTATAGTTGGATACTTTGTTGTTGAGTGTTCTTGCTCTATGTTTCCATGATTCGATCAGTTGTGGCATGTTCCATGCAATATGGATTTAACTCTGTAGGTGTGAGTTGTTTTTCAATGCTTGATGTGTCGAGCAATGGTGGGAAGTATGGTCAAAGGCGACCCACATTGAACACTAGGTGCAGGCCAAGGAATGGGGGAATGCTGAGCTCAAATGAATTGTCTCCCATAGCCTTAGTAATGGTGTAAGGACCATATCAGAGTGGTATGAGTTTCCAATAGGCTCTAGTAAGGTGTTCCTTTTGCAAATGCAACCAGACTTTGTCGCCCACCTGAAACTTGTGTGGCACCCGATGGTGATCATGTCGCTTCTTTTACTCAGCATTTGATTTCTCTAGAATGTCATGTACCTATTGGTGGACATGTTGGATGTGCTCAATGAAGTTGTTTTCCTTATCGGTTTCAGACTGGACATGGGCCGAATTTGCTGGAGTAGCTGCAAATGGCATGGCCACATCAATGGGACATAGTGGCTGGAATCCCAAGCCCACCTCAAAGGGGTTATGTCCAGCCAAGCTGTGGATAGCTCGGTTATAACTATGCTATACATAGGGGAGGATCTCATCCCATGTGCGTGGATTCTTTGAGTTATACGTGTGCAGAATGTGTACGATTGTCTTGTTGATGACCTCTGTCTGGTCATCATTTTGGGGATGGAAAGTTGTGGACTTAGTGAGCTTGGTGTCCAACATTGACCAGAGACTAGACCAAAATTCACTTAGGAAACTTGTTGTCCTGATCTGAGATGATAGATTGTGGGATCCCAAAGTGTACCCACACTCATTCAAAGAATATTTTAGCAGTGGCTTCTGCTTTGATATTCTTCTTGCAGGCCACCATAATGGCCATCTTTGAGAATTTGTCGACGACCACAAAAAAACAGTTGTTGCCATGCTTAGTAGAAGGAAGGCCCGACATGTAATCCATGGAGATGGATTCTCAAGGTCGACTAGGGGTAGGCAGTGGAGTATAGAAGCCTTGCTTCTTAATGGTTGGTTTGGCAATGGTGTAGGCAGTACAAGATTTGATGTACTTTCCGACATCATGTCGAAGATTTGGCCAATAGAAATACTTCTACAGTACTACCACTATTTTCTTGACCCCAAAATGCCCAACAACAAAAATATAGTGCGCTTCCCAAATCATCTTGGCACACTCGCTTGAAGGAACACAAAGGTTACCTAGGTGACATAACAGGGCATCCTGGAGGTGAAAATATGGAACATGCTGACCCTCCAAGAGCATCTGGTACGTGTGGCTGATTTCTAGGTTGCTTTTGTAGAGAAGTGGCCAATCAGAAGTCTCTTTCCCATAAGAGTTGAGAACAATGGTTAACGCCATGATCGGTGGTAGGCTGAGGCAATCTGTAACATTATTGGTGCTGCCCTTCTTATACTTGATATTCAAATGGAACTATTGTAGGTATGTGGACCACTTCTGATGGCGATCATTCTGCAACTTCCCTTGCGTCTATATGTACTGCAGGGGCCAATGGTCTATCTAGATGACCGTTTCCTTCCCTAAAATATAATGCTTCCATTGTCAGCAGGCCTACATACATCTCTTTGTCGTAAGTGGGATACTTCTGGACTGCGTCTGAAAGTGTCTCACTATGATATGCCACTGGATGCCCGTGTTGAGTAAGGACTACCATAATAGCATAGATAGAGGCATCTGTCTCGACCTCAAATGTTTATTGCACGTCTGATAATGCGAGCACTAGTGTCGAGTAGAGCCGATGTTTCAACTCTGTGAATTCCTTCTGTTGATATTCATACCAAAATAATTTTTCTTTCGCTCCTTCCTTGGTGACTTGACTCAAGGACCAAGTGATATGAGAGAATCCCAACACAAACCTGCGGTAGAAATTGGCAAGACCCAGAAAGCTGCGGAGCTTTGTTAGAGTAGTTGGAGCTATCCAATCACAAATGACTTGGATCTTGGTTGGATCCATATGCACCCCCCGTTAATCAATAATGTATCCCAGATACTGAACCTAGGTCATGCCAAAAGTTCATTTCTCCAAATTGGCACATAGCTTGTGTTGCCGTAGTGTTTGGAGAACCTGTCGGATGTGATGGAGGTGCTCTTCCCAACTCTAGTTGAAGATTAGGATGTCATCCAAGTATACCACTACAAATGAGTTGGTCAATGTCCGCAATATGTCATACATTAGCCTCATGAAGGTTGCAGGAGCATTCGTTAACCCGAAAGGCATAACCAACCATTCAAAAAGGCCCTCCTTGGCTTTGAAGGGAGTCTTCTACACATCGGAGGGTTCGATTGGTACTTGGTGATATCCTGACTTCAAGTCAATATTGCTAAAATATTTTACCCCCTTCATCTAGTCCAGAAGGTCATCAATTCATGGGATCGGGTACCTCTTCCAGATAGTGATATTGTTCAGCACTCGATAGTCAATAAAGAGTCTCCAAGTCCCATCCTTCTTCTGTACCAACACGATCAAACTCCCATAGGGTGATGAACTTGGTTGGTTGTGACCTTTTTGTGGTAGTTCCTAAATCTACCTCTTGATTTCATCTTTCTCCAAAATGTAGCATCGATAGATTGGTCCATTGGGCAGTGGTGCACCTAGGGTTAGATTGATGGAGTGCTTGACCTGACAGTGCAAAGGCACCCCTACAGGGGAGGTGAAGATGTCATCATACTCCTCCACGGCCTTGTTCATCTGTTGTTGTCGTGAAGAGGGGCCCTGTCTGGAGGTCATGGCCACCATCTTCTTCTTTCCTTGAGGGCATATCATCAGGAAAACAAATTTCCCAGTTTTGGAAATGAGATTACTACATTGTTTTACAGTAGCCAAAGAGATGGCGGTAGGTGGTGCTACCTTCGATATCCTGTACAACTTATTTCCCAAAGTAACAATAACGGCATGAGGCCTTGACTCATACACAACATGTCACTTCCACAAGTATGGTTGACCTAATAATACATCACAAACATCTAGGGGAGAAACGTCACACAATACCTCATCCATGAAGGTCTTGATGTTGTATGGAAGGCAACATTGTTGGCTCACACAAAGTTCCTATCCTTGGTGAAGCCACCCCATGGTGTATGGTTGTGGATGTGTTGTGGTCAGTAAGCCCAACCACTTCATGACCTCTACTGAAATGAGGTTATTTTGGCTCCTGTTGTCAACAATGAACTATAGCGGGGAACCCTTTACCCAAATTTGGGAGTAGAAGAGGCGCTCCTCCTCCTCTGGATCTTCGTGGTGGCAACGATGGCGTTGGGCTCTTTATCGGGTTCTTACTTAGAGTCAGAACATGCATCTGATTCTAAACAATTTAACTCCGCCACTAGTGACTGCATGGCTCGACACTCACTTGTGTTGTGAGTGGAGCTCTTTGAAACTTACACCACTTTCTGTTGTCCTTCTTCGGCTTCACAGTGTTGTTCTTTGCTTGTGGCTTTGGTGGGTTGTCCTGGGCCACCCCACCTTGGCTTTGTCCTATGTTCAGCAGCTTGGGGGCACCTTTCCCTTGCTTTAGATTCACAGATCCAAAGTCTTGCTTCTTCTGTTTAAACTTCTGATCGATCTTGACAGTGTATTGGTATGCCGTGTCGAGAGAGGAGATGTCCAAGAACTCCATCACATCCTAGATGTGCCTGTGTAGGCAGTCGCAGTATTTGAGTACCAAATGCAGCTCAGAATCCTTGATACCCAACTTTTTGCAAAGGGTATGAAAAATATTGGTAAACTCTGGCACGTCTTCGTCCCTTCCCTACCGCAATGTGGTCCACTTTATGTATTTATCCTCATAACTTATGACAAGGTAGTACTGCTCCTTGATGGCATTCCGAAATGAATTCCAAGTGGGTGTGGCTGAAAACAATGATGTCATACTTTCATCCTTCTACTCGCAGTAGGTTTCCCACCAATCCTTGATGTGGGGGGCGGCTTTGAGAAGAGCAAAAGTAATCTTTACACGGCCGGAAAAATCATGAACAAAAAATACCCTTCTAGCATATTTAATCATTATTCTACATCATCTGCATCTATCTGACCCTAAAATATGGGAATGTCAAAGTTATCTTGTAGCTTAAAGGGTGTGGCATTTCCAGAGTAGCTGCTGGAAGTAGATGTGTCGCCCCAGGGTAACCATTCAAGGATCTGGGCAAATTTGTCCATCATCACGTTCCTTTGTCTCTTAAGGGCCTCTTTAAGTAATATTTTGATAGGATATGCTACCCCCTTACCTTTCTTTTCATCTGCCATAGGAGGCCATCGAGATTTGTGAGGTTGGTCTTGCAAAGGTTCGACCAGTTCAAGCCCTAACTGCTTATATCCCGACCTCGTTGGGGACATGAAAAGAAAAATAGAGAAAGAGCAGACCACTGTAATACCAGTAATCCAGATTTAAATAGGAACACAACAAATTACATATATGACCATAAATACAGAGATGCAATAAAAATAATACTTCATTTCATTGATGTAAAATAGTGAAATATGCTTACAAATAGAAATGGAAATAAACTAGCTCGGGCGATGGTAGCTTATCCCTGAGAAGAGATGTGGCAGCTACATGCCTCTGAACTTTCTTACAATGAGGCTCGAAGGCCTATTTATTGTTTAGAAACAATGGAAAACCCTAAACATCCAAAAACCTAACCCTAGGAGATGAAGCGCCAAACTATGGACCCTGTTTTGGGTAAATTGGTACATCAACTTCCTAGTGTTGTAAATTTGGCATAGGTCTCCATTTGACATGCAATACCTCATTAGAAATATCTATCTGAGGACTAAAACTTTTGAGTGAGAAACATAAATCAATGGATCCATGTTTTTCCTAATTTTCCCAAAAAACGTTGTTTAGGGCTTCAAAACGGCTCTGGAAGTTCAGGACTCGAAAAACTGGAAAAAATAGTAAATTGTGATACAAATAAGGAAACTGAAAAACTGAAATAAAGAATGGTGGAGGTCCAAGTGGAATAGGTGGGTGGCCACCAATATCCACCTGGATCAATCACCGAATCTCATTACGACATGTGTCCGACCCTGTGATGTCATCATGAAATCACTTAACCATTGGCTACACTGCCTATAAAAAGACTTCCCCCTCTCAAATTTCAAAATTCCTTCATTGTTTCCAGGTGCTCCTCCCACTAGTGACCTGCTCATAATGCCATTTGTGCACCCCCATCATTCTGACACCTCATCCTAGTTTCATTTTCGTCTTCCTCTGTGACGACCAGGTAATCTATTCACCTGTACTCCGTTTTTTCCACAAGGTAAAATTTTAAAAAACTAAGAAATCATAGCCTCGAGGTCTTCTAAGCCCCCAAAGGCTCCAAAAACCCATGAAACCAATCCCTCTTGAAGCCTTGACCCCCTCATGGATATGGAGGTGCAAAATTGCTAACCCAACTTGCTCCTATGACTTGGCCAACCTTCGAGTTGACCGATTAAACCAGTATGTTAGGGGGGAAGACCCTTTTTGAGTGGTGCACTCGGGCCTATACTACTAGATTGTGCCCTTCGTTCATTATTTTCCGTAGTTTTTCTCCTTGATGGCAGTGGCCTACATTGACAAGAAAAGCTATTTCATTTCTTCCCAAGGGGTTAAGGTCCTAGAAATAACCCCAACACTAATTCAAAAGGCCTTGATGTACCCTTCTCCCCAATAATTAATGCAGTTCACTGACACTAATTTGATGTACTATTACTCCAATCTCCCACCCACTGAGCAACAACCCTTATTGTAAATGATCCTAGGCCCTGGGCTAGACACCTTACCTGTTTTTGATCGTTTCTCCCTCTCCCTCTTTGTAGAGCCTGTTTAACCTATCTTGTCCATTATTGCTCATCTACTAGGGGAAGAAGATGCCACCATAGCAATAAGGCCACCCTAGGCTTCCTCAAGCAAATGTTGTAGCTTGGTTGTGTGCTTCACATCCTGGCTTACCTGGTTGGAGCCATAAGGTTGCAAATGCATCACTTCTCTACAACCTCTTATTTCAGATACTACTCCTTGTTGTTTTATATTTTTCTATATTCTCATGTTGAAGAATTTGAGTGTATGGGTCTAAACTTGGTCTCCAGGGACAAAAAGAGAAACACAGTCTTTGATTGGGATGTGGTTGTTAGAAAAAGGCTATATTCCTAGAATTTTTCACAGTTTAGCTCCACCTATATGGCCATTACCTATAGGTTCATTCATGGTGTGCCTCCTCCCAGAGTTCTCCCCTAGCAGAAAGAGCTCCTTTTTGTTCAGCAAGAAAACTAGGGTGGGGGAATGATATTTTTTTGAAGACCACACAGAGATTAGGATCTATGGGTGTGAATTTCCCCCTACCACCTACCTGTCTTCATGCCTATGAGCATATTTTCTTTAGAATTCATTAGGCGAATTCTAGTTACAGATCAACTCCACTCCTTCCTTGCAAATAAGGGGCACCTATTCAAATTAGGTATGCATGTCAGAACTTTTGTTTTTAATGCCAGGTAGGCCTTTGGAGTTGTTGAGGCCTTGCTCAAGGAGATGAATTTTGACATAGGAGAGGTATGGCATTGTGACCCTCATGACGTCATTTCTTAGAGGAGAGAAAATATAAAGGCTTCGATTTATTTGCATGAGTCTAAACCTGAGGTAGAATTGAAAGCTAACTCTAAATCATGGTCTCTTCACACAGATATGGAGATTGACACTCTGACTGATAAAGGAAAATCACAAAAGAGCCCTGTGGGCCAGATTACAAATACCATGATGATAGGGACTTCCTCATCCAAAAAGACTAATTTTTAGGAGGCAGAATAAGAAGAGATGGAGACAAGCCTAATGGAGAAAGGTTTATATCAACCCAATTTTCACATCCCATTAGAAGGTTTGTCGTAGTTTGCTCCCTCATCTTCTTCACAGGTATATTTTTTTAGGCATAGCTACTATCACATTGGTCCTAGGGTCAAGTTGGTCTACATTCAAGGGACTTTAAGAAAGAAATAAGAAAGTAAGAGAGGAAATGCAATAGTAGGTAGAATCTCACTTAGCTCCATATCACACCAAGTTGTTGGTAGAATTGGATTTGAAGAGGAATCAAATCAGGTTTTCCATGCAGGATCCTCTAGCCTAGTCCTTTCCCTTAGGATCTAAATTCAAAACTCTATATGTGTCTTTGGATATGGAAAGTATTCCCCTCCAGTCAAAATCAGTTTCAACAAGTAGGTTGGGGAAATGCTATACAACAAGCTCAATAAGAATGCCTTGACCATCAAAAAGTCATAAACGCTACTGGAGAAAGCTGCACATAGGTTAAAGTAAGAGAAATCTGATTCCCATGCTCTTCAAATACAAAATGAAAACTTCAAGGAGTTGTTAGTGAAGCTTGGGGTAAATCTTGAAGATAGGTCAGTTGTAGAGATTATGATCAAGGGTTCCCAAGCATAGATTCAAGAGCTAAGACATAAGCTCAAGATGCAATGCAGTGAACATGTCTAGACCAAGGAGCTAGCACAGGTAGAGGCAGAAAAAGAGATCTTGGCCAATGAGATCATTGGTAGGAACAATGAGGTTGTAGCCCTCAAGAAAATTATAGTAGAGCTACAATAGAAGATTGACTCACACATGTGCACGGTCATTGTCCCTATGGATACCTAAAATCCTACTGGGAATCTAACCAATACCCTTACTGAACTCTAGCTTTCAAAAGGGGAGTTAAAAAAGGTACAAAGAGATCTATAAAGTGTCGAGAAATACTTGGTCCAGACGAAGAAACAAGTAGAGATCAACAAGACTAATGCTAAGATCTCATAGTTGAAGGGTAAGTTAAAAGGTAACATGTCACTGTTCTAGGCCAAACAACTAGCATGGCATGAGATTATTAAGGAAATGGAAAAGAACTGGGAGTTCATAAACATGATGCTTCAATAAAAAATAACATTTACAGATTTTGAATAATCCATCATGACAACTAAGGAGGATGGGGTAGAGAACTCCCAGATTGCACAAAAGTTCATCAAGTTCGTGAATGAGAGGCCAATTAGTGAGTTGAGGCTTGTTGAAGTGGTGGATAGAGTGGGGGCCATTATGGAAACTACTAAGATGATCCAAAAGGAGGAAGCCAGAGTGAGAGCCAAAGAATGCCTAGGAGCAGTGGCAAGGAAGGTGGATGCTTTCAATCATGATTTTGAAGCACCGATAAGGGAAGGGTTGCCTAGTTGTTGGGAATTGGGTGAGTTAAGCCCCTAGGATCAATACAAACATCAATTAGTGGAGGAAAAAAGTAGAGAAGACTCCTCCCATGAGAAGATTGCCACTTTAAAGGGGACAATAGTGGTCAATTATCTCAAGAAAGACTTTGAGCTGCTTGGATTGATAAAAATTCTATTTAGGGCGAGGATAGACTACTTTGGCCTCACCAATTTAAAGATCTCACATCAGTTGTTCTTCCAGTCTCCTCTCTCAAATTCAGTACTATGGCAGAGGTGTCAGCAGTTCATCGATCCGCCTACGCTCTAGATCATCGATCGCTCAATGCATCCACCTCCTCCTTCCCAGCAACATTGAAGATATTGCAAATTATACCAATCATGACACTTTTACTTTTACTTTTATGTAACTATTTTATTTCCCCAATCAGTTACAATTTCTATTATAGACAGTTGTGCTACGAGTCACACTTAATTTTGGTATGATGATCCTCTAGAACAAAATCCAGAAGGAATATTTTTTGTAACAGGCTTTTCTTCGGGAGCCCTATAAAGACTATGAAAAGAGACTTTAAAAGGGTTCTGTTAGCGTCGGTATATTCATCCCTCCATCAGTGATCAAAATTTCTCTTACTGCACGCATATTAGGTGTCTCATCCGATTAGTTTCACTCCATTAGGTCATGGATCATCTGATGCTAGTGGTTCTTTGTCAATTTCCCTCATGCCTTTCATCTGCTAGCCTATTTTCACATGCACAAGTCATCTACTATCATTTTCATTTCATTCCATTTGCAGAAGTCATTTTAGGCTTTTCAAGTCTCATAAGGTTTAGGGTTTACCATCATGGTTTTCAAAAACTCAATAAGAGGTTAGCAACCACATGAGGATGTCTAATAAGTTCATAAAATCATAACTTTTACTGATGATTTTCTCCATAGATGGTTTTTACCTCAAAACTCTGTTTTGAGGTGAAAACAGAGTTTTTCTATTTCATGTACAAATTGTATGTAATTTTATTGTTTTCATATGTAATAAAGCATCATCTGCAGCCCTTGGTCACCTTACCAAACTCCAGCACTCTAGCTCCTACAAAAGAAACAAAAAATATCCAAGAATCAATTCATTAAATGACAAAAAGAGCCAAACTGCAAAAAACATGGTTTTTAAAAGCAAAGTGAAAAGGAACTTTAGAAAGTGGGTTTTTTCTAAATGAAAAATTAAAGTCAAAATGTATAAAAAGTAATCCTTTGTGTTAGAAGACCTCATTTTGTGCTAAAGAGAGAGAGAAAAAGGAAAAATCACATTTGAGGAGAAACAAGTGAAAGTTGAAGCAAAAAACTCCAGTTTTCACCGACGCTCGCTTTTGATAGGGACCTCCATTTGAAGAAAACTTTGCATTTTTGGATTCCTTATGAAAAGTTATGCATGCTCAGAAATTTCTAGGAAATTTTGACAAGTTTTGGACCTCCAAAAGGGTCAAAAACACCCAAAAAATGCCCTCTTTGCCACTTTTTGGCCACACGGGAAGCAGTCTTGGGAGGTTGCAATTTTGGAGGGGCAAATGGACTCCAAATCAAAAAATTCAAGTTTTTCTAGAAATTAGACTCACAGCGCTTTCCAAAGAGCTATCCTGAACCTGATTTGGACCTCAGGAAGCCTTCCAAAAGCATCTTGGAAAACGTGCTATGCACAGAAAAATGGCGCTACGCACAGGATGAAAAAGTGCCAATTTTGCCTGTTTGCTCAAAATTTTGCCTAGTTTTCTTCTAGTTTGAATTTTTCTCTCTTATGGTCAAATCCATTATGTGACATGATGTAAATTGATTTACTATGATCTAAAAATGATAAAAATTGACTTGATGGGGTAGATACATCAGTTGTAGGTGGTTTTGAGTTGAATGAATCAGTTTCCTAAGTTTTAGAGGCAAGCTGTTCCACTGACTATTTTTGTGTTCCTAGTTTAGAAATGGTTGAAACCACTCCTATTCTCATGGATTCGACCCCTAATGGATATCACAGGTGGTTTAGAGGTCTATATCATGTGATTTTTCAGTCATTTGTCAAAGTTGGACTCTTGTGAATTCTTTGAGCACTATTGTACATCATTTCTACAGTTTGGCAACGAAATAGACCAAGGTTTGCAGCATTTTGTGGGATTCTTGTGGCAAGGTTACTTAGTATTGTTTTTCCTTCTGTGAATCAAGTTATCATATCTTTATGTGTGCCATTATCTTTCTATTTTCTGCTCAACTCAATGAATCAAGTATAAAGGTCGAAATCATTGATGTTGTAGTGCTCTACCTTGGGGTTTATTTAGTTTTACATTTTTTCTACTGTCTAAAGAGGACTCATGACACTTCCATGCCCTCTCCAACTCCTCACCAGTCTTAAGACTCTCCATTTCACTTAATTCAAAGTACTAAAGCACTTGTCTACCTCGCCCCACATAACCCTCTGCAAAACTGAGTTCATTCCTCGGACCCAAAACTGCCTTTCACATCTAATCCAGCAAAAAACCATAAAAATCAATCAAACTCCTCTAAGCATATAAATAGCCTAAAATTACTCTTTACATGAGTCATCTCTAACATTATTTGCCATATTTTCCTGATATTTATAAGGAGAGAGCCCTCTCCCGACCTAGTAGGGCTAGCTACCAGGTTAAGCATAGTTTGGTGTTACCCTAGACTTGCCTTCCTTAAGCCTGAGGTAGATTTAGGCCCTAACAGGTTCAAAAATTTGTGAAATTTTGCATTCCAATAGGGAATATTTGTGTAGTATGTATATATTATTTCTTTGTTGAAAATTAATACAAGCTTTTGGTGATTCTAGCTCCCCTGGGTTTATAGTATGTGTTCTAGCTATGTGTCTTCATATGTGTTTCATTTCCTTCTCAGATTGTATCGTAAGTATTGTTGTATCTTTTTCTCATGAATGTATGTATTCATTGAAGTCAAATATTGATGTATAACGCTTGTATGGACATGAAAATCAAATCCTTAAAGAGCATAGTTCGTATCTTTTCAATCCATTCTTAATCTCTACTTTCTTCCCTTCATTTTGATTTTTACTATGTAATATTCTTATGGATAAGCCCTGTGTATTGAATTTCCTTCGAATTTTAATTACTCTATCCCATATACTAGGGTGATTTATTAAGCTAGAAACCCATGTGATGAAGGTTGCTATACAATTACGTAAATGTTTCGATGAGTTGATTTTTCATTTGATGGGTATATACTTCTTCTGGAGGAGGGTTTTGAATCACTATTTTTCCATGAAATTTGAATATTGAGTGTGTGTGATAGCTCTTGCAAATATGCAAGCACTCATTTAGGATGTCCTATGAACTGGTCCTCTTTCCAACCCGGGGGTTATCTCTAGGAGGTTGATTCAAACCACAATAGTATGTATGAAGCAGGAAATCAATAGGGACAAGTAAATATTGAAGAACCCTGTTTCTCTTATAATGAATCAAATATTAAAATATCATCCCCTTGTCATAAATGTTGTTGCTAGAGATAAAGGGAAGAAAAAGGAAAAGAGGAAGAAGAAGCATCCCAAAAGGAAGATACTCAGAAGATTGGTTACCATCCTCCTTATGTGAAAGTTGTTGATAATCACCTAAAATATGAAGAAGACGTAGGAGATGCAATATAGAAGTAAGTTGTTGTTCTATTGCAAATGTAAAAGCATAGGTCATCTATCCTCTAGATGTTCATATTCATTACGTCTAGCATTAATGAAGAAGGATCTACAATTATAGCAATAACAAATGAATAAACCCCTCAAGAAGAGAATGAGAGTATCCTTAGTAGTGATGAAGAAGGAATACTTCTCAGACCCATGGAATAATCTTTAGATTTGAAAAGAGATCAAGGTCTTGAAGGTGTAAACAAAACAATTGTTGATATGAAGAACCAGTAAGAAGAAGTCAACATAATGAACGAAGTGTTGAACAGTTGAATTAATGAGAAACTTTCTATAAGAGACTAGAATTTGAGATAGTTTCATTGAGAGATGATTTAGAAAAGGCTAATGATCAACTGTCTCAATATTAGAAGCTTGAGAAGAATACACAGATCTTGGATGATATTCTTAGGAGCCAGAGATTGCCACTCATCAATATTGGTTTGGTATCCAAAGAAGAATCAATCTCAAAGTAAGCTAAAGTCAAAGAATCAGTCACCCATGTTGAGGTAGTTAAAGGATCCAACAACAATAGAAATAAAAGAAGTGTTGGAAAGTAGCAAAAATGAGAAAATAAACAACAACAAATGAAGCAGAATAACAACTATAAGGAGCAGTTGCAACAAAGAAAGATAAAGAACCAAAACATGCATCAACAACAAAGGAAATATAATAACAACCACAAAAAATGAGTGAAGAATCAGTAGGGTCGTTTCCCTCTCATGGAAAAAACCATCAAAGAAAAAGAATATCCATGTATCAAAGTTGGTTTAATGGCTACTATCTTTCTTGCAATAATTTTGGACATAAGTTATAAAATGTAGATATTATGCAAAAAATTAGAGTATGTTAAGTATTGATGACAAGAGGGGATGTAATATCCTAAGAATGGATATGTCAGTAGAAATAGGGGATATTGTGAGAATCTTTTTAGAAATCATAATCCCTTTGCTTCGCTCTTAAGCTATGTTAGATTGTGTAAGTGTGGAAATTATGGGAATAAGGTAGCTGAGCGTAGACATGGAAATGTCAGACTTCCCTCTAAGAAACAATAGGTAAAAGAAGAAAATCAACAATTGGAGGAAAAGAACATAATAAGGAAGAAGAGGACGAGTTCACATTTTATGTTAGAATTTTCGCAATGGATCAGCTAAGATCCAATAAGGGTAATGGTAGCCCAATCAATCCACCTAAGTGAAACAAGAAAGTAAACGTCAAGAAGATATGGAAGTGGAAGGAGGATTGTAGGAGTTAGTTGTTCATCTCCTTGATACAATCCAAACAAAAGAAAGAACTTACTCCGAGCAGGTTCAATAAGAAATTAGAAGAAGATTCTCCTATCAAGATTCAACATACAAAAGATTAGATAATAAGGAAGAAAATATACTTAGGGGGAGTAGATATTTAGTTTCTCGAAGTGGAAAGAGGATTATAGGAGTTAGTTTTTCATCTCCTTGAGAAAATACGAACAAAAGAAAGATTGCACTCCGAGTAGTTGAATAAGAAATTAGAAGAAGATTATCCTACCAAGATTCAACATACCAAATCATGGGAGAAGAAGGAAGAAAATATGCTCAGAAGGAGTAGATATTTAGTTTCTCTTCATAAAAAATAAGAGGATGGATTCAAGTGAACCAAAAGGTGTGGATGCAAGAAGAAAAAGGAAATACATATAATGGTGCATCTAAATTTTTAGGGGAGAAATATTTGATGGTGAGCTACAAGAGAAGAATTATGAAAGAGAGAATGAACCCAACATAGCGTCAGGTGGAGTCAAGAGAATATTGGCATTGAAGACATGTGCATGATTTATTTTCTACATAAAACAACATGTCAAGTCACATGAATAAAATGAGCAACATTAGAAGAGTGGAGTGTTAAAAGGGCCTAAAAGCAAAGATAGGTTTGCAGGAACAACTATCAATCATAAGAAACAAGGAAGATATTAGGAGACCAAAAATAAGAAGAGTGCATTTTCTAAAAATACTTGAATGTAATCTACTCGTCAACGGAAATAATTAGTCGATCAAGAATTCACAATATAAACATGAAACAAGATTCAATCGTATATGCTTAGAGATTTATCTAACAGGAAAGCAACTGCTCAAAACCCATTCCTGTCTTTATTGCATTAGTGAGAAAATAGAAAAGAAATACAATGCTTGTTCAAACCTGAACAATATTTGTATAAGTATAATCTATCTCAGTGCTTCACAAGCTCACTCTGGCTAATACTTAGCCAATTTTTTTGCCTTCCAAGATCCTATTTCCTTGGGAATTCGAGCCCTATTAATTAGGGAAATTCATAATTAGAATTGTGCAATCCTTGCATGCCCTTCTTTGACTGCATGCACCACCTATACAACTCGAAAATTATACAAAGGATAGTACACTTCCCTTGAACTCTAAAATAAACCAGGTAACTTGAATTTCATGCATGCAAGAGTTAATTATGGTTGATTTATCATTTAACTAGTTGAACACTAAAGTTGCACCCCACTACTAGACCTCCTACTAGTTTCTCCAACAGTTGGAACTAATTTAACTTACTTTAACTCAGTTTAACTGAATTAAATTATTACAACTCAAATTAAACTCAAACTTGGATCCTAAAATTAGGATCCACTCTACATGACTCAAGTTAAGCCCTCAAATCGAATTAACTGAGCCAACTAAGTGAAACTAACTTAGTTAGCTCATTCTTGTTGTCTTATGATGTGGAATTACATTTTTCTCTTAATTTAATTCAAGGGAAAATTAAATCAAGATTTTCTTGTTGCCATTTTCAACACTCTTTCTCAACAATAAAGGGATTATCAGATACCCCAATCTTGTCTCTATGGAACTCAAATTTTCCTCTTTACAATGCCTTTATCAAAATATTTTCATCTTGTTCCTTTATAGGAATGTATTCCAACAACATGATCCGCCTCTACACACAATCTCATAGATGGTGACACTAGATGTTGATATGCTTGGATCTATAATGAAAAAAATTATTTTTAGAGAGTTTGACACAACCCTGGTTGTCATAGTAAATCATAGTGGAATCCATCGTATGACCAAATAACCCAACAAGAATCTTCTTAATCTAGATAACTTCACAAGTTGCTTGACTAGAAACCATGTACTATGCTTTTGCTAAACTGAGTGCAACTGATCTCTGCTTCCTATTGTACCAAGAAATTGTTTTTGACCCAATAATGAAGACTCCTCTTGAAGTGCTCTTCTGATCTGATGGACTACCCACCCAATCTCAATTTGTGAATCCTTTAAGATTTACTCCCTCTATCCATCTGTACCAAATACCATACTAAGTAGTGCCTCTGAGGTATCTCAACACATGTTTGGTTGCCTTCCAAAATAGTTTGGTTGGCTTAACCATTGCTCGACTAAGTTGGTTAACTCTATAACACATTGTTGATGGGCCAAAATGTACCGCCAACATCTAAGGGGGTCTCCCCAATGTAAAGTCCCAATTAGACTTCACACCATTTGGAATAGGAACCCCATCCGGTATGTGCGCCTGGTTGCCACCATGAATGTTTTCTACTCTTGGTTATCAAATGAGAAGGTGCTAGAGTGGGGCGAGAATGAAGTGTTCGGACAATGAAACAAAATCAGACCAAGATTGACATATTGCAGAAAGAGGTTTACACAAGTCACAACAATGATAAGAAGAGATAAACGATGAGGGTGATTAGTGAGCTAAAACCTCATCGGACATAATAAACAGGAACATGCCGGAGGTCAATTACAAAGTAGTTCACAATAGGTAACCGACATGGAAAGGAACAAGTAAACACAGATTCTAAGGGAAAATATACATGCAACCACTATGTATCAGTACATAACATCTCGCATATATGAAATCACTCATATAGATATGGTGAGGTACCAGATAGCTAATACAATCACCATGAGTCAACATGGGAATTAGTGCAAAAGGAAAAAGAAAACATCTTATTAATATTGTTGCAACTTCAAATACATATCTTGCAACTGGTTAATACCTAGTAGTGGAACATGGACTGTTCATACCATCGCTTGGAAAACCCTAGCCTTACTACAAACCCACTCTCCTAGCTACCAAGAGCTGAGTGACCCTAGCTCTCAAGCATTAATCAACTATCTATCTTGGCCTCAACTCGAGTGCTAAAATTCCTTTCAAGTGAGGGATGAGGGTACATTTATAGAGGTCAGGTGACCATTCACCTACCGTGACCTTTGGCCTTCCCTTTTTCCCTTTCAGCTACCTTCATGCCTCTTGAGCTTCCTCACTACTCTCTCATGCCTATTGCCTAGTACAAGCATAATTTCTCTCAGCTTAACTACTGGCATCATAGGGGAACACTTACATTATGATAAAAATAAGAAGTAGATGTAGAGGGTTGTTGTAGACCCTAGAATGCTTGTCACCAAGGCAGTTGCCAAAGTACAAGACCAAATTGTGTGGTTCTTGGCTACATGGAATGCCATTGCGGTTACCATCGTGTCTCAATCAACCATGTTGAGCTGACTTATTTACTAGTCACACATCCTAGCTATAGGTCTTCCCATGAGTAACCCTAGATCTCTCCTCATAGGTTGAAGTCCTTGCCCTCTTATACCCTATAAGATAGTAACCATAGTTATACATGATGATAATTGAAGAACCACACCATGAAAGTAATAATAGATAAATAAATAACAATAATCATGAAAAACTGAAATCAACTTTGGACCCCTGGATAGTCCTATCCTACGCTATGAGTGTCAGAGCGAGTGGATTTACAGGGTCTTGATATCCTTCTTCGTGGGTTAAATCATAGTGAATCTAAACCTTAAATTCTTCCTTGCTTTCAAGAATCAACTTTATACAATAGGATCTTTGGGAAAAGGTGTGAGGAGTGCATCGTTAGCAGTCGCATTGCAATGCTTCATGTCCTTTCAGCTGGTGCATAGTGGAAAAGGTCTCTTATGCTCATTGCACGACATATATCTAAATTTGGTAGGAGAAATGGCAAGACCTATGTTCATCAGGCATTGAACTCCTTCCTTCAAACTCTCACGAATATTTTCTAAAATAAAAATCATCATACTCCTTGAGGTTTGCCCTTGGGTGAGGACTATGCTTCATATGTAGGAAGTGTGGCCAAGCTTCATTGGCACTTAAAGTGCATATATATGGAGCACCATTTCTGATTCTTGTGTCTAGAATATCACCAGGTAAAATAACACATGTTTTATATTAGAGGTTTATGCTTCTCTTTTCTCAACCAACCATCAATTCTAAGCACCTAACCTTTACGTTTAGCTTCATTTTCGGCTTATAATCGGGCCTGCATCCTTTGAAAAAGTTTGACAAGACATTTTGGGTCCAAACACTAAAAGGAAATTCACTTAGTTTATTCATCACAACATAGAGTAACACTTCTGGTGAGTGATTCATGATTTTCCCAAAGTCACATAGTCGCACCTCTGGTAAGTCACATCTATGGCTGCTTTCACTTAGGCACAAAAATGCAACCTCGCGACCTATGTGGGATCACGACTTACTGAAGGTTGCATGGTCAGAGCTGATGTCTAGTCAGACTTCCGGGAAGCTCACTTAAGGAACTGTAACATGACCTAGTGACTTAGCCGAAAGTGAGACCCCATGGAGGTCATCAAGTCGCAACATAGTGCAAGTCGCATATCCTGGGCACCTGCCTGAGCTCTTCGAGTGCGACTTAGAAACTATTAGTCGCATAGTTGCATGTTGAGCAAGGTAACACTTTTGGTTGTTTCCTGGGGGGTGAGGAGTTTGACTTAGCGAATGGTGAAAGAAAAAAATTCACTTCTAAGCCTGGTATCACGATCTTGATCCCAGAAGATAGCCTAAAATGAATTGTGTGACTTCATTCTTATGCGGCCAGGATCCTTCCAGCAAACTTGGGAATGCCAAAAGAGTGTTGGCACGTCTCTTCTTGCTCCCTCATGGATCTCACGTGCAATATTTCATTTTTGCTAAGTGATTTGACATGGTTGTAGTCTTGACAGTATACAGTAGGCTTGATCTTGTCATGCTGTGACTTTACTGAAGGCCCGTGTTGTACGGGCATAGGAAATCATTCATGCAAAAAGTTCTACCACCAGAGTTCTAATAACTCTTGCCAAACCTTGTCTATGTTTCTTCTAGATCTGGAAGCATAATTGATAGTAATTTCATCTCATCCCCTCCACGGCTCATCATCCTCCGACGATAGCGTGACTTTGGCCTCTGCACGGGAATCTCTATAATGCTCAGGTAACATGAGCATCATTTTTTAATTCACTATCATTTTGTATAAAATGACGTGGCATGCGTCCTATTAAACCTTCCCACTACAACGATGCTCATTCTCTGCTCAACCCTGCAACATATATATTAAGAGATGTTCCTGTGGCAATAAAATGGCTCAACACTTTTTGATTTTTTAAATTCGAGTCATCCACCAGTCATTATGGGAAAGTCTTTCCATCGATCACGTGTATTCCACCATAAAGTTGGCATTTGCATTTCAATATTTCCGAAGAAATTGATGCTTGGTTGCAGAGAGTGTGTAGGTATACTTACTACACGCTTAATTTTGGATAATAACCCTAGCACAACCACTGATGTGATTTCTAGCAATGTGCTTCATGTTTTCCGATCCTTTGAAAACAAATGCCTCTCATCGGACTCTTTGTTAATCGATATGTAGAACCTCACAACGCCTTTTGGGTGAACCTTCGCACTGTGTCATTCCCTCCAGATCGATTTGTTGGTATCACCATGTCTGATGGTCATACCCTTATCCACATGTACGCATATTATGTTTTCTCCTTTCAACCTGCTACCCTAACACAGCGCTGGTGGGGCCTTGAGGTGTGGGTTGCATGGCACTTTCTTTGACATCACATTAGTGGTATATACACATAACGAACCTTGTTTCTGGTATAACCTTGTTGTGCGCTTCCCCACACATTTTATAATAAGCTAAGACTAGAATGGGCTATCGAAAGGCCCCTTATCTTGTCTTTAGGGTTATGAACCAATACGACACTTTGGAAATAACTTCAAGGAGCTCAACTAGTTTCATGCCAAGGTGAGGTTCATGGGGTCCATTAAAGCCACCATCTTTGTGTTAGGGGGGTATTTAATGTCATTGTTGTATTGATGAATGCGTATATGTGGCTCCTTCAACTAACTCACTGCAAAAGATGGAATGAGGACAAGTCATCTTGTCATAATAATATTTCCATGTGAGAGCATGAAAGAGAATAATTAATTAAAAAAAAAGAACTAATTTATTCAAGGAGCATGAACCATAAATAATCCAAATTAAGGTGTTATGGATTGCGTGGGTCGAGCGAGTCATGCTCCAATTTTATTTGAGATGAATTTTAACTAGGTACTCACTGGAACCGCCATCCACCAATGACTATAATATTCTTGTTTCACATGGGGATGGTGTACTCATGGAGCGAGTGCCTTGAAACCCTAATTCTTATGCATTATGAAGGGTGAGGATAATTAGCCATGTCAAACTAGGGTTTCGAGGGTGCGAGAGAAAGACAACCATGTTGTGACTCTAATGCATATGTTGAGATGGGGGGGGAACCATGAACCTGGGGGACACGATACACAATGATTCTTCCCATGGTGCTAGACAATGCGGGTGAGAATGCACCCTCACTCTATGACAATGTAGGGTTTCTCCCAAACCCTAATATGGACAACAGAATGAGAGCCAACCTAAAGCCCTGTAAGTCCACACACAGTGCCTCCACTAATGGACAATGGACATCATAGGAGGATATATTTCAAAGTCATGGGGCTTTCCATGCTCCTTGCAACCTCCCGAACCTAATGCAAACGTAAGGTTCTTAATGGGATAAAGCATGATATGCATATGTAATGCATGAAGAGTAAGTGGGTGCATCAACATGGTTTGATAAGAAGGGTCACGGGAGGAGTACTTGGCTAAAGACCTTATCGAAACCCTGTCATCCTGGGGCGAGTGGTGGGGTACCCAAAATTTTGAATATGCCCAAAAATTTGGGTGGTGTTATAGTGGGTACAACAATTGGAAAACCAATGGTAGAATCCAGTATATCTGTCAATACCCCTATAGTAGTCCGAGTGCGAATAATGATGCAAGGGAATATTGAACAAATGTTATGGGTACCTCTTGCACAACCACGACCTTTGCAGATATTCCTTCCCTCATGCCTCAGCTAGGTCTTGCCAATTAGTAAACACCCCATTGATAGTTCGCACATGTCAGTAGTTGATGATGATGCAAAGAACAAGGAGAGGGCTTACTGTATTCAGAATTTTAAAAGTAAGTTTCTAGTGTCTCTGTTACACTAAAATATCGTCACCATGATTATTTGCAGTCAGTATGGGTCTATCATCACTTGTACTGTCCTCCTAAGCAAGTCTAAGACCTCAGCTCTTCAAATCAAGCTTTGGAAGTGGGAGAAAGACATTAAAAATCAATGAAACTCTGGTTCCGCACTTTCTCTCATGGTCACCTGTGGTCCCGCACCTTCTATGTACAAAACCTACGTACCTACCCGCTCTGTCCCTAACGGTGTCGGTGCGGACCCCTGTGAAAGTCAAAAGGCACAAGTTTTGTCTTAAAAAACTCACTTTGGGTTAATTCTAGAGTTTTCTAGAAGGAATTTTGATGTGGATTGTTCGCTCTGAGGTGGTTCATGCATCCCAAAAGAGAAGGAGCTAATCCCTTAACTAAAGGAGCTATCCCTTTGAAGGAGGGATTTATCCTTTGAAGGAGGACCTAGTAACTTCCCTCCATTGTACTATAAATACAGGCATTGGGGTGAAGACTAGGGAGATTAGAAGCTGAACATTTTGAGGGTAAATGCTGGTGAAATTAAGAGTCTTTGGTTGAGCTTGAGAGGAGAGATCACATACCTCTTGGTTCCATTGGAGAGTGAGTGAAACTTGTCAAAGTAGAGGAGACATCTTGTTGGACCCTGGGAGGAGCTTATATAGCATCAAGGCAAAGGTTGTAAAGTTTTTCTTCTTTTGAATTAATACAATCAAACTCATTTTTCTCAACAAGTATCTTATGTTATTTGTTTCATGGACTCCTTGACTTTCATGTTAAATATGTTTTATGCAATTGGTTTTTCAGGTGCTATTTAATTTGTTTGGCTTGTTTGTGTTTGCAGATTTGCGAAGAGGAGCTCATTTGGATCAAAAGAGAG
Organism: Pinus tabuliformis; assembly: GCA_031772625.1. Taxonomy (NCBI): domain Eukaryota; kingdom Viridiplantae; phylum Streptophyta; class Pinopsida; order Pinales; family Pinaceae; genus Pinus; species Pinus tabuliformis. The sequence continues at coordinate 442,843,674 of CM062813.1, read as the reverse complement.
AGGGCATCCACAAGCTTGTGTTGGACCAAAGGTAGGCCTTAAAAACCCTTGTTTGCTATTGCTTATTGAAGCATATTTAGAGAAAGATAGTGTCTAGTTGGTTTGCTTGTCGTTAGGTCTTCTTTAGATTATAGGAAGGTCTATCTTGTCCGCAAGATCAACTCATTCTGTGCGACAAAATGGCGACTCCACTGGGGAATTGATTGTTTTCCTTGTCTATACTTTGACCTGAGAAACTGTATTTTCTATTTCTGTTTTTGACTTGATTATTGTGGGATTGGGTGAATTTAGTTAATTTTGAGTTAGTTTTCATTTTTCATAGTTTTGGGAGAGGTACGCACCCTCTGAGTTAAGCACAGTGCGTACCTGTACGCACTTTTGCTTTGTGCACAGAGCGTGGACGCACCTGTGTAAACATGTTGCCTGCATACCCTGTCAAAAATTTGAAAAATTTTAAATTTTTCTCTTTTTTATCAATTTAGAATTTGTTTATAGGTTTTAGCCACTGCCCAGACCTGCATGTGACTTGTCGGAAACTTTCCTTGGTTAATTCCATTGGCATTCCTGTTTTAGGCTTTTATCAATTGGGTGTTTTGAGTCTCTTTTTTGAGAAATTCTTAATTTGATTTCCTTTGGTCATTACTTGGAGGTTTGTCTCAGTCTTTTCACAATTTTGCATCTTTTTGCTTTTGTTTTTGCAAAAAAATTTCCCCCTCATTCGCCGGGGGGGGGTCTAAATTGTGTATGAGTGTTAATCGCCTTTGAGTGTTTTTATTTTTTGATCTTTGGAACTCTCACCCAATTTTCTTGACTTGCACTTGATTGGTTCTTAGATTACATTAGAATCATCTTGTGTTTGAGAATTCTCTTGCATAGATCACATTTACATAATTAGAATTCTCCTTTTTAGAATATGAATGAAAAATGTGCATAGATTACTTTGTCATTACCTGGATTTACAATAGGTTTACCGATATGGTTATTTTCAACTTCGTTGGCCCCAAATACTCCAATTATTCCACCTCAACCGAATGCTTCACCTCAATCGAGTTCACCATCTCAACATCACCAACCTTCTGTTGACCCTTTACCTTCTTCGCCTAATTTTTCTTTCTCCATTTCTTCCTCTTCACTTGGTAAAAGCCTTGATGCTAGTAACCAGGTATCTAAGAAGAAGAAAGGGAAGAAAAAGAAGAAGAAGAAGCAAGATAAGAAAGAAGTCAACCAACCAACCATGGTTGTAAGTGTTAGTTGTGTTGAGGAAACCTCCAACATGCATCGTAAACCCAAATACCCTTGCAGGCTTTGTAAGGGTGACCACTTCCTTGTCAATTGTCCTGGTATTCCAAAGGTCTTGGAAGTATGGTCAGAAAAATCACATCAACTTTCCATTGATCCATCAACCAGTGATAGTCAGGATCCTGGGAAAAAGGGTAAAGTTAGGTTTCCTTGTAAGTTATGCAAAGGGAGTCATCAAACTCACATTTTCCCTCACATGGATGAAGCCTCAAAATTGTTGGAAAACCTTACTGTTCTACAGCCAGAATTTCCAACTGGTTACCGTAAACTTTCTCCCAACCTATCGTCAACTGACGGAGTGATTGATCTAATTTTAAGTACAATCGATCACACTCTTCCATTGGAGAGTGAAACTCATGTCACTCAGGTTGATGATCCATTAGTTGATCAAGTGGTCGATTCAATTTCACATTCGGTCGATCCCACTTTCCCTTTAGAGAGTGAACTTCATACCGCTCAGGTTCTTCTTGTTACATTAGATTCTTCTATGCCGGGGGGCATTTCACCTGTTTCTACAGAACCCCCTCCAAGTACTGAGGTCTTTTCCTTTGATTGGAATAGACTGACAGAACCTCGTCTTCATTCCTCCATCCCTTTCCAAATCATTGTCAAGGTTGGTGGTAGGGACATACGCCGCACACAGGTAGATGAAGGTGCTTCTGTTAGTATTTTATCCTCAACTGCTTGGAAAGCTTTGGGTTCCCCTCAGCTTGTGCCTATTACGCAGAATCTGAAAGCTTTTAACAGAACCATTAGTGAACCTTTAGGGATCCTTCCTAATTTTTCTATTACCTTGGAAGGTAAAACTATCTGTATTGATCTTATGGTAGTTCAAGGTCCCTTGGATTTCAATTTACTCCTTGGGCGAGACTATGTTTATGCAATGAAAGTTTTCGTATCGACACTCTTTTGCGTGATGTCTTTCCCTCAAAATGGAAATATTGTGATTGTAGACCAGATTTCGTTCCCTAGTCTTGTTTCAACTACCAACAATATGACACCCCTAAATGTTCCTGATTCTAAAGTGGTATCTACCCCGCCACGGGTTAATTATGTGGCAACTGGTCCCATGTTTTCAGTTACTGATGTAAGTGAGCCTCCCACTGTTTGCTCATCTTCCTTTGATTTAGATCCAGTAATTGACATGGAAAACTCTATGGGATTACTTGAACACAATGTTCTTATCCCTTTTGATTCCCTTGACATATGTTCCTTCCAGAGAACTATTCTTCCTTCTGATGAAGACCTCTTGGAAGCCATGATCAAGGTGTGTCCATTGACATGTCTTTCTTCCAGTTGGAAGCCATGATCAATGAAGCTTAGAGGATAGTTCCTGTTACTGAGTCAACCTCGTTAAAAAATGAATCAGGTTCGAGGATAGTTCCTTGTCTTGTGTCAACCTCGTTAAAAAATGAAACAAGGATAGGTTATATAGGTAGATTGTAGAGAGTAGTCATGAGCATAGTTCCTTGTCTTGTGTCAAGCTCGTTAAAAAATGAATCAAGGATTTTAGAGCATAGTTCCTTGTCTTGTGTCAAGCTCATTAAAAAATGAAACAAGGATTTTAGAGCATAGTTCCTTGTCTTGTGTCAAGCTCGTTAAAAAAAGAAACAAGGAGTTATGAGCATAGTTCCTTGTCTTGTGTCAAGCTCGTTAAAAAATGAATCAAGGTTTTTAGAGTAGAGTTTTTTGTTAGGTAGATTGTAGAGTGTAGTTATGAGCATAGTTCCTTATCTTGTGTCAAGCTCGTTTAAACAATGAAACAAGGGTTTTGAGGATAGTTCTTTTCCTGTGTCAACCTCACTACAAAATGAAACAACTCCCATGAGTCTTTCCAAGATTTCGAAAGTAAACCTTCATTTCATCCACCTGGTTGAATGCAATGAAGCTTGGGGGACATGTACCTTGATTTACGTCATTATGTTGGGGGCATGCGAACTTATAACAAGCATAGTTTTTTGTTTCAAGCTTGCATAAACATGAAACCGAATACGAGCATAATTCTTTTCCTGTGTCAAGCTCGTTAAAAAATGAAACAAATCCTCCTCTAATTGAGTCGAGAGTTTGACTAGATCTCATAAATGTTAAGTTGTATATTTAGGTTAGTTATTTTAGTTTTTTGCATAATTTTCTTATAGTTTTAGGTTGAGTCTTTCAAATGATCTCATAAGTGAACCTTCATTTCATCCAACTGGTTGAATGAAATGAAGTTGGGGGGGCATGCGCTCTAGCAGTTATGCTTAGGGGGCATCAAGCACAGTTTTCTCTCTGTTACAAGCTTGTGTAAAAATGAAACTACTTTGAAGCATAGTTTTGCTCTGTTTCAAGCTTTTGCAAAAATGAAACCTATCTCGAGTCAATTTCAGTTATTTTCAAGACTCGTTAAACTCACGAAAATCCCGAGATTATTTTGCTATCTTTCATTCTCGTAAAACAAATGAAAATGCCGAGTTATTTCCATCTTTTCCTGCTCGTAAATTAAATTGAAAGTCGGCCATATGAGTACATTTTTATCATTTTTTCGAACTCATTAAAACTTACGAAAAAATGAAAACCATGACTACATTTTTATCATTTTTTCGAACTCGTTAAAACTTACGAAAAAGTGAAACCTTGGAGTTCTCTTTTAAGCCCTTTTCAGACTCTCAAAATATGAAAAGATTGCCGAGTTTTTTCTTTTTAAGCTCGTTAAAACGGAACTAAAAAGATGGTCCACTTACAGCTCTTTTCTGACCGTAAAAAAATGAAAAGATTGTCGGATTTTTGTCGTTTCAAATTCGATACTGGTTATAAAACGACGTGTCATTGATCGCTTTTTTACTTTTTCGGATCAGGGGAACTAATTACGAAAAGTACTCCTTGGTCGTAAAGATCAAGCGGTTCTCTCAAGTATTATTTTATACTTTTTCGGGCTTGGGAGACACAAATTTACGAAAAAGGTCAACCCTGGAGTCTTCTTAAGTTTTTTCAGACTCTCTAAAATTGAAAAATGCTGCACTTCTCCTATACTAGACTCGTTAAAATTTCACAGTAAAGGACCTGTTCAATTACAAACAGGAACGAACCACTCCTTCTTAGGGTTCGAATTTAAACTAAGTTGGACTCATCTGAAGGATGAGCTTATAACCAAGCAAATGTTATCCTCCTCAAGCTTGTCAAAAATAAAGAGGTACTTGCCAGAAATGGTGGGGGAAAAGAGAGGAAAATGAGCATGTTTGTCATACTTTATAACCACTCTTGAACATGACACTTTTATTCACCTGGGTTGGGAAATCCTTTGCCTAACAGTTGATCAAACCACATTGAAAGTCTTCAGCCGGTTTCTGGGTATTAACTTTGGGTCAATTGTCACCAAGCCATCTGTCGTGTCGTTATGTGTTCAAGAGGTCACTACCAGTAAGCCATTCATATGTAAAAATATCTGTCATCCATCTTGACCACCCCTGAGTCAGTCCTTGCAACTAAATTTCTTCAACTTGATCTATGATTTCGTGTTGTGCGCTTGCCTACGACGGATCGCTTTCTATCGACATCAGCTCATTATCTAGAAAGATGATCTAGAAATCGTCAGTACCTTGAGATCTGCATGCCTCAATGGCAGGTTTCTCGCCTTTGATGACAGTTTACATCATTGAATTTCGATCGAAGGATTCCGTGATATGTTCGACATCAACACATTTACTCACATCTCATGGATTGTACTGGGTACTTTGAGAGCCATTGACATCACTGGTGGTTTCTCTCACACTTGTTAATAGTTTACATCATTGACTGGTAATCAAGTGGTTTCTACCATGTTTGACATCAACACATTTATTTGCATGGATAGAATCGTACTTTTTCGGGAAGTAGAAATGAAGACCCTGGATCTAGTTCCTACCATCCGGGCTGCGAGGAATTTTGTATTCATTGTATTGTGGACTATTTATAAACAGATAGCTATGTCCATACTGTGTTCACATGAGTCCATACTTGTGATGTTTTACAAGATCATTTCTATATCAGAGCAGTAGATAGTTTTCTAGTTAGTTTTGATCTGAGTATGGGAATGCCTACCTCAGCGATGATATGATCTCATATATATATCTTGCATTGAATGTTTTTACAGGTTCCGACCAGGCTCTCCACAAGATGATCCTCGAAATGATAAAGTACTTCACTCTTCCAATATGATAAATGAAATCTTCATCTACTACAGACTTCGCACTTTAGGGGGCAATCTGTTACACTAAAATATCGTCACCATGATTATTTGCAGTCAGTATGGGTCTATCATCACTTGTACTATCCTCCTAAGCAAGTCTAAGACCTCAGCTCTTCAAATCAAGCTTTGGAAGTGGGAGAAAGACATTAAAAATCAATGTAACTCTGGTTCCGCACTTTCTCTCATGGTCACCTGCGGTCCCGCACCTTCTGTGTACAAAAGCTGCGTACCTACCCGCTCTGTCCCTAACGGTGTAGGTGCAGACCCCTGTGAAAGTCAAAAGGCACAAGTTTTATCTTAAAAAACTCACTTTGGGTTAATTCTAGAGTTTTCTAGAAGGAATTTTAACGTGGATTGTTCGCTCTGAGGTGGTTCATGGATCCCAAAAGAGAAGGAGCTAATCCCTTGACTAAAGGAGCTATCCCTTTGAAGGAGGGCTTTATCCCTTTGAAAACCTAGTAACTTCCCTCCATTGCACTATAAATACAGGCATTTGGGTGAAGACTAGGGAGGTTAGAAGCTGAACATTTTGAGGGTAAATGCTGGTGAAATTAAGACTCTTTGGTTGAGCTTGAGAGGAGAGATCACATACCTCTTGGTTCCATTGGAGAGTGAGTGAAACTTGTCAAAGTAGAGGAGACATCTTGTTGGACCCTGGGAGGAGCTTGTACAACGTCAAGGAAAAGGTTGTAAAGTTCTTCTTCTTTTGAATTAATACAATCAAACTCATTTTTCTCAACAAGTATCTTATGTTATTTGTTTCATGGACTCCTTGACTTTCATGTTAAATATGTTTTATGCAATTGGTTTTTCAGGTGCTATTTAATTTGTTTGGCTTGTTTGTGTTTTCAGATTTGCGAAGAGGAGCTCATTTGGATCAAAAGAGAGAGGGAATCCAGAAGCTTGCGTTGGACCAAAGGTAGGCCTTAAAAACCCTTGTTTGCTATTGCTTATTGAAGCATATTTAGAGAAAGATAGTGTCTGGTTGGTTTGCTTGTCGTTAGGTCTTCTTTAGATTCTAGGAAGGTCTATCTTGTCTGCAAGATCGACTCATTCTGTGCGACAGTCTCTCCACTACCAGCGGGCCTAGATAGTACCCCAATGGAGTCACTTCAATAAATCACAAATGTTGCTCCCCTGCCAGCGAGCTTGGTCAGTAGCCTGACAAAGTCGTTGCATTACCTCTCTGCGTAGGAAGCCTTTTCTCGATCCTTTACCCTTTATTTGGTTTCATTTTCATTTACGTGTGCATTTTCACTTATATCGAGGCATTCATTGTGCTAGGGTGGATGAGGGATCTAGAATTATTTTATGAGCAAGAGTGGTTGTTTCTTGTTTGGCAGAAACTAAGAGATATCCTGATTTAGGTTTGCCCTCATGCCAAGCTTTCACATCTCATTTCCAATCAACAAGTAAAAAAAAGCACACAAGTCATTGAAACAATCAAGACCATGCTGGGCACTAGGTTCAGTTATGGGTATAGGTCATTTAAACAAATTAGGGTTCCCCATGACCAATTTGTTCATATTTTCCCTGTTAATAAATTTGTCTTGTAGGAGAGATATTCAGGATGCGAATTTGATGATTGGCTTTAAGAGAGGCTACCCATTGGCGTAACGATCACAACTTCACACAATCATAGGGCTAGGGTTTTAGTTCTAGGGCTAGGTGACCAGGAAACTCTCCTAAGGTTTACAAACCAGTGTGAATAGGTCAAAGCAATGCACTTGGAGTATGATCCAAAGGTGTGAGAAAGCTATTCACGGGCCCATAGCTTTGGAATCTTTAGGTTCACAAAGGCTCATGTAGCGACATGCAACATGGGTGAAAATTCCAGGTTAGGTCAAGGGAGAGTGTGTGCCAAGAAAAAAGGAAAGTGTATGATGAAATGCAATAACCATGGTTAATGATGTAGAATTTCCTGAAAATTCTCTACCCCTGAGATTATGTAGAAAATCTGACTGTAGATTAACTCGATAATGCAATATACCAAAGCAATATACTATAATCTACTTCTACTATCAAACTTGTGGAAGCTTAAAGATTGAGCTGAATCAGAGTTGAACACATATAACCATAAGAAGAAGAATCAATGCACATGAAACACAAAAAATACTTAAGGGAAAGCCTCAGCTAAAAACCCCACTATTTGTATTATCATACAAGGTGGAAATATCTCAGAATTACACAAAGCTTTAGCTCTCATAGCTAGCCAGCTCTTAGTACAATCCTCCTAGATGCTCACAAGAAAACAAGGCTTCTCACAAACCTTCTCCTCTGCCCTCCAAGCCTCCTATTTCCCTGCGTAGTTTCTCCTGGGTGATCCTCCTGTTACCAAGTGTAACATTGATCTCACACCTTGTAAAACTGCGCAATCCTCAAGGAACCTTATTCCTTCTGCATGCATGAGTTTCCTTTATAGGAGAAAACATGCAACTGATAGTACAATGTCCTTGACATTTAGCTCAACTGGGTCTTTCTCGAAATAGACATGCATGAGTTAATAATGAGAGAATATTCAGTTATCTGGAGTACACTAGTTGGATGCATGCATGCATTAACTGACTGAACTCACAATTAGTTCCTCAAATAGTTTGGAACTAATTTAAATGGACTTAGCTCAATAAACTGAGCTAACTAATTACAACTCAAATACAACTCAATCTTATCTCCTTAATTAAGGGATAATCTCCTTAATTTAAGGGATAATTGTTGCATGACTTCACAAAGACTTCTATCTTGAATTTCCCCAACTAATTAACTCAAGATGAATTAATTAATTATTTTTTAAGAAACTGGTGAGACTAAATTCGAATTTTAATTCAAGGAAAAATTAAAATTGGAATATTTTGGATTCTATTTTTAACATTTCTTGTTGCTATTTTCAACACTCCCCCTCAACAAGAAAGGAACTCAACTTGATCCCGATCATGAACCTTTGGAATGTTCTACATGCAACACTTCTCTCAATTGTTGTTGCTCCAGCAACTCCAGAAACAAAAAAAACATCCAACCTGAATCAGAATGATGCCTCTGTCATCAAATTCTTTGATTGCTATTGCCTCTGTCGACTAAAAAATTTGTGCTTTTGCTGACTCAACCCTTCTGCATTGTTGTTTATCCTTCTCTTCACTCTTCAATATCTGACTTCTCTAGCCTTTGTCACTTTGATCCCTGACTGCATCAATCCCACTGATTCCTCTCGCTATTATGTACTTTGGGCTCCCATAGCAAGGTACGATCCATGAGATAAAACCTCTCAATGGACCCTGCCCAATTTCAACCTTCTTGAGACTATCACTTCACATCACCCTACCTCACACCTGGAGGTATGGCTTCATGTGATCCCTCTGCCCACTTGGCTCGAAATTTTCCCCTACTGGAGGTCTTTGCATGAGTGTATGCCTCCACTCGGTCTCCTCTCAGCATCTCCAATTGTGGCTCCTCCACAATTGTCTGAGACTTCTTCTGGGACTACAGGTTGATAGGTATTTACTCTCCCTCTCAACCACCAAGTCTCTAACATTTTCCTTTCTCCTCAAGGCTTTGAATGCATCTTGAACCTCAAGAGCATACAGGTTCTTGACTCATGAACTGATCTGTTTCACCTGTCTCGTGGTGATGTGTCTAAGGAAAACCTTTGCCTTACTGAAGAAAACATCGCATCCTTTGTCCTCCAACATCGCAATTGATACCAAATTATTCTTCGGTCCAAGCACATACTTCACATTTTTCAAGGTGATAAGAGCTCCATGCTCCCTCTAAAAAGCAACCGTGCCCACTCCTGAAGCACTATACCTTTAATCGTCACCCATCTCTATGTGGTCTTTCTCCTCCAAGGTACTTAATAAACTTTTATCGTTGGTCATGTGGAATGAGGCTCCACTGTCATGATACCAACCACAACCCATCATCAATGACACCATGCATGCGATAAGGGTGAAGTCCATCTCAAATTGAGAGGCTAATGCCTCACCTTCAGATCCTTCTAAGGATCCCTTCTTGGACTTCTGCAATGGGAAATTAGTTGCATAATGACCCACTTCGACAATTAAAGCATCTCACTTTATACTTGTCAACCTTCTTCCCTCCATGAGAAGAATTCAATTTGGAATGGGAATCCTTCCCCTTCCCTGTCCTTGCCTTACTCACTAAGGCCATATTTTCTTCATCATCATCCTTAGATGAAGAACCATATTGAGTGCTCTTCCTGATCTCCTCCTGCATGAGATCTGACCAGAATCGTTCCCAATCCGGTAGTTTCTCCCTTCCATTCATAAAGTCTTGGTAGCTATTCCAGCTCTTTAGAAGGCCAAGGAGAGCGAGGCTCACCATATCATCATCAACAGTAGTTATTCCCACACTGCTAAGCTCATCTCTGCAAGTGGTGAGCTTGTTCAGATATGTGGAAATAGTATCACAACTCTCCATCTTGATTCTTTGAAGCTTGTCCTTGAGCGCCATTTTCCTATGGTCGCTACTATTCTAGTAGAGGTCCTTCAATGTCTTCCACATTGAATATGGAGTATCCTTCCCATGGAGACTCGAGACAATATGGTCTCGAACTCCCTCAAGGATGATCTGTCTCACCCTTGCCACACACTTCTTCCATTCAACCAACTCTTGTGCATTTGTTGAACCTCGCTTTGGGATTTCTTAATTAATGAAATCCTTCAAGTCGTTGTCTTCTACTACAGCCTCCATGCGATCTTTCCAAGCTATGTAATTTGAGCTACCATCTAAGGCATACTCGAGTCTCAAGCCATAGGATGCCATTAACCAACCTAAAGTATGATATGAATTTGATTTGCACCTGCAACCCCGAACTTCAAACTTTGAATTCTCTTCTCAGCATATTGTTCACAACATTGATAACCTTTGCTCCGATACCATGTAGAATTCCTACAAATTCTCTACAAATCTACCTTTGAGACCTATGTAGAAAATTTGACTGTAGATTAACTCAATAATTTAATATACCAAAGAAAAATACTATAGTCTACTTCTACTATCAAACTTGTGGAAGCTTAAAGATCGAGCTAAATCAGAGACGAACGCATATAACCATAAGAAGAAGAATCAATGCACATGAAACACATAAATTACTTAGGGGAAAGCCTCAACTAAAACCCCCACTATCTGTATTATCATACAAGGTGGGAATATCTCATAATTACACAAAGCTTTAGCTCTCATAGCTAGCCAGCTCTTAGTACAATCCTCCTCGATGCCCACAGGCAAAAAAGGCTTCTGAAAAATCTTCTCCTCTTCCCTCCAAGCCTCCTATTTCCTTGCACAGTTTCTCCTGGGTGATCCTTCTGTTACCAAGTGTAACACTGATCTCACACCCTGTAAAACTACGCAATCCTCAAGGAACCTTATTCCTTCTGTATGCAGAGTTTCCTTTATAGGAGAAAACGTGCAACTGATAGTACAATGTCCTTGACATTTAGTTCAATTGGGTCTGTCTTAGAATAGACATGCATGAGTTAATGATGAGAGAATCTTCAGTTATCTAGAGTACACTAGTTGGATGCATGCATGCATTAATTGAATGAACTCACAATTAGTTCCTCAAATAGTTTGGAACTAATTTAACTGGACTTAACTCAGTAAACTGAGTTAACTAATTACAACTCAAATACAACTCAATCTTATCTCCTTAATTAAGGGATAATCTACTTAATTTAAGGGATAATTGTTGCATAACTTCACAAAGACTTCTAACTTGAATTTCTCCAACTAATTAATTCAAGATGAATTAATTAATTAATTTTCAAGCAGCTGGTGAGAGTAAATTCGAATTTTAATTCTCAATTCTAACTCAAGGACAAATTGAAATTGGAATATTCTGGATCCTATTTTTAACATTTCTTGTTGCTATTTTCATAAAATGACCCAATGTAATGCTATGTGTAGAAGAGATCAACTAATTGCCATTAAAGGACCAACACAATGTGTATGCACAGATTTCATGAATGCAATTCAACAACAAACGAATGCAAGGACATGAGTGCAGAAGAAACAAGCTGGGAACTAACTACCTATAGTAAAGAAAATGAAACATGACAAATTTAAATGCTAAGAAAATTGTAATCAACCAACTAATAAGCAAATTGTAATCAACCAAATGATAAGAAAAGTTAAAACCTAACTAGTCTAAACCCTGAGTCCTAAATTAACCATAGCATAGGTTGGGTTATGTGAAATCAAACTTCCAATGCAGCCACTGCAGGAGTTCCCAACCTACAAAAACAAAGATGACAACAATTAGAATTTGTGGGAAGAGTTGTGCAAAAAATAGCATGCTTACCTATAAAGCATGCACAACAGAAAGAACATCTTGTCCACTTACAGGGAAACGTGTCAGAGAAGACCTTTCAAGAAAAACTACAACCCAATCCTGGTAAACCAAACCAAAAGCATGAAATTTATAGTCATCCAGCCATAACATGCATCCGTTTATGGTTAACCCTAAATCCAATGCTAGTAAGGCAAGATGTTGCCGGCTAGTAAAGGAATATGCCAGATTAATCCAATCAGCAACCCTATCATAATGTAGATGATGATCAACTTGATAACCCTGAAAAGAGGGGCCTCTATTGGGTGTAACTGAGATCCCTAAGGATTCAAACACACAAACCCTAATTTAAGAAACCCTAGTTTGAAATTGTTCATGGACTGCGTCAAGGACGTGAGGACCTGACATAACCATCAGTGGAAGTTGAAGTGCCTCATCGTCCTGGCCAACCTCTGAACCTTCAAATGACACACCATCCAATATTGGTAGCTTCACAAGATTTGTAGATGGGTGTATATGGTTATTGTTGGTTGTGACCGGACAACTATCAGTGAAAATATTGTGGATGGGATTCATTGTCTGAATATTTATAAATCGACAGCTTGACAAATGACTCTCTTTAGATTCCAGAGAATGAAATGAATCAATCGCAAGAGTGTCAGGAAAAGGAGAGATCAGGCGATTGACACCCCCCCATCTAGGAGATTGTAAGATATCCTTTGGTTGTGTATGTTGATAGACTATATTGGCTGGGAGAAAATAAAAAAGATTGGAGACAATGGCCACAACACTCCCTTCAACAAACAAACTAGGATATAGAGGTCGATGCACATCAATTAAAAGGTGAGGGGAATATTTTCTCAGAGAGACATTTCTCAAATCAGGGGGTTTCCAAGATGAGTTCACATCTGGTGATAAAATGTTGTGATGAGCATGACGTGTAGAAACCTTAATTTCACAAACCTTAATTCGACTTGTTTCAGGAGTCTCATCAGGAATGTGAGAACCTGACATAACCATCAGTGGAAGCTGAAGTGCCTCAACTTCCTATTGAGTCCCTAAGCGTTTGAAAGGTGGGTCTACAAATTTTGGTGGCTTTGTAGGATCAGCAGACGGATACATAGGATAATCACCAGAGGCATGAGCAAAGATATTTCCGATAAAATGAGAATCGATGAAACCACCGGTTTGATCAAGTTGGGTGTCTGATACATAAGGATCCTCTTGGCTTGGGGGTGAAGAGGGATTAATGAGGGAACCAACTTGAGTTGGATGAGATGCAGGGTCCTCTTCTTCACCCACTAAAGGCTGTGAGTGGCAAAGATCAGGTATAAGGGATTCAAACTCCGCATCCCTTGACTGTGAAACCTCACCCTCATGAACATGATTGCAATTAATGCGAGCAAGATAAATATATGAACGATCTGAAGGGATCGTCAGTGTAGTAGACTCATGGACTAAATCAGGGTAGAATGGATGCACAGGGTTAGATGAAGGAGCACCGACCAGACCTGGACTCACATTCTGCCCGTTTGTGTTTGCCAAAGTGAAAGACGGATTTGCAGGCCTGATGTGATCTATGGATTTGATAAGACGGTCAACTTTACCTGAGACAAGACCAAAGCCATCATGCGCAGGTGAAGGAGATCCCAGGATATAGTGAGACGTATGTTGAAAGGACTCGATCGGGGTTCCACCAGGAGAAAGAGATGTTATGTAATTTTCAGATTCAAGACAAAATAATGCATGGGGGATTTAGAGGTGAGACCATCAGATCTATTTCCTAGAAAGCATTGCTCATTGTTTGAACCACTTACAGCCATAATCTTATTATGTAACAAGTCAAGAGGAGGATGAGAAATCCCACAAATAGTAATCTCTTCCCCAGGGGGTTCAGGTTGTTCCAAATTCATAGAGATAGGAAAAACAAAATTATAGGTATATTCTGGACATTTTGTAATCTGCAAATTATGATGATACTCAAGCGAAACAGGACTTGTTTCTAATTGAAAATGTTGTAAATAAATGAGAACCAGTCATTGAAAATTTATATTCAAATACACCTAGTTGGCATCACCTTCAAGCAATTCAAAACAAAGATGCACATATCCGAAAGAAAATTCCTCTAAAGATTCTTCAGGTTTCATCCTAAGATCATTTATCCTCTTTAACACATCTTGAAAATCATACCTGTCAAACACTTGTTGGAGCTTACGAACAAGTTGCTGGAATGAATGAATGGACACTGTTGCCAACATGTGGCACCATTGCTTGGTGCGACCTTCAAGGGTGAGGGAGAAAAACACACAAGCAAACTTTTCATCGTCGATCTTAAAAGATTCAAAAAATTCTAGGAAGTCATAAATGTGCAAGATTAAAGGTGTTCCATCCTCACCATAAAACTTTATCTGAGACAACTGATGGAGCTACTCCTAGGGGATGGAAAATGGGAAAATAGACAAACCAAATAAACACCCTAGGAGAAAGCTTTTGTTCAGACCGAATAATGGATATGAGACTAAACTGTAGGCCCCAAGGGCTTAGCTTGTCATCAGGCCCTCCTTCTAGCACCAATTTTTTGATGGGCCAAAATGTACCACCAACATCTAAGGGGGTCTCCCCAGTGTAAATTCCCAATTAGACTTCACACCATTTGGAATAGGAGCCCCATTTGATATGTGGGCCCCGATGCCACCATGAATGTTTTCTACTCTTGATTATCAAATGACAAGGTGCCAAAGTGGGGCGAGAATGAAGTGTTTGGACAACAAAACAAAATTAGACCAAGATTGACAAATTTCAAAAAGATGTTTAAACAAGTCACAACAATGATAAGAAGAGATAAATGATGAGGGTGATTAGTGAGCTAAAACCCCATCGGACATAATAAATAGAAAAATTCTTGAGGTCAATTACAAAGTAGTTCACAATAGGTCATCGACATGGCAAGGAAAAAGTAAACACCGATTCTAAAGCGAAACATACATGCAACCACTATGTATCAGTACATAACATCTCGCGTATATGAAAGCACTCATACAGATATGGTGAGGTACCAAAAAGCTAATACAATCACCATGAGTTAGCATGGGAATCAGTGGAAAAGGAAAAAGAAAACATCTTATTAATATTGTTGCAACTTCAAATACATATCATGCAACTAGTCAACGCCCAGTAGTGGAACATGGACTCTTCATACCATCACCCGATGTCAAAACCCTAGGCCTACTACAAACCCACTCTCCTGGATACCAAGAAATGAGTGACCCTAGCTCACAAGCATTAATCAAATATCTATCTTTGCATCAGCTCGAGTGCTAAAAGTCATTTCAAGTGAGGGATGAGGGTACATTTATAGAAGTCAGGTGACCATTCACCTACCATGACCTTTGGCCTTCCCTCGTGCCCTTTCAGTTACCTTCATGCCTCTTGAGCTTCCTCACTACTCTCTCATGCCTACTTCCTAGTACAGGCTTACTTTCTCTCAGTTTAACTACTGGCACCATAGGAGAACATTTACATTATGATAAAAAGAAGCGGATGTAGAGGGTTCTTGTAGACCCTATAATGCTTGTCACCAAGGCGGTTTCCAAAGTGCAAGACCAAATTATTTGGTTCCTTGGTTGCATGGAATGCCATTGCAGTTTCCATCGTGTCTCGTTCAACCATGCTGAGTGAACTTATTTACTGGTTGGACATCCTAGCTGCAGGTCTTCCCAACAATAACCCTAGATCTCTCCTCATAGGTCAGAGTCCTCGCCCTCCTGTACCCTGTAAGATAGTAACCATAGTTATGCATGATGATAATTGAATAACCACGCCATAAATGTAACAATAGATAAATAAATAAAAATAATCATGAAAAACTGAAATCAACTTTGGACCCCTGGATAGTCCTATCCTGTGCTATGGTAGTGTCAGAGTGAGTGGATTTGCAGGGTCTTCATATCCTTCTTCATGGGTTAAATCATAGTGAATCTAAACCTTAACCTCTTCCTTGCTTTCACGAATCAACTTTATACAATAGGATCTTTGGGCAAAGGTGTGAGGAGTGCGTGGTTAGCAGTTTCATTTCAATGCTTCATGTCCCTTCAGCTGGTGCATAGTGGAAAAGGTCCCTTATGCTCATTGCATGACATATATCTAGATTTGGTAGGAAAAATGGCAAGACCTATGTTCATCAGGCATTGACCTCCTTCCTTCAAACTCTCATGAATATTTTCTAAAATAAAAATCATCAAACTCCTTGAGGTTCGCCCTTGGGTGAGAACTATGCTTCATATGTAGGAAGCGTGGCCAAGCTTCATTGGCACTTAAAGTGCATATATATGGACCAACATTTCTAATTCTTGTGTCTGGAATATCACCGGGTAAAAGAAGACATGTTTTATATGAGAGGCATATGCTTCTCTTTTCTCAACCAACCATCAACTCTAAGCACCCGACCTTTACATTTAGTTTCATTTTCGGCTTATAATCAGGCCTGCATCCTTTGACAAAGTTTGACAAGCCATTTTGGGTCCAAACATTAAAAGGAAATTCACTTAGTTTATTCATCACAGCGTAGAGTCACACTTCTGGGGAGTGATTCGTGATTTTCCCAAAGTCACATAGTCGCACCTCTGGTAAGTCGCATCTATGGTTGCTTTCACTTAGGCACAAAAATGCGACCTCGCGACCTATGTGGGATCACGACTTACTGAAGGTCGCATGGTCAGAGTTGATGGCTAGTTGCACTTCTGGGAAGCTCGCCTAAGGAACTGTAATGCGACCCAATGACTTAGACAAAAGTGCGACCCCCTAAAGGTCACCAGGTCGCAACGTAGTGTAGGTCACATATCTTGGGCACCCACCTAAGGTCTTTGAGTGCGACTTAGTGACTATTAGTCACATAGTCGCATCTTGAGCAAGGTCACACTTCTGGTTGTTTCCTGGGGGTGAGGAGTCTGACTTAGCGAATGGTGAAAGCAAAAAATGCACTTCTGAGCTTGGTATCATGATCTTGATCCCAGAAGACAGCCTAAAATGGAACGTGTGATTTCATTCTTGTGTGGCCAAGATCCTACCAGCAAACTTGGGAATGCTGAAATAGTGTTGGAACATCTCTTCTTGCTCCCTCATGGATCTCACGCATAGTGGTTCCTTTTCACTAAGCGATTTGATTCAGTTGCACTCTTGACAGCAGGCAGTAGGCTTGATCTTGTCATGCTACAAATTTAAGAAGGGCCTGTGTTGTATGGGCACAGGAAATCTTTCACGCAAATAGTTCTGCCACTAGAGTTCTGAGAACTCTTGCCAAACCTTGCCTGTGTTTCTTCTAGATCTGGATGCATAATTGATAGTAAGTTCATATCATCCCCTCCGCGGCTCATCATCCTTCGACGATAGCATGACTTTGGCCTCTGCGTGGGCATCTCTATAATGCTCACGTACCATGAGCATCATTTTTTAATTCACTGTCATTTTGTATAAAATGACGTGGTACGGATCCTATTAAACCTTCCCACTGCAGTGATGCTCATTCTATGCTCAACCCTGAAACATATATATTAAGAGATGTTCCTGTGGCAATAAAATGGCTCATTTCACAACATATATCTAGATTTTGTAGGAAAAATGGCAAGACTTATGTTCGTCAGGCATTGACATCCTTCCTTCAAACTCTCACGAATATTTTCTAAAATACAAATCATCAAACTCCTTGATGTTCGCCCTTGTGTGAGAACTATTCTTCATATGTAGGAAGTGTGGTCAAGCTTCATTGGCACTTAAAGTGCATATATATGGAGCAACATTTCTGATTCTTGTGTCTGGAATATCATCGAGTAAAAGAAGACATGTTTTGTATGAGAGGCATATTCTTCTCTTTTCTCAACCAACCATCAACTCTAGGCACCCGACCTTTACATTTAGTTTCATTTTGGCTTATAATCGGGCCTCCATCCTTTGACAAAGTTTGACAAGCCATTTTGGGTCCAAACATTAAAAGGTAATTCACTTAGTTTATTCATCATAACATAGATTCGCACTTCTGAGGACTGATTCGTGATTTTCCCAAAGTCACATAGTTGCACCTCTGGTAAGTCGCATCTATGGTTGCTTTCACTTAGGCACAAAAATGAGACCTCGTGACCTATGTGGGATCACGACTTACTGAAGGTCGCATGGTCAAAGTTGATTGCTAGTTGCACTTCTGGGAAGCTCGCCTAAGGAACTATAATGTGACCCAATGACTTAGTCGAAAGTGCAACCCCCTAGAGGTATCCAGGTCGCAACGCAGTACAGGTCGCATATCCTGGGCACCCACCTGAGGTCTTCGAGTGCGACTTAGCGACTATTAGTCACATAATCACATCTTGAGCAAGGTCACACTTCTGTTTGTTTCCTGGGGGTGAGGAGTCCGACTTAGCGAATGGTGAAAGCAAAAAATTCACTTCTGAGCTTCATGTCACGATCTTGATCCCAGAAGATAGCTTGAAATGGAATGTGTGATTTCGTTCTTGTGCGGCCAGGATCCTACCAGCAAACTTGGGAATGTCGAAATAGTGTTGGAACGTCTCTTCTTGATCCCTCATGGATCTCACGCACAATATTTCCTTTTCGCTAAGTGATTTGATGTGGTTGCAGTCTTGACAGTGGGCAGTAGGCTTGATCTTGTCATGCTGCAAATTTACTAAGGGCCCGTGTTGTATGGGCACAGGAAATCATTCACGCGAATAGTTCTGCCACCGAAGTTCTAAGAACTCTTGCCAAACCTTACCTGTGTTTCTTCTAGATTTTGATGCATAATTGATAGTAAGCTCATCTCATCCCCTCTGCAGCTCATCATCCTCCGACGATAGTCTAACTTTGGCCTCTGCGTGGGCATCTCTATAATGCTCAGGTACCATGAGCATCATTTTTTAATTCACTGTCATTTTGTATAAAATAACATGGCACGCATCCTGTTAAACCTTTCCACTGCATTGATGCTCATTCTATGCTCAACCCTGCAACATATATATTAAGAAACATTCTCGTGGCAATAAAATGGCTCAACACTTACTGATTTTTTAAATTTGAGTTGTCCACCAGTCATTATGGGAAAGTCTTTCCACCGATCACATGTATTCCACCGTAAAGTTGGAATTTGCATTTCAATGTTTCCGAAGAAACTAATGCTTGGTTGCAGAGTGTGTGTAGGTATACTTACTATGTGCTTAATTTTGGATAATAACCCCGGCAAAACCACTGATGTGATTTCTGGAAATGAACTTCATGTTTTCTGATCCTTTGAAAACAAATGCCTCTCATCAGACTCTTTGTTAATCGATATGTAGAACCTCACAACACCTTTTTGGTGAACCTTCACACTCTGTTGTTCCCTCTAGATCAATTTGCTAGTATCACCATGTCTGATGGTTATACCCCTGTCCATGTGTACACATATTATGTTTTCTCCTTTCAACTTGCTACCCTAACGCAGCGTTGGTGGGACCTTGGGGTGTGGGCTACATGGTGCTTTCTTTAAAATCACATTAGTGGTATATACGCATAATGAACCTTGTTTCTAGTATAACCTTGTTGTGCACTTCCCCACACATTTTATAATAAGCTAAGACTGGAATGGGTTATCGAAAGGCCCCTTATCTTTTCTTTAGGGTTATGAACCAATATGACACTTTGGAAATAACTTCAAGGAGCTTGATTAGTTTCATGCTGAGGTGAGGTTCATGGGGTCCATTAAAGGCACCATATTTGTGTTAGGGGGGTATTTAATGTCGTTGTTGTATTAATGAATGCGTATATGTGGCTCCTTTAGCTAACTCACTGCAAAATATGGAATGAGGACAAGTCATATTTTCATAATGATATTTCCATGTGAGAGCATGAAAGAGAATAATTAATAAAAGAAAAAAGAACTAATTTATTCAAGGAGAATGAACCATAAATAATCCAAATTAACATGTTATGGATTGTGTGGGTCGAGCGAGTCATGATCCAATTTTATTTGAGACGAATTTTAAGTAGGTACTCATTGGAATCGCCATCCACCAATGACTATAATATTTGTGTTTCACATGGGGACAGTGTACTCATGGAGCGAGTTCCTTGAAACCCTGATGCTTATGCGTTATGAAGGGTGAGGATAATTAGCCATGTCAAACTAGGGTTTTCAGGGTGCGAGAGAAAGAAAACCATGTTGTGACTGTAATTCATATATATAGATGGGGGGGGGGACCGTGTACCTGGGGAACACGATACGTAATGATTCTTCCCATGGTGCTAGACAATGGCAGTGATAATGTGCCCTCACTCTATGACAATGTAGGGTTTCTCCCAAACTCTAATATGGACAACAGAATGAGAGCCGACTTGAAGCCCTGTAAGTCCACACACAGTGCCTCCACTAATTGATAATGACATCATAGGAGGATATATTTCAGAGTCATGGGGCTTTTCATGCTCCTTGCAACAACAAACCTCCCAACCCTAATGCAAACATAAGGTTCTTAACTGGGGTAAAGCATGATGTGTAGATGTAATGCATGAAGAGTAAGTGGGTGCATCAACATGGTTTGATAGGAAGGGTCACAGGAGGAGTACCTGGCTGAACGCCTTATCGAAACCTTGGTAGCCTGGGGTGAGTAGTGAGGTACCCAAAATTTTGAATATGCCCAAAAATTTGGGTGGTGTTATAGTGGGTACAACAATTGGCAAACCAATGGTAGAATCCAGTATCTTTGTCAATACCCCTATAGTAGTCCGAGTGTGAATAATGATACAAGGGAATATTGAACAAACGCTATGGGTACCTCTTTCATGGCCATGACCTTTGCATATATGCCTTCCCTCATGCCCCAGCTAGGTCTTGCTAGCCAGTTAACACCCCATTGATAGTTCACACATGCTGGTAGTTGATGACTATGCAAAGAACATGGAAGAGGGCTTATTGTATTAGAATTTTAAAAGTAAGTTTCTGGTGTTGTTCCACTACCAGCGGGCCTGGACAGTACCCCAGTGGAGTCACTTCAATGAATCACAAATGTTTATCCGTTTCCAACAAGCCTGGTCAGTACTCCGATGAAGTTGTTGTATTACCTCTCTGCGCAAGAAGCATTTCTCGATACTTTACCCTTTATTTGGTTTCATTTTCTTTTATGTGTGCATTTGCACTTATTTCGGGGCGTTCATTGCACCAGGGAGGATGAGGGATCCTGACTTATTTTATGAGCAAGAGAGGTTGTTTCTTGTTTGACAAAAACTAAGAGATATCCTGATTTAGGTTTGCCCTCATGCCAAGCTTTCACATCTCATTTCCAGTCAGCAAGTAAAAAAAAGCACACAAGTCATTGAAACAATCAAGACCAGGTTGGGCACTAGGTTCAGGTTATGGGTATAGGTCATTTAAATAGATTAGGGTTCCCCATGAGCAATTTGTTCATATTTTCCCTGTTAATAAATTTGACTCATAGGAGAGATATTCAGGATGCAAATTTGATGAATGGCTCTAAGAGAGGCTACCCATTGATGTAACCACCACATCTTCACATAACCACAAGGTTAGGGTTTTAGTTCTAGGGCTAGGTGACCTAGAAACTCTCCTAGGTTTTTCAAACTGGTGTGAAGAGGTTGAAGCAATTCACTTGGAGTAAGAGCCAAAGGTGTGAGAAAGATATTCATAGGTCCACAACTTTGGAATCTTCAGGTTCATGAAGGCTCATACAACTACATGCAACATGGGTGAAAATTTTAGGTTAGGTCAAAGGTGAATGTGTTCTAAGCAAGAAGGCAAGTGTATGATGCAATGCAACAACCACAATTAATGACCTAATGTAATGATATGTGCAGAAAATATCAACTAATTTCCATTAAAGGACCAATGCAATGCATATGCAGAGATTTCATGAATGCAATTCAAAAACAAACAAATGCAAGGACATGAGTGCAGAATAAACACGAATGGAACTAACTACCTATAGTAAAGAAAATGAAACATGAAAAATTTAAATGATAATAAATTTCTAATAAGCCAACTAATAAGCAAAGCTAAAACCTAACTAGTCGAAACCCTAAATCCTAAATTAACCAAAGCATATTTTTGGTTATGTGAAATCAAACTTCCAATGTAGCCACCATAGGTGTTCCGAACCTGCGAAAACAAAGATGACAACAATTAGAATTTGTGGGAAGAGTTGTGCAAAAAATAGCATAATTACATGTAAAGCATGCACAACAGAAAGAACATCTTGTCCACTTACAGGGAAACATGTCAGAGAAGACCTTTCAAGACAAACTGCAACCCAATCCTAGTAAACTGAACCACAAGCATGAAATTTATAGTCATCTAGCCATAACATACATCCGTTTATGGTTAACCCTAAATCCAATGCCAGTAAGGCAAGATGTTGCCATCTAGTAAAGGAATATGCTAGATTAATCCAGTCAGCAAGTCTATCATGATGTACATGATGATCAACTTGATAAAACTGAAAAGAGGGGCCTCTATTGGGTGTAACTGAGATCCCTGAGGATTCAAACACATAAAACTTAATTTCAAAAACCCTAGTTTGAAATTGTTCATGGACTACATTAAGGATGTGAGGACCTGACATAACCATCGGCGGAAGCTGAAGTGCCTCATCGTCTTGGCCACTCTCTGAACCTTCAAACGACACATCATCCAATATTGGTAGCTTCACAAGATTCGTATATGGGTGTATATAGTTATTGTTGGTTGTGACTAGACAACTATCATTGAAAATATTGTGGATGGGATGCATTGTCTAAATATTTATAGACCGACAACTTGACAAATGAGACTCTTTAGATTCCAGAGAATGAATTGAATTAAGTGCAAGAGTTTCATGAAAAGGGGAGATCATGTGATTGGCACCCTCTCATCTATGATATTGTAAGGTATCCTTTAATTGTGTATGTTGACAAACTGTATTGGCTAGGAGACAATAAAAAAGATTCGAGACAATGGCCAAAGCACTCCCTTCAGCAAAAAAATTAGGATATATAGGTTGATGCACATCAGTTGAAAGGTGATGGGAATATTTGCTCAGAGAGGCATTTCTCAAATCAGGGGGTTTCCAAGATGAGATTGTATCCAGTGAGAAAACGTTGTGAGGAGCGTGATGTGCATAAACCCTAATTTCACAAACCTTAATTCGACTTGTTTGAGGAGTCTCACCAGGAACATGAGAACCTGACATAACTATCAGTGGAAGATGAAGTGCCTCAACTTCTTGATGAGTCCCTAAACATTTGAAAGGTGGGTCACCAAATTCTGGTGGCTTCGTAGGATCAACAAATGGATAATCACCATAGGCATGAGCGAAGATATTTTTGGTAAAATTAGAATCAATGAAACCACCGGTTTGATCAAGTTGGGTATCTGATACATAAGGCTCCTCTTGGCTTGGGGGTGAAGAGGTATTAATGAGGGAACCAAATTGAGCTAGATGAGATGCAGGGCCCTCTTCTTCACCCACTAAAGGTTGTGAGTGACAAAGATTAGGCATAAGGGATTCAAACTCCACATCCCTTGACTATGAAACCTCACTCTCATGCACATGATTGTAATCAATGAGAGAAAGATAAATATATGAATTATATGAAGGGACCATTAGTGCAATAGACCCATGGACTAAATAAGGGTAGAATGGATGCATAGGGTGAGATGAAGGAGAACCAATCGGACCCGAACTCATATCCTTCCCATTTATGTTCGCCAAAGAGAAGGACGGAATGGTAGGCCTGATGTGGTCTATGGATTTGATAGGATGGTCAACTTTACCTGAGACAAGACCAAAGCCATCATGTGTAGGTGAATGAGATCACACGATATAGCGAGACGTATGTTGAAAGGACTTGATCAAGGTTCCACCAGGAGGAAGAGATGTTATGTAATTTTCAGATTCAAGACCAAAAGAATGCATGGGGGATTTAGAGGCGAGACCATCAAATCTGTTTCCCAGAAAGAACTGTTCATTTTTTGAACCACTTACGACCACAATATTATTATGGAACAAGTCAAGAGGAGGATGAGAAATCCCACAAATAGTAATCTCTTCCCCAGGGGTTTGAGGTTGCTCTAGATTTAGAGAGATAGGAAAAACAAAATTACGGGTAGATTTTGGACATTTTTTAATATCAAAATTATGATGATACTCATGTGAAATAGGACTTGTTTCTAATTGAAAATGTTGTAAAGAAACTAGAACCAATCGTTGAAAATTTATATTCAAATACACCCAGTTGGCATCACTTTCAAGGAATTCAAACAAAGATGGACATATCTTAAAGAAAAATCCTTTAAAGATTCTTCAGGTTTCATCCTAAGCTCATTTATCCTCTTTAACACATCTTGAAAATCGTACCTATCAAATGCTTGTTGGAGCTTACCGACAAGTTTCTCGAACGAATGAATGGATGTCACTGGCAACATGTGGAACCATTGCTTGGCATGACCTTCAAGGGTGAGGGAGAAAAATGCACAAGAAAACTTTTCATCATCGATCTCAAAAGATTCACAAGACTCTAGGAAGCTAGAAATGTGGCCGATTAAAGGTGTTCCATCCTCACCATCAAACTTTAATTAAGATAAGGGATGGAGTTGCTCCTAGGGGATGGAAAATGGGAAAATAGACGAACCAGATAAACACCCCAGGAGCAAGACTTTGGTTGGAGACATTAATAGATATGAGACTAAACTTTAGGCTCCAAGGGCTCGGCTTTTCATTAGGCCCTCTTTCTAGCACCAATTTGTTGACGAGCCAAAATGTACTACCAACGTCTAAGGGGGTCTCCCATTGTAAAGTCCGAATTAGACTTCACACCGTTTGGAATAGGAGCCCCATTTGGTATGTGGGCCCGACTGCCACCATGAATGTTTTATGCTCTTGGTTATCAAATGAGAATGTGCCAGAGTGGGGCGAGAATGAATTGTTGGGACAACGAAACAAAATCACACCATGATTGACAAATTGCAGAAAGAGGTTTAAACAAGTCACATCAATGATAAGAAGAGATAAATGATGAGGGTGATTAGTGAGCTAAAATCCCATCAGACATAATAAACAAGAACATGCTGGAGGTTAGTTCATAATAGGTCACTGACATGTCAAGGAATAAGTAAACACAGATTCTAAAGTGAAACATACATGCAACCACTATGTATCAGTACATAACATCTCGCGTATATGAAATCGCTCATACAGATATGGTGAGGTACCAGACAGCTAATACAATCACCATGAGTTAGCATGGGAATTAGTGCAAAAGGAAAAAGAAAACATCTTATTAATATTGCTGCAACTTTAAATACATATCATGCAACTGGTTAATACCTAGTAGTGGAACATGGACTATTCATACAAGTGCAACGGTAGGCCCTGATCATGCAACATCACCCGTGCAACTCCCAAAATACTTATGTTCTTACTCTCAGCCACCCCATTTTGTTGTGGGTTATGGGGTGCTATTAACTCCCATCAAATGCCTTCTTTTTCATAGAAATTATTAAACTCATTCAACACATATTCACCACTATTATTTCTCCTGAGAGCCTTCGCTTTCCTGGTATAGTCTTTCTCAACAAGTGCTTTAAATTCACAAAATTTGGAGAATGTCTGGTATTTCTTCTGCGTGAATAAAATCCATCACTTACCTGAGAGATCATCTACAAATATAACATAATACTTGTGCTTGGCCTTCTAGTCCGTTGAGAAAGGTCCACACACATCTAAGTCAAGTCATTCAATGAATTCTTGTGCTCTAATGTCCTTATCATGAAATGTGACTTTGGTCTACTTTCCTAGTGTACACCCTTTACATCTATCTCGAAGCTCTAATGCACCCTTAGGAATTCCTGTAGAAATATGTTGCAGGATATTTAAAGCAACATGGTGCAAATGGCCAAGTCTCCTATGCCATAATTCACCATTGTGTCGCCTTTGCACCTTCTTTGTTTTCATGCTCAAAGAAGCACAATCTTCTACATCCAGTTTGTAGAGGTTCTTCATGTGAACCCCGATCTTCTTCACTTATCTCATCACGATATATTTAAGGAAATCCATTCCTTTGCTAAATATCACATCATAGCCATGATATTCCAGTATAGCAACTGAAACTAAAGTCTTCTTCAAACCTGGAACATACATGAAATCTTTTAATGTGAGAGGAGAACCAAAATCCCTCTGAAAGGTATCGATATCGATATTGGTTTCACCATACCTTCCATTATCTCGATATCGACGTGCATCTGGAGGTCCTTCACCTCGAAGTCACTAAAAAATTCTTTGTTTCCCGTCATATGGAATGAGGCTTCATTATCCAGATACCACACACTACCCTTCACCGATGTCACCATGCATGCAATGAGTGTGAAATACAACTCAAATTGTGAAGATAAAGATTCACCTATTGCTCATCCTGAGGGCTTCTTTCCAGCCTTCTTGTGTGGACACTTTGTGGGATAGTGTCCCAGCTCATGACAATGAAAACATTTAATCTTCAACAAGTATTTCTTCTTTCCCGCCTAACTAGAATCTCCTTTGGATTGGGATTTCTTCCCCTTCACTTTCTTTTCCTTTCCAGCCAAGGAAATTTTCTCCTTATCCTCAACTTTGGATGAAGTTTTTCTCTGTCTGATCTATTCCTACACGAGATCAGACCATAATCACTCCTATCTTGGTAGTTTGTCTCTACTATTCACAGAATCTTGATAGTTGTGCTAGCTCTTGGGAATACCCAACAAAGCTAGAGCTACCATATCTTCTTCTGGAACAGTAGTACCAACCCCACTTAGTTCATCATGACACTGTGTGAATTTTCTCATGCACTACGAAATTGATTCAGCCTTCTTCATTTTGATGCTACGAAACTTGTCCTTCAGTGCCAGCTTCATGTGGTCATTATTGTTCTCAAACAAGTTGTTTAGTGTTTTCCACATCTTGAATGGAGTTTCTTTCCTCTCGAGATTTGAGACAATATGATATCGAACTCCCTCCAATATGATCCTCCTCACTTTAGCTGCATCCTTCTTCCACTGAACGAGATCCTAGGCATAAACTACTCAGGGCTTAACTACATCTATATTTATGTAACATAGTAGCCCACTATCATCTAATACCACCTCCATACAAATCTTCCATGCCACAAAATTTATGGTTCCTTCTAGAGCATACTCGAACCTAAGTCTGGTGGAATTCATCTTCTCAATCCTAGAAAAAACTTGCAACAATGATCTTGTAATTCAAACTTCTTGCACAAACTTTGAACTCTCTTCTCTTCTATTTTGATTCTTTCTCTAATACCATGTAGAAATTCCTTGTAGATTCAATCTGCTTATATAATTTTTTAAAACAAAAGACTTGAATCTACTCTACTCGTCAGCGGAAACAATTAATTGATCAAGAAATCAAAACATAAACATGAGACAAGATTCAATCACATATGCTCAAAGATTTATCTAAGGGGAAAGAAACCACTCAAAACCCCTTCCTATCTATATTACATTAGCTAGACAATAGAGAAGAAATACAATGCTTGTTCAAGCTTGAACAATCTCTGCAAAAGTATAATCTATCTCACCGCCTCACAAGCTGACTCTGGCCAATACTTAGCCAATGTTTCTTCCTACCAAGCTCTTATTTCCATGTGTTGTTTCCTTGGGAATTAGCCCTCTATTAATTTGGGAAATTCCCAATTAAAATTGTGCAATCCTTGTAGGCCCTTCCTTGACTACATGCACCACCTATACAACTTAGAAAATTATACCACTAGTAATACACTACCCTTGAACTCCAATCTCAACTGGGTGACTCAAATTTCATACATTCATGAGTTAATTTTGGCTAATTTGTCAATTAACTGGTTGAACACTAAAGTTGCACCCCACTTCTAGGCCTCCTACTAGTTTCTCCAGCAATTGGAACTAGTTTAATTGAATTTGACTCAATTTAACTGAATTACATTATTACAACTCAAATTAAACTCAACCTAGGCTCCTAAAATTTAGGAGCCACTCTACATGACTCAAGGTAAACCCTCAACTCAAATTAACTAAGCCAACTAAGTGAAACTAACTTATTTAACTCATTCTTATTGTCTTGTAATGTGGAATTACAATTTTATCCTAATTTAATTCAAGGGAAAATTAAATAAGGATTTTTTGTTGCCATTTTCAACATGCATAGGCTCAGGGCAAGCTACACAATTAGTGGAAGTAGACATCATCAATTGGATTTAGGAAGAGTCGGTTGCTCAAGCTAGGCTGAAAATGAAAGGTCTGCACATCTTATTTGATGTACCCTTATTTCATTTAAGTAGTATATATGTTTAAGCCTAACAATCATGAGCATAAGAAAACATTTGGTATGTCTCTGCGTGTCCCTTGATTATTGATTGTTATCTCTATGTTAGTGGTATTCCTTGGTTTAGTAGGGGAAACCTTCTATGCATTGAACAACTTATTAAAAGAATTATCCATGGAGAGTGACACTTCCAAGGGAAGAGGAACTCAAGTATTAGTGTTAATGGAGATAATGACTTCAAAGAAATGGCGGTGATGGTAAGTATGCTTAGGGGGAGTGTGCAAAATCACATGAGCAACAACAGAGGCATTTGCAACACAATTATTGGTACAAAAATGCCCTAGAAAATGAAGGGTAATTAGTCATTTTGTTCTCACAAGAAAACGAGGATATAGAGCTTGCAACAATAGTGGAAAACTAAGTATCTAGTTATATCTTCTCAGGGGGAGTAATGTTAACAACCAATAGTGTCAAGATTTCGATGAATATTCAATTGAGATAATATATGTTTAGGGGGAACATATCAAACATATCTAGAACTCTAAATAATATCAACAGTTGCAATAATCCACATCGACATTTGATTATTGATTGATTGACAACCATTTTCATCACTTGGCATTGATGTCAAAAGCGGGGGGGGGGGGGGTTGCTCATTGAAGAATTGAAAAGAAAATCTAATAGAAAGAGGTATAGTTACTAATGTTTGGCTTGCAGGTGTTTTTTTCCAAATCATTGTGGTTGTAGCTAAGAATGGATAGTAGCATTCAATTGTCTTAACATATATATATGGTTAGATATGAGGGTGAAAGAGATAGATGCTACCCTTTTCCATTGATGTCAAAGGGAGAGAGAGATATATAAAACACAAGGGGAGATTGCCATCAATGCAAAATGGGGAGATTGTTGGCATTGTTATGTTGTCTTTGATGTTTACCTCAATGATGAAAATCATAGGATGAGATGATAGTTAGTATTGGAATTATTGAGGTCACCTACAATTGAGCCTTGAAGTGTGTTTATTACTTAGTTGGAGTTGGAGCTTTACTGTGAAGCCTTGGAAATAATAATAATGGGTGTTTCTGCCCTAGCTAAATTCAAGGATGGAGCCTATATTTGGAGGAAATCTGGTTAAAGGCTATGACACAATAGAAGTTTGGTGTTATGGGCACCAAATTTAGTTAAGATTCAAATGAATGTTTGTTATGGCTGTGTGGACTAGGTCTCCCTAATATGGTAAAAGAGTTTTTAAACAAAAGTAAAAGTTTTGTTCATCACCCATGGTATATGGGTGTAACAAATATAAATGGTAGTTCAATTTATGTAAGTGGTTGGTGATCCCAATTGTGTATTAAATGCCTATAAAGAATGCCAAGATGAGCTCTGAAAATTTAATAGGAGAAATGTACTAGATGATTATGTAGTGAATGAAAGAAAACCATAGTAGTTGAGAGGTTACTCCTTGAGCCAAGTTAGAATAAACAATTCCTCCTTGAGTTGTGGGTGAATCAATGAAGCTCTTCTTTGATATGTGTGAGCCTGTACTAAAGCCTAGGTTTTTGCTTTGAGTTAGATGGAGATAACTCAGTTAGAGACATTGGATTTGTGTCCTAGTTGTGGTGTGGAGTAGGCTAAGATTAAGTAAGGTTGAGCATAAATCTATAATGTAAGAGGAAGGATGAGATTAAGCATAATTTATTGTGTTGTCATTGAGAAATCCAAATGAATGAAGGTTCATTAAGGATGTGTGTGTGACTGCAAAAGTTGAGAAGAAGGCTGAGATTGTAAGAGTTTGTATATGGGTTGTTATTGTAACCCCTATTGTAAGTTGTAAGTTGTAAGTCGACAATCATATCTGAATGTGAGGAGAATTTCATAAAAAAGGTAGAGATGAAGGATGTTGATATGAACAATAAAAATACCAAGCTAAGTGAGAGTTGTAACAGAGAACATAAAAAATGAACAAATCACTTGTAGACATGACTTTGAAAATGAAATGAAATGGGGGTCTGCATCGTTCAACAAGTTGGTGCTTTCACATTAGGGACTCATTTCTTCCTTTAAATGGGTGCTCGAGAAACAGATTAGGGGTTCAATGCCTTAATTAGTGGCTTACAAATTAGGGAGTTGCTTCTTGCTGACTGGTGCCAACAAAAAAAAAATGGAGTTAGTGCTTCTTGTGAGTGGGCTTATGAAACTTGATGTAATCAAAGTTGGTTGTTTTGATTTACATCACAATACTCATTTTTCTCTTGGAAGCATTTCCATGTTAAAATATTTGTGTACAAACATGTATGATGTTTATGGTGTGGTTATGTATCTTATGAGATGTTTACATGATATGCTATTGAATGATTGGATGTTTAAATTTGGTAATAATTGTGAAAATTGGAATTACTATTGATTCACCCCCTCTTAGTATTAACCTAGTTTGCAACAATTAGGACCATATATATGATGATTCTTATATTGGATGGAGTGTAGCATATCAGGAGTGGGCCCGAAGCTAGACTTAGATACAAGTGGCGTTTTTATTTAAAAGATCTATGGAATTGTGTAAGATGTATACATTAATGACTTCAGATGGCACACAAAGCTAAATAATTAAAACAAGCCAAAATTTTTGTAGTATATCCAGAGTGGACCCTACGTGGTGGATTATTTCTAAGGGGTCAGGTGTGGGATTGGATCTGGATGTGGCAACCATTTTTGTACCCCTCTTGTAAGTTATGACTATGAATTTTAATTCAAATAAATATTATGGAAATGTAAGCAAAATGGTTGGGATGAGAGGGGTGGACACAAATTCATAGGCCTGAGGAGGAGTTGCATGGGAAGTGAAACTTAAGGTACTTCATTTAATATGCCACCAATTCTTATGGATGAGTTTAATGGCTTGCATAGTAGGTGGGGAGATGAAGTATGGGCTTCCTGAGTGGAGGAAAATCCCCATACCACCTCTTCCCTCAAGGGGCATGTTGGTGTGGTCAACACGTAACAGGGAGAAGATGTTCGATGAAAGAAAAGAGACCAACAGGAAATACAAGAGGAGTGTAGACACAATTTGGAATTTGATAGTGCACTGAGTGTGTGTTGGAATGATATGCTCTGATAACTAGGATATTGAATGAGAGAAACACACTGCATGTTGGGATATGCATATGGTAGTTGCAAGAGAAATAATGGAAGTGAATGCAAGGAGAAGTATTGGAACAAGAGCATGAGAACAAAAAGGAGCATGGAGTGAGGAGAAGACCAAAGAAGAGAAGGTGTAGACATAGTATAGTATGGATACCCACTGGTTTAGTGGGTGGAATCATTGTGTTCTTTGGATTCATACCTAGAAGAGTGGTAACTTAGTGAGTTTGGATGCCTGCAGGGTTAGCAAGTGGAAATATTTTGTGCTCTGGATTCCTATTCAATAATTGGAGACATTGTGGGCTATGAATTCATGAAGTATTTAGAAAGTGAAGACAATGCGATATTTGGAGCATTCTGTGAACATATTGATTAGAATTGGTGTGAATTCTCTTGAGCACTCAACTCCTCAGACATTATATCTGGCTCAAGGGCGGTTGGCTAAACGAAATACTGCGGTGCAACTAGCCAATGGTTGGATGGAGAATTTAAGTCTCTTCCTTAGTTTCTAGTCATTAATATTATCAAATAAGTACATATAATCACACACACACACATATATAGAGAGAGATAGATATATAGATAGATAGATAGATATATGTTACACTATGAATGATGACTATGTTGTTATGTGTCATAACATTAAATGTGTCAACACTGCTTATTGAGTAATGTGATATTCTTGGTTATCCTAAATGAGATGTATATATGATTGTTCTCATGGATTGAGGGATTTGTAGATCCATGTAATTGTTGATACTTTCTTGAGATGCATGGCTAATTACATAGTCATGTATGATTGTTTGGTGTGAACAATTAAGTTGTTGTTGTGCGTGTGATTTCCATTGTTCGGCATGATAAGGATTTCATGGATCCTTGATTGGTTAAGGCTGTTGATTTTATTTCTTAGAAAAGGAATAAGGACATTTCCATGAATGTATAATAAGTGGATCTAATAGTGTCGTGTAGAATTCACTATATGGTTTAATGTGATGATGCAATGCTTGAATAGTAGAAACATTGTTGGTGATGTTTTGGATTGTTTCAATGCCTGGTAAAAGGCATGTTTATAGCCTTATTGGAATGTATTATATCCATGGGTGATGTCTAGATATTAGTGTGGAAATGAGGATTTCATTTTTGTAGAGATCATTGTTCCAAGCAACATTAGGTTTCAAGGAAAGTATGGGCCAAGCCTCTAAAATTCCTAGAGTTTATAAGTATGAAAGATGAAGAAGTGGAATTGTGTAAGGGTCTGGATAAGTTAGCAATAGAAATTATATATAGGTTGGATGACCTTTAGGCTAGCATATGAACCCAAGAGTCTGGACATCTGGTTGATTTACACTTAGGTGTTTTATGGAAGCACCAAATTTAAAATACTCTAGATATTTCACAAAGATAGTAAGAAACTGGTGATACCTAGGGTGGGGCCCATTTAGGTGCTTGAAGGATTAGAGATAGATACGACGCAAGTTAATTTTTGTATGAAATATGGAGTGGGGGACATTGGGAAAATGCTTGACATGAGGCCAAATGCATTCTTGGCTCTACATATATATCTGTGATTCTAGACATCCAGGGGGTTTACACATATGCACTTTTGGAAAGTGTCAAATTTGAAATTAGCTACATTTATCAAGAAGGAAGTGAGGCAAAGGTCATACTCAGTGACGGTCCCATTTAGACAAAGATAAATATTATAGTATTGGCAAATAAATATGGGATTCGAGATAACTAGGAGGATGTGCATAATAAATATTAGTTGTGGGGTCGGATATGAGTTGAGACTAGATTTCATAGAATGTTCAACATATCTGCTGTGGGTCTAGCATGATAAAATAATAATTTTAAGACCAAATGTGTTATTTCATGGCAGTATTCAAATATCTAGGTTAAAGGTGTGGTGCTAAGCTAGGGAAGTCCTGGATGGTGATCCAAGTATGGATATACTTGAGGAGATGCAGTAATCTGGGGCCTTAGGGGCCTAGGGAGGTTTCCATAGTGCAAAAATCATGTATACCCATATATCACTTAGAACTAAGTAACAAATGAATTCTTCACAACGTACAAAGAAATAGGGTTTAATGGGATCCACCCACTAGGTTTAGGTGGAAAATTACACGTAAGTTGGGTAAGGCTACATTGACACCACATTGGATTTTAGAGGATGTGGAAATGTGATGTGGTAGAGTTATTGAACTGGCATGTAGATAGTATGACATGTGGCAAGAATGAATCACCCTATGAGGTGGTAAAGTGGCTAAATTTTGGGTGACACGTGGCACCACCAAAGGAAGCCACATGGTAGGATGATGTCACAATGATGATAACATTACATTAGCATGACAAGGTGTAAGAAGGGTGATCTAGAGCTAAAGGATGTGGCACTTTAATGCTAATATGGCGTGGAAGCCTTACTAGCCATGGCAGATACATATATGCTTTTGGGATCCATAATATAAATTTCAAAGAAGCAGATTTAGGATATGGAAAATCCAAGAGTGCAAGAAGAATGGCATCATATCAAAAGAAATATGTCCCAAATTTCCCTTGAAATTGGATGTAAAAAGTAAATAAATGAACACATTATGGGTGTAACACTCCCTCCCACCCTCCCTTAAATATACCAGGGTCATGGAAGGTGTTACTTTTAACTAACCTGACCTCCATGGTCTCATTATGGAAATGGGGTTACCAGATTCCTTCTTTCCCAAATTTAGCAGAATTAACTTTGGAACACACCATCACATCCTGATTGTCAAGAGCTTTCTAATGATATAATTTTATCTAAATTCCATGCCTAGATTAAACATATGCCCATTTAAATATTCACTATTTAACTCTTTCTAGGTTAGCATGCACCACCATTTAATCCTGCCAAGTGGCATACATGGCTCAGCCACATTTCTCATAGAACAATGTGGCTCTCTCCAAGCTTTTGTGCCCAACATCATTGCATCATCACACCAAGGAGAGAGGTGAATATCATCCCAAATCAACACTATGAGATATAAACTTTTACATTATTCACTTGAGAGTTCATCATGTAGTGATCTTCATCACCTTACCATGTGGCATTCCCCTGGTGTTGCCACGTGTCACTCAAAAATCCATCCCCCCTTAACCATATGAGAAAAACCATTTATTCCCTACATGTTTCATGATAATATCATTCCATGACATTCGACAGTCCCACATGGCTTCCACGTAAATATTTCCACATCAACTAAATCATGGACCCCACCGAGTATAGTCTTTGTGTGATATTCTTTGTTTTATGTTATATTCGGCCACATAGGACAATTGGGTGTGCAAGCAGTTTGCACTTCGAAAACCCCCCTGGACGCCCTAATCTTGGAAACATCCATATCATCATTAGTCCACAACACTTTGATCCTCTCAAACTTACGTCCTTGCACTCACTACCAAATGGTTGGATTCCCAGATGCATCCACCTTCTTCAAAGTAATTGAAAATGTGCCACACTTTCACTAAAGTTCCCAAACTTGAATTTTAGTTGAAATCCAGCTTGTGAGCATATATGACATTGAAACCTTGAGCTCCCAAAATGAGCCCCACAGAGGAAACTAGCTATAATTGTCTTTCCCAAAAACTATCTTGTTTTATGTTAAATTTGGTGTCTCCATGAGTATACACAAGGGAAATCATCCCAGATGGTCAAACTCACAAATACATCCATCGAGACCACATTGTAGTGGGAGTGGATACAAATTTCACTAGTAACATATCTACACATAGATAGAACCAAATTATCTGTAATTCTTAAGACTTAGATACTTTCATAAGTTTCAAGGACTCGCAAACTCGCCTAGAAATTCCATTGCTACAAAATATTACTCAAAACACTTATTTTTACAAGAATGAAATCATCATTCCAACTCCAACATTTTATACATTCATTCAAGCTAGAAATAAATTAAATGGATTCATTGACATGTAACAACCATAGTCAAAAATCCATGTAATAAATTTAATAAAGGAAAATAATAACCAAGGTCATGGGACATGTATTCCAACCTAAATGTTGGGAAACAACATAGTGATGGGGATCACTCATGATTAATTAATGGCTACAAATATTGGCAAAGGAAATGGAAAAGGATTTGGAAACACATGAGGCATTAATTGGCATTTTATTTATGAAAATAATGTAAATTAGGTGAAAAGGAAGGTGAAAGGTCATAGGTTGCATGTGAGGAGGAAAAGGAAGGAAAATAATGGAAATTTGAAGAAAATAGAGACCTAATTAATAAAAATGCTTCTGAGGATCAGTTTGTAGCTTTTTGTTAGTTCAGTTTTAGAGCTCTCATTTTTTATTCTCTCTCTTTCATACTGCTATGTGGACTTATCCCTCTTGCGAAAAAGAGTGATCGCCCTAGACTTCAAAGAAACCTAGTAACAAACAATCAAGGACTGCTACCTTTCTCTAGACTATGATTGATTGAAACTAATATGGTGATAGAGTCCACTTACTATTTAAACGAAATGATTGATGAAGTCCCTTTCAGAGATCTTGTTCATCTGCTCCTTGATACTTCAGAGATCATGTCGCTGCTCTCGACAACTTCTCCATGACATCCTGAAGGAGATCTTAATTGACAGAAACAAACAAGAGATCAAAGCATCCAATATATAATCATGAGATAAATGGACTAATTAACTAATCATATACCATAAACTAATCAATATGAAATCACAATCTATGTAGGTGATCAAGGAATCCTACAAATTATATCAATAGAGATGTAATTGAGAAAGAACAATTGCCTTATATCATTAAAATGGATAATAGCCTTACAACCTTGTAGCCTTGATGTTGCAAGTCCCTTCCCACAATCTCCAACTCTCTCCTTGAATGATTAGCCTTCCAACCTTAATCCTGCAGCATAAGCCTACTTCTAGTAGTCCTTTTCAATCCTTGGGCTTGAGTTAGCTTTATAGGCCAAGAGGGGGAAGTTTGGGATCCATTTTCCAAGAGATGAGATCCACTAATGGTGGGATAGGGCTCTCAAAAATAGAGGGAGTTTCTCCATGATGGGAGGGATTAGTACTGAATATGCAACCATTCGAAACTTGTTGGTTGGGATAGATGCTACCGACAATTCTTCTAGACTTTACATTTTTGTTTACATGTGTTAAGTCATCTTCGCAGTTCACAATGTAAGGCAGTGCATACTTATCCTATTAGTATTCTCTATGTATACACAAAAAATAATTAGGAAACTACACAGGTAGCCATAAATAGTGTTTTGTACCATGGGATCCAAGAATTCCACTTTTTTTGGGAAAATTTGGTATCAAACTTTGTAGGGGAATGCTCTAGGAAAAATTTGTGGGTAGCAAAAGATACAAACCAACGGTCATTTTCCTAATGCAACAAAATGACGTGTAACAGATTTCCCCCCTAAAGTGAAAAGTCAGAAGAGATATTTTGATGACTGAAGTGCTTTATCATGCCAAGATTTGGGTTAGAGACTACAGTTGGAGACCTGAAACAATAAAAAAAATGTTACAATCTAATATATAATATCATTGCTAAGGTAGGAATTCCCATACTTAGAACATAAATGTCTCAAAGTACAGTTCGAAAATACATCTGAAGATCCATTTCAATAGACGACATAGTATGGACATAACCATCAATAGATCTATGTTTACAATCATGAATGTTTAATAACTCCACACAGCCATAATGGATAAACTAGATATAGGGTCTTGATCTCCATCGCTCGATCCATAGTATGAATCTAGTCATGAAAATTAATGTCTCATAGTCAAACATGGTAGAAACCACTTGATTACCAGTCAATGATGTGAACCATTAACAAGTGCGAGAGAAACTACCAATAATGATGATGGATCTCAAGGTACTTCCAGTACAATTTATGAAGTGTGAATAGATGTGTTGATTTCAAACACTCATACAATCGTTTGATCAAAGGTTAATGATGAGAACCTGTCATCGAAGGTGAGAAACCTACCATTAAGGCATGCAGGCCTCAAGGTACTGAACGTTTCTAGATCAACTTCCTAGATAGTAAGTTGAAGTCGATAGGAAGTGACCTGTCATAGGAGGGCCTATGACATGAAACATATGTCAAGGTTTAAAGAACAACAATTTGCAGTCACCCAAGACAGACTCATGGATGGTTAATGAAATTAAAGACTATGAATGGAAAGTAATTTTATCTAAGGTTGGAATTCTCTTGAACATATTGGAGACATGACATTCTGACTTGGCAACATTTGACTCAAAATAGAATACCCAAAACCAACTGAATACTTTCAATGAGTTAGGGTTGATTAGGAGACAAATGGATTTCCAAACCCGGACACTAAAGGTGATGGAGTGTCATGTTCAAGAGAAACATACTACCTTTTATAAAACACAAAACAAAGATTCTTTCTCACTTTTCTCCCATCGTTACTGGAAAGTACCTCTTTATTTTTTACAAGCTTGAGGAGGATAACATATGCTTGTCTTGTAAGCTCATCCTTTGAACGAGTCCTCTGAAGTATTTTTAATGAGCCCTAAGAAGGAGTGGTTCGGTCTTGTCATGCTTAATGAGTCATGCACTGTTTAATTTTTACGAGTTCGGTGAAGGGGTAACTCGATGTCATTTTGATATTCAAAGAGTTTGAAAATACATGAAAAGAAAACTCATTCATATATTTCAACGTAAATTTTAACGAGCCTGAAGAAAGTAAAGCTCGGTGTTTTTAAATTTTAGGGAGTCAAGAGAAAAGCATAAGTAAACTCCACAGTGTTATTTTTCATAAATTTAGCCCCTCAAGCCCAAAAAAGGGTAAAATAATGTGAGAGAGAACTATATTGACCACGATTAGTTAATGTATACCTTTTTCGTAAATATTTTGGTTCAAACCGTAAAAAGGGTAAACTTATACTGAATAGATGGTTGTTCATATACTTTTATGAGTTTGAACAATCAAGTACTCAACGATCTTTTTGTTTTTAAGGAGTTTGAAAAGGGCATAAAGAGAACTCCAGGGTTTCTCTTTTTTGTAAGTTTTAAAGAGTTCGAAAAAGTGATAAAAATATACTGAATACCAAAATGATTTGTTTTTGTAAATAACCTATAACCTGCACACTTACACTCAAAATAATTATGTCTGCTAAAAAATAAAGCAAAAAACACCATATATTTGGATTTAAAAAATAAATAAGCAAAAAATAATATTTAAATAGGCCTAAAAAACTTATAAAAAAGCCCAAAAAGTAAAAAATATTTTACCATTTGTGTTTTTAACCTTTTGAGAGTGATAAAGGTCATTTTCACCAAAAATGTTAGAGGTGGATTCTGAAAGAACTGGTGGGAAAAATCACGAGCCTTCTTTTTTAGATAGATTATCTCTCCGAGATCTTTGTTTTTATGTCTTTTATTTAGCATTTTACCATATTTTTTTGGATTTTTGGGGAGGGTTTAAAAAATGAAAATCACCCTCAATGTGCATAGGTTGCCTTTATCAGGCCTATGCACATCGGCCAATTTTTTAACAAATAAAAATGTGGTGTGCATGATTTCTAGAAAGATAACCACATACATTCGCATTGTTCATCACAGTCACTTGTGGACAATGTCGAGAAAAAAAATTAACATGAAAATCACGCAAATTTCTTGCTAAATTTTTCTATGATTTCTTCTAATGATCTCTTATGCTTGTTTTTGGGTTTTGATCCATAAATATGGAATGGAGAGAGTGTGGACATGAAGAGGAATGCATAACCACATTAAACCATCTAGAAACTATACAAGCATTGAGAAATTGTGAAATGTACAAAATTTTCACCATTCCGGGCATGGAAGCCCAATTAGATTTGCTTGAATGGATGGTGGGAAAGTGGAACATTCAAGAAGAATGTTTCATAGTCAGAGACCATAGACTTTTATTGATGCTAATGACATTTACTTCCTGACAGGGCTACCATGTTATGGGGTGGAATTCAATCTGTTTGGGCATAGGTGAGGTGGCAAAACCAATGCCACCTATTTGATACAACATTATACTAATGGAGTTGCTCTCAAAGATGGAGAATTAAAATTAAGACCATCTTTTGCCTTCCTTTGAAATCCATCGGGTTCACTGTTGCACGACTATGCAGTAGTGCATCTCTGCATTTACTCACAAAGGCTCAAATGCAAACCATTGTGGAGAGGTTGCAACTCACTATATTCAACTGGAGTGAGGTTGTAGTTGCCAATATGAAAGGAAAACTGACTAGAATCAAAACATGGAGACTCAAAAACTTTGGGTATGGTGCCTTTTATATCTCATTTTTCTCTAGAGTAGATCCCTCTTCTCACTCCACAGGTCACTATAGAGAAAGGAGGACCCCGGGACCTTTGGATGCTAAAATGGGTCACACTTATGGCATGCCACGGAGGTGGTCAAGGACCAATGATTAGATATACCCCTGACTTCTTCAATTTGTTGGAAAACCAAATTATCATGATTGAGGATTTCCCATACGCAGGGATGGATTACACAAGAGATATAGACATGCCACTACCTGCTAGGATGCAATGAGGCAACATAGGTGAAACTTCACACTTTAGTGGATTTTTTACATTTTCCAATTTTTTGTTATTTTTTGGTATCCAAAACTAATTTTCCAAAATGATCATGCAGATGTGGCCCCAGTGAGACTAGATGGATTGTGTAGATATGATGGTTGTGGTGAACAACTAGTAGCTGCCATAGATCTGAACCCAGATGTGATGGAGGCATTGACAGAGATAGAGCATAACCTTCTGAGGTTGACCTTGGACATTCCAGATGTCGTGCTATATGAACTATCTCTCCACTATCAGAGGCATGCTATGGTGGTTCCTAGTCCTATTATCCATTTTCTATGACAAGTAGCACATGTTATTGTATGCTACCATGATCATCATCATGCGTAGTCACTAGTCTGAGGGTTAGAATTTTGTTTTTTGATGATGTATTGGCATGTTCAGAAAATAAAGGCCACAGGGCCTCGTGTCTTTGGATGATATTTTTGTAAAAGCCACATTTTTTATAGACACTTATCTAATGAAAGTTACTACTTCTATTTCAGTCTATCTTGTATAATATATAGATGAATATTGCATTGATTTCTTTACAAATGTTTTACAAGTGAAATTTAACACATGATTAAATAATTCATCTGTTAATGTGTTTAAATTTCTTGGAATATGTTGACACTCAATATAATCAAATTCTCTTTCCAAGAGATGAACCCCCAAAAACATCCTTAACATGGAAGCACATCTAACTGAATAAACACCATTCAAATGTAGTACTACAAGTTGTGAATCTAACCTAACAATCAACCGACGAATTACAAATGCAATAGCATCATATAATAGCTCAATCACTCCAATATATTCTTCAATATTTTTCATTTTTTGCCCAATACATATCCCATGAATAGAAACTAACTCATCTGTGGGTGAATAAATGACCCAAGTTGTGGAAGATAACTATAACATCCCTAGTGAAAAGTTCATGTAATAAAGATTAATAAAGGAAAAATAAGACCACGATCAAAGGATGCTTATTCCCAGTTGGGCGTTGGGAAAATATATCCTAGTGGGCATCACTGGATGCGTGTTTATGGATAATGAAATTTTTAAAGGCTAAGGCAAAGGCATTAAAAGGAAAAAAGGCATTTTTGCACATTTATTTATGAAAATAAAGGAAATTAGGAGAAAAGTAAGGTGAAAGGTCACAGGTTGCATGTGAGGAGGAAATTGAAGGAAAATAATGGAAAATGAAGAAATTAGAGGCCTCATGCATAAAAAGGCTTATGAGGATCAGTTCATGGCTTTTGTCAAGTTCAAGTTTGGAGCTTTCTCACTATTTCTCTCTCTCTCTCTCTCTCTCTTGGTCACTTAGAGTTTTCTTGGAGCATTCTAACTTTGGATCAAGGAAGGAAAAGAAAGCAAAGGGAAAGGAAGGCAAGCAAGGATCAAGGAAAGGAAAGCGAGATCAAGAAGCTTCAACAAGAATACTTGCAGGTAACCTTTTGCATGTGTGATTTCATAGGTGGTTTGGACATGCATGGATTTGTATGTTGGAGTATGGTTCTGTTGTTGTTAGTGGCATGGTTTTTGCTGGGTTATGACAATGGTTTCCATCCTATCCTTTCCTTTTTCCAGATGCCATGGTGTTGGGATGTTTATTTTGGTTAATGAGCTTTGATTTTCTGGATGGATTTGAGAATCTAGGGTGGAGGTGGCCTCAAGTTCCATTCCCAAAGACCTAGGAATCCCTTGACCAGTTTTGGCGGGATACACGGTAAATCCTAAGGGAGATGTGTTAGTTTAGGGCCTAGTGATATGGGTTTGGATTGTGGTAAAGCATGAGAGACAAGGAGATGGAAAATTCCTTAAGGATAGTTATGGATTCTGAGTGGCATTCCAAGTTTTGTTCGGTTGTGATCGAAGCACCTGTTTTGGTGTGATCACGGTTTGATGAGGGTGGAGGTGGTTTAACCTCTAGTTTCCCTTGGTTGTTCTTGGATTGGTTTTTCTATGAGATCCCACATTCATTCTTGGAATATGGCATAGGGGTGACTAGCTGAAAGAGAGATTTGGTTCAGCCATGTCTATGGTTGGGTGGTATGTGGAAGTTTTGAACCTGGTCGGATTTTCCTATGATTAATAAAATCTAAGTTCCCTTACTTTTATACTTGTTTATATGTGGATTTAATGGCTGACATATCTTTGATATTTACATGCATTTATGTTGGTTATAAGCATGGTTAAATGACTGGCTCATGTCATGGTTATTTCATATATTACTTGTAACTATTAAATGGATGGATGCAAGACCTAATTGATGATGTAGTAGTTCAA
Organism: Pinus tabuliformis; assembly: GCA_031772625.1. Taxonomy (NCBI): domain Eukaryota; kingdom Viridiplantae; phylum Streptophyta; class Pinopsida; order Pinales; family Pinaceae; genus Pinus; species Pinus tabuliformis. Next base: position 442,801,542 of record CM062813.1, on the reverse strand, counting down.
TGGAGAAGAAGGTGATCCTTTTGGTTATGTTTCATAAGTTGTTTCAACCATTTATTCTCTGTCTTGTATCATAGATCTATAGATTTCGGTGATGCCAAGTGTTTGACATAATGTCAGTTCCGGTTGGTGATGCTCAGGACTAGTCCTGAGGTTGATTTTGATTTATCAACATCGTTATCATTTCCTTAACGAATTTTGAAGGTTGTAGCAAGTTTTGGGCAAAGGCCAAGATTATGGGCTAGAAAAGCGGCTTAAATCTCGAAGTCGTTGGCACAAAATTAGAAATTTTGGTCCACAGTCACTGGCAGGTAGGCCTGTGAGAGTGAATTTAGGTTTTTGGTCACTCCCTTGCCCATAGAAAGAGAGTGACTATGTCCTAAGAGATAGAGAATAATAGTGGGGCCTAGGGATAGGTTTTCTGAGTGCCTAAATTGTCTCCTGAGGATTTTTTTGGTGATGTTGGATGACTGTGTGTGATGTTTCATTGATTCCACTTCATCAAGGTCACATAGGAAGTTGAATATGATCATAGTAGCCTCTCTTCTCATGTTTACCACAGTTGGAATGGTTACATTGGGTAGACCTGGGAGGGGGTGTTACAAAGTGGTATCAGAGCATGGTTAACCCCTCAAACTAGATGGGTGGTGTGTGTTGGTCATGCATGCATGTCAGTTGCATGTGTGTCTCTTACACTTGTGTTCCATGTGCTTGTTGCATTGCATCATGTTGATCATGGTTGTAGTAAGGTTATCATGAGGAAATTAATGTGATTTTGTGTAATGTAATGTCAGGAGTATGTGACTAGTTACTTGAATATATGCAACTTGAGTACATCCTTGTATGTCATGTTTCACTCTTGATTGTTTGATTACATGTATCAGTCTTGTAGGTTGGTTACAAGAATTGATTTCTTATGCTTAACTACATGTGGTTATGTGTATGTGTAGTTTATTAGGCATTTCTTATGCATGTTGATGGTTGCATGTGGTAATATGTATGATGGAATTATGGTTGTTGTCATGCATAAGGTCATAGCATGCATTATTGATATGGCCCTGCATTGATGATTGGACCCTACCTAGAAGGATGTTTATGTGTTGAAGCATTTATTCAATAGATGTCTATATGCTATTATGATTATTTTATATATGTATCACGTTGATTTGATGATATTGCAGACAAGGTATCCTCCTATTGCGACAGGGTCCCCCAGGGTTAAGTTTTGCTAAGTCTTAAGTCAATTTTTGATAAGATATTGTAAATTCTTCGCATTTTGAGGGGCAAAGTGCGAATATCACAAGTTGGTAAGAGTCAAAGGGTATTTTAGGCAAGTCAAAGCCCCTTATTTTTTATAAATGATTTGTATTAAGCTCCGCCCTTGGTTTGCAGACCATGGTAATGTAATGTAAACACTATAAAATGAAGTCATTGAGGATTCATTAGGCAGCTAAGTGAAGTAAGTTCAATATTATGATTGATTCTTAGAGTCTGAATTGTTCTTTTTCGTATTCAAGTGAAGTGGAAGGCTCTTGCTGCTATGTGCATGGAGACCTTGGTAAGTCCACAGATGAGTGCATGGGCCCCTTCAGTTGTGTATGCAGGGTCTAAAAAGTATATGTATTGAAGATATGGAATAATAAAGAGTATTTGAAGGAATTCTGTGACCAAACTATACTTATGTTTTTTTGTATTTATGCTCAGTTGAATACCATTTATCTATAAGATTGTCTTAATTACATTGCGAAGACTTGGATCTAATGTTATCTATTATTTTGTGCATGATTATACCCTTAGGCGAAGCTCATAAATTTGTTTAATTGGAAATTGCTTTAAGTTTGGGGATTTTGAGGATAAGGGTTCGCGAGGGTCAGATCAATCCTTAAACTAAAGAAATGCCTTACCCACACATTACATAGCCTTCTAGATGCAGAAACCTAGTTCTAGCATCCCTCGTACTGCCTCGAGGGAGACTGCAGCCTGCACCAAGAGGGTTGTTTCCGATAGGGCCGGTAGTGTAGGGTTTTGTTGGTTAGCACAACTAACTCTGAACCTAGGTCCAAGCCCCCTCAAGCTAACACATAAATCACATGAAAGTTAAAAATGACAATGTCAAGCCCTATGCTTAATAGATACTCCTAGCTAAATAAAAAATTTGAATCCTAATGAGCCTTTCAGCTCATTTATTTTTATAAAAGGGTAGTTGATAGCAGCTCCCTTGAAAATTGGAGTGATTCCCTCCTTGATCTCAAAATTTGTGGATCCTTTCCTCCTTGAGCTTCTGATGCACTTGGAGTTACTCAAAATTCAGTGAATTCAAGCTTGTGCGTGAGGATTTGGTGATCTCAAACTGAGTTAGAGAGCTAAGGATGTGGACAAGCCTCCCTAGATTCCCTTTTGGTTGTCTTCATCAAGCCCCTGCATATTAAATGCCTCAAAAATGCTAATTTTTTCCTAAAATTTAATCACATTAGGCCACATACTATGATAAACACCTTTTACTCTTCTTACTAATCATATTATAACAAAAAATGTGAATTAATGTGACAAAAGGATAGTTTTAAGGTTGGAGGATAACATAATGAACTTCAAGATATACCTATTGATGGGACTCATCATGAGCCCATGTTAAAGGTGTTTCTCATCCTTTGAAAAAATTAGTCATCCCTATGAATCTCATTAATGGCCTTGGTAGTCTCTTTGACATCCCAAGGCACCTCAGTTGTTGTGTCCTCTTGTGGATAAAAACCTGTGTTTGCCTCTATCTTTGTCCATACCTTTTGTTCATCTACCTGGTTCCCTAATTATTATAAGCCCAACAACACAGTTGGACTGAGTTTAAGTCCTATCTATTAGCTTTGTTGGCATTTGGCCCAAAAATGGATCCAAAACACTCCCAAAGTCTCCAAAGTTTGCTTAAAATCATACAAATGGATCCAAATATGCTCCAAAGCACTCCTTAAGTCTTCAAAAGTGCTTAAGATCATCCATCAATTGAAACAAGCGAGGGAGGAGAGCCCTTGGAAGGGCAAAAATTCATTACCAGGAGGCTAAAAATGCATTTAAACAGTCAAAAAACCATTATCACAGGCTTAAAATTGAGAAGGTACAACAGTTGTTAGATCTAGTCGATCAACGACCCAGATATAAGCAGCAGATTGCACCGACGGATCTAATCGGCACAAGGGGCAGTGGCAATCAGCGCTGGACACCACCGATTAGCGATCACCAATGATTAGATCGGCAGGTCGCAATCGGTGGAAGCAAGTCAGCGGTTATTGACACAGGCCAGGGGGAATGAGCGATTGCGATTAAATGTGGACCACCGATCGCGCTCGTAGATCGACAACCCACGTTACATTGCCAGATCGTTATCAGCAGAAATCATGGGGTGGGGCCTTTGCATGTACATATGGTGTGACTCGATGACCGGAGCCGACAACATTATATATGATGTTTTATAACATTTGAAGTCCTCATATTGGCCATTTTTAATGTATTTTGTGTATTTTTGTTACATAACAAAAATACGAAGGGAGCCTTGACCAGCACGAATTGCGATGAAGTGAAAAATATAATTTTTGAAGCCCGCCAAAGTCCATTTTAAAAATGATTTTCAATGTTTTGGCGAATTTTTGAAATGCAAAGAAATAGCAAAATAGGCAGGATTTCAGGCAGGCCATGGATGATAAGTGGTTTAGGCCAAGCTCCACCCGATGCCATACAACGGCTGCCACATGTCCAAGATGAGGAGAGAGAAAACCGCCCTCATTGGGCAGTTAACTCCAGTACAAAAAGGCGCTCGAAATGGATCACCACCGTTGGATCTATGACTCCTAGATAAATGGCGGAGATGTGTTATCATTGCAAGGGCAGACCCAAGAGGAGAATAAGCCATATCTCAGGATTTTTGAAGTCCGAAAAGGACATAGAGGGGCGGGATGTCTCAGTGTTGCTAATTTTTCTGTTTAAAACAAAAAATAGTCATGTATTAATAGAAAGGGGGCATTTAAATGGATTATAAGGGCCTGAAGACCCATTCCACCATATAACAGAGCTCGGGAGAGATATTGCCGGGAAACAAGGGTCGGAAAGGGAAAGAGAAGGGCCACAGCACGTAGCTCACCCAAAATAGAAACATCATGGGCATCAACATTGCAGCTTAGCCATAGAAAACAGAGATCATGGAGTAGACAGTGCAACACTACCAAATCAACTAGAAACGATCATGGAACCATAGCATAACACAGCCAGAACAAATCAGATGATTGTGGGGCATCTCTAGCACGGGAGAACTCCCAGATAGCACAAAAAACTACCCAAAATATCTAAAAGCAGTTACTCTTCTGTCATAAGAAGAAAACTCTGAGCCCATGCTTGCCTAGAGGGCATCAAAGTTGTTAACAAGACAAATTAGATAGATTGAGACCTCTCGAGCCTCATAAGGCTCGAGAGCATTGTAAAAAGCTATAAATATCTGAAAGTAAGATGTAATATAGGTTCAACATCTGGAGACTAATGAGACTTTGCTACTCTAGCTTCTCAGCTTCATTCAATAGCAATACAAGCTTCTTTTGCTGTTATATGTTCAATGTTCATTTTCTCTTCCATTCTAAGCTTACACTTGAACAGTTTTTTCATGTTTCTTTTGTGTCTAATGCCAGATAACTGTCATCTTATCTCTGCGTTGATGAATTATATTTGCAAGATTCTTTGTTGCATGTGGTCATATATGCATCTGCTGGTACAATCAATATTCTCTTTTGCTGCCTGTAGCTAGCCATTCATTTATGTTTATGTATGCATATGCCAGAATGGTCAATATTCTCCATCCATTCATTGAATCTACAAACTATTGAGCATTAGTAGTCTAAAGCCTTGTAAGCTGAGGGTGTTCATGCATGTCTTGAGTAAAAACATAGTTGAAATGGTTATCTGGCTTGATCCAAACCATCATTTATTCCAATAGTTCAGAGAACAATATTGAAGATTATATGTTACCAGGCATCTCCGAGCTGCAACCTAGGAGAGTTTCCTGGAGTGATAACATAATTGGCGCCTTTGCCGGGGAGAGGAAACTGAAGCTCAAATTCCCTGGGAAATGACAGAGATCTAGCTTTGATGATAAACAAAGTCTGGGAAATTTTTTTGTTGTAATCATCTATTTGGCGACTCTACTAGAGGTCGAACCTCTTGGTGACTCCACTTCATAAGTTCTAGCTCAGTTTGTGAGGCATACTCGGAGAAATCCTCAGAAGTCACAAGCTGACCCAATACCTGACCCTGGAAAGATCATCAAAGAAAGAAAGTTATTGTAGAAAGGAGCATCAGGTTCAGGTAAGCCTAAACAATCTCCTATATCTCTTCAAGGAAGGCCTGTAATAGAACAAATATATGTTGAGAGTATAGCTTCTAATACTAACAGTGAAGAAAAACTCTTAGAGATTCATAAAGATCCTTATTCTTTAGGTTCTCCTTTTGTTGTATACCCAAAGGAAACCTCACCTCCTATCCATCATGATCCTTTAGTCTTGTTAGTCACTCCTTAACCCTCTATCATTCAGACTGCCAGTACTCTTTTAGCCACCACAGCTATGGCAGGTCCACAAGCACCTACCAAAATGGAAAGAATCATAGCTGCTAGGTATGGACCTCTAATACTGCCCACTCCTTTGAATGCTATGCCTACTAGAGAGTATCATAAGTATATGCCTAAGTTCACTGGGACTGAAGGTGCTTCAAATGAAGAGCATCTTGAGTCATTCTATAGCTATGTTGATAACCTTGACATTAGTGAAGATGATGTCTAGATGAGAGTCTTTGCCCAAAGCCTAGATGGAGAGGCTAGAAAATGGTTTAGGGAATTGACCCCAGCATCTATAGCAGATATTGAGGCCTTAGATGATGCACTCTTAAAGAATTGGGGGGATAAGAAGGATCTCCTTTACTACCACACTGAGTTTGGGAACTTACAGAGGGAAAATGGTGAGCTGCTATCTGATTTTAATAAGAGGTTTAACCGTATGTACAACAAGATACCAACTGAAGTAAAACCCACCACTACATCTGCTAGACTCATCTATGCCAATGCCTTTGATTCTGACTTCTACCTACTATTGAGGGAGAGGCGATGTGCTTCTTTGGCTGATATGTAAGATGCGTCCTTGGAAGTAGAATCAAACATCATGGCTACAGAAAAGCTCAAAGGTAATGTTGATAGAAGAAGACAGAGGGGTGAGCCTTCATCATCTTCAAATCCCAAGATTGATAAAATGGCCAAGATTATAGAGTCATTAGCCTCTGAAGTTTCCAAATTAAAGGTTGAGCAGCATTTTGGGAAAGGAAGGGTTCTTAATACCTTTTCTCCTCCAAATCCAAATCCATATAGAAGAGCAAATGAGTAGTGGAAAAATTTGCAAAGAAACAAAGATGCCAATGAAGACCAAAGGGTGAAGACCCCTTTTCAAAATGCGGTCATGGAAGAAGAGCAGTTTGAGGAAGATGATGAGATCCATTGTATGGAAGACAGAGGAAACACTACTTTTTTAACCAAAGTTGCCTATGAGAAGTCATTATTCAATGACCAGATCAGCTAAGAGTGGGACAGTGAAGCTGTTCTACAAACTGAAGATCAACTAAGATATAATCTGAAGTCAAATATGAATAATGCCAAGGAGACTCCTATTCATAAAGGTGTTGTCCCTACAGAACAACAAGCTAATAAGTAGAAGAAACTAGTTGTCGATCCTATCATCCTTAAAGCTCCAACCAATAGAGGTAAGAGGCCTTGACAAGTCCCTTTCTTCTTTCAGTTTTCAATCAGAAATTTAGAAGCCAAGAATACCTATTCCTCTTATTGAACTAGTGAAGAATGAGTCCTTTAAGAATTCTATCCTTGAGGCTCTTGAGCCTAATTCCATCCAAGCTTCCACTCACTATGTATATCTGCAAGATGAAAAGCTAGCTGTTATTCTCAGCCCAATGATTGAAAATTGTGAAGACAGATACCCATCATTCTATGTCTCTCACTATTCATGATAAAATCCTTCATAATTACCTTCTGGACACTAGAGCTAGCCATAATCCAATGCCCAAGGCTATCACGGATAAGCTCGGTCTTGACATTATCAAGCATTATCAGTTGGTCTCTACGCAACTTAAAAAAACAGTTTGCAAAATCACAAAGGAAGAAGGCCCACAGATTCAGGACATGTTCTTTAATGGGGGTTGCTCTAAGGAATCTACAGGAACAGGTGAAGTCCTTGTGTCCCCCACACAAGAATGAATTGATTCATCTTTCATATTAACTTTTCAGGTCACAGATGACACAACAGAGTATGAAGCAGACCTTATCATTCAGTAGGTCTACAAAACCTTCCAAGCAAAACATCTAAGGCTGAAAGAATATAAAGATGAGGTGAAATATAGACCATCTCTGCCTGATAATACCAAATGCTGGAAAGTTTTTGAAGTAGATGATCAAATCAATAGGCTTTTGCAAGTCTTTGATGAATTTGTTGATATGCACATTGACCAAGACAAAGAAACCTTTGATAGAAAGGTAAAAAGGGTCAATTTTCAGTTTGGTGATTGTTTTCTCAAAAGGGATACATTAAAGGAAGAAAGAGATGTTTTTGATGGCCCATTCAATGGGTTTTTCTTCAAACTTTATTTCAGTTAAGGATTTCAAGCCTTGGTATTGTAAATATGTTGTTTCAATTTTTTATTTCATGCTAAATAGACTCCATGCCCAATGCAACACTAGGAGGAGATTTGACCTTGTCTTCTATAGGAAAGGCATTGTTCTGTAGTTTTTGAAACCTCACAGGGAGGCTTTCATACCTAGAAGGAGCCAGTGTTAGCTTTGTTGGCATTTGGCCCAAAAATGGATCCAAAACACTCCCAAAGTCTCCAAAGTTTGCTTAAAATCATGCAAATGGATCCAAATATGCTCCAAATCACTCTCTAAGTCTTCAAAAGTTCTTAAGACCATCCATCAATCGGAACAAGCGAGGGAGGAGAGCTGTTGGAAGGGCAAAAATGCACCATCGGGAGGCTAAAAACGCATTTAAACAGTCAAAAAACCATTATCGTAGGCTTAAAACCGAGAAGGCACAACAACCGTTAGATCTGGATGATCAATGGCCTAGATCTAAGTGGCAGATCACATCAGCAGATCTGATCAGCACATGCGGGTAGTGGCAATTGACACTAGACACCGCCGATCAGCGATCGTTGATGATCGGATTGGCGGGTCACAATCAGCGGAGGCAAGTCAAAGCTTATCAACATAGACCAGGGGGAATGAGCGATTGCGATCGACGATTAAATGTGGGTCTTCAATCACGCACGCAGATCGATGGCCCAAATTACGTTGCCAGATCGCTATCGACAGAAACCATGGGGCGAGGCCTTTGCATATACATATGGTGCGACCCGATGACAGGACCCAACAGCATTATATATGATGTTTTATAATATTTGAAGTCCGCATATTGGCCATTTTTAATGTATTTCGTGTATTTTTGTTATATAACGAAAATACAAAGGGAGCCTTGGCCAACATTGATTGCGATGAGTCCCAGACCCAAAAGGGTCCGAGAAGTGAAAAATATAATTTTTGAAGCCCGCCAAAGTCCATTTTTTTAAATGATTTTCAATGTTTTAGTGCATTTTTGAAACACAAATAAATCGCGAAACAGGTAGGATTTTGGACGGGTCTTGGGCGATAAGTGGTTAAGGCCGAGCTCCGCCCGATGCCATACAACGACTACCACATGTCCAAGATGAGGAGAGAGAAAACCGCCGTCATCGGGGGGTTAACTCTAGTACAAAAGAGGTGCCCAAAATGGATCACCATCGTTGGATCTAGGACTCCCAGATCAATGGTGGAGATGTATTATCACTGCAAGGGTGGACCCAAGAGGAGAATAAGCCATATCTAAGGATTTTTGAAGTTCGAAAAGGACACAGAGGGGTGGGATGTCTTAGTGTTGCTATGTTTTCTGTTTAAAACATAAAACAGTCATGTATTAACAGAAAGGGGCCATTTAAAGGGATTATAAGGGCCCAAAGACCCATTCCACCATATAATAGAGCTTGGGAGTCATATTGTCAGGAAACAAGGGTCGAAAAGGGAAAGAGAAGGGCCACATCACGCATCTTGCCCTAAACAGAAACATCAAGGGCATCAACAGCACAACTTAGCCGAAGACAACAGAGATCATGGAGTAGACAATGCAACACTACCAAATCAACCAAAAATGATCATGGAACCACAACATAACATAACCAGAACAAACAGGATGATTGTGGGGCATCTCTAGCATGGGAGAACTCCCAGAAAGAGCAAAAAACTACCAAAAATATCTGAAAGTGGTTACTTTTTTGTTGAAAGCAGAAAACTCCGAGCCCATGCTTGCCTAGAGGGCATCAAAGTTGTTAACAAGACAAATCAAATAGATTGTGACCTCTCGAGCCTCAGAAGAGCATTGTAAAAAGCTATAAATATCTGAAAGTAAGATGTAATACAAGTTCAACTTCTGGAGACTAATGAGACTTTGCTACTCTAGCTTCTCATCTTCATTCATTAGCAATACAAGCTTCTTTTGTTGTTATATGTTCAATGTTCATTTTCCCTTTTGTTCTAAGCTTGCACTTGAACAATTTGTTCATGTTTATTTTGTGTCTAATGCCAGATAACTATCATATTATCTCTGTGTTGATGAATTATATTTGCAAGGTTCTTTGTTGCCTGTAGCTAGCCATTCATATGTGGTCATATATGCATCTTCCGGTACAGTCAGCATTCTCTTTTTCTGCCTATAGCTAGCCATTCATTTATGTTTATTTTGTGTCTAATGCCAGATAACTATCATATTATCTCTGTGTTGATGAATTATATTTGCAAGGTTCTTTGTTGCCTGTAGCTAGCCATTCATATGTGGTCATATATGCATCTTCCGGTACAGTCAGCATTCTCTTTTTCTGCCTATAGCTAGCCATTCATTTATGTTTATGTATGCATTTTCCGGTATGGTCAGTATTCTCCATCCATTCATTTAATCTAAAATCTATTGAGCATTAGTGGTCTAAAGCCTTGTAAGTTGAGCATGTTCATGCATGTCTTCGGTAAAAACATAGTTGAAATGGTTATCTAGCTTGATCCAAACCATCATTTATTCCAATAGTTCATAGAACAATATTGAAGATTATATGTTACCAGGCATCTCCGAGCTGCAACATAGGAGAGTTTCCTGGAGTGACAACACTATCCATTTGATTTTTTGTCTTTGCATGATTCTTTTGTACAATGGGGTTCTCTCTAAGGAATTCCTTAGCCTTCCAGGAGAGTGATACTCTCTAATTTGTAAATTGTGGGGTAAGGCATGCCACCTTCTCTGACAAGCTTGTAGACTCTTTGTTCCTGACATCCTAAAATTGTCCTCAAAATTTATAATGGGTTTCTCTTGGGTTGCTATGTATATAGGTGCTAAGGCAAGATCAGATGCAATAAGGTTATGATTGTTGATGACAATATTAGGGCTTACTAGTTCTAATCTGGTATACGAGGGTTCCTTCTCTTCTTTTGTCATCACCTTTTTCACTTCCTTAGCCCTTGCCTCTTCATGAGTCAAGCAATATGTTAATGCCCTTAGTTTCATGTCTCCAAATCTTGAATTAAGATCCCAGAAATTTAGATATGTTAGAATGAAATTGTGCATACAGAATTCAACTACATTTTCCCTATCTTCCATACTAGCTTGTTTGAAAAACTCAATAAATTGTTTGTAGTCTTGAATAGGAAAAGATCCATATTGTGCGAGTTTCTTAATTTGGAATCATACTCATTGTTCCTCAAGGAAAATATCATAGGATTTTGATGGTTTCCTACACTGTATGGCTTCCATAGATAGACTTTCCATAGTGGTAAGTTGTGTTTCTTTCTCTTGCAGTTGCTCTCTTAACCTTGTGCTTTTTGTCTGTAGTTTATTTCTCATAATTGACTCTCTTAGTCTCAAATCACTCAACTCCTTCCACATTTCATTGACTTTCTCCTCCATGAGGCCCACATATTCTACATTCTTATATTTGGCAATTTCCATCCACCTATGTGTTCTTCCTCTCTCCATTTCCAACTCATAGAGGAATGGGATTGCAAACTTTTCAGGTATGATCCTTCTTCCCTTAACAAATTTGTAATAAGACCCTAAGCTAGGTTGTGTATCAGGTTCTTGAAGCTCTTAGAGGATTTTTTTATCTACTTTTAAGGTGGCTACTCCTTCATGTAGCTTCTTTTTCTGCTCCTGTAGCATTTCTTGTTTCTCCTGTGGTGGGCTTTCTCTAATATGTCACAGGTGATTTTAATTTTTCCTTAGGAGATGTAATCTCTTCAATTTTTCCTTCACTAGGCCCCACTTCTCCCTTTTCACTAGGTGACTCCTCAATAGATAGGGACCTCTGAAGGAGGCTATGATTTACCCTACTTGATCATGGTGCTCTTCCTTGATTTGAAATATAGGGGACCTTGCCTTTGTTTCCTCCTTTTGGGCTTGACAGGTGTGCTCAACGTGGCCAATGTGGCAACTACTTCTTGCTTTGAATTCCCTAGAGAAAGACTTTTTTGATGTCCTTACTTCTCTTTTCCTTAGGGTTTATAAGTCTTCTCAGGGATTTATTTTTCTTCTACTTATTTTTCTTCTTATTCTTCCTTAAGCTTCACTTCTTCTTCCTATGTTCCTGTTGCTTCTTCTTCCTTTGTTATTCCTGCCTCTTCTTCTTCTATTTTTCCTCCCCTACCTCCAGTGCTAGAGGTTGGTGTTTCTCTAGGTGTGATGGATTGGGTTTCAATGAATATCTCCTTGTCCATGTCCACAAAATCAGTCTAGAGGAAAAGGTTCCTTAAGTGGCTCAAAGAATCCATAATAGTTAACTTGATGATGTCATGATGGGTTATGTGTTGATGTTTTCCTTCCCTCACCTTTTGGCTCGTTTCAATGATTGAGTGTAGGAGGAAATTGGGGAATACTAAGTCTTCGAGGGAGAGGAAATTTTGCTTTGAATATTAAATCATGAAGTAACCTAAAATGATAGGCATATACCACACTCAATCTCCCTTCACAACGTATATATTTTAGGATTTGATAAGCCACCTCATCCTAGGGGTATGGTGGGCTTTCTCTTATTGCTCCATTCTTATCTTCTATGGGATTCTATCTTTGAATGAAGAATTTATTCATGTCTGTAACAATTACTACCTTCTCCTCCTTGCTCTATTGAACCTCCAAGGGTAAGGTGGTCACTCTACTTATGGTTTCAAGACTTAAGGAGATGGCCCATCTTATGACAACAGTAGTGGCACTATCTTTCCCTTGACTATGCAGTGCCATGAAGAATTCATGAGTGATATCATCATCATATCCTTTTAGCAGTTCAAAGAAACCCAACCATTGATGTCTTCTAAATATTTTCACTACATGAGGGTGTTGGTGAATTCTCTTGGTGTCTATGGGTTCTCTTCTATTAAATCCTCCCCCCATTTCTTCTACTGCCCCTCCTTGGTGTTAGTTAGGTGTGGGATTTAGTTTTTTAAAGCAATCCCAGTTGTGGAAACAGTGTTAGACTAATTTTTATCAGTGAGGGAGAAGTATGCTATAATTGATATCAAACAAACTATTTTTCTATGCTTCTATCCACAACAATTTCTAGAAATACCTCATACTACTCAATTTTCTATTATAGGTTATCAATTTCAGGCAGAATTCTCATGCAAGTGGATGGAAAATATGAAAGGAATGTCACATACTTATTTTCAAAAATCTATGTATGTGCATTAGGGTTTGGAGACAATTTTGGGTCATTGTGGCTCCCTTTCACTTTATATCCTTCTTAGCCCTCCTATGGTATTTATGTCCTTCTTGTAGCTTCCTTCTATAGCACTTGGAGACAGGGTTCGAAACTTCTCGGTGGTACACTAGGTGGTCTAATAGCAATAACTCGTCCTTCCTCTAACTACTTTTTTTTGAAATGAGTGATGGTGCAAATGAAGTCGAGCCTAGTACATAATATTCTCTTTGTGTTAAATGCTCAGAGCACTTTGATGACATGGAATATAAATGAGTTTCATTTTTTGGACCATTTTCCCCACTCCTTGCAATCATTTCCCCTCTCCTCATGATTATCACCCCACTCCTTATGAGAAACACCTCACTTTGAGTTGACATCTCCACATTTCATGGGTGACTAATACAAACTTAAGTTTACTAGTTGAGGGTGGCCAAGTTCACTGGCCGCCTCGAGCTTATTAAAACTCCTTTCTCGACCATTAACACATTTTAGCATTTTATGCACAGGGAAGAGGTGAGGTTTGTCATGCCTGAGCCTACATGTGGATTGAATTGTTGGAGATGGTTGTATGTTGGAGTTGGCCCTCATAACATCATGATCTCTAAGGGATTTGATTATTTTTCTTGTTTCTGTGCATGTCTTCATAACTTGATGATATCCTCATTGATAACTTTGTTGTGTGTGTAGGTTCATTCCTTATGTCCAAGCTAGTTTTTGTTGCTTGTGGAGTTCCTTCCTGAAGACGATTTGTCTCCTCTCTATTGCAGATATGGCTCCGAGATGCCCTTTGTGAGTGAAAAAAGTTTTCCAGGGAGTCTTGTTGTGATTGCACAAGTTGCTACAAGAGGAGTTTCCTTCCTATAACAGTCATTTAATCCTCTCTTCAAGTCTCCCTCTTGCATGCCAAGGTTGAGGGGAAATGATGAAAGGCATGAGGATCATATTAGGATCATGATGAAGTGGTGTAGGTGTTATAAGAATAGAATACAAATATTTTTGTGTTATTTTAGATGCATACAAAAGGGTAAATTTTTAGCTAATTTTTTTTTCTAAATGGGGTGGATGGGTGATGGAGTTGACATTAGAGGACCCCCCTTAAAATTTCCTATAGACAGCATGGCCTTCTGGTCTCTTTTTCCCTTGGATCCACCTCTTTTAGCCTCACATGTTCCTCTTGTAGCCTCATAGTCTCCTCTTGTAGCCTCACGGGCTCCTCCTGTAGCTTCATAGACTCCTCTTGTAGCATTACAAGTCCTTCATATAACATCATAGCGAGGAGGTAAAATTGGTATCTCTTGTTCATTAGATGATGGAGAGAGGTGGGCATGTGAGTGGTGAGTGTGGAAATGAAGTGTATAGGTGGAAGGATGGAGGGAGACTTGTATATTATTCCCTATAACCATAATTCTATCAAATGTGTGGAGTCCTGTAAAAGAAATATTTTAGCATAAATGGTGTAAGAACTCCCTCCTTGTGCTTCTCTTTTCTCTTTTGTTTGTTTGAGACAAGAAAACTGCCTCTGTAGAGGTTTTCAACCTGTATGTCTTCCCTAGGTGCCCCAGAGGAGGTTTTCACCTAAGGATATTTTATTTTTATTTTCTTTTTTCTTTGCTCTTGGGTTTCCTCAAAAAGGTTTTCAACTCAAGAGTGGGCCTTAAATTCCTCATGGAGGTTTTCATCTAGGCCCTCTTATTACTATTTTTTTTGTGTGTTTTTTTTTTTTAGAATTTTGGTGGACTAAGGGCTATGAGCCTCCCAATCACATTTAAATATATGTTGATTGAACTAGAAAATTCTTCCTTGGATAGGATTTTCTTGTACAATTTAAGCCTATGGTCATTGACAAGTAAGAGAATCCCTTCCTCATAAATGGTTCTGATTTGGATAGACCCATTATCATCACACTTCTCTACTAGATAGGGACCCAACCATCTTGTCATCAACTTCTGCTTGAAATCCTTGAATATGGAATAATTCAACAGGACCGAATCTCCTTCTTAGAAAGTCCTTTCTTTGATGTGATTGGCATGCCAAATCTTCCTTTGTAGTTGGATTACCCCAGAGTGTAGGAGGGCTTGCATTCTAAATCCATCTAGACCATTGAGTTGAAGCACCCTTTCCTATTGTGCTGAAGTGAGATCCAAGTCTAACTGAGTTTCCATCCTCTAGGTGTTGTACTCAAATTCAATAGAAAATAGGGACTTATTCCCATAGACCAACTCAAATGGAGTGAATCCAATGGTGGTCTTCCAAGTGATTTTTTAGGCCCAAGTATCTTTCACAAGTCTGTCTGCCCAGTATTTTCTCCTTGATCAGTGACTAATTCCCTCAGAAAAAAAAAAAATTGTAGAAGATATTCTCCCTCAAAAATTTAGCCACATTCTGCTCAGTTGTTTTTTTTACATCTTTTGTTTAAATCCATTTGGTCAAGTAATCAATGAGTACAATGATATAATTTTTTTGTCTTAATGGGAGATAAATATGCCCAATGAAATCCATGCCCCACTTTTCAAATGACTCTAGAGTCACTTGAGATTATAAGGGTATCTCATCCTTGGGTATTGGCTTACCCATCCTTTGACATTGATCACACCTAGTGGTGTATCTCCTTGCATCCTTATGTAAAGTAGGACAATAATAACCTGATTATAGAACTTTGAAGGTTTTCCTCTTAATGGAAAAGTGGCCCCCATAGGGCCCATCATGGATTGATGAGAGGATGTCAAATACCTCTTATTCCCTCACACATCTTCTTAGGATTTGATCTGACCCCAATTTGAAAAGATTTCCCCCAATCTAGTTGAATGGAGCACTCTTCCTAACAATCTTGCTTTCCTCCCTATAGGATAGGTTAGGAGAGAACCTCCTAGCAACCAACTAGTTGGCTATATCAAAAAACCAAGGAGAAAGCACCGATATGGAAAAGAGATGTTCATCTGGAAGTTGATCATCTATCATTTCTTCCTTTCCTGTAGGTAGAGTTAGTCTTGACAAGAAATCTGCAACCACATTCTCCTTCCCTGGTTTATAAAAAATAGTCAAATCAAATTGTTGTAATAATAACAACCATATAATTATCCTAGCATTGACATCAGGTTTATTCATTAAATACTTAATGGTTGCATGATTAGTGTGAACCAATGTTTGATAACTAGGGATATAATGGGTAAAATTGTTTAGAGAATGTACTACAACTAAGAGTTATTTTTTAGTGACATTATAATTCAACTCAGCTTTAGAAAAATTCTTACTAATGAAATAGATAACATAAGGCAATTTATCTTCCGCTTGTCCTAAGGCATCCCTTATAGCTTCGTCTGAGGCATCTGTGTGTATATGGAAAGGCAATTCCCAGTTGGGACCCCTATGGATGGGTGCAGTGGTCAATATTTATCTTAGTATCTCAAAGGCTTCTTGACAGTTGCTTGTCCAACAAAAATCTAAATCTTTAGCTAGAAAACCAAACAAGGGTGAAGCCAGTTTGCTAAAATATTTAATGAACCTTGTATAATACCCAACGAATCCAAGGAAACTCTTGAGATATTTTTTCTTTTGAGGGATAGGGACCCTTTCGATGATGGAAATCTTGTTGGGGTCAACCTATATTCCCTCCTTGTATATAGAATGGCCAAGGATAGTCCCTGCATTCATAAAAAAATCACGTTTCTTAGGGCTCAATGAGATATTCATTTCAATACATTTCCTCAAGACTTTGCACATATTTGAGAGAGTTTCATGGAGTTCACATCCATAAGGAGTGAAAGAATCCATGTATATCTCAATAGAGTCATGAAAAAATTCAGAAAAAATAATAAGAACTTCCCTCTAAAAAGTAGCAGGGGCATTGAACATACTGAATGGAAGAAATCTATAGTCAAAGGTACCCCAAGTACATGTAAATGTGGTCTTATCTTGGTCTTCAAGGCTGATTTGTATTTGTCTGTATCCACTAAATCCATCCAAGAATGAGAAGCATTTATTTCCTGCAAGGCCATCTAAGACTTGGTCAATGGAGGGCAAAGGAAAATGGTCCTTATTTATAACCTTGTTAAGTTCTCAGTAATCAACACATATTTTACACTTCCCATTCTTCTTGGGAACTTAAAAAGAGGTGGCACCCACTCACTATCTAAAATAGGGTATATGAACCCTACATATAGTAGCTTTTGTAATTCTTCTTTCATAATTTCCTTAAGAGCTAGGTACATCCTTCTTTGGCATTGGTGTACAGGCTTGCATCCCTCTTTTATCTAAATCTGATGAGTACAAACTAAGAGATGGACACCTTTAATTTCCTTATAATCCCAAGAAAAATAATCCAGGTGTTGTCTTAGTACATTGCACATATGTTCTTCCTGCTTGGTTGAGAGAGGGGTTGATATTTAAAATTCTAATATTGACATGTTCTAGACTTGAGTCAACAACGCACAAGTCAGTCCAAGTACTACTCCGAGTTCTTTCATCAACTCATCAATTGATATGGGATTGGGAGGCTGATTCTGAAGGATGTGGTTAATAAGGTCATCTTCATAGAGTGGTCACCCTCCTATAACAGTATCTAGAGTGCAGTCTGGGTAGGGGTTGTATGATACAATTAATCATTATCCTCATCCTCTAACCAAATGGGTAAATCATGTTCAATATAAGGTTGAGTAGGAGGATACAACACAAGTTGTTTGGATAAATTTCCATTCTTGATAGTCATGTTCCCATCCCTACTACTAATGTAGGCATCAATAGTGGTCAACCAAGGTCTTCCTGAGACGAGAGGATAGTCATTAAACTTGGTTTTTGGCTAGAGGACCAAGAAATCAGTAGGGTACTCCCAAGAGTCAATGGAGACCATGACATCCTCAATAATTCCCTCAAGAACTATTGTGGATCTATCTGGAAGTTGTAGAATTGTGGTGGTCTTTCTCAAAGCCCCTTGGAGTTTGAGCTTCAGCATGATTTCCCTAGTTATCACATTGATAGCATCCCCAAGATCAATCAGGGTATTAGGGACCATAATTCCATCAATGTACACATCCACTATTGGGCTTCCAATGTCTAGGTATTTTGAGGAGATCACCCTCCCAAGAATCAAATCAGATAGTTGCCCAAAAACATTGATGGTGGGGGTATCTCTTCTTCTTCTTCCAAGCATTTTGAAACAATTTTCTTTAATAAAACTATTTTATATGGGAACATCTTTTATGGCCTAGAGAATGGGTATTTTGACACAAAAAGTATTTAATTCTCCCAAAAGTTCAACCTCTTCCCTGGTGTGTTGGTTAGGGTGGATCAAAATTTTAGGATAGGGGGGCACATTGACTTCAGGGACACTTTGTTACTTCTCCCCTTCAATCTCTTTAGGTGGAGAAGGTGGGTGACTATCTGGGAGCACCCTCCCAGACTGAAGGTTAAGTTCTTGGATTTCCACAGCATATGCAGGATAGGGTGTTTCCCCATTATAGACCTATTGTGCATTCTTATTTTTTGGGTTCGAAATGGGTTGAGCAGGAATTTGTGGTTTCTTAGGTGGAGCATGATGATCGATTTATGGTTGAGGGTGGCATGGATGCATTAAAGCAAGAGGTTGGTTTGTTTGAGGCCTCCTCCCTTGTGAGGGGTTTCCCCATTGGGAAGATTGGGGTGGATATGGATGAAAATGATGGTTGACAGGTTGAGGAGGATATGGAGGAGCATAAGGCCAAGGAGGAGGTGTGGACCATGATGGATGAGTGGAAGGGTACCAAGGCTAAAAAGGTGCATTTTTATTTGGATTATAGTGAGGATAATGTGCACCTTGATATGGTCGTTGTCCTGGGGGTCTCCTTTGGTTAATAAAGCACAGTTGTTTTGACCCACTCTCTACTCCTTCCTGATATATAGCCTTTAGGCCTAGTAGAGAGGGACATTTTTATGTTTCATGGTTCTATTCACATATTAGTCAAAGTTCTATAACATTTAGTGGGCATTCATTCATACAATGTCTTTTAGTACATCTAGGGCAGAAAATAGCTAGTGCACTTTCTACTTTCTCTTGTGTCCTTTTGATTTTCGTAGTATCCATTTGCTGGGAATACGTGTGCAACATTTCACTCTTGAAATCCCCCAACATATTCCCTATTTCATGCTTGATGGATGTTGTGCAGGGAGAGGAACTAACCAAGTTTTGGCTAGACATACCCTTCTTCCTAGCAACCCTAAAATAATTCTTGAATACAGTTTATATGTCATCATAAGGCAATTGGTATATATCTCCTCCAAATAACATGTTGAGGGTTTATATTACATCTTATCTAATCCCTCAGAGAAGAACTAGCTTGAGTGACTTAGTATCAAGGGTACAATTTTCCCTCCTATAATTGAGTTGAAACATTTCCTCATAGTCTTCGAAAGATTCATTAGGTCCAAGGGTCATCCTAAAGATTTCCTCCTTTATTTCTTTGGACCTACAGTAATCCTGGTATTTATCATTGAAGGTTTGCTGCATTTGGGCCTAGGTAGTGATGTTGGCTCCAGGTAGACTCATAAACCAGCACAAGGTTGCATCTTTGAGGGCAGAAGGAAACAACTTCAATTTATGCTCATCAAAGCCATAGTCATAGGTCCTACAGACAACAACAAACTCAAACACGAAGGTGTCAAGATCTTCATATGTTAGGCCATGGAAATGTGGAAGTGAAGTAGGGATTATATTTTTCATTCTATCCTCTCCATTGGTTTCTCTAATAGGGAAGAGCTCATTGTTCCATTTTTCAGCCTTGGTTTGGGTAGGTGAGATGGGTTCTTCTTCTTCCCCAATAGGTTCTTCAAAAATTTTAGGTTTCTCACCTAGAGGGCCTTCTAACTCCGTTGTAGTCAAAGAGGGAAGTTCAAAGTCACGAAAGAAGAATGAAGGTTATCTGCTTGAGGGTGTGGGGGTTTTTGTTAAGAATTTTCCTTGGTTATCCCTACTCCTATGAGTTTTTTTTTTTTTTTTGCAACTTTTTCAAAGTAATAACACTAATGCAAAATAGAAAAACAATGCTCAAGCATAAACAACACATACTTAGACACCTCCTCGGCAACGATTCCAAAAAGTGGTGATCCCTAGTATTGCTCCAAGAGTGTTACAACTCCCAGGGACTCCTCAACTCAAATTATCAACTCAGGGTTCGTACAAACTTAGAGGTGAAAATTCTATATGCATAATACGTTAGGTTCTACTCATGCCACTCTCAGTCATGACATCAAATCAAAGTGTTCAGAGACCATTCCTCCAATTCAACTATAGTGAAATCTTGTTGATGAAAGCACAATTGAAAATTGATTCTTAACTTTGAAAATGAAAATGTCATTTGTTCAACTTGTAGATGTTGATTAACATTACACAAAATAGAAAGGGTTAATCTACTTGCATAAGTAAAACTACTCTATCTTGCATAATTCATCAAATCAATAACCTATTTGTGTGTATCATTGATCTACTTCACAATTGCTTGAAAATCAGAAATCTAACATGTATCGTGCTTGTGAATGAAAAACATTAATTCTACTATGTTTTGCAGTGAGGAAAAGAGGTAATTGGAATGGTCTAGGAGCTTCTCTTGATCATCAAATAATAATTTGGGGTAATTATTCATTTTGACTGAGCTAAGGTTGAAGTGGGGAGAAAAAAAGGCAGAGGAAAATGGTGTTATAGGCTGGCTATAGGTGTTGTTATAGGAGGTCATGTATTCATACATGAGAGATTCCGAGAGCCTTTTTAGGGTGGATATGGTGTCTTGAAGGCATGAAGAGGTGGATGAAGGTAGGAGGGAGTGAATAAAGGTAGGGGAATCCTCCTAGCCAAGTACATGACCTCTCGGAGATCTTTCTTTCACCAAGATGAATGCCCATGATGTCCTTAATTGTCTAAATAGAGTGACTATGGAAACTGAGTTTTTGGAGAAGAATTGAAGGGTGGGAGGAGAAGATGGAGAAGTCCAAGTGAAGATGAAATAGGTTCCCTCCCTTGCAGATCGACACAACCCTGTAACTAGCCACATGTATGAATTAATTGATCATTAACATGGTGATATAAACTATGATGGAAAAGATGAATTGAATTTGAATAACATATATTCTGTGCCACAACACTATTTTGGTCACTGAACTAACTCCTAAGTTGCAGAAGGTAAATATGAAGAAGGAAAACTAAAATCTAGTTATTTCTAAGAAATCATAAACAAAATGTTTTTGGACTGAGATTATAAATCCTTCCAACCATTCTCCCACAAGAGAGGTGATAGGGAACCTGCAATCACAGGTTCTTATAGCTTAACATATACTACAATAAAAGAAATACAGGAAATGCTTTAAACTAAGAACAAGACATAAATACGGAAGAGGGACCAAATTAGCCTCTAGGTTGGGCTCAAAATCAAGGGTTTCAACCCTATAAAACTAGCTCAGATGCATCTTAATAACCAACTTCTCATTATCAAAAAATAATAGTCTCATACATCGCATGAAAGTTAACAATGACAATTTCAAGCCCTGGGCTCAATAGCTACTCCTAGTTGAATAAAAAAATTGAATCCTAATGAGACTTCAGCTAGTTTATTTATACAAAAGGGTAGCTGATAGAAGCTCCCTTGTGATGATCCCCATATTGAAACAAGAATGTTGCAACTCCCAAGCCTACCAACTAAAATGATCAACCAAGGGTTCATACAAACTTAAGAGGTGTCACCACTATATGTGCAACATACAATGTATCATTCTTTCATTGATTTGATTTAATGGAGTGAATTTCATGAAATCAAAGCCTAAACTAATTTCAGAAATGGAAATGTTACTTTGAAAAGAAATTAATCCTAGGAAAGAACAACAATTTGTAATTGAAATCCTAAGAGCATGAATTGAAATAAATAGGCCTAATCTACTTTGTAAAAAGGCATGTCCTAATTGGTGTTTATTATTCCTAAATGGTCATGATTCAAGCCTAAGATACTAAAACCAAGCTTTTGGAGCAAATTTGGTCAAGTTTATACATGCTACTAGAGTGCTACAAGAGGTTGCTACAAGCGAAACAAAATTGCTAAAAGAGGAGATAACTCACCGAATGACCAAGTATATCAAATGAAAATGGGATGCATTTTTTTTTATTATTAATTAGGATGTTTTAGGACTTTATTTGAAATGGAATCACTCCAAAATGCCCCTGTTAATATGTGTTAAAAAATAGCATAAAATTACTACTCTAAAAACTAGAAATTCAAGAACTAGTGAGCTAGTTAACCTATCAAATGCCTAACCTAATAAAGTGAAAATGAATTGGGGAATTTTTTTTTATTAACCTGAATGTTTTATGACCTAATTAAATTGGAATCAACTCAAATGAAGCTCATGAACACGTTCTGAAAAATAACATAAAATTACTACTATTTTTCTACAAGGGACTTCCAGAAATTCTAGATTTGTGAACTAGTAAACCAATCCAAGTAGCTCAATGATGAATATGAATTTTCAAAGATTTTCTAAGGATGCATCATTCTTGTGAATCTGTAAATAACCTAAAAAATAACTTACTTCAATAATTTAACCCAATTCTACAACAAAAGAAACATCAATACTAAATGCAGAAATAGGAAAAACAAGAATAAGATATGCATGTGAATAAGAAGTGGAAAGAAGGAAAGGAAATTATACAAAAGGGCTCTGAGGCTCCTAGGGTGGCCAAGCCCAAGGATACTCAAATTCCTATCAAGGAGACCAAGATTTAGAAGCTAAAAATGGCACCAAACTTCATTATTTGAATCAATCCAAGTACATCCCTGCTAGAAATGAAAGTGGAGCTGAAAAATACAAGTTTTCTCCATAAGAAGACTAAGAAATACATGCCCCTCTGGGAAATTTCAGATTGGTACTTATAAAAAATTATGAGGAAGCATTCTCCTCGAAAGGAGGAATCTTTTCCCTCCAAAATACCTCAAATAGTGGATATGGTTCCCAACACTAGGAATCTACATTAAATGACAAGGAACACATTCCTAGATTTTCTCAATAACTGGATATCTAGAATATGTTAGTGATTTCATGATATTTTGTTCATTTATTATCCAAATCTTGATCCTCCTGTAGTAGGAAGCAAGTCCCTAGATTATCTCCTGCTCCAAATCTTCATAATCTGCCCAATATTCTCATAATATTCTTCAAAAATAAATAATATTAGGCAGATAATATGCAATCATCTCTAAACCTTCTTAAGAACATATTAAATAAAAGAAAAACATTACTAAGTGTAGAAATATAGGTCTAATATAACCTTCAAGTGCCTAATAAAGGTTGGATGGCCCTTAATTTTGGTCTAATTTAGAGGCTCACCATACCCCCTACTGAAATTATTGCTCATCTTCTGAGAAACCTATCCATCGTCTTGCCTTGTTGTTATTTTCTTATGCCTCGGATGACTTTCATAATATCCCATACTGACATAGATGTAACTGCACCTGTTGGATAAGATTTTTTTTTATCTCAATTTCCCATAATTCCTTTGATTCTCCCTCTCCTCTCATGACTTCAATAAACTTTTATCAATGTGGAACAAGGAGTTTCTCTTTTCTACTACAAGACTAAGAGTGTTTATGGAAACAGATGTAGAATAGATGTTCTTTTTATGATGCTAAGGAGAAGGTAGAATATATGTTCTTTTTATGATGTTTAGGAGAAGGTAGAATTCAACATGAAACCCAAGGCACTTTATCCTTAACGACAAAAATTCATTGATCTTTCTTACTGATATTTAAATATGTGGCAACTATAGGGCATGATTTTGAGAATTGAGAGAGTTGTAAGGGTTTTCATGCCAAGTATTGTTGGAGAAAATTTGTACTTACCCTTTCCCTCATGATTATTTCCTCCTTCTTAGGGTTTGAGGGAAATTTTGTCCACTAACAAGCTTCCTATAAAAATCTCTAACTTTCCTGTAGCACTTTTTGCAGACCCTGTAGGTTCCTATGCAGTGGAGGTTGTTGTAGTAGAAGAATTTTTTGACAGTCTTGTTTCAAGGTTGAGGAAATAAAAATTACAACATGCACCCTTTCCATATTCAACACACCATTTTCTTAAGAAAATGCCTAACCAATCCAACTGTTTTCTCTTACTAGAATCCAAACTGTAAATTTGCAGAGAATTTTTTCTTCATGATTGAGGTGCTTTTTGAATCCTTATGCCAAATTTTGGAGAGAAGGAATGTTTACTTACTTTTCCTTTGAATATTTCCTTGCTTTCCAAGGCTCTAGTGGTTGTTCTAGGCGAAATTTTCCTTCCTATAGCATTCTGTTAGCTTCTTGTAGCAAATAAGTTCTTCCTATAACAATTTTTTTCCTCCTGTAGAAACTTTGTTTTCTCATGTAGAAACCAACCTGAATCCTAGAGAAACTACTCCTTGCATGCCAAGAGGTGGTGGGTCCACCTTTTTATTCTTTCATTTTTTTTTCAATATATTTTCTCTTTTTCTTTCCATTGCATGCAAAATAAACTCAAAGTGCTTTGAGTTAACTCAGTTGGCCCCAACTAATTTTTGAACTCCATGATAACATCCCACTTTCTTAAGTCTTTTTTCACTTTTGTCTCATTTATCTCCCACATGTGTGGTTTTCCTTTGGAGAAAAGTTAAGTGACTTGCTAGATAAGATTGAGGCTTCCTGCTATTAATTTTGGCTATAAAATACCTTTCCTTCTCACACTTTTAATGTTTTATTAAGCTATAATAGGTTTGAAGGGTGAGGTTAGAGAGTTGCATACCTATGTCTTACCATGAGTATCCTTTTTCTGTGCAAGATGTTGTTGTAGTTGTGGAGGCTACCTTTAATGATCCTAAAGCTGAATGTGATAATCTGTTAGAGATCCTCTAGGTTTTCTTCTTGTTGTTGTTGCTCTACTCCTAATATTCTCTTGATGTGAGTGTTGTAGTTGATCATATGTCATTTCTAAATAGAGGTAAGGTTTTTGTGCATGTCTTCTGTAATTTCTTGAGAAAGATATGTATTTTTTTAATGTTATCTTGCTGGAAAATGCTTGATGATGTAGGTTTGTCCTTCATGCAAATGTTCTTTGGATCCAATGTTGTTATTTCTTGAGTGATAAATAATCTTGAAGCAACTAACATAAGGTCTTATAGCTGCTTGAGGATTTGAGTTATCATCTCCAAATTCTCCGTGGTGGCTGAATTTTGGATCTGGAACTCTAGCTATGGTCTAACAGGGGATGTGCAGATTGTTACAAGACTGTGTGTCTTCCTGTAGCAGTCACATAGACCTTGCTAATATCACAATTTCCTTTAGGTTATGCCATTGAAAATACTAATAATTCATGAGTAATCTATTGAAAAGGATAATAGGCCTTTTTTGTGGTGGAAGGGATCAAAGAAGGGTTGAAAATGGGTTCTTTTCATGGACATGGATGAAAATGAGAGTGGAGAAGAGGTCAAGTGGTGTGGAAAATGAATGATGAGCCTATGGTGGACGTATCTCAACATTTTCTAAAGAATACATGACCTTTTGGCCTCTTTCTCCAATCAGATCTGCCTCCTATAGCAATTATGGTCCGTCCTATAGCATTTCAGGACAACCTCCTATACATAATTATTTTATCCATATCTCTCAAATGGTAGACTGGATTGACCTGAAATTTCTTGAGTGTGTTTCCATCATCCTTATGAACCTCCCCATAAACATTATTGGCAATGGATGCATGCATCTCAAGAAAAAATAAAAATGGTTGTAGGTGATGAACGTCAATTTTTCGAAGAATGTGTACTGGAATTTGTTGAAATTACTTGAGCATGTTACCAACATCCATATGAATATCCCCATGAAACATCTCAGCCAATGGATGCATGGATTTCAAGATATGATAAAAAAAATATGCTCTATGTATTTTGGCCTATTGTAGCAAAACAAAGCCCTCTTGTAATATTTTAGGACAACAAGGAAAATGCATGAGAAAGGCTTGGGAATGCTGAGTGGATGTTGTAAATGGATGAGGGTGATGGATTTACATGGCCTTGGTCCTATTTGAGAATCTGATAAAAGGAGGAGAAATCCCAAGTTTGACTTCCTTTGACTAGATTCTTTATCAACTTTTTCTTTTGGTGCTAACTTGTTTTTGTTACTTGGAAAGGTTAGAGAGAACCTGCATTGATCAGAGATAGATACATGGACCAAATAATTTTTTCATTCTTTCATTTTTTTTTTCTTTTAGGCCTACTAGCTGCCTCAATGAGGTTTTCAACTAGTAGGTCTGCCTAGGCGCCTCAAAGGAGGTTTTCATCTAAGTTTTTTCTTTTTCTTTTATTTTTCTCTTCTTCCAACCCATTGATTGCATCATGGAGTTTTCCAATCAATGAGCCAATATCAAGTGAATCAAAGGAGGTTTTCACCTGAGATTTTATTTTTCCTCTTAGTTTTTCATATTTTTTATTTCTTTTTTCCTATCATAATCGACTTGAAAAAACAAAATCTCTTTTAGGTATAGGAATAATTCCAATGGAGCCATGTGCACACCATGATGATAGATAAACTAATGTGTAGGCTAGAAAGATATGCTTTGACATGTACCTGAATTTCAGAGACCAAATGCTTTGACTTTGACAATATCAAGCATAGTTGAAGAAGAGAGTGATCCTCCATCTTGTTGATTTTCTAGAACCAAAACCTAATATAGCTTTGATGCCCTTGGTTCGCTTGCTCATTTGGATCATTCTCCATGTCTTCTTCTACCATGACATTCAAATCTTCCTCTTTTTGTATATTATTCTCTTGAACACATGGAGGATATGATGGTAAACACGAGGGAACTTTCTCAATCTCTGATTCTGATGTCTTCTCTTCATCAAGTGCATCCCATGATTCTTTGGCCTTCTCATTTGAATCTTCTTTTTCTGAATGTTGTCCTTCAATGACATCAAGAGAATATTTTTTTCGGAATACTCTTATTGGTCTAAGATGAATACCATTGAGATCAAGAGGATATGTTAGGAAGTGTTGTAACTCAACACTGTAAGTGGCCTAAGCTACTTCCTTGTGTGGGTTTGGAAATGGTGGTATAGGTAGTTGAGCGGGAGTGGATCTTTGAGATGGATGTGGTTGGGGTTGTATTTGTGGTGGAGGTGGATGGTAGGGATAACATGGAGTTGGGTATGGAGGATATTGAGGATATTATGGATTTATCCCATAAGGTCTTTTCCAACCTTGTTGTCAAGATTGGTCTTAGGGTTGAGATGGCCAAGGTTGCCAAGGAAAGGATGTGTTCCAATTGCTTTGAGATGGATTTGCATAACCTTGAAATTATGAATTAGGTTCTTGCATCATACTAGGTTGAATAGGTTCCCATGGTCCTCTTGGAGCTACATAACATATTTTATTTGGTGATTGACTTTCTCCATTGTCTTCTTGGTAAAATTCCTTCAACCTTAGTAATGATGGGCAATATATAACAGCATGTGATTCTACATTGACAACACAAACATGAGCATCTTCTTTTTCCTCATCTTGCATTCTTAATAGTTCTACTTGTTTCCTAGATTGCTAAGAATTTTTGTTTTGAAGTCATCAAACAAATTTCCATGTTTAACTTGACTTATCGATCTTGATATTGATTTACTTACTCTTTCCCTTCCTCTTGATATATGTTTGCATGCTTCACAAATTTATTCAAATTATAATTGGTATGCATCACCTCTACTCATGAGATCAATGAGATCAATCCACTCATCCCTAATTGTTCTAAGTAAGATGGTTTTTAATGTGTCAGATCCTAAATGATGTAATTTTTCCATCTTAACATTTACATGAACCTCTCTATTAGATCCTCAAGGTTCTCATCTTATTTTTGATTCATTATAAAGATTTCTTCTTTAAGATCATGATATTTATATTTTTCTAGAAATATCTTTTCCATATCATTCCATGATCTTATTTAATTAGCCCCTAAACTCATGAATCATTCAAGAACTCTATCCTTCAATGTTGTTGGAAACAATCTCAATTTTTGTGTGTTTAGTAAGTAACCATAAGATCTATAAAGGATTTCAAATTCAAAGAGAAAGGTTTATGGATCCTCTGACCTCATACCGTGGAAATTGGGAAGGAAATATGGAGGGATTTTCTTCACATGAACACTGACATCAGTATCTTGAATGGAAAATCCAAGAGGATCTTCTTCATTGTCATCATCTCCATCCATTTATTCTATCTTCTCTACCACCTCTTCTTCTTCTACCTACAAAAGTAGATGGTGGTGTGGCTCTAATTGCACCACATGTTAAAATTGGGGGGGGTGGGGGGGGGGGGGGGGGGGTGGTTGGTGTTGGAGAAGTATTTTTTGGTTTAAAAAAAAATAGAATGCTAATGCAATGCAAATTTTTGTTCTGGAAATGGAAGATGCGTAATGAAATCTTTTGTGTTTTTGCATAAAGTAAAAGAAATGAATCAACTAGGGAAGAAAACAATGCATACTTAGACACATCCCTGGCAACAACACAAAAAAGTGATGAGCCCCAGTATTGCTACAAGAATTATGCAACCCCAAGGCTACCAACTTAAATTATCAATCCGGGGTTTGTACAAACTTAAGAGGTGTCCGCACTATATGTGCCTCATACAATGTGTCCTTGTTTCATTGATATGATGTAATGGAGTGAATTTCATGAAATAAAAGCCAAAATTAATTGCATAAATGAAAATGCTACTTTGAAAAGAAATTATTCCTAGGCAAGAACAAAAATTTGGAATTGAAATCCTAAGAGCATGAATTCAAATAAATAGGCCTAACATACTTTGCAAAAATGCATGTCCTAATTGGTGTTTTATTCTTCCTCAATCATGGATTTAGAGCCTAGGGGTTGTGATTCAAGCCTCAAAGATAGAAACCAAACTTTTGGAGCAAATATGGTCAGGTTTAAATGTGCTACAAGAGTACTACAGGAGGTTGCTACAGGTGAAACAAAATTGCTACAGGAGGAGATAATTCACCGAATTAACAATTAAATCAATTAAAATGGGATGGGACAATTTTTTTTTATTAATTAGGATGTTTTAGGGCTCCATTCCAAATGGAATGACTCCAAAATACCCCTGTTAACACGTGCTAAAAAATAACATAAAATTACTACTCTAGAAACTAGAAATTCAAGAACTAGTGAGCTAGTTAACCTATCAAATGCCTAACCTAACCAAGTAAAAATGAATCGGGGTAAAAATTTTTATTAACTTGAACGTTTTTATGACCTAATACAAGTGAAATAAACTCAAATGAAGCTCACTAACATGTTCTAAAAAATATAATAAAATTACTACGATTTTGCTACAAGGGAATTCCAGAAATTCTCGATTTGTGAACTTGTAAACCAATCCAAGTAGCTCAATCATGAATATGAATTTTCAAAGTTTTTCTAAGGATGAATCATTCTTGTGACTCTATAAATAACTTACTTCAATAATTTAACCCAATTCTACAACAAAAGAAATATCAATACTAAATGCAGAAATAGGGAAAACAAGAATAAGAGATGCATGTGAATAGGTAGTGAAAGGAAGAAAAAAAATTATACAAAAGGGATCTGAGGCTCCTAGGATGCCCAAGCCTAAGGATACTCAGAGTCATATGAAGGATGCCAAGCTTTATAAGCTAAAAATGGCACCAAACTTCATTATTTGAATCAATCCAAGTACATCCTTGGTAGAAATGAAAGTGGAGCAGCAAAAATACAAGTTTTCCCCGCACGAGGACTAAGAATATATGCCCCTAGAGGAAAATTTGGATTGGTACATATATAAAATGATGAGGAAGCATTCTCCTTGAAAGTAGGAATCATTATCCTTGAAAGGAGGAAGCTTTCCCCTCAAAAATCCCTCAAATAGTGGATATGGTTCCCAACACTAGGAATCTGCATTAAATGACAGAGAACACATTCCTAGATTTTCTCAATCACTAGAGCTCTAGAATTTTTTAATGATTTTGTGATATTTTGTTAATTTATTATCCAATCTTGATCCTCTTTTAGTAGGGAGCAAGTCCACAGATTATCTCCTCCTCCAAATCTTCATAATTTGCCCAATATTCTCACAATATTCTTCAAAAATAAATAATATTAGGCACATAATATGCAATCATAACTAAACCTTATTAAGAATATATTAAAGCAAAAAAAAAACATTATTAAGTGTAGAAGGAGAGGTTTAATATAAACTTCAAATGCCTAAGAAAGGCTAGATGGGCCTGAATTTGTGTCTAATTTAGAGGCACATGACCTTGAAAATAGGAGTGATTCCCTCCTTGATCACGAAATTGTGGACCTTGTACTCCTTGAGCTTCTGATGAACTTGGAGTTACTTGGTTGTCAGTGAATTCGAGAATGTGAGTGAGGATTTGGTGATTTCAAGTTGAGTTAGAGAGTTAAGGAGGTGGACAAGCCTCTATAGATTCCCTCGTGGTTGTCTTCATTAAGCACATGCATGGTAAATGCCTCAAAATGTTTCTTTCTTCCTATAATTTAATCACATTAGGCCACATACTATGTAAATCACCTTTTACTCTTCTTACTAATCATATTTTAACCAACAATGTGAATTAATGTGAGAAAATGATAGTTTTAAGGCTAGAGGATATCATAATAAACTTCAAGATATACCTATTGATGGGACTCATCAGACTTCATGGAGAATTTTTTAAAGGGAAATCTTGTAAATTTCTCTGAAGATCAAGTTACAATTTTACCTTCCCACTACTGGGTCTCTTGGAAATATTGTGTGAATGTGCATGATATATTTCAAAATTAATACTCAAAATCTCTTTTGGGCCACGATAAGAATTTATTTCACGTATTATTCAACATTGTATGACTATTTTTTGTGGTTGTTTAATGGTATCTGAATGCTTCTCCTGTGTTGAAGGTTAGTGAACTATTTCATTAATTGAAAACTTTTATCTTACTAAGAATTGTTATTTATTTATATATTCTTTCATGCTAGTTATTAGTTGCAAATTTTTTTACAATTCATAGCTACTATACTCCTATCTTCATGCATCTTAATTAAAGTTTTCTATCATACTTTATTTAATTTTCATGTTCATTTACAAATATATTGTAATATTCTTTGTTTCTTTTACTTAAGGTATTTCCATAAAGATTTTATAACTTGTATCTCATGGGTTCTTATTTGGATTTCCATTTCCTTGCTCAATTCATCCAAAATTGGATTTTCAGCAAAGATGAACATTTTGGATGGGACTCTGAACCCAAATGGTGTGAAATATAATTTGGATATCATAGTGGAGAGATCCCCTTATATTATAAGAGAAACATTTTCCCCATCAATAATGTTTTGGCACTGGAAGGAGGACCATCATTGCATGGCTAGTAGGTTCACTCATACATATAACTTTGAAACTTCTGGTCAAGATAACAATTAGTCCATTACGTACCTTTTGAACCCTAAGCATTTTGAAGGTACAAACCCTTAATACCTTCATCCTCCAAGAAGTCCCAAACGTTAATACATAGACTCAATAGAAGACTTGAGATATCTCAAACCATTCACCCATGCATATGCAAAACAAATTAGTAGACTTCTCGTAGTTGGTTT
Source organism: Pinus tabuliformis (assembly GCA_031772625.1). Classification (NCBI taxonomy): domain Eukaryota; kingdom Viridiplantae; phylum Streptophyta; class Pinopsida; order Pinales; family Pinaceae; genus Pinus; species Pinus tabuliformis. The sequence continues at coordinate 442,770,100 of CM062813.1, read as the reverse complement.
GTTACCCCATACACATGTTGTCAATAGACCGATGAATCCACACGGTGTATTGGTCAATTATTTATAGTATCTTTTTCAGTTATATTTGGTTGATTTTATTGAATCCATTGAACAACCACATTTATTTGTTCCTTCCAACAAGGAAGACAAAAGGCCACAAGGTGGTGAAAATCTTGAAGGTGAAGAAGAACTCAATAGTTTTGCTAGTGAAGGAGAACATTTAGACAACAATATGGTAATAAATTATCGTGAATGGACCAAAGGGCTTTTAATGTTCAAGGTACTCTACATGATTTTCCCCACCATCCAGAAAAACTTCTTTCAAAGTTCAATCCAAAGAAATCAATAACTGATCATATCCAAAAAAATTACCTGACTTTGAAATTGATGAATGTTCAATATGAAGATGTGGTGTGCAGGTTATTTCCTTTCACTTTTGAAATCAAATCTACCACCTGGTACTATAATCTTCCCACAATTTCCATCACAACTTTGAACCAAATCCAAAGGCCATTTTTTGGATAAGTTTGGAGAAGTGAAGACACCCGCTACACTATTGAGAGATTTAAGTGCCTGGAACGTGGAGAAAAAAGAAAAAAATAAAGATTGTAGTCAACACTTACAATCATTCTCAATAAGTTTCCTTCCAATACTGCACCTCAAGATGCAATAACTAAAAACTATTACACATCAACCCTTGATTCTAATATAGCAATGTTTGTATTTTAACTTAATATATAAAAATAAGATGATGGAAAACACTCTTCTAGGGTTTCTGCAAAGCCTGCAAACCTTCTTAGTACCTTCTAAATTTGGCAGAGCTGACATGGTCCTTGTAGGCCCTGACGACAGGGATGAGCGCTCACATTTGGGGGGGGGGGGGAGATCCCCTACTACAATAATTTCACAGCAGGTCAAACTAGTGCACAAGGAGTGACAACAACAAGAAACGGTGGCAACAACAAACTCAATGGCAAAACAGGTTCAGGGGACAATGTGTTAGAAATTATATATTATGGAGCAATGGAACACATAAAATATTGAAAAAATATAAACACAGAAAATGCACAAAACAAGAGAGACACATATATACGTGGTTCACCCAGTTTGGGCTACGTCCACCCCGAATAGCCAGTCCTTCCTTTCTATTATCCAGCAAAATGAAGAGACACAACCTACAGAAAATCCGTTGTAATATCCTCTGTTTTCTCTCACAGTCTCACCTCTCTGTTTCTCGCTCACAGAATACACATCTCTGTTTCTCGCTCACAGAATACAAAGAAAGGGGTTGCCTTCTAGGGCAAAAAACCCTAAACTAAACATAAGTTCTACCGTCAGATAATCCGCTTAATGAACGACCCAGATTGACTAGAAATTACTATACTTTTACAAGGCAATTTTACATTTGTTTTTAGCTTCGGGGGCGCTATCCCTGAGCCCTCGCCGGGGGACCGCTGGCCCCCGGACCCCCCAGCTGGGGGGGATAGGCCCCCCCGCACCCCCCCACGTGGAGGGGTGTACAGACTTCCTGGGGTATACATCCGGCTGAAACAAAGACCTCTGAACAATCATGCTCCACACACAACAATCTCCCACCTGGAGAATGATTGTAGAAACTCCACCGCTGCTTCATTTGTTGGACAATGACTCCTCTTTAGACCTGGTTGTTTCTCATCTTCATCGTAATCCTTGAAGACCAATTGAAACTGAGCATATTCTCAGTTTCTCCCTGGTTACAACTTTTGTTAGCATATCTGCAGGATTCTGGCTAGTGTGTATCTTTTCCAGCTTCAACTCTCCATCTTCCAACACTGATCGTATGAAATGGTACTTGAGCTGTATGTGTTTAGTTCTAGAATGAAATGCTGAGTTCTTTGCAAGATGAATGACACTTTTACTATCACTGTATAAGGTGCCCATATCATGCTCCTTACCCAATTCACCCATAAACCTTTGTAACCAAATCATTTCTTTACTAGCCTCTGTAGCAGCAACATACTCTGCTTCTGTTGTTGAAAGTGCAACAACACTTTGGATTTTTGAAACCCAACTGACAGTTGTTCCTCCAACAGTAAATACATATCCTGTAGTGCTCCTCCTGTTATCCCTATCACCTTCCATATCCGCATCAAAATATCCCTGTAGAGAAATGTTTGCACCACCAAAGCATAATGCTTGATTTGTGGTACCTTTCAAATATCTGAGAATCCATTTCATTGCCATCCAATGTTCCTTTCCCAGATTGTTCATGTACCTGCTTAAACTCCCACTGCATGTACAATATCAGGCCTTGTGTAGACCATTGCATACATTAAGCTTCCAACTGCTTATGCATATGGAACTTTAGACATATAATCCATGTCTTCTTGGGTCTTTGGGCACATTTCCTTGCTAAGTTTGAAATGGCTAGCAAAAGGTGTACTAACTGGTTTTGCATTGTGCATGTTAAATATTTTTAACACCTTTTGTATGTACTCATTTTGAGACAATGTTAATTTACGATTTTTCCTGTCTCTAGTGATTCTCATACCAAGGATTTGTTTTGCAGCTCCCAAATCCTTCATTGCAAATGAATTTGCTAATTTTCTTTTGAGTACATTTATTTCCTGCATGTTAGATCCTGCAACAAGCATGTCATCCACATACAATAACAATATAATATAGCTGCCATCATTTTTCTTTTTCAAATAAACACAATGATCAGAGTGACATCTAGTATAACCTTGTTCAAACATAAAATTGTCAAATTTTAGATACCACTGCCATGGAGCCTATTTTAAGCCATACAAGCTCTTCTTCAAACTGCACACTAGTTTCTCCTTCCCTTTCACCTCATATCCTTGTGGCTTCTGCATATATATCTCTTCCTCCAAATCCCCATGGAGAAAGGTTGTCTTTACATCTAACTGCTCAAGATGCAAATCTTCAGCTGCTACAAGACTTAAAATGGTTCTGATTGAAGTCATTTTAGCAACAAGAGAAAATATTTCATCAAAATCAATACCTTTCTTTTGTGCAAACCCCTTCACCACAAGTCTAGCTTTGTACCTCTGTTTTCCTCCATCTTCTTCCTTCAGCCTGTAAACCCATTTATTCTTCAACGTATTTTTTTCCTGCAGGAAACCTGACTAAATCCCAAGTCTGGTTATGCATTAAGGAGTCCATCTCTTCTTCCATAGCTACCTCCCACTTCTTCCTGCTTTCAACCTGCATTGCTTCTTCATAACATTCGGGTTCACCAGAATCAGTCAACAATAAATAAAATAATGAAGGAGAGTATCATTCAGGGGGTCTACTTATCCTAGTAGATCTTCTAATACCACTTTCAGGTGTTTGGGGTGCCTGTTGTTGTTGTGGTGGTTGCTGTTGTTGTGGTTGTTGATTATTATTATTTTCAGGAACCTTTCCTTTTTCAATGATTTCATCAAGAACTGCATATTCCTTGTTTTCTTTTTCCTGTTTCTTTTCCTGCAACTGATTCTTATACAAGACCTTTTCATTGAATATTACATCTCTGCTCCTAATGATTTTGTGATTTTCGTAATCATATAAGCGATAACCAAAATCATTAACACCATATCCAATAAAGGTGCATTTCTTTGACTTTGCCTCAAGCTTTGTTCTATTTTCTTTATCAATATGGACAAAGGCCTCACAACCAAAAGGCTTTAAAAAGGAGTAGTTTACCTTTTTACCTGTCCATGCTTCCTCTGGAACACCACCATCCAAGGAACTCGAAGGCCCTCTGTTTATTAGATAAACAACAGTATCTACAGCATCTTCCCAAAACTGTAAAGGCAATCCTGCATGCAATCTCATGCACCTTGCACGCTCCATGATTGTTCTGTTCATCCTTTCTGACACACCATTTTCTGGTGGTGTTCTTGGAACTGTCTTCTCTCTACGAATTCCATGCTCTGAACAGTACCTATCAAACTCTTTGCTGCAATATTCACCTCTATTGTCTGATCTAAGACACTTCAATTTCTTTCCTGTCTCAATCTCAACCAAAGCTTTCCATTTCTTGAAAGTTTCAAATATATCAGATTTATTCTTAATACAATAAATCCAAGTTTTTCTAGTTGCATCATCAATAAAAGTAACATAATAACGAGAGCCACTGAGAGATGATACCTGAGTAGGTCCCCATACATCTGTATGCACAAGCTCTAATTTTTCATTCTTCTTTTCTTTCCCAACTCTGAGAAATCTGACTCTCTTCTGTTTTCCATAAATGCAATTCTCACAAAAGTCCAAATCAACATTCTTCAAACCTGGCAACAAATTCTTTGAGTGAAGAATCTTCATCCCCTTTTCACTCATGTGTTCGAGCCTATGATGCCATAATGTTGCATCTGCTCCTTTGGAAGTTAAAGCATTAACAGAGTTAGAAATACCATTGCATAAATACAATGTACCAACCTTTTCGCCTTTTGCTATTACCAGGGCTCCTTTGGTGACCTTCCAAGCTTTATCTGTGAAAGTTGTCACACAACCTTCACCGCATAACTGCCCTGTTGAAATCATATTTTTCTTTAGATCTGGAACATGCCTTACCTCCTTTAATAGCCATTGGTTTCCATTCTGCTATTTTACAAGAACCTTACCCATTCCAACGATTTTACAAGGTTTATCATCACCCAGACGAACTTGTCCAAAATCTCCTTGAACATAGTCATGAAAGTATTTCTTATCAGGTGTGGCATGGAATGAAGCCCCTGAATCTACCACCCAGGAATCAGTAATATTTTCGAAAGAAAGAATCAAAGCATCTTGTAACACCTCACCTGTCACATTTGCTTCATGATTGTTTTCTTGTTGTGCATCTCCTTCTTTTCCCTTCCGAGATCTACAGTCTTTCTTTAGGTGTCCTTTCTTTCCACATTTCCAGCACACTATCCCCGATATGGACTTGGATCTGCCTTTCCTTGATTTACTGTGATATCCTAAGCTCTTTCCTCTTTCCATTTTTCTTCCTCTAGACTCTGCACTCAAAGCATTTCCCGATGTCTCACCGGAGCTTTTCCATCGCATTTCCTCGCTAAGGATAGCACCGACAACATCATCAAACTTTAAAGTACTAGATCCAGAAACGGAGTTACTAATGGCCATTACCAAACCATTCCAACTTTCTGGTAATGAGCACAAGAATAACAGAGCTCTAACTTCATCATCAAAGTTTACCCCTACAGAACTTAACTGACTTGTAACTGTATTAAAGTCATTTAAATGGTTTGCAACAGATCCACCTTCCGACATATTCATATTAAATAACCGTTTCATAAGAAATACCTTGTTTGAGGCCGAGGGTTTTTCATATAGTTTCAACAACGTCTGCATCAAACCCTCTGTCATGGTTTCCTTCGAAATGTTGAAGGCGACAGACGCAGCAAGGCACAACCATATTGTTCCGAGTGCCTTTCTATCAAGAAGGTTCCATTCTTCGTCTTTCATACCCGTCGGCATCTTTGTTTTTCCGCCCAATGGTAGGTATAGATCTTTCTGATACAGATAATCTTCCATCTGCATCTTCCACAGCGAGAATTTTTGGCCGTTAAATTTCTCGACCCTAAACTTACCATCTTCCGCCATTGCTCCCACTCGAACCAAGAACCCTTCTTTCCTACGAGTTTATCAGCCAAATAGACCTTCGGCTCTGATACCAGTTGTTAAAAATTATATATTACGGAGCAATGGAACACATAAAATATTGCAGAAATATAAACACAGAAAACACAAAAAACAAGAGAGACACAGATATACGTGGTTCACCCAATTTGGGCTACATCCACCCTGAACAGCCAGTCCTTCCTTTCTATTATCCAGCAAAATGAAGAGACACAACCTACAACAAATCCGCTGTAATATCCTCTGTTTTCTCTCATAGTCTCACCTCTCTGTTTCTCGCTCACAGAATACACATCTATATCACAGCCTCAAATACAATACCCTCATACAAAGAGAGGGGTTGCCTTCTAGGGCCAAAAACCCTAAAATAAACATAAGTTCTACCGTCAGATCATCCACCTAATGAACGGCCCAGATTGACTAGAAATTACTATACTTTTACAAGGCAATTTTACATTTGTTTTTAGCTTCGGGGGACCGCTGGCCCCCGAACCCTCCAACCGGAGGGGATAGGCCCCCCCTGCACCCCCGCGGGGGGGACAAGTCCCCCTCACACCCCCCACGTGGAGGGGTGTACAAACTTCCTGGGGTATACATCCAGCTGAAACAAATACCTCTGAACAATCATGCTCCACACACAACACAATGCATGCCTAGAGCTATTAAGAAACCCAGATTTGTAATTCTGAATAACAAACTAGAAACACACCAGAAGTATATGAAATACCACGCCTTAATATACAAGTTCATTGGGGTATTGCTCTCTGAATGGATATGGTGAAATGGATACAACAAAAATGGCAGTCGAAAGGACACATAGCTCTGAAGTTCGGGGCTTGAGGCTTCTTTATATTCATTTTCATCAGCCTCGAAGACAAGGAACAGATCTTTGAGAATGGCCCATATTTCTATTACAACGTCAAACTCTTTATGTGACACTGGGAGGAATGTGTTAGGTAAACTTGACTCAGGATAGAGTCAAAGTTGACCAGGTTAAACAGTGATGGTTTTGGGGCATATGGTATTGTGCACCCATAGTATTTTGCCTGTGGCATTATATGTAATGGAGCTTATAAAAGACTAGAAGGACTTCATTGTAATGAAAGACCTGGAGGTGAGCGGTGAAGGCTCACTTGGTCGGATTGGCCAGCATTTTGGCCAATGCTAATGAGATCTTATTAGGTTGGGCTTTTCCCCAGATTTGGGGTTTTCCTAGATAAACATTTGTGTTTATGTGTATGGTTGTTGCTGGTTACTTTTATATTTGTTTCTCTCAGTAATTCTCCGTAATTAATTTGTGTTCTCGAGTAAATTTCTTAACAACTGGTATCAGAGCCAGATATTGGCTTCAAAGGGATTCTTTGATTCCAGGAGTTTATATGGCCTTATGAGATCAATGCAGCTTTTTTACAGATCTGGGTCTGAAAATAATGGTGGAATAATTGTACGGGGAAGCAGAAGAAAATTGTTCATGCGGCTTCCAAAATTGTTCGTTTTCTACTACGTGAGGCCATCGGTGTTGGAATCTACGAGGTTCTCATCGGGCTCGTAGTTGAAGCGGTTTGATAGAAGTTTTTGAGCAAATCAAATTGAGAGAGGATGGATCAGAATTGCAACAGAAATAAACAAAAAAAAAATTAATGAAGTCAAAATTATTGCATGTAAATGGGCATACTACTATAAGACCTGGTAAGGCAAGTGTACCCCTCGGTGATCACCAGTAAAGTCTGGGTTAGACCTAGGTGATAGGGGGAATGTCAGGTTAACAATACCCCAAGTAAAAACTCTGAGGGCGGTAAGAGCTAGAGTGAGCGGGATTGTCTCACTTAGCAGGTTTGGCTAGAGTTAGTCAAGGAACCCTAAGTCAAGTTTAAGGGGGGAATTGTTAGGTAAAATTGACTCAGGATAGAGTCAAAGTTGACTAGGTTAAACAGTGATGGTTTTGGGGCATATGGTATTGTGCACCCATAGTATTCTGCCCGAGGTATTATATGTAATGGAGATTATAAAAGGCTGGAAGGACTTCATTGTAATGCAAGACCTAGAGGTGAGTAGTGAAGGCTCACTTGGTCGGATTGGCCAACGTTTTGGCCAATGCTAATGAGATCCTATTAGGTTGGGTTTTTCCCCATATTTGGGGTTTTCCCAGATAAACATTTGTGTTTATGTGTTTATGCTTGTTGCTGGTTATTTCTTATATATATTCCTCTTGGTAGTTATTAATGTTACACAGTAAATTTATTAATAGAATGTTGTAACCCCAATCAGGAGACACTGATGGTTGCCCCAGTTTGGGTTAGACTATTTGGACCCATGGTGAATTTTTGGGATCCAAAGATATTGGAAGGCATAGGAAATTCAATAGGGATTTTTGTGAAAGTAGCAGATTCAACCAAGAGAGGAAGGTACACCTCCTACACACGAATTTGCATATACATGAATATAACAAAACCATTGTTGGCATTTATAGAGCTGGAGTATCAATATGAGGTATGGCATCATACCCTGGAGTACGAACACATTCCCTTTTTATGTAGACCATGTCACGAGTATGGACATATGTACAAAGCATGCCCTATAAATCAAATTGAAATGGTATACCTACCAAAAGCCAAGGATAATGGGAAAGGGAAGAAGGATAATGAAGGATTTCAAGAGGTCCAAAAGAAGAAATGGAACATGAAAACCCTTGTGACCTTGATGCATCAGCATCCAAATAAAGGATCGAGCCAGAGCAAAAATTTAGAAGTCTTGGCAAAGGAGGAGGAGGAGAGTGTTAATGACTCCAGGGGCCCAATAAACCCTAATAACTCTCAGAAACAGTCAAAAGGAAAACAAAATCTAAAAGGAAAGTGCAAGGGGAACTCTAAGAGAAAGAAGCCCCAACAATGCAAGAGGAACAAGAAAATATGGAAATAGATGGATCGAAAGAAGAATTGAGCACAAAGGAACAAGTGATGAGAAGGTTATTGAATGAATGGAAGTCTCTAAACGAGATATTCATTCTTTAAGAGAAGAAACAAATATATAGAGAAACCTTCCAGTGATTTAAAGCCAGGAAGGGCTGCCTAACCCCAGATCCACTGGATCATTTGGGTTCCCAGCCAGGACAGGGGACGAAACTAACCATACATGGAAAGGATGAAAGAAACGAGGTCTCAAAAGCTTACAAGAATCTATTTAGATGGTGGGAGATATGTTGGTTAATTCCAGAAGAGTGGTACTGCTAATAGTGGTTTTCCACCACCTCAACAAACCTTCCCAATGATTATTACATCTTGTAATGTTTGAGGCCTCAACAGTCAGGGAATACAAAGGTACTTGAAATATAGGATTCGCAAGGATAATCTGAGTATAATGATCATTCAAGAAACAAAAATTTTAGAAAGTAGACTGAAAGAAATTGTAAAAAGTATGAAACTGCAATACGAAGTGGTGGCTCAGGATTCTAATGGGAGTGCGGGCAGATTGGCTATCCTATGGAACCCGATGGAGGTGATATTTGATGAATGGGTGAGATTTCCAAGGATTCTATCAGGAAAGTTTCAACATATTGGATCTAGAGATTGGGCTCTACTGATGGGGGTTTATGGGCCTCACATTCTAGGAGAAAGAGGGGTTTTCCTCCAAAATTTAGGAAAACTAAAAAGATTATATGAGGAGGAATTATGGATTCTGGGAGGGGATTTTAATGTTATCACCTCACTCAAGGAAATGAAGGGAGAGCTCCGAAGGATGGATGCATATATGGAGGTGTTCCAAGACACAGTAGAGGGCCTGCATTTAGTGGATATATCTACAATCAATGGTGTTTTCACTTGGAACAACAGGAGGGGAGGAGTGTATCAAGTAGCATCAAGACTAGATCAACTCCTAGTGTTTAAATAGGTCATAAGTAGAGACATATTTTCAGAAAATTCTATCCTACTAGGCATGGGATTGGATCATTGGCCAATCAGGATGGAGCTATACCTAAAAGTAGGCCCAAAAAACTGACCATTTCGCTTTGAAACCTTCTAGTTACGGGACCCGCTATTTATGCAGAAAGTGGAGGGCTAATGGAATGGAAGTGAGGTGTAGGGGTGCAATCATATGCACACCTTTCAATTCAAGCTAAAAGACTTCAAGACCCAAATCAAGAAATGGAACCAAGAAGAGTTTGGGAACATACAGAAAGAACTAAAGAAACTACAAGAGAGCATGCAAGAAGTTCAACAAAGAATCATATTAGAAGGCAGATTAGAAAACCTAGTAGAGACTAAAGGTCAGCTTTTGAACTAGCTAGAAGAAAGAAGGAAGAAAGAAGAAATCCTATGGAAACAAAATTCCTAAATCTAATGGCTTCAAAGAGAGAACGCAATATAAGGTTTTTCCATAAGGCAATAATCTATCATAGACAACATAACCACATCTTCTCCCTGAAGGATGGGGTGGGGAATCAACTAGTACATCATTAAGAGATGGAAGAGCTGGTAGTCAATCATTTCCAGAACCTTCTCTCAAAACTAGACCAGGATAGATCAAATTCCATCACACAAGTCACACAACACATCCCTCGGCTAATGTCCCAAGAACAAAACAGGGCCTTGATGCAGGCAATGACTCTCGAGAAAGTAGAATAGGTTTTCAAAGAGAAAAAATCCCATGGACCAGATGGGTTCATGGTAGAATTCTACCAAGAAGCATGGAAATTTATTGGTAAGGATATTTTGGAAGTGGTGGAGGAATCATGGAGAAATTAGAAGGTATGTCTGAGTCTCAATTCTATGTTTACTGCTTTAATTCCTAAATCACCCAAATCAAAAGACCCCCAGGGTTTTAAACTGATTTATTTATGTAATTTTATCTATAAAATCATCTCTACTATCATTTTCAAATGCATGAAGCCCATCCTTTCAACTTTGATTTCTCCAGAGCAATCAGCCTTTGTGGAAGGATTCCAAATTCTAGATGGCATCATTACCTCTCAAGAAATGGTTCATTCCCTAAAGCATCTCAAATCTCCTGGTATGATGATTAATCTTGACCTTTCCAAAGCTTATGACCATTTGATTTGGCCCTACCTGACAAGGGTTTTGAAGTCTTTTTGATTTGAGAAATGATGGGTAAATTGGATCTTATCTTTGGTGTCAACCTCAGAGTGTTCTATTCTTCTCAATGGCTCTCCATCCAAAACCTTTAATCCTACTTGGGGCCTTTGACAAGGGGACCTGGTCTCTCCATTCCTTTTCATCTTAGTTGTTGAGGGATTGGGAAGATTCTTGAAAGCAACAGTTTGTTCCTCCCATCTAAAGGGTCTTAGACCTTGGGGCTTTGATTTACCCATCACCCATCAACAATTTGTGGATGACATCATGATATTCTGCCATGTTTCTTTACGAGAAACCTGGAAGATCAAAGAAATTTTGCAATTGTTTATGACATCCTCAGGCACACTAATTAACAATGATAAATCAAACATATTCTTTTTTTAATACCCCTGGAGCAACTCATTCTTTTCTGGCCCACCTGATGGGGTTTGGTATAGGGACAATGCCTATGAAATATATGGGTATGCCTCTAGCATATAACTCCCTAAAAACCTCATGCTGGCAAGACCTCCTTGTTAAAATCCAATTGAAGTTGAGTGGATGGGTGTTCTGTGCTCTCAACCTAGTGGGTAAAAAAGTTCTTCTAAAATTTGTCCTTCAATCTATCCCAATTTTCCAGCTGTCTAGTATGGTAGCCCCTAAAACCTCATGTTATTCCATGGTAGATATTTTTAGGAAATTTTTATGGCAAGGGGCTCAGAAAGTAAAGAAATGGGCCCTAGTATCTTGGAACATGCTAACCCTCCCTAAGATGGTTGGAGGCCTAAGTCTCAGAGACCTGTACATTTTAAACCAAGTTATGGGAGCTAAGCTATGGTGGAGATGGATAAAAGGTGGCCCTAACTTATGGAAGAGAATATGGACCCAAAAATATGGAATGTTGATCCAACCTAAAGATATCCTTAGATATAGGGATCCTCCTCAAGGATCTACAATCTAGAACTTGGCAGCAAAGCACAAGGACCTAATCAATTAGCACTTCTTCTGGGAAATCAAAATGTTCACATAGCCTTCTTTTGGCAAGTGTGGAGTACTAAGTTATTATCATTTATTTTGTCATCTTTTCTTTAAAACTCATAACCTCTTTGCATCATGAACTAGGTAGATAAGAAGAAATTATGACAAAATCTATGGGATTTGTATGCAACGAAAAACAACTAAAAATTTCCCTTTTCTTATGTAGGAAAAGGAGAAAATGGAAGAGTATCGTCCCAAAGGAAAAGACAGGAAAAATTTAACAATTGTCCCTTTAGCAGGGAACCGCATGCAAATAAGGCAATCCAAATTGGAGCGTATCAGCCAGGAAAGGGAAAAGGAGATATCAAATCAGCGCAAGAGAACAAGAGGATAACTGAGACTTAACAGTCTGGCGAATCCCTCAGGATCCTTTGATCCTGAGGGATTGCTATCTTAATGATTTTTACATCATTGATATCTCTACTCGGCTATTATAAGAAGGGGTAACACTGCTAGCCCGGAAGAGGACTTGTTGTTATTTTTATGTAATTCTCCTTTGTATTTGAAACTTTGATCATCAACTCTCATTGAAGAGTGATCCACTGTAACTCTATTTTGATGTTTTAATATAAATCTGGTTGCCGTTCCATCTTTGATTCTGGAGTAATCTCAAGCAGTGTGTCCCTGGAGGCTAAGGGCCTGGCCCTAGTGGAACACTTGCTCTTGTACCATTACTTCTAATTCATGTGTGTTTTTAATTATTAACTATGTTTGGTAATCTGATGTGTTTTGCTATTTTACATCACGGTTCTGTTATATTTTGTTTATGCTCAACTAAGTAATGTTGTTCTCTGTAACAGGAATGTTGTGTTGCTCATTCTGACTTTGTAACACATTGTTGTTCCTTTAACCATTGATATAACATTGTTGTTCCTTACAGAATGCTATTGCTATTCAATTATTTAGTAACCGTGCTGTAACATTCATAAGTTGGTATTACTGTATTTATCTACGGTTTACACTTAATAGCGATTGTTTTTCAACTAGCGTTGCTCTTCCATTACGAATTACAATCGTTATTCTTTATAACTGAGATTTATTATACTTGTTGTATCGAATTCAAATTATTGTTTCTTCTAAATATTAAGTGTGCCATGTGTGATATTTTTTTTGGTTTACTGTACATTTATGTTTAACTCTAATTGTTGTTCCATATTTCATCTCTGTTTGTTATCGTTCTATTTTAGTTGCTGTCCAATTTATCTTTAGAGCAAAGATTGTTATCTAATTCTTGTAGGATATGGTTGCTGCATTTATTTCCATAGACTAAGGTTTTGCTATTCAATCTTGTTCATAGGACTAGTTGTTGTTCCATTTCCTGTCATTTGTATTATCATTGCTTTGGTGTGCAAAACGATTTAAGACTATAGTGAACATTGACATTTGTTGTCTAGTTCCTAGATTGATGATATTTTCCTTGATTGTCTTTAATTACATCAGTTTACAGAGGGATGAGTTACCATTACTGTACCCTTGAATGATAAATTGTTTAGTGCATGATTTGAGTTTTAAGGTTCTTTTATGTAGGTAAATCTTATTTCAAGCATCTGTTTACTCTTATATTTAGAAGACTATACTACTAGCATTACTCTGACAAATGACCGCTTCAAACTAAGCACACTCTTTGAAATAACACATCGTTCCTGGATTGACAAAGTTAATGTAGGGTGAATAGAGGTGAGAAAGACCCTTTTTACTACTTGACATTTTGGAGCCGTTGTCGGGGAAGAGTGTAGCCATTTGTTTCTTTTCTAGAGTGATGTAAGAACCTATTAGGAGAGAACTGGGTTTTAAAAATGGAAGGTAAGAACCTACGTACAGAGCATGTAATAGCTCTCCTCCCCAGCCTGCTTTCCTGTAGACTTGTTGCTATTTTTTGGGTAGAAATTAGCATTTGATTTGTGTGCATGACTAAGCATTAAAAGCCTGAAAAGAATCCTAAACCTCTACCCAAGTCTGACAAAGCTAAGGGGCCGGTGACCCTTGGCTGATCAACCTTTATTGACGAAATCCTTAAGAAAGCAGAATCTCAGCCTTCAATAGGACGTAGAAAAGTTACTTCTAGATAGCCTACTAGTTCCGTTCAGGCCACAAGATCACCATCTATAGCCTTTGCTGAGGTGCATAGTCAAAAATCATTGCAAGAAGGGAACCTTAGCAACCTCTGTGAAGGGAGAGGAGAAATAGGAGAAATTGAAGAACCAAGATCTCCTCTTAGGATAATTCAGCCATTAAGTAGCCCAGATAAGGGAAGTGCTACAAAAACTATTTATAACGAAGTTGAAGAAACTCAAGAACCAGAATCCCCTTAGACATTAGGCACTCTCATCATCCCAGTTAAAGGAAGTGTTGTTAAGGTCATTCTTGTTAAAGCCATTCCCCCTCGACAGCCTAGGAATAACCTCTTAGATATCCCAGAAGGTTATTAGCATATATTTGACCAAATGGCCCAGAACCAGCCAAACACCCAAACCTCTACACTGCAATACCCCATTGTGGATACTGCAGCTAATGCACCTATGAAAGCAATTCCTCTCTAGCATATCCCTACATTCCATGGCCTTACATCAGAAGATCCATATGTGTTCTTATTTGAATTTGATGTGTTGTGTAGAGGATATGACTATACCATTGATCCCAAGAAACTAAAATTGTTCCCCTCTACATTAAAAGGGGTTGCTTTAAGATGGTTTATGGGATTGGGTGGTGGTGTTATAAACAATTGGGATCAAATGAAAGATGCTTTTCTAAAGAAATATCAGGACTATTGCAGGTCTAGAGAATTAAAAGATGAAATATTTCAGATGGTATTTAGACCGAATGAAACATTAGAAGAATATGTTGAACGTTTTTAGTATAATCTTCAAAGATCTCCTTATGCATCATTACCCTTACCTGATAATGTATTAAAAACAACATTAATTAGGGGAATGAAGGAACAATGGATTGAAACACTAAATATTATGGGAAAAGGAGACATCTATCAGGAAAATTTTGTTGACATTATTGATTTATGTATCAGGAGCTCGAGAGGCAGCACAACACTAAAACTAGCGAGACATGACAGGTTTACCAGAGACAACAATATCTCTGCAGAGGGAGTAGCACACGCAAAAATTAGAAATTTATTAGAAAATTTTAAAACTGACTTATTGGGGACACTGACAACACAACTTGATATTATGCAGGCCAAACAAAGTAAGTAGAGGTAGAACAAAATTTGGCAATCTTCTGTCCCAGATGTAGAAGAAAACACAGCCACAAGGAGTGTCCATTAGACGCAGTCCAAACTTGCGCCATTTGTACAAAAGACCACTCTACAGAGATCTATCCCTCACTTCTTGGATTGAAAGTAGTATACAAGGAAGCAGAAGAAGAGCCAAAACCGGTGTACCTACTCAATCAACGTCGTCAATGGCAGTCGCGACAATCAGGTATGTTCCCAGATCCAGCTTCTTCTTTTCAGCCTCCAAAATATCATGCTCAACAATATAACATAATGTGGAAAAATCAACCTCCCTTCTCGAATTGGTCACAACAACCATTTCCTTCATCATCACCATGGCCAAACCAAACAAGTCAACCCAGTTGGCCAAATTTTCCCTATACTCCACCATATTGGCAAAACAACGTATATCCAGCACAATGGTCCCCTCCTACTTCACAAAGTCAAGCCTGGTAGACAAACTGGCAAAGACCGATGAATCAGCCAGTAGGAACCATTCCGCTCCCTCAACCTACACTGCCAGCATTACAACAAAACCCTCAGTCTAATTTAAGACCGCAACTCCCAGCCCAGCCCAACCCTAATCCAAATAATAGATCGTTCCAATCCATAAAAATAATTGAAACACCAGAACCAGAAACTGATCTAAAGGAGTGTAATGATCTTCAATTAAGATCTGGGCGCATTATAGAAACAGAGGGAAATAAAACTGCTCAAATTGAAAATCAGTTACCTATAGAACAACCACCACAAGAAGAGGATGTGACGAGACAACAAATTCATGATCAAGAAACCACATCTTCTCCGCCATTCCCCGAACGATTAATTATACCACGACCTATACAACATCTTGATTTTAACATTCTGGGAGAACTAAAAAATTTGTACATAAAAATCCCATTCCTCCAAGCCATGTAAGACATCCCAATATATGCAAGGACCATAAAAGAACTATGTATAAAAAAACCGAGGAAAATAACAAATAACCCAAAATTCCAAGTAGTTGGTATCTTATCCGATCTATTATCAGGAAAAGAAACACCCGTTAAATATGAAGACCCAGGAAATCCAATAGTAACAGTACAAATCAATGGACAAACCTTCTCAAATGTCTTAGTTGATCTAGGAGCTGCAATCAATATCTTAACAACCGCCACTTGTCAAAAACTGAGCACTACATCAGTAGAACCAACTTCTACTTTATTAGAAATGGATAATCGATCCGTGGTTAAGCTAGAGGGTACACTGCATGATGTCATGATATCCATTGATTCCTGGGAGCATCCTGCCGATTTTCTGATAATAAACCCCAAAAACGGACTTGATGGACATCCATTTATTTTAGGTAGACCTTGGCTTGTAACTGCTGACACTTATATTGGTTGCTGACAAGGCAATATGATCATAAATAGGGGGGCTAATATCAAGAATCTAGCTTTATATCCTCCAGCCCAGCCAAGTGTCACAATAATAAAAACTAACAAACATCCTGTATCATACCTCACCGAAAATATTAGATCTCCATTAACCATAGAAGATGCCCTCGATTTCAAAGATAAAAAAAAAGATGATGCCATTAACAATTTCATTAGCCAAGATGAATCCAGATCCCACATACAATGTCACATGATAGAAGCAGCATTTGATAATGAATTAGAAGAATATCCTCTTAAAGATACTCACGACCAAACAATACCCACTACCTCTGTCTCAAATAACAAAACTGTAGAAATTGAGCCAGGAAAGACTTTAAACATCAATGCCAACCTAACTTCTGAACAAGAAGAGAAGCTGATCCAACTACTGAGGAAATACAAAGAAGCATTTGCATGGGACTACCCTGACATGAAAGGAATTGATCCCCAGTTATGTGCACACCACATTTACATAGAGAAGGATGCACGACCTATTCGCCAACCACAAATGAGACTTAACCCTCATCTAAAAGACATTGTAAAAGCTAAACTTCAAAAACTTTTAGATGTGAACTTCATCTACCCCATCTCTGATAGTAAATGGGTCTCTCCACTTGTTGTGGTGCCAGAGAAGAATGGAAAGTGGAGGATTTGTGTAGATTATAGAGAGCAAAATAAAGCAACACAAAAATACCACTTTCCCCTTCCATTAGTTGACCAAGTATTAGACACGTTGGCAGGAAATAAATTCTTTTCTTTCTTAGATGGCTTCAGTGGATACAATCAGATTTAGATTGCCCCTGAAGACCAAGACAAAACTACTTTTACTTGTCCTTGGGGAACATTTTCCTATAGAGTTCTACATTTTGGCCTATGCAATGTCCCTGCCACATTTCAAAGGGCTATCCTCAGCATCGTTTTAGACTTAATAAATGAAGGGGTCGAAGTATACATGGATGATTTTACACCATACGGGGATGATTTCGACCCAGCATTGGACACACTGGAAAAAGCGCTGCAGCGCTGCATTGCCACTAGGCTTTGTTTGAGCCACGAAAAATGCTATATGATGATGACGGAAGGACTTATTTTAGGCCATTATATCTCAACAGCTGGAATACAGGCAGACCCGGCCAAAATCCAAATAATTTTGCTAATTCCCACTCCTACCACTCAGACAGAGGTACACAGTTTTCTTGGATTTTCTAGTTATTATAGAAGATTTATAGAACATTTTTCTCATATTGCTACACCCCTATATGCACTAACAGGTAATGTTGACTTTATTTGGACATAAAAATGTGACCGTGCTTTCCAGGATCTGAAAAAGCTTGTGTCAACAACCCCAGTCCTTAGAGGTCCAAATTAGGACCTGCCATTTCAAATTTCATCAGATGCTTCAGATACAACTATTGGAGTAGTCCTTGGGCAAGAAGAAGATAAAAAACCATATGCAATTTATTATATTAGCAAGAATTTATCTCCTGCTGAATTGAACTATACTGTTACTGAAAAGGAATTTTTGGCTGTAATACACGCTGTCAATAAATTCAGGCATTATATTACTGGATATCCTGTTATCTTGTAGGAATTCGATATTGCAGGAATTCGATATCACAATAAAGGACCGACCTGGGAAGGAAAATCCTGTAGCTGACTTTCTCTCAAAAATGCCAAAACCAGTGGACACAGCAGCAGTTGAAGATCAATTTCTAGACGAGCATTTGTTTGTTGTCACTATTAAAACACCCTGGTATGCTAATGTTGCAAATTATTTAGCAATAGGCAAATTACCGAAACATCTGACCCCCAATGAATGAAAACAAATTGTCCAATGAAGTACTTGATTTTCTTGGATTGGGGGTTACCTGTTCCATACAAGGGCAGATATGCACATTAGGAGATGCATACATGAAGATGAAATTTTTGATATTTTGAAAGCTTGTCACGACGAACCGTGTGGAAAACATTTCGTCGATCAAAGAACTGGTCACAAGGTGCTGCAAACAAGGTATTATTGGCCCACGATCTTCAAAGATGCAAAGAAATTCATTCAATCTTGTGCAGCTGCCAAAGAATAGGATGCCCTGGATAGTTCGATGAAATGCCCCTGAACCCATAGCTACTTATTGAACCATTCGAACGATGGGCCCTCGATTTTTTTGGTCCAATTAACCCATCATCGAACCAGAAAACATATATTTTGGTAGCAACAGAATATGTCACCAAATGGGTTGAAGCAAAGGCATTGCCGAGAGCTATAGAGGATTTCGTCATACAGTTCATGTTCCATATATTTGTGCGATATGGGCTCCCAAGAGATATAATTACAAATGGTGGACCACAGTTTGTTGGTAACAAGATTGCTGCAACACTAAAAAACTATCATATCCAGCATAAAATTACTACTCCATACCACTGTTAGACTCCGTCTTGTATATCAAATGTGAGATTGATTCTTCTTCAAAACCCCGTTTTGAAGAAGAAATCATTAAATGTGTTTTTTTAGAATATGTATCACATTCTCCAGCTCTTCAAAAGGCAGTAGCTTCCTCAGCTCCTATCTCTGCAAAAGCACAAACAAAAGAAAACAAAACATCATCAACAATCAGAGGCAAAGCAAGTTACAAGCTATTTGGAGAGGTCTCATTGGAAATCCCAAACAAACTTCATTGTAATAGCTATTGAATTAAATGATTGTGTTAGCGCTGGGAATGCCCTGCGTCTTATTGATCAGAGGAATGTGACCCGAGGTGATTTTGTGCTTGTTAGTAGTAACACTGTGAGTAATATGTCTTTGAGGCAAGAGTTCATTCTGAGCAGCATGCTTCTGCCAGATTTTAGGGCTGCTATGGTTGGGCCTCCAGACATTGTAGTTGCAACACCAGCTTGTATTGGGACATGTATTTCTAAAAATATTCTTCAGTCTTCATCTCTTGAGGAGTCACTTGCTACGTTGGTTTTAGATGAGATCTTCTTCTATCATATGGGTATGAAGAGGACTTGAAATCTCTGGTTCATTATATTCCACGTCGTTGTCAGTGCATCCTAATGTCTGCAACTTCAAGATGTCGAGAAAATAAAAAAGCTTGTGCTGCATAGTCCTGTAATTCTGACACTAACTGAAGTGGAAGGAAACGAGTATGATGGAGTTGTACCCAACAGTGTGCAGCAATTTTGGATTTCATGTGATGTGCATGACAAACTACTTTACATTCTTGCCCTTCTCAAACTGGAATTGGTTCAAAAGAAAGCTTTAATCTTTGTTAATTCTATTGATACGGGTTTCAG
Source organism: Pinus tabuliformis (assembly GCA_031772625.1). NCBI lineage: Eukaryota > Viridiplantae > Streptophyta > Pinopsida > Pinales > Pinaceae > Pinus > Pinus tabuliformis. Next base: position 442,750,433 of record CM062813.1, on the reverse strand, counting down.
GTTGAAACTCTTCCTTGAACAGTTTGGGATCAAATCTGCTGTCTTGAATTCAGAGTTGCCACAAAACTCACGTCTCCACATGCTTGAGGAGTTCAACAGCTTCCTCCTTTATATTTTGCATATGGCTTTTCTGAGGTTCATATCATCGCACTCTGTGGCATCCAAGGATCGTATATAATCTCTGTACCTGTGGCTTGCATCTATGATTATAATGGTTTGATTTGTTTTGAAGTTCATATGGTTCAATCCTAAATGGTCTCATTATATATGGGTCTCAGCACAGCTGCAAGTATAAGAGTTGGTAATGAGCTAGGAGCCCGGCGCCCGAAAATTGCCAGATTTTCAGTTGTAATTGTGATGATCACATGCTTCATCATAAGTGTCATTCTTGCCACAGCAGTCATGTTACTGAAAAAGGAACTGGCTATGATATTCACAAGCAACACTATGGTTATGAGCGTTGTTTATGCATTGATCCCTCTCCTTGCAATATCTGTAATCTTGAATGGCACCCAATCTATTCTCTCAGGGGCAGCGATAGGATGAGGATGGCAAGCTATGGTAGCGTATGTAAATTTGGCAACATATTATGTCATTGGCCTAACTATTGGAATTGTTTTGGGATTTAAGGTCAACATGGGAGTCGATGGAATATGGTGGGGAATGATAATCAGAGTGACACTCCAGACGTTGGCTCTAATTATTCTTACAGCATGGACTAATTGGAACAAAGAGGTCCAAACAGTATCAGATAGAGTCGAGCATTCCCAATATGAGGAAAATGATTCCTCAGATATACTGCCCGCTTGACTAGGCTCTTTATGAAGCGCAACTTGTCAGGGGTTGGTGTTGAGGACATGCCTAATAATGCAAATGGTAAAGAAATTTTCATTACGCGCACCTCTCTTTTAAATGGCGTGAATCCCACTTCACTACCTATGCCCATTTTTCCAACCCTGAAACAAAGGTAAATGGAGAGTCCCAGTCAGTGAAGCAATGAGGAAACCGATGTAATTAGTGATGTTTGAATATATTCAGGTTGTGTCCTACAGGCCCTGGTTGCATTTAATTGAACAAACGTGGAAGTCACCAATTAAAACCAGGTCAGAGGAAATTTATTTCAGTCAATTTTGGTGGAGGTTCTGCTGGTTCCAAAGGTGCACATTCCGAATGACTGTTGTTGTCCTTTGAGAAACGAGCACATGTTCTTTGCTATAGTTCTCATGCTGAGAAGTGCGAGGCATCTGGCTTTTGCTATGTAAATAACATTGTCTTGGCTACTCTAGAAATTCTTAAGGTCCATCAACGAGTGCTTTATATCGATATTGATATTCATCACGGGGATGGGGTGGAGCAGGCAGTGGCACTCAACCAAATAGAACCGTTCCTTTTATCAATGCGTCGGCGGAGCAAGTTTTACGATGTGTCCTTGGAGCAGCAAAAGAGGATCCAGTGCCAATTATTTCCAAAGAAGCTGCAAGACTTGTAATTGAGGAACTGTTGAAGCATCTTACATCAGCACTCATGAAATTTCACATTGCTTGCGTCTTCCTTAATATTGCCTAAAAGAAATGACAGCTAGAGAAACACTTGATTTCTCTACCAGATGTCAAGGTGTTGGTCAAAGATTCGAGGTGCTTGCCGAACTCACTCAAAGGGAAAAGGACCCACGTATACTTCAGATTTAAACGCAACAGAACACCAGTAAAAGATCTTCATTAAAGGCAAAGTTTTAATGGAGAACCATTTTTATTAAAAAATCGGTTTTATTCAAACGGTAGCGAGAAGGTGAAAGGACCGCAGCCAAAATTAGAATGCAGATCATTTACCATAAGCAAAGATATAGGAACGAATTTGCCTATTTTGATCCTCAGTCATGATTTCATGAGATCCTTGCTCCAGTTTATCGGCCATCAGAGGGATTCTTGCAATTATAGCTGAACAGCTCATTTTTTTTATCGACCTGTAGGGAAAAAAAATTGTGGTCTATTTATTGTATGCGCTGATCTTTAGGAATAGATGAGTGGCTTTTACTATTTTTCATAGTGCCAGTTGAAACAGTTCCATCTTTTCATGGATCGGTTTTCTTCTGAGCTGTTTATGTATTAAAAAATCATTTGTAAGGGTTAGTAGTGGGGTGAGAGGGGAGAGAGTTCTGAGAGCTGGTGGAGAATAGAGAGTTTCATTGTTCAGCTATTTGATAGAGATTTTAATAAAAAATGCAGCTCTGACCCCTGAGATTCCTGTGGTATGACAATTTAGCATAAGTTTTCCTTCTGTTTCATATGTAACCTGTTATGTTTTCATTTCACTTCATGATCATTTCCAATTGAACAAATGAAGTGTTTAGGTAGAATTCATAATATTTTATGCTCTGCCTATAAGTTTGTTCATATTTAATGTTTTCTTCTGTTTGACAAGGATTCATCCTCTATGACCTTGTCAGCTCCTCAGCAGTCTTACCATTCCATTTAATCTCAATTTGATGTTAAATTTCTTGCCTACCTTCCCTCAGGAGATAATCTGTGTTTTTGATTATATTTCTCTGTTCAAGCTGTTTCTTTGCCCCATGCAGCCCAGAAAACCCCATCATCCATTAAAACCCCTTTTTCTATCAATTTACTAGCCTAAAATCAGTATTCCTTATTGGTCATCTCAGCCCCTTTGAAAACTTTTTTTGCCGAGATAGACCCGGAGAGAGCCCTCTCCTGTCCTCGTAGGGCTAGCTACGAGGCTAAGTGGTTTGATGTTGCCTTGGATTTTGCCTTCCTCAGCCTGAGGCCAAATTCAAGCGCTAATCGCTAACAATTCGATCCAGACATTCCAGTGCTTGTTGATTCACTCATGCAATGGTAGGGTACATGGCAAACCCTGCCCTGTGTGAAGCTGTAGAAGAAATAAGAAAGGAGTTAGCAGATACTGAATTTGATGAAGATGTTTTCAGTGCCTTGCTTCATTGGTTGAAATCTCCAAAGTTCCCTTGGTTCAAAACTAGATTTTGCGAGTTAATTGTTGAAAGAATCGAAAAGGAGATTCAAGCTTTAGATGAGAAAATCTAGTCATATGATTTCCAAGACCCTAAAAAGTTCTTGGAAATCCTTCCTCCTTCGCAACAAGAAATCATAGAATTGCCTACAGATGTTTACATTGACAATGTGCAGCTGGAAATATGTATTGCGGAGTTGGGACAGCTAACAGAGTCTGGCTTCCGCGATCCAATGGCAACTTACATGGACACGTTTTTCAGTTTTAATGATAGATCAGGCTGTCTTGTACGTGACCAGGTTCATTACGTGCATGAAGGGCTGCTAGCAATTACATCTGTGTCCTGGTGGAAGCATTCTCGAGTGGCATCACTCTCAGGTTTACTTGAATGGTTGATCTGGCATTTCAGTATTACCTGATCTATTGTTTTTACAACAAAGTAGGGTAGATGTTGTAAATAAATAAGCAGCCAAAAGGCAGCATTTTGTTCCAGTTTCAATCAATTCAGTTGTGTTAGTTTGAAGTTTGCCGAGTCAGTGTTTCAATCAATTCAGTCAGTTTTCAGTTAATAAGTTGAGTATTCAGTTGTATTGATTTGTTGAAATAATGGACTCCATTGCCCAATGGATGGAGGCATTGTCTTCTCTCCCAAAGTTCTGCAGTTCTTGGCACCTCCACGAAGCGACAGCTGCCATCCCAAGTGGAGCTGATGTTAGACTCCGTCTTGTATGTCAAATGTGAGATTGATTCTTCTTCAAAACCCTGTTTTGAAGAGGAAATCATTAAATGTGTTTTTTTAGAATATGTATCAAATTCTCCAGCTCTTCAAAAGGCAACAGCTTCCTCAGCTCCTATCTCTGCAAAAGCACAAACAAAAGAAAACCCCATCATCCATTAAAACCCCTTTTTCTATCAATTTACTAGCCTAAAATTAGTATTCCTTATTGGTCATCTCAGCCCCTTTGAAAACTTTTTTTGCCGAGATAGACCCGGAGAGAGCCCTCTCCTGTCCTCATAGGGCTAGCTACGAGGCTAAGTGGTTTGATGTTGCCTTGGATTTTGCCTTCCTCAGCCTGAGGCCAAATTCAAGCGCTAACATACTAGCGACCATACTGGGGAGAACATTCGACTTGTTGATTGTCTTGTCCCAGTACATGAAATCAAATTGCAGATATGATGCTGATGGTGGACAACAGTCAGACACATATGCAGGCTGAACCATTCACCTGGCGACTCCAATTCGATCCAGACATTCCAGTGCTTGTTGATTCACTCATGCAATGGTAGGGTATGTGGCAAACCCTGCCCTATGTCAAGCTGTAGAAGAAATAAGAAAGGAGTTAGCAGATACTGAATTTGATGAAGATGTTTTCAGTGCCTTGCTTCATTGGTTGAAATCTCCAAAGTTCCCTTGGTTCAAAACTAGATTTTGCGAGTTAATTGTTGAAAGAATCGAAAAGGAGATTCAAGCTTTAGATGAGCAAATCCAGTCATATGATTTCCAAGACCCTAAAAAGTTCTTGGAAATCCTTCCTCCAACAAGAAATCATAGAATTGCCTACAGATGTTTACATTGACAATGTGCAGCTGGAAATATGTATTGCGGAGTTGGGACAGCCAACACCACCCATAGGAAAATGGTCAAGTAGAAAGTAGCAATAAAATAATAGAAGCAATCCTGACAAAAACCATTGCGTCACATAGATGCGATTGGGCTGCAAGATTGCCAGAAGTGTTGTAAGCTTATAAAACAACAAGGAGAAGCACTATCGGCTATTGACCATACCAACTAGTATTTGGAAGGAACCCATATTTCTGATAGAATTCGAGATACAAACACTACGAACAGCACAAGAAGTCGGTCTAGATCTAAACGAGGCACAGATTAATAGATTATAGCAGATCAATGAGCTAAATGAAATCAGGCTCTATGCCCTTCAACGCACTGCATTAATCCAACAACAATGAGCTAAATGGCATGACACTCTCATGAAAAAGAAAGTCTTTCGCAAAGGAGATTGGGCGCTCCTATACGACTCCAGGTTTTAGGATTTTCCTGAGAAGATTCAGACTCGTTGGTTGGGGCCATATGAAATCCAGAAGGTACATGATAATGGCACTCTTACTCTAACCACCATTGATGGATCTAAAAATACCCTTAAGGCAAATGGCCACCAAGTTCGACTATACCACAAACCACTTACTCGGGAATCCTTCTGCCAGAAACTCCACGAAGACTCTGACATAAAGATTTTAGTGGAGGAAGAGAAATCTTCTTCACCTCTAGTCCACTAAGTGATTCAACTGTTTTTACATCCTGTATATAATTCTTTTCTTTTGTTCGCATAAAATTGTTCTCTGTACATATTTTTTTGTATTTGCACTTTGTTGTTCCTTTTAGGAAACAACAACATTTTCGCCGACGTGCTGTTCCTTTTTCAAGGAACAACACCTTTGCATTTTGTTGTTCCTTTTCGAAGGAATAGCAGTTTCACCATTTTTTTGTTCCTTCTCCAAAGGAACAACATGTGTGTGCACTTTTGTTTTTCTGTTGTTCCTTTTTCCGAAGGAACATCACTTTTGTTTTTGCTATTCCTTTTCTAAAGGAACAACACTTTTGGTTTCTGCTATTCCTTTTTTTTTAAGGAACAACACTTGCATTTTCTGTTGTTCCTTTTCCAAAGGAACAACACTTTCATTTTGTTGTCCCTTTTTCTAAAGGAACAACACTTTTGTTTGCTACTGTTCCTTTTCTAAAGGAATAGCACTTTCGTTTTGTTGTTCCTTTTTCCGAAGGAACTTCACTTTTGTTTTCTATTGTTCCTTTTCCAAAGGAATAGCACTTTCGTTTTGTTGTTCCTTTTCTGAAGGAACATCACTTTTTTTTCTTCTGTTCCTTTTCCGAAGGAACAACACTTTCGTTTTTTGCTGTTCCTTTTCCGAAGGAACAACACTTTCGTTTTTTGTTGTTCCTCTTCTGAAGGAACAACACTTTTGTTTTTGTGGTTCCTTTTTTCCGAAGGAATAGCACTCTTGTTTTGCTGTTCCTTTTCCGAAGGAACAACACTTTTGTTTTTCTGTTGTTCCTTTTTCTGAAGGAACAACACTTTTTTTTTTGCTATTCCTTTTCCGAAGGAACAACACTTTTGGTTTCTGCTGTTCCTTTTTCCGAAGGAACAACACTTGCATTTTCCGCTGTTCCTTTTCTGAAGGAACAAAACTTGCATTCTTTACTATTCCTTTTTTAAAGAACATCATTTTCGTATTCCTTTCACTTATGCTAGTTCTCCTTGTTGTTCCAATTAAAGGACAGTTGTTGTTCCTCTCAATATACAATAGTTTCGAGTTTTTTTTGTGATTTGGAGCATAGCTATACACTTATGCAATGGATACAAAACTAGAGCATACTGAAATCAACAAATTACATAAAATCGCTATTTTTTTAGAAATTACTTTGAATTGATAGCAGAAAAGAGGAAAGGACACAACAATTCATCACTTTGTTGTCATTACTCTACTAATATTGATATGATTGGTTATCTTTATCATGGTGGTTCTTTTTAAATTCCCATAATCTTCTTTGATCATTATTAAGGAATAAGAAAAAAGAGTATATTTTTCTATTGAGATGTTAAGACTTCTTCCACCATTCCTACTCTTAAGGAGTGCTGAACCACCCTTTGTGTATAAATAGGAGAGTACTTTATAAAAGAGAAAAAATAGAAAAATGTTTATATGATTTGTTAATATGGGTTGTCAAATGAAGGATAGGGGGTCTCATCAGGAGCCAACCTACCATGATCATAAGGAATAAAGTGAAGTGGCATTCCCACTATGGCCACCACACCAGGGATATGATCCAAGAGGCACATCAGAAAAATAAAGAGTCCTTGGAACATGAGGTCTCATCACGAGCCGGCCTGCCCACCTTTAACTCCTTCCGGGTGAATGGCATTATGGTTTATCTAGTTACCAAGCCAACATAATGACCTCCATTTTGACATTGCATAGCACTTCCTAAGCATACACAAAGGATCATGGTTCCATGGGTGAAACAAACAACTCTGTCAAGGTTATGGACACCTATGGGCAACAGAGCTCCATTGATGGTATTGAAGTCGCATTCCTTATACACCAATATCAATTATCAAGACCCTTCTTTGTCTTATACCTTTGTAATAGGTCAAATAAGATTATGTATATAACTTCCCCGAACCTTTAAACACATGAAAATCTATTACAACCAATCATGACGAAAAAGTTGATAATGACCACATCACACTTTTTGTGCACGTCAATTGTCCTATCCTCCCAGCCTCACATCATATCACGGCATTCTCTTATTTATTAAGTGATTCTATTATACACCTCGATTTCGGAAACCTACTCCTTTTGTAAACATGGCATCTCAGTATACACTGTTCCTTTATGACTCTGTACCATGGAAACTCGGCATGTCACTCCCTCATTTGATGGCCGAGGACAGCCTATCACATTACAGGGGGGAAGTAGGTGATCTCATAATTTGCTGGTATACATGTTAGACCATTATTCAGAGAATTTTCACTTGGGAATAGCAAGGCTTAACGGTATATTGTTTTCCAATTTGCATGGCTTGCCATTCCTAAGCTATTTTCATATTATGCTCTGCAACAATTAGTAAGTGACTCGGGAATTTGAACAAGCTTGTTGTTTCGTTATTTTCTCTGTATTTTCTAATGGTGTGAACAACATGCTGTTCCATTGCCATCTCTACGTTTTTACAGTGTGCTAAAGCATGGGAGGAAGATAAATTCGGAGAGAACCACAGGTATTGACAGTTTTTGATGCTGCACGGGAAATCCTAACAAGGGCAGGATGGATAGTTTATCTCAATTGTTTACAAGAATCTAACGAGACTGTAGCAATAGAATTTTTGCAGAACTTGCAAGAATATCACTCCACAATAAGAGGGAGACACATAGCAGTCACCGATGACATAATTGCAGAGGTCTCAGGACTGCCAACCACTGGACTTGTGTGGACTCTAAAGAAGGAGAGACTGCGAAAAATCATAAAAATCTTCCAAGATGAAGGCTAGAACCTAGCTGTAAGAGGAAAGGGAGTTCTACCAACAGCATTAGGAGAGCCATGGGTAGAATTGGCAAGAGTCATCCAAAGCTACATCACCTGTGAAGGTAGGAAAGATGTGGTAAGACCACGACGCCTTAAACTTTTAGCCGTATTAAAACAAAAATGCTCTATGAATTTTCCTGCATTTTTAAATTATTTACTACATGATGTTGCCCGAATCATGAAAAAATCACGACACGTAGAATTGGTAGTAAGTAACCATGGGCTGATACGACTGATAGTTAGCTACAGTCTTGCTTAGCAATAGAGAAGTTGGGAAGAACTAATTGTCACGATAGACGAGGGACTAGCTCTACCAGTACACCGAATAGACCATTGACATGAAGGAAATCAGTTAGATTGGCATGGATCAGAGGGAGGTTGGAAAATTCCCAAGGGAATACTAGCCAACCAGTGGAGATAGATGATTCAGGGGTTGAGAAACCCCCGCAATTGGAAGGAGAGGAGAATGAAAATGAGTTGGAGGAAAATGAGGAAGAAGAAACAGAGACCGAGCAGTCTGCGTAGGTGGAGGAAGAGACAGAGCAACGCAAAGAGAGCCCATTACAAAATCCATTGTAGGAGGACAAATTGGCCCAAATTCTGGCCAATATGGGCGAACGCACTCAACCTCTCATCCCGCTAAACCTCCACATCGAAGAAGAACCGAAGGACATTCTGCTCATGACAAAGATGTATCCGAAGAATTGTGTGATGAGGAAGAAGAGAGAGAATCACTCTGTTCATGATGAAAGTACATCTAGAGAAAAAAGTGATGAAGACACAGAGGAGGAACAATCTGTGCCTAGCCAAACTACACTGGAAGAATTTTATGAAGGAGAAGGGGTTGAAGAAGAAGCCATCCAAGAAATAATAGAACAAGCTAGGGTTTTTACCCTGAACAACTCGATCAGAGAAACGAAGAAGCACCCCAAGAAGAGAACCAGGAAATTGGCCAAGATAACAGTCCAAGCCCAAGTAAAAAGACAACTATTTTTTCCAAGAAAACAGAAGAAATTAAAAGATTATGAAAAGAACAACAAAGACTGTTGAATGTGATAGCACGACTTTGACAACAAATCAGGGTTTTGAAAATGGGAAAGAGAGCAAAAGGACCTCAGGGGTAAGACATGCAACCACTCCGGCGAAACCCCTCAAGAAAAAGATTAGGAGGACTCAAGTCCAGCCTGCTGTTCAAAACCAAAAGGAACAACATTCAGCTATTGCCCATGTTGAAGTACAAACAGATGATATATCGGCCTGTGACAAAGAAGTTCAGATAGAGGCACATCCCTCTTAAGGAATGTGAACCATAAACACGAGGTGATGCAATAAGAAGATTCAAGTAAACCTTCCACTTACAACTACCATGTGGGACAGTGATCCCAGGACAGTAACTCTGTGAAAGGACTTGGTGCAAACCTAGCAAACAGTAAAGAAACTGACAAAACAGTTTGTCTCTCGAAAAAAGTATGAAAAATTACAACAGCAGCTGAGGAATGTCAACTTATCCGAAATCCAAGCCTTTGAATGATGGCGAAAGGAAGAAGAAAGGGTCAAAAAGGTAACTCGTAGACTAGATGTAGTCGTCAAACAAATGGATACCTTATGCTCTTTGCATACTGGCATCCTAGCATGTAGAGAACCTACTAGGAATTATGCCTTGTTTTTAATGGAACAATATTTGCAATTGAAAATTAAAGATGTCAAAGTAGGAGCCCCAATAGAAATAAATACTATTGACGATTTCATAAATTGTTGTAAGCACTATGGGGTGAAGGTTCAAAGATTATTCTATCTGCATAATCTTGTGTTAGATCAAGAAATAGAGGAGGACCGCGGCCCTTCCGTTGGGGATATCCAACTGCAGGCATTCATCTCTTTTGGTGTTAATCAAATCAAATGGCTTAAATCCTATAATGCAAAGACAAGAAAATGGATTAGACTTATGGGTGCGAGCTGAGCCTAGAGACCCATTACAGTTGTGGAATAAACATAGGAACCTCATGAGGACTCTGGGCGTGATTGAAGCATTAGGACCCATTCATATAGCAATCAATCGGCAAGGGATAGAATATTTCTTTACCATTAAGGACCTTGCCATTGCAGCTGCCAAATTCCGATATTAGACTTCTAATCTGAACATCCAACTTAGGGAACCGTTTAACTATGAGAACTTTAAGCTAGCTGCTGATCGCTTAGGTCTTTATGGTGACCTTATTTTGAGAGAAGGACCATCTTGGTTAGGCTGTAGGTTCCACAGTCTGGTTATTTGGCACCCTACACCTGGATACCAAGCCTTGTATGAAATGCCTGAGGGTCAGACATGACATCTTTTTGAACACCTAGCTAGGCATCATGGCTGTAGACCACCTCATGAGATCCCGTCTCCGGCCTACTCTCTCACTACCTTGCATGTCAACTACAATGTTTTCATGAGGGCATGAAAAAGGGTAAGCAGGGGAGTGTGTGGAGTACTAAAGAAGGTATGTTATTATCGTTTATTTTGTCATATTTTCTTTAAAACTCATAACCTCTTTGCATCATGAACTAGGTAGATAATAAGAAATTATGACAAAATCTATGGGATTTGTATGCAACGCAAAACAACTAAAAATTTCCCTTTTCTTATGCAGGAAAAGGAGAAAATGGAAGATTGTCGTCCCAAAGGAAAAGACAAGACAAAGTTAATTGTTGTCCCTTTGGCAGGGAACCACATGCAAACAAGGCGATCCAAATTGGAGCATATCAGCCAGGAAAGGGAAAAGGAGATATCAAATCGACACAAGAGAACAAGAGGATAAATGAGAATTAATAGTCTAGCGAATCCCTCAGGATCCTTTGATCCTGAGGGATGACTATCTTAACGATTTTTGCATCATTGATATCTCCGCTCGGCTATTATAAGAAGGGGCAACACTGCTAGCCTAGAAGAGGACTTGTTGTTATTTTTATGTAATTCTCCTTTGTATTTGAAACTTTGATCATCAACTCTCGTTGAAGAGTGATCCACTGTAACTATGTTTTGATGTTTTAATATAAATCTGGTTGTCATTCCATCTTTGATTCAGGAGTAATCTCAAACGGTGTGTCCCTGGAACTAAGGGCCCGGTCCTGGTGGAACACTTGCTCCTATACCATTATTTCTAATTTGTGTGTGGTTTTCATTATTGGCTCTGTTCGGTAATCTGATGTGTTTTGCTATTTTACATCATGGTTCTGTTATATTTTGTTTATGCTCAACTAAGTAATGTTGTTCTCTATAACAGGAATGTTGTGTTGCTCATTCTGATTGTGTAACGCATTTTTTTTCCTTTAACCATTGATATAACATTACTGTTCCTTACAGAATGCTATTGTTGTTCAATTAGCAAGTAACCGTGTTGTAACATTCATAAGTTGGTATTACTGTATTTATCTACGGTTTACACTTAATTGTGATTGTTGTTCAACTGGCGTTGCTGTTCCATTACAAATTACAATCGTTATTCTTTATAACTGAGATTTATACTTGTTGTATCGAAGTCAGATTACTGTTTCTTCTAAATACTAAGTGTGTCATGTGTGATATTTGTTTTGGTTTACTGTACATTTATGTTTAACTCTAATTGTTGTTCCATATTTCATCTCTGTTCATTGTCGTTCCATTTCCATTGCTATATGATTTATCTTTAGAGCAAAGATTGTTATCTAATTCTTGTAGGATACGATTGCTGCATTTATTTCTGTAGACTAAGGTTTTGCTATTCAATCTTGTTCATAGGACTAGTTGATGTTCCATTTCCTGTCATTTGTATTATCATTGCTTTGGTGTGCAGAATGATCTGAGACTATAGTGAACATTGACATTTGTTGTCTAGTTCCTAGATTGATGATCTTTTCCTTGATTGTCTTTAATTACATCAATTTACAAAGGGATGATTTACCATTACTGTACCCTTGATTGATAAATTGTTGAGTGCATGATTTGAGTTTTAAGGTTCTTTTCTGTAAGTAAATCTTATTTCAAGCATCCGTTTACTCTTGTATTTAGAACACTATTCTACTAGCATTACTCTGACAAATGACCGCCTCAAACTGAGTACACTCTTCGAAATAACAAATCGTTCCTGGATTGACAAAGTTAATGTAGGGTAAATAGAGGTGAGAAAGACCCTTTTTACTGCTCGACAGCAGGACTCTTAGCAGCAAAGAGAAAAACTATTCAATCGATGGGACCTTGCAGTCATCTTCCTATATACAACTAGCAAGAATTATTATATGGTGGAACAATTTTGGAAAATCCCTCCCAAAAGAACAAGATGGTGTAAATGGAAAGTGATAGGGAAGTGGACAAACCCCCACCCTTGGAGCAATAGAAAATCATGGATCAAGAACTCCAATCAAGGAAAATAACATACCAAGAGGGGGAAGACATTCTGCGATGGGGATACATGACTAAAGGAACCTTTAGCATTAAGGAAGCTTATAAGCTTAGAGTGGAGGAACCCCAAAACCACCAGTGCCCTCTATGGAAGAAGATCTGGATGAGAAAATTTTGGCCAAAAATTGTGCAATTCCTATGGCTGGTATGTCATGGGAGAATCCTCACATGGGACCAGCTCCAGAAACGAGGTCAGCAGGGCCCCTCTTGGTGATTTCTATGTGGCCATCACAATGAAAACCTGGAACATTTGTTGAACACTTTCCCCTTTGCAATCCAAAAATGGAACCAACTCGAGAACGTGTTCGGCCACTTGGACAGAGACCCCCTCAACATCAAAGAAACTATAATCCAATGGTGTAAAGGGATCTTCTCGAGCCTCATCATAAATAGAGCATGGAATTTAGCCCTGGGGTTTATAGTATGGGCCATATGGAAGGAAAGAAATAGCAGAATCTTCAAAGATAGACAAAACTCTCAAGAGATAATATGGGAAGGGATCATACAAAATATAAGAGAGACTATCCTATCAAAAAAATGGCACCCGGATGACTGGCAAGTCGCTACAGTAGAATAAATAATCCTGAAGTTGTTGGACTTATCAGCAAGTATGATAGCACCAAGATCATGGAAATTATTTAATCCCCCCACATCATCACCCCTTCATTTCACGAGACCCCCACAAGGGTTTATTAACTTTATCTTTGAGGGTGCATCAAAAGGAAACCCATGAAACATTGATTTTGGTGGCCTATTTAGATATTATAAAATGAAAACCAGACATAATTCAATGCCAGTAATAATGAGGCAAAGTTCACTACAACCAAACAAGGCTTGCTTTTAGAACAAAAAATAGGATTCAAAATACTGGTGATAGAAGAAGATTCGTGACTAATGGTGGACATAATTAAGAAGCTAATTCAGGGCTCCCATTGGGAAAAATTGAGTGATAGTTTGCGCATAGCTCATTTAGAATAGGAGGTTGGAGAGATATTGCCCTCATTTGACTATCTATTAAGCTCTCATGTTAGACGTGAAGGAAATAGAGTTGTTGATTTCATGGAAAACTAGAGTTGTGCCCATCCAGGAAGTACGATAGAAATGGTATGGCCACCAAACCCTCTGGAGAATGATCTGATTCCACTCCAAGGTATCCTAGAGAAAGATAAAAAAGATAATCAGTAGTAGGAGGTAAGCATGAATCACCATTCTGGATAGGGGCGTGAGCCAACCTTAGTGTGCTTGCTCAAGCCCAAAGATTAATGTGGATATTTAAGATCATCACGACCACCCTCCACATGAAGCAAACACTTGGAGCAGTGGCAACAAGCATGTGAGGTTTAATGCCTGAAGGTGGCAGAGTTTTAAGGACAGATGGAGTGGGAAACATTATGTTCGGCTTGTTGAAGAGGGTAGTTTGGGCACTCACACTCATGTTTAACTATTGTGTGAGGGGAATTTGGGGCAAATGAAGATCATCGATGTCCTCAATTATTGGTAGCAATTTCTGGTATATTATCGGCCTTAACCCTGCAATTTTAGTTAGAATGGAGCAGTTTATTCAACCTCAGGACATGGAATTAAATGTGTCTGACCTATGGGGTGATGGGAACTGGCAGGGATAGAGGCATGGCCTCATTGGGTTCCAAGTTGGGTTTGTTTCCATTGTTCTACTTGTCCCAGTGTTAGTAGAGTTTGGGATATGTTTGTCTCGCATGGGTGCATGCAAGGTCAGGATGGTAGAGAGTAGGGTATGTGGAAATTCCACTCATAAGGGTCTAGAAGAGATGAAATAGGGTTGGGTCTGCGAATAATTGGGAGGGTTCCAAATTTCCTTAGCATGGAGAGAGCCAGGGGTTCAGGGAACTCTAGATACACCCTCAGGCCTCTGGTGGAAAAGGGGAAAAGGGAAAGAAGCCATGTTGGCCAGTTTATGGGTCAGTCTGGTCTTGTGGACTCGAATATCTTGGGTTGAGAAACTCTATTTTGACAGAACTCAAATTGGGTATTGGTGGTGGGTATGGCTTGATGCCAAGCAATTGAAGCTAGTCATAGTGTATGGGGTCTCGATTCCCACAACCCAAGCACTCTATATGGGGTTGTGTAGCAAGGGGTTTAATGGGATATGGGCTTAGTCCCACAATTGACTTGAATCCCCTTTCACTTCTTATTACTATATTTGGTTGATGAAGTTAATTACTAGTGGAGAGTGTTTCTATAATATTGGGGGCCTAGTAATAGTTGGCACCGTCAGTTCATTCAGGCTTTGTAATGGGCAGAGGAAGGAATTTGAAAATAGTGGCATTCTAATCCTGCATTGGCATACAATTACTTGCATTAAGTGGAGTGGGTTCCTTACTTGGATGGTGTCGTTTGAATGTAAAACAGGTCTGCAAATGTGGGCACGACCTCTAGCAGCGTCGAGCACCCAAACTATGGCCCTGGGCTGGTGGAAATCTAGTGGTGGAAAAAGAAAAGTATTTGACAAACAACGACAACATAATGGCTTGAGAAAAGGGAACAAATAAAAATAGTAGTGGAAGTTGAGGATGGGGAAAGTAGCGAAATGCATCCTCGTCACTAGGAAGACAACCCATCTCTTCCAGTGGGGCAGTTGGGACAGGCCGAGGGTGCAAGCCAGCCTTGCATATAATTGAAGAAGCAACCCAAGCTTACCATGCCAGTAGTTCCAACCTGATTAGGCAGTTGATTGCAGAGTAGGAAGATGAAATCTCGAAGACAGTGGAAGAATTTGATTTGGACATGGATGAGTGGAAAGTAGTGGCCCTAGATCCAGGACATACTCATGGAAGAGCAACCCAATACAAGAAGACAATGTGCTTATTCTGAATGATGAAGAGCATTCTGGAAAAATCTCTAGAAAATTTTCCTCCTGACATGCATGTAGCCCCTTAGGGGAAATCAGATTTCACTAAAGAATTTCAAAAAAATTAGTTCCAACTACAACAACGGAATGGTTGGTTGAACGGAATGGTTGGTTGAGCTGAATTGAGCAGCACATCCCTTGCATGCCCAACACAAAGTTGTCAGGTTCTAATGTGAGGACTCTGCCCTGGTGGATTCAGATGATGATGAGTAGTGATAGTGCACCCATGTTTTTACATTTTGAATGCTTCAGTCCTATAGTTTTAGACTTATTATCAGTTATGTTTATAGTTATTTAGAGAATAGGAAGTATAAAGACTCTCAGGTTTATATAACATGGCTAGACAGACTTATTATTTTTTGCTTATGGATGGCATATTTTGTAGTTAGGTGGCCAACGAACTTGGTTTCCCACTGGGCAAGTTGAGGCCACCTAACTCTTAGACATATGGATGTAACCTACTTTATTTCTAAAAATTAATAGAAAGGTACCACCAATCTTACAAACCAAAATATATATAACAATGTTTGTAAAAACTAAAAATAAAGGCACTTAAGTGCCCATGGGGCTTTGGATTGACGGTGAATGGGTGCGCTGTTAAGGCACTCCTTGCGATAGGTCACCGGTTCAAATCCCCGTGGGTACTTAGGTTAGTCTTAAACTAGAAAAAAAAAAAACTAAAAATAAAGGTACATTGGCAAAGAACGTTTTTGGGGAATTGGCAGTGAAAAAGGATATGCTCTCTATTGGTGTACATCATACATAAGAAGATTCAAAGGCCAATAGGAAGAAGCCTCAGATAACTATAGATAAACCCATTAAGAAAGAGGCTAGTAACCTGGGAGTGTCATTAATATTATGAAGAAGTCAACTAATGAGGTTTTATATTTGAAGAAACGTGTTAGGGAAATTTATTCGAGTAATAAATATTTTAAACCTTTCTTCAAGTGCAATAATAATGCCTCGGCCAAATATTCTTAGATCTCTAGTGTAAAATTTAATTTGAAGAATTTGGAATGGATAAATTTTGTTCATATCATTAAACTAATGATTTTGAGAAAACATGTCCACGATGGATCAATTTTGTGACTCTAGTAATTAATCAGTTGCTAGAACATCAACCTATAGAAGATCAATTAGTACAATTAGTAGAAGAATAATCTCCTCTGGTCGATGATGATTCCAACAAATGTTCAAAAAATTTATCATGGTATGTGGTGGTTGATAGGGATATGCAAACAATAGAAGTATCAGTTGGAGAAATTCAACAAGATAATGCTACTAAATCTTGCAACTTATGGGGTAAAGGGCTAGTAGCCAAACCCAGTCCTCAGGAGAAGGACATAACTTAGACAAATATTTCCTCCTAGGACTAACAATCAAAATCATATCCCTCAATCTAAGAGAAATAAACCATCCAAATATGCATCAGGAAGCACTAGAGAAAATGAAAAAGCACCCGAAGTAACCACTAAGTCTTCTCAACTTGTACATTCAACAAACACAACCAAGAATACGAATGAAGGTGTTATAATGGAATACAATGTCATTGATGATATGAAGAAGACTAGAGAAAATGTCACTCACTATAACCTGTGTCATCTTCTACAACAAGGAGAGTTGTTTCTTAAAACATTTAAGTCACCCACTATCCAAGTAAGTCTGGTTCTACATCTACCAATTTTGGTCATTCTACATTAGTTTCCCCGAAAAAGACCACAAAGCTTGACAAGGTTGTAATCAATGTAGCAAGTATCAGAGTTCATTCAAGGTCTCAAATGTTGCCTTTCTTACTCACATTTGAGATATTTAATCATAATTCATATAATGGTTTAGTAGACTCTCGTGTTTCAATGAATGTTATGCCATTATTGGTTTGCAAGAAGATCAATGCCACTCTAGAGAAAACCAATGCCAAAATTGTACAACCCGACAGGACTAAAGTACAATTGGTTTGTGAACTCAATGATGTACTTATTTGATTATCATTAGACCCAAGAGTGCACTAGGTAATTGATATAGTGGTGGTTGATATACCTAATCCCTATGGTATTCTATTAAGCATAGACTAATCCAAGAAGCTTCAGGGGTATTTTTCTACTGATTGGTCTCACCTATAGATACCCTACAAAGGAAACAATAATCAAATAAGAGTAGACACCGAGCCACATATGAAGTCCACGGTCATTGAACTAGAGGGACTAATGAAGACCATTAGTTTTTCTAAGGAATTGGTCGGAAACTTATTTTTGGAATCAAATATTGGTTGCTACATGGCACAACCATCGCTAGTATCATCGAACAAATAGTCGGAACTCCTTCCCTATAATATTACTGGTGAAAATGAAAATTGTATCATAGATGTAAGAAGTATAAGTTTAGATGATAAAGATTCTATAAATGATTAAATTTGGACTCTGTATTATGATGGATCTAAAACTATGGAAGGAGTTGGTGCAGGTTGCATCCTTTTGGACCTAGTAAAAAATAAAATTCTCATTTCATTCCTCATGGAGTTTTAATGCACAAATAATACATAATAGTATGAGGCGTTGATCATTGGATTAAATAGAGCCATTGATTTGTAGGTAGAGTGCATAGATATCATTGATGATTCAAAAATAATCACTAGATAGGTGCACAAGACCATCCATTCTTTATCTCCACATTTAAAAACTATGAGAAAGAGGTATTTTGACTTATCCCATAATTTAAAGCTTTAATATATTTTCAATGCCTAGATCTAGAAATGTTGCAACCAATAACTTGGCTAATGAAGCAACACATTTTACCAATTTAAGAGATGGATCTTCTATTGAAATAGTCTATAAACTTGTTATTCCAAACAATGTGACTATTTTCCGCATTTTTAATGATGAAGAACTAATATTGGAATTCATCACAAATTCGAAGGTGTCTAAAGATGTTTTTATCAATGAATATGAACATGAAAAACCTCTAGAGGATAAAACAAGGCTACGAAAATGAAATCTTATTCCCAAAGGAGTCCTCACATTATAAAATCTATATGATATGCAGAACCACTTCAGACAACCCCCAAATACGAAAACATAGAGTTCAACCTTAAGGCATGACGAAGTAAACCTATGTACAGAAAAGGACCCCAAGTTCGTGAATATCAGTACATGTTTCACTTCAACTGAATGCCAAGAATTTATTCAACTATTCAAGTAATATTGAGATTTTTTTTTTAGACATATGATAATCTAAATACATACGATACCTAAATCATTCAACATTTCATCTCGGTCAAAGAAGGTATCAAATATTTGCAACAAAATCTATGTAAGATACATCTAACCCTTGAACCACTTATACAAAAAGAGTTGAAGAAGTGGTTGGAAGCAAATATCATCTTCAAGATTTGACATTCCACTTGGGTTTCCAAATTAGTACTTGTAAGGAAGAAATCAGGAGAGAATCTATTGTGCATGGATTTCCACAATCTTAATTGCACCTCTGATAAAGACAATTACCTTATTCCTTCTATGGAATAGATTCTTCATATAGTATTAGGTTCTAAAATGTGCCCTTTATTAGATGGATTTTTCAGTTATAATCAAGTTTCGTCTTTGAATTGGATAAAATAAAAACAAATTTCAAAACTAAGTGGGGCACATTCGCTTACATACATATTCCTTTCAGACTAGTGAACTCTAGGGATACCTTCTAGTGTGCAATGGACACAACCTTCATAGGGTTAAAGCTTGGTCATGTATCTTAATGACATAATGATATTTTCCAAAAAACACTCAGACCACCTATTCCATCTTAAACAAATTTTCAAGTGTTACCGCTGTTGGAAATAATACTGAGAGGGGGGGGTGAATCAGTATTATCAAATTCTTTTCAATATATCTTCCTTATTTATGCTTTGAATAATTCTTCAAATATTGATCATTACTTTGTATGTCAAAATCATAAAATAATGAGCAGGAACAAGAAAAGCAAATAGTCACACAAAAGAACACCAGATATAAGGTGGAAACCCAATGTGGGTGAAAACCACCTGATGCAATATGTCTCTATCTTCTTTTAATAAGAAACTCCTTTTACAATGATTTTGTACTGGTGCAGTCCTTTACCAGTACGCAGGCTACAACCTGCAGAGAACTACAACTCTCTCTTTCATTTTCCAGTCTCTCCTGGAAGGGAGCTACAACCCCCTACTTCTTTTATTTCAAGGACCACTTTTCATTAATTTTCAGACTGGATCCAAGAACATCAAAAACCCATCAACTACACTTGCATCATCAATCTCTGATTTCACCAAAGCCAACCCACATACAGATCTGCAAATATTTCCTTATAACTTTGCAGTTGTTACATCAGACATACCCAGATCATAACATGTGTAAAATAAAACATGCATCAATAATTCAGACCCAGATTATTAGATTTATAGATCAAGCGTATGCCACATATCACAGATCAAAATCATATAGAGATACCACTATTCTAGCCTTAAGATTTTGACCCATCAATAGAACTTATCCTTCTCCTTACGCTCAAGTTCCTTCTTCATTCAAATCCAGATCTACACCATAACCCAATCACAATATTCCAGATCTAGCACTTTATCAGATATTCGATAATTCAGAAGATGCCTTGCCAAATGTTCTCCTTCCTCTTTTATAGCCTTAGTCCTTTCTCAATACCACGGTCCAAAACCATAGGATCAAAAAACTGTTGGACTAATACCATGAACCAACCACGGAAGTGCATGAGATCAACACTTTTGACAAGGTACCATGGTCCAAAACCATAGGTTCAAATACCAAGGACTAACTACCATGGAACAAAGGTAAGTTCTCCAACATATATGCGCCTTTCCTTGCATGAAAGTGCGTACCATGGTCCAAAACCATAGGTTCAAATACCAAGGACTAACTACCATGGACCAAAGGTAAGTTCTCCAACATATACGCGCTTTTCCTCATAGGTTCAAATACCAAGGACTAACTACCATGGACCAAAGGTAAGTTCTCCAACATATACGTGCTTTTCCTTGCATGAAAGTGCGTACCATGGTCCAAAACCATAGGTTCAAATACCAAGGACTAACTACCATGGACCAAAGGTAAGTTCTCCAACATATACGCGCTTTTCCTTGCATGAAAGTGCGTGAACTTTTTCTCTACATGAAATAAACTTTTCTCTGCATAAAAGTGTGTGAACTTTTCTCTACATGAAATAAACTTTTCTCTGCATAAAAGTGCGTGAACTTTTCTCTACATGAAATAAACTTTTCTCTGCATATAAGTGCGTGAACTTTTCTCTACACTATAATTTATTATCTAAGATGAGCGGGTTGCCATCAAGTACAAAATATGTATCATAATGCCAACAACCGCAAGTACAGGATATCACTCAACCCCAAGGAAACGAACGGTTGATATCTTAGTATATTTAATAACATCGACATGTAAGGATATAAATTGAAATATTCAGATATTGATAATAAAGCATATGCATTCAATAAACCATTGAAACACTTTTAAACGTATATTATAAAGATCCACGTCAAGGTAATCATTCCTGACCCTATGGTTAGATCATTATTCATGCAAATGGAGATGAGATAGTGAAGAGGTAACTTGATGACATCACTACAAGAATATGACCTTTAATTCAAGACAACACATACTATTAAGGGTCGTGTATTGTGTAAACTAATTGTGGAAGCTCCTAATCCCAAAATAGAAGATAATGAAGATTAGGATAATTAGATTGAGACGTACAATTTGGATTATGTGCATAACTCCACTACAAAACTAGTCTAGTATAGTGAGATAAGGTAGTATTTGGAGCATGGTACTTTACCTTCTGAATTAATAGCAAAGAAAATATTGTAATTAGACTCAAATAATCTTAATATCAGTTGATCAATGATATTATGTTCATAAGACATCACAATGGAGTTTTATTGTGATATTTAGAATCACCTAAAATAGATAAAATATTGACTGAACTTCATGATGGACTAGTTAGAGGTTAGTTCGTAAGTTAAATAATGGTAAAAAAAAATCTGAGCATGATAATCCTATCCTACTCTATTCCGAGACACACACTTTCACCAAGAAACTTCCAATATGCCAAAAGTGTGTTGGAAGGGAGAAAAGAGTGGTTACCCCATTACAACCAATTGAATTTGAAGAACCATTTCAGCATTGGAGACTTGATTTTATCAATGATATTTTCCCATATCATCCAAATGACATTGATATCTCATTAATATTACAAATTATTTTACACATTGGGTTGAATCCATCCCGCTTAAGAAAATTAATGGTCAAATGGTGATGCAATTCATTGAGAAGAACATCATTACTAGGTTTTTTATTCGAGCATCCCTTTTTTGACAATGCTACTTATTTTTCATCATTGAGATTATATGAATTTCCTTTGGAAAAGGGTATTATTTTGATACAGTGAAGGAAGTACAGTGAAGTAAGAAGAACCTAACCACATCATTAAAAAAATTGTGCTCTCCTAACAACATAATTGGCACATTGATTTATCTAATTCCCTATGGAATGATTGGGTGACACTCAAATCCTCCCTTAGAACCTCACCCTCCTCCTTACTATATGGGAAGGAAGTTGTTCTTCCCTCTAATATTTATCTATCCACTTTGCAACTTTCTCAAGATTTCCATGGTAGGGCTTGTCTTATTATTCAAATTCAAATTGATACTCCTCCTAACCTCAAAGCATAAATGAAAAAGGATTATGCCAAAATTTCCACCCGTCAACAAAGGCTCAAAATGTGGCTTGACAAAAACTCTACAAACAATAAAGAATTTTGACTAGGTGACCTTGTACTAAAATTGGAATAAACCCCATGAAGACAAGGGTAAGCACACAAAGTTTCAATATCTATGGCCCAGTTTGTTCCTCATTCATGAGAATCTTGGCATAAATATGTACAAACTACAAACCTTACATGGGGAGAGTGAGTCCTTCCCTACTAATGCCGAAGATATTAAAGGTTATTTCCAATAACAAGTCTTCAATTATTCTCCTTTGTACATATCCTGATTTATGCTTTTATTTTTGTAAATTTCTATTGCTTTATTGATTTTTCTTTCATTTGCATTATAAATTATATACCCAACTTGTATATAAATAAGTGTGCATTTTTATATAAATAACTCACCCATCCCTTGAAAGAATGTTTCTCTATGGAAGTTATAAATGGGTTTGTGGCAATTGTTCATTAGTTGGCTAACATTGTACCTCCATTAGTTGGAATCCATTAAAAAAAACATTTTAAGCCTATATCATTCATATGGAAAATAAAAATTGAGTCTTATGGGGAACTCAACTAAGCTAATAAAACCCAAATATTTATTAGGATATCCATCAATTCATTGGTCTCGAATCAACAAATTATGTGCATGAATATGTTGACCCATTGGTTAGAGAAAGGGTGGGGAGAACAGTGTAATTGTGAGCAAACCCATTTCAGGAAATATACAAAGTCTCTAAAAAGCAAGGAACAACCCCTCTACTCATAAAATAAGTTGAGATCCCTCATCCAAACTATCATCAAAACCCACAAACATAATGCAAAATTTACATGAAAAGGAAATAATTAAATGCTTCATACATAGAGGGGTGATACAAGTAACATTTCCAGGGCTATGGACACTCATTGGCAGCAAAGAAATGCTTGCGATTTCTTGAGTGAATCCACCAAGGCTATGGATGCTCTTTGGTAGTGGAGCAAAACCAAACACTCACATTAAATTTTGAGCTTTCTAAACTCGCTTACATAATATCCCCATCTCCCAATGAAGCTTTTGGTTGTTGACACTTATTAAGATTGATGTGTTATGAACCAAAACCAAAATATAATTTACAAATAGACAAAATTCTAACCAAGACTAAACAAATGAACAAGTGGTATCCACACATTTGAATTAATACTTCCAAAATGTTAATCTCCATCATAAATAATTGTTAACTAAAAATTTTGGGGTTCTACCAATGCATCATCAATTGTTGTAGAGGCTGCCACAACCCCTAAATTTTTTTTCAAGATTCAAAATTTGGAGTCCCATTTATTCAAATTATAAACATTTCTATGATCAAGTTTATCATACTACTCTTCATATCCTAATTAATCAAGGTAAAGATGGTCTCTTTGATGCATATTCTAAAAATATTATTAGCGCAACAAGTTAGTGTAGCACACCCCTCTAGAGTAGCATAATGCACCTCTACTAGATAGTTCATTGCACCCCTATAGAGTTTTATAGTGCACCTATACTAGATAGCGCAACACACCTTTATAGGTTAGTGCAACACACTTTCTTAACAATCTAGGTGCATTTCCTATTACAAGAGCACATTTACAGAACATTAATAACTCTACTACATGTGAAATCCTATATATACCCCCCAATTCATTTTCACGGTCATTTTTATCCCATGACCCTTCTTTTCCTCTAATGCGTCATAGTGTGATATTATTTCTCTACCTTCCAGAGGTGCCTCATGCTACCAATCCACATAACGACCTCGTGATAAGTAATCACTGCTCTCCCTTGACCTATAAGTATTCCTTTGTCAGTTTCATGTGTTACCTTATCTTTTGTGTGACCCTTCAGTTTCTATAACTTATATCTACCATACTTATATATAACCTCAATTTTTTTGACACTCATCCATTTCCCCCCTTTTAATTTTCCTTTCAAACATAATATCTCCCTCAATAAATGTGCATTCCCTTATCCCTTTGTCACAATGCAACTCCCCTTTTAGAAATAGCACCCCTTCTGCATAGTGGCACATCTCTATTATTTAGACTACACTCTAATTGTGTGCAATGTTATGAATTATTTTTCTTTCTATAGTGCAGTGCACAACTTCATTCTAGTCGACCTACCCTATTATGCACAATGACACGTCCAATCTACATATGCTACATTGTGACCTTGTGCTACACTATGTGATAACATATCACTTCCCTTTTGACCACACATCCTCATTGTTTATCCTACCAATCATCTTACGTAACGACGCAAACTATCCTCACTATCTATTCTCATATATTGTAATGCAATGAAAGTTTATTGCATATTTCCTATATAGTGGTGCATTACCCATATGTAGTCTAAATCCTATCTTTGTTCAGCAGTGTATCACCCTATCACAAAATATATTATCCCCTTGCATTGTGCAATTAAGCCTTCTTTTGTTTTTCTAACATTTTATCATACTGAATATATTTGAAATTTCAAGTACAATAGACCTTCAATGTTTAGTGCTTAATCATCATCAGGGGAAACTGCCCCACCTAAGAAGAGACCAGGAAAATAACTTGCTAAATATATCATAGAAGAAGGATCGGAGGGAAGTTTTTTTACCTCAATTTTGACATACAAGAGACATTACATGGTCAAAAATCTATCATATGTTTTCTCTAAAGGAGATCCTAGATGAAGATGATGTTGATGATAATGGAGTATACCAAAATGTTTGAATGCCTTGGTTGCACAAGTTTACATCAAATCCTGCAACCTTCCCTTACGGGGATACCATTGAATGGATTAAAAAGTGCATTGATGGTAGAGATATGATCATTCAAGATATCCATGGTGAAGTTGTAGTGGAATTCACATATCCCCACATTGTGAAGTACTAAAAAATTCCCAAATATCAAGTGGAACTCACAGAAAAATTATATGACAATTTTTTCATAAGAAACAAAGACATCCTAAAGACTTGGTGGGAAGACACTAGTAAGTTCCAGACTAGAACTAATGAAGTGCACAAGCCTAACCTACTAAGGAAATCATATCAACTACTAGTGGTGATGTATTGTCGCTTCTATGATAGACCTAATGCATAAAAAATTTGAAGTGAACTAGGTGACATTAATATACGCTTGTTCCCAAGAAGGAAGTGTATTTAACTAGGAAAATATTCTAGTAGCTTCTATTCAAACCCGATTAAAAGATCCCTAGACTCTAGCAGCGAGAAAGAAACCATAATTTTACATGGAATCATATCTTCTTGACTGTATATCCTCTAAATTTGAATTTGAGATATTTGGGTGGAGATGGATTTTCCCTCTAAATATCCATCTGATACAAATCTACTGCAAATATTTATGGGAGAGTATTATAGAGCATCCTGCACAAGAATAGTAGAAGGATTTATCTCATTTTTTTTCATCCTCTTCAAAACAAACTCACATTGCATATATGACCATGTCAAATAAACATTGAAAGATGTAGCAGATTGGTTCACACCCCATGATTCCACATACATTAGGGTGTTTGGAGCATACAAAACCCCACATCAACTCCCTTTATTTATCATTGATAGAGTGATTCTATGTGAAGTGGCATATCAAGTTACCATGGGAATTGGATGCATGTTATCATGAACAAAGAATGTGCCATGATTAGCCTACCCATTCTATGTAGGTACATACTGCCTAGAGAGTTACAAACAAGAAATGGCTAAATTTTCAATCTTGGAACATTTCAAATTTGGGTAAATGGATTTCCATTGGTATGATCTAAGGGGAATAATAGTGATTCATTATTTTCAATTGAAATATAAGTGGTCATACACATCAAAAACCAAATCAACTAAAAAATGGTTATGAAACTACCAATATAAATTCATTAAAGGAGAAAAATACCAAAGACAAAATTGTTTTCCTAAAGAGGAAAAGAGAAAAGGAAGAATCCAAGAAGGAAAAACAAAATAATTTATAGGAGGACCAACAGTTAAATAAGGAAGGAGAAATAAGGGAGAAGAAAAAGGTAGAACAAAAGGTCAAAGAGGAAAGAAAAAAGGCTTAGTGGGAGCAAGAGAAAATAAATAGGAAGGAAGAATAAAGAAAGAAACAGGATGAAGAAAGAAAGAAACAATAAGAGGAATGATTTGAAAAAGAAAGGATAGGCAAAGAGGCTTAGGAGGAATCAAGATGGAGAGATCAAAGAGAAAAACAAGGCCAAAATATCTTGCATAATATGGGTGATGAATGTTTGACCCCAACCTCGAGACCACTTACACTAGGTCATCTACCAATTGAGGAGATGGACGTCACTATTGGAAAAAGAAATCAATTTTTGGACTTATCAAGCTTCCAATTCGAATGCAGCTTCAAGAATATTATCCAAGAAAGGCACAAATATTTAGCCCGAGAAAAAAAAAATATCTTGGTAACCACTAAATAGATTATAGTGTCTAACACCATGGATAATCCATTATCCATTATTTCATCAATAACAACCTTATCTTCTTCCACTAATAAGAATATTGAGCACTTGTTGGATAAGGTCAAGGAGTTATAAAGGAGCCTAAGCAAGGTATGACAAGAAAATAACAAACTCCAAAAGGAAAATAAAAACTTATTGGCTTCATGATCGTTTGATAAAGACTACTAAGCAACAACATTGAATGTGAATAAGTCTTTGGATGATATTATTTATGAAGCTATACAACAACTATACAGGTAAATTGCAACACTCTAAAAGGTGGCTTCCACACTTCTTACCCAAAAAAAAAAACACAATAAAATCAAAAGGTACAGAACTAAAGGAAGCTTTGATAGCCTTAGGAATAATGCATGGGTGGAACATAAAATATGTTCTCGCTTCACCAAGGAATTTTCCAAGAAAGTCTAAGTTGAGAAAGGACCTACCCTACTATGCACAACAATGCATCCAACCTACATGTGCTACACTGTGACCTTGTGCTACACTATGTGATAACATATCACTACCCTTTTCACTGCACATCCCCGTTGTTTATCCTACCTATGATCCTTGCGCAATGGTGCAAACTATCCTCACTATCTATTCTCATATTTTGTAATGCAATGAAATTTTATCACATATTTCCTATATAATGGTGCATCACCCATATGTAGCCTACATTTTATCCTTTTGCAATAGTGCATCAACCTATCAGAAAACATATTATCCCCCTGCATTATGCAATTAATCCTTCTTTTGCTTTTCTAGCATTTTTTCATACTGAATATATTTGAATTTTAAAGTACAATAGCCCTGCATTGTTTAGTGCTTCATCATCATCAAGAGAAATTTCCCCCACTAAGAAGAGACCAGGAAAATAACTTGCTAAATATATCATAGAAGAAGGTTTAGAGGGATTTTCTTTTTACCTCAAGTTTGACATACAAGACACAACTTACTTTATTGACAAATCCACGTCAATTACCTGGTCAAAAATCTATCAAATGCTTTCTCTAAAGGAGATCCTAGATGAAGAAGAAGATGTTGAAGTATACCAGAATGTTTGAATGCCTTGGTTGCATAAGGTTACATCACATCTTGCAATATTCCATTATGGGTAGACCATTGAATGGATTAAAAATTGTATTGATGTTAGAGATATGATCATTCGAGATATCCATGGTGAAGTTGTAGTGGCATTCACATATCTACATATTGCGAAGTACTACAAATTTCCCAAATATCAAGTGGCACTCACAGCAAAATTATATGACAATTTTGGCATAAGCAGCAAAGACATCCTAAAGACTTGCTGGAAAGACCCTGGCAAGTTCTAAACTAGAACTAATGAAGTGCACAAGACTAACCTACTAAGGAAAGTGTATCAACTGCTAGTGGTGATGTGTTGTCGCCTCTATGGTAGACCTAATGCATAAACATCTGAAGAAATTTAGGTTACATTGATGTACACTTGTGCCCAAGAAGGAAGTGTATCTAACTGGGAAAAGATTCTAGCATCTTCTATTCAAACCCGAGTAAAATATGCGTAGACTCCAACAGCGAGAAAGCAACCATAATTTTACATGGCATCATATCTTCTTGATTTTGTATGCTCTAAATTTGAATTTAAGATATTTGGGTAGAGATGGATTTTCTCTCTGAAGATCTATGTGATACACATCTAATGCAAATATCTATGGGAGATTCATTATAGAGCATCCTACACAATAATAGTACAAGTATTTATATCATTTTTTTTGCATCCTCTTCGACATAGACTCACCTTGCATGTCTAACCATGTCATGGAAACATTGCAAGATGTAAGAGATTGCTTCACAAACCATGATGCCACATACATCAGGGTGTTTGGAGCATACAAAAACCCACATCAACTCCATTAATTCATCACTAACCGAGTGACTCTATAGGAAGTGGCATATCAAGTGACCACAAGGATTAGAGGCATGTTAGCATGAACAAATAATGTGCCATGACTAGCCCACCCATTCTATGTTTGTATATATTGCCTAGAGAGTTACAAATAAGCAATGACCATAGTTGCAGTCTTGGAACATTTCAAATTCGGGGAACTGGATTTCCATTGGTATGATCCAAGGGGCATAGTAGTGATTCCTTGCTTTCAATTGAAGTATAAGTGTCCATACACATCAAACACCAAATCAACCGAAAAATGGTTATGAAACAACCATTAGAAAGTCATTAAAGGAGAAAAATACAAACAACAAAATGGTTTTGAGAAAATGAAGCATCCAAGAAGGAAAAACAAAAGAATTTAAAGGAGAACCAATGGTTAAAGAAGGAAGGAGAAATAAGGTAGAAAACAGAGGTAGAACAAAAGGCCAAAGAGGAAATACAAAAGGCTCAGTGGGAGGAAGAGGAAATAAAGAAGAAGGAAGAAGAAAGAAAGAAACATGGTGAAGAAAGAAAGAAACAAGAAGAGGAATGATTTGCAAAATAAAGATCAAACAAACAGGCTTAGGAGGAAGCAAGATAGAGGGAGCAGAGACAAAAACAAGCCCAAATATCTTGCATAGTATGGGGGTTGAACCTTCGACCCCAACCTCGACACCACTTACATGAGGTCACCTACCAATCGAGGATATGGGCATCACTATTGGTAAAGGAAATCAAGTTTTGGACTTATCAAGCTTCCAATTCGATTGGAACTCCAACAAGGTTATCCAATAAAGGCACAAATATTTAGCGTGAGAACCAAAAACACCATCTTGGTAACCACTAAAAATATTATAGTGTCTAACACCATGGATAATCTATTAGCCATTACGTCATCAATAACAACCTTCTCTTCTTCCACTAATAGGAATATTGAGCACTTGTTGGATACGTTCAAGGAGTTAGAAAGGAGTGCAAGCAAGGTACAACAAGAAAATAACAAAATCCAAAAGGAAAATAAAAACTTGTTGGATTCATGCTCGTTTGATAAAGACCACTAATTAGCAACATTAAATGTGAACAAGTCTTTGGATGATATTATGGTGCAGCTATACAACAACTATACAGGTAACTTTCCACACTCCAAAAAGCGGCTTCCACACTTCTAACTAGGAAAAACAAAAAAAAACAAAAACAAACAAACAAACAAAGAAACAAACAAACAAAAACAAAAAACAAAAAAAAACACAATAAAAGCAAAAGGTACACAACTAAAGGAAGCTTTGATATCCATAGAAATAATGCATGGGTGGAACTTAAATATGATATTGATTCACCAAGGAATTTACCAAGGAAAGATAAGTTGAGAAAGGAAAATAATAAAGCAGAGACAAAATTAACCATCCAATCCCAAGAAAATCTAGAGGAGTTTGTAATAACAATTTTGAACATTTATCAACAACATCATAGCATGATGGAGGTTCTAATCAAATCCCACAAAATAGTTCCCATTGGAGCACATGGAAAAGTGAGGCCAGAAAAAGAGATCCAACAAGAAATACAAGAGATGATAGTTGCACATAAGATGGTTATCACTCGAAAGAACTTGAAACTTAATAAAGAGGCACTTGAACGACACTTGGTGGAATCTACGAAGTTACACATGATTCTCACTACATTGTTCCACCAAATCCAATCCAATTTAAGGACAATACTCCCTAGTACTTTTGAATGTGAAATCAACAATGAGGGGCTAATCTAAATAAATTTATTTTCCATAGTTGCTAACTACAAGGCTTGGCATGTTCACTTCACTCAAGAATTACAATTCAACCCTTAGCCTTATCCATCTTGGAAAGTGAAAAATCATCCCATTTTGTATAAATATATCCTCTAGGCTAGAAAATGGGTACTTTTAGCTTTTGAACTCCTTGGAGCATTTTTGAAAGGGAAATTTTTAAATTTATTTGAAGATCAACTTACAATCTTTCCTTCCCAATATTGGGTCTCTTGGAGATATCTGTGAATGTGCATACATGTCATATTTCAGAATTAATACTCAGAAATAGGTTTTGGGCCACATAAATTATTTCTTTCAAATTTTATTGAATGTTGTACGACTATTCTTTGTGGCTATTTAATGTTATGTGGATGTTGCTCATGTGTTGAAGGTTAATTAACTATTATGTTCATTGAAAACTTCTATCTTACCAGGATGTATTTGCTAATTTATATATGCTTTCATGTGGGTTATTATTAGAAAACTATTTTACAATTGATAGCTAGTATACTCCTATCTTCATGCATATTAATTAAAGTTTTTTATCATAATTTCTTTAAGGTTCATGTTCATTTACAAAATTGTTGTAATATTATTTTTGTCTTTTACTTAAGGTATTTCCATAAAGTTTTTCTAACTTGTATCTCATCAAGTTATTATTTGGATTTCCCTTTCCTTGTTGACTTCGTCTAAAATATGATTTTCACTAAACATGATATGGAAATTGGGCCAACATATCAGATGGGACTCTCATCCCAAATAGTGTAATTCTAATTGGAACATCATACTAAAGAGATCCCCTTAGATTGTAGGCGATGCATTTTGCCACGTCAACATTATGGTATAGGAACTGAGATAAGAAGAGGTGGATGACATTGACTAGATTCTTATATTTATTTATTATTATTATTGGGCAGTTATATATTATATATTATTAAATAAAAGGGGTAAACCTCAAACATGATGTCCATTTTGTATCCATATTATTTGTAAAATAGGTCCAATTATATTTTGAATATGCTTTTGAAATTTGATTAATATAAAGTATTAGTATTTTCAAAAATACCATGCATCAATTAATATTAAATCTTGAATTCCTACCTTCACAGAAGAAGGAAAGAAAGAGGACCTAGTCCTACAAGAGAGACTTCATTAAGACAACAAGATTAAAGGATTATTAAGCCCAAGCAAGAAATCATTTAGAAAAAAAGGGGAGGGTTTGAGGGGCGGGAGTAGGGGAATTCCTATACATGTTCCTTATATATGCAGCAATTTCATCATTTCATAAACCCATAATTTTTTGTCAAATAGTAGCAATCATGTCCTCCTCGACCACATTGTAGGCTCATTTGGTAGCAAATAGGAGGATACTTTGGTTAGTTCATTTTCTACTTATTTTAAGCATAAATTTGACTTGTTGAGTAGAATGTCACATTTAGGGCCTAGGTACCCAAGGGTGGGAAAATGCTTATCACATGTGATTGGAAGATTCTTGTTTTTTCATTGAATTGTTTTGAGATACTTCAAAAAAGGTTCAATGTACCACCAATTGAAACACATATTATATTTCTCTTCATAAGAGGTTCTATCCCCATAGTTATATTGAAGTTCTAGATGGCATCAATTTGGTGTTTTTTAAGCCTCTACAATAACACATTGAATTTTTCTACATGTTTTAGGTGTAACTCTCTTTTTTTAAGGCTACAAGACCACATTTTATAATAGTGCTTCTTATTGTAATCTCCAACACCAATTCTTTATTAAAATATTGCATTTTTAACCATAATCTACTCCCTCCTCTTCTTCCCCTTACAATGATGTTATGAACATTAAGAACCTTATTAAAACAAATCCTCAACTCCTACTCATTAATTACACTTAGATATACCTAGTTGTCATTTACATTTATTATTGATCCCTTCAAAAATATATTATATGCAATATCACCCCATGGATTGTGTAGAAAAAGTATTAAAGTAAATTATAGAACTTTTAGTGCTTCACCCTAAAGGCTCTCACATGATATATTCCACCCCTACAACCTCACTAAAGGCAATCCCTCTCTTGATAATACCATTATCCTGCAAGTTACACCTTAACATCATACTTGATGTTATTAAACTATTGCACAAATAGACTCCTTTCATCCTCTTCTTACATCTCATCAACCTAATCCTTTTGGCATATGTACTAGATTTGACCAACATTCCTCACGCATCCACTCACTTAAACACTAAGAATATTTTGGCACTAGATTTTTCTTTCACTACATCAACCTTTTAAACTCATCCATTGGCTTCTTTCTTGCAAATACCTCACTCTACACTCTATTATAAATTTCTATATTAATTCAACATTTCCAATGATAAGTTAACTTACTTATGTAACTATTTACAATTTTTTTGTTCCATATAATAAAAAATTAAATGTGTAACTAAAGGATGATCAAACTCAAAATTTAAGAAAATGAATCTAAATTAAAAAGAATTGGGTGTCAGTGACATGCACATTGAAAATAGGGAAAAGTTTGAAAAAAAAAATGATTTTCTCTATAGGTTTATAATATTCAAGTCAAATATAATTGATTTAGACAACCTTCAGGCCGTTGATGGTGGAATTTTGAGGTTCGACGTGATTTCCAAAACTTGAACCAGATACCACACACAGTGCACTGAACTTGTGTTGTCATTATCATGTGGAACCTAAAAATTTTTCAGTGGCTAGGTTGGTGTGTAATAAATTGTATGCTTCCCACAATTTATCATTGTAAATTTTGAAATTTCATAGTTGACCCATTGAAATACCTTGTGGGTAACCAATAAAATTAATCAAATATTTATAAAGCTACATTTATTGCACGTTCTCATGATAGTGAAATCCGTTGAGAAATGTAACTAGCATCAGTCTTCATAATTGTATTTGAGTCATGATGTGACATATTTGTCAATATTATATATATTGTAAAAAAAATTTATTTGTAAGCATGGGTTTCATGCTCATTTTATTTTTGTTCTAGATTAAGCCTCCATTGAAGGCCTCTAGGTTGTGTCAAAATTCATAGTCATAGTCAAAAGATCCTTCATGGGATCCTTATGTAAAAGAAGAAAATATGTTTTTGTCAAAGTTTATAATAAGCATCCATCTATCAAGTTGGATCCGTCTTCTACTAGTCGGCCTCATTAAAGGAACTCGTCCTCACACAAAAAGGCTATCTATCTATCTATCTATCTATCTATATATATATATATATATATATATAGAGAGAGAGAGAGAGAGAGAGAGAGAGAGAGATAAGTTCATTAAGCCTATTGAGAGGAGTATACATGTAACATAATTGATCTAAAACTCTAAGTCAAAAACAAGAGCAAAAAAGGAATAGAATTAGGGACAGTTGATTTGTAGTCGAAGGAAAGTCCAATAGAAGATGAAGGAAGACCAAAATTCCTCCTACAATAGTATTCCACGCGTGTGAAGATTCCTGAAGCATACAAATAAAGTTGTAGGGTCGAAGGTACCAACTGAAGGAAAGAGACAAGACATTTTTAAAGTATGTGATTTGGGTTGATCATGAAGAAGCTTGGGTTGATAATTTTGGTTCTCTTATTTGATTTGATTCTTGAAGAAGTGAAAAAACTTTTGGGTTTTCCCCTAGGAGAGGGGTTTTTCCTTGGCTGAGTGCCTACATATGGTGTTCATTTGTCTTTGATGATATTCTTGTTTTTGGTAGTTGTTTAATGCTAAAGTACATAATAATAAAAAGCAGAAGAATAATCTAATTAAATAAGTAAAAGAACATCACACGCACCTATCAACTTAAGAGAAATCATTTTAATTAGTTTCCCTAAGGATTTATCAACATGGTATTAGAGTTATGGTGAATAGGGGAAAGGAAAATTGAAGATCAAGGTGGCATCAAAAGAAATCAAAGTATACCATTTTGAAGAAGGATCGAAAGTATGACAAAATGGGTTTGATCCTTAAGTTTTTCTTCATACCATAATCATCCAATCTTAGGCAGAGACACCCAAAGTTGCATTCAGTTAAGAGACACCTGAAAGTTTCATACTTGGGCTTGTAGGTCTAATTAATTAAAGGAGCAAGATTTTGGGCATAAAATTCTAGGGTATGAAATCATCTAAGTTTTTTGCATCTAAATTTACCAACATAGATTTGAATTCATAATGTTTTGTGCATAAGTTACAAAGGTGACAAAATCACAAGATTATAGTATATGTTGTAAAATAGAATCAAACCTATCAGTCATCAAAGAAAAAGCTGAGATATATAAAGGATGTCTAGACCTACTTTAAAGCTACAGTCATCACAATCTTTGAAAATAAGTTGAGATACCTGTGGAAGAGTATGTGTTAGGCCCATATACTACTAGTGTAACCCCTCATTGTTATTAGTACAACCCACTTATTATATTGATGTACCCATGTAGTGCCCATATTGTTACTATTGTGCCCCATAGCAGCCCACTATTGTTATTATTTTTCCCTTACATTATTATTGTTATGTCGGCTCTGATGATGTTATGACCCCTTAGACTCCTATATATAGAAAGGAGGTCTTTTCATTTGTATCATCCAAGAATTGTTCATTTATGTAATGTAAAGGACGTTTCCCCCTCGAAGAGGCTGAATTCTAAGGCGTTGATCTATCTTTTCTATATTTTTCTTGAGCTGGTTTCATAACATTTGGTATCAGAGCTTTGTATTCTAGGGTTTTGCTGCTCCAAACATGTCATCGTGGAATTTTCGCTATAAATTTTTTTCGGTGACATTTCGGAAGTTGCAAAAAAAACCCATTTGAGAAGAAATCGTTTTGAACCTTGGGTACAAATTTCAGAGCTATTCAAGCTATATTTGTGGAGATATGATCTGAGGAAGTTGGTCTTTCTACAGACTCCTGAATTACATTCCAAACAGGTGACCTGGGGAAAAGCGTCATAAATTTCTCTCTGGGGATCGGT
Organism: Pinus tabuliformis; assembly: GCA_031772625.1. Taxonomy (NCBI): domain Eukaryota; kingdom Viridiplantae; phylum Streptophyta; class Pinopsida; order Pinales; family Pinaceae; genus Pinus; species Pinus tabuliformis. The sequence continues at coordinate 442,715,114 of CM062813.1, read as the reverse complement.
ATGAAATTTCGTAAGAAGGTATAGAAATAGGACAGACTGTAGTTTCTTGTATGAAATTTTCATATCCAAAGGTCAAAACAGTGACTCGTGGCACATTGTACAAGTTTGCTCTACTGAACTAGTCTATAATCAAGTTACTGTGGGAGATTTCGCATAACTCTTCCTTGGAGAATCCAATTTGGGTTAGAATTGTGGCATTGGAAAGAGGACAAAGAGGGATACTTCAGGTCACAAATTCAGATCTAGATGATTGGAAAGTATAGAGATACATCAGAGGCAATATCGAGCTCCTACAAAGTGAAAAAAGGTGTGTAGATTTTCTTAAATTTTTGCTTAATCTTGGTTTGAAAATTTATTTTGAAGGAATTCAAAGGGCATAGTAGAGAATTATTATCGGTAACTGATACCCCAAGGAAAGAAAATGCAAAAGGAACCTGAAAGCTCTAGCATGACTCATGAAGAAGAGGAAGAAATGCAACATGATATATCAAAATTACAAGACCAAGTGCAACAATTGTCCCTTGCACAAAAAGGAACAGAATCTAAGATGGATGGTTTAAAGAAGGGCGTAGAAGCTAAGATGGATTGTTTAAAAAAAGGTTAGAAGCTAAGATGAATGACGTGGAAGCTAGGATGGATGATTTGAAGATAGATTTGAAGACAAACATGGAAGAATTGAAGATAAATATGAATAAGTTGCTACAAGAAAGGGTCACTAATGGTGAAAGGGTAGTAAAGGAAACTCATGATGAGAACAAAAGAAATGTTAATCATGATTCCATAGACTCTAATGTTGGATCAAAGACCCACCATATTCCAAAAATCGATATGAGGAAGTTTGATGGCAAGGATCCTGCAACATGGATATTACAGGTGGAGCAATTTTTCGATCTCAATAATGTGCAAAACACACAAAAGGTACGTATTGCAACTTCATATTTGGAACCAAATCAGTTTGTATGGTATCAATGGCTTTGCTATCATAAACAATTTATCACTTGGGCAATTTTTACGGAAGAATTGATAGCAAATTATGAGGATACAAAAAGCAACACTTTTTTAGCCAATTGATAAGTCTCAAACAAAAGGGTTCAATAATGGAGCACATTGAGGAGTTCCAAAAATTGAACATAAGGGTAAAAGATATTCTAGAGGAGCATGGGATTGATGTGTTCATAGGGTCTTTAAAGGATAATATCCAACATGATGTTCGCCTTTGGGAACCTGATTCATTAGAGAAGGCATTCAGGTTAGCAAGAAAAATGGAAAGCAAAATTATGGAAACCAGGAAGCATACCACTCACAACTATAAAGATGGAAGTGTTGTTGCCGCTAGTCTTCCACAACCTATAAGGTTGACACCACAACAATTGGAAGAAAAAATAGCGAAAGGGCTTTGTTACATTTGTGATAGCAAATACACTAAAGGTCATAAGTGTGCTGAGAAGAAATTATTCTACATAGATTGTCAAGAGGAAGAAGAAAAGGAGCAAGAAAGGTCAAAAGAAGAGGATATGCTCCAAGAACAAAGCCTAGATAAAGAAGAAATTAATCCGACCATATCTTGTAATGCATTGGCGGGAATTACCACTCCTCAAACCATCAAGATAGAAGGACAAAACAAGAAGAAAAAGGTAATAGTGTTGATTGATTCAGGAAGTACCCACAATTTTATTCATTGTAAGGGAGCAAGAGAATTGAATTGCTTCTTATATCTAGCACCAGAGTGTCAAGTGATGGTTTCAAATGGAGGAACATTAAATTGCTCGGGAAAGTGCCATAATATCAAGCTATCCATGGGAGAATATGTATTGACTAGCCCAATGCTTTCCATTCCAATGGGAGGTGCTGATGTTGTACTAGGAGTCCAATGGCTACAATCCTTGGGTACAATATCTTTTAATTTTCAAGAACTTTTCATGAAATTTTCTGTGGAAGGAAAGGAAGTTGAAATAAGGGGTATTGTAGGGAAACCGGGAAAGATAATCAGCTCTAATGGTATGACAAAGCTTCTAAAAAAGGAACAAAGAGGTGTAATTGAACAATTATGTTCGCTAGATGTGTCCACAGTGGAATCATCTATTTCTCCAGATCTCCAAAAATTCTTGGACAATCATTCCAAGGTATTTGAGACTCCCAAAGGTCTCCCACCTATTCGTGATCATGATCATGCTATTCATCTGATTCTAGGAAGTGTTCCTCCAAACATCAGGACGTACAGATATCCCTATGCCCAAAAGAGTGAAATTGAACATATGGTTGCAGAAATGCTAGAGGCTGGTATAATTCAACCAAGTCAAATTTCATTCTCTGCTCCGGTCATATTGGTGCACAAGAAGGATGGATCATGGCGCATGTTTCCAGATTCTAGGGAGCTCAACAAGCTCACTACTAAAGATAAGTTTCCCATTCTTGTCATTGATGAATTACTAGATGAATTGCATGGATCAATTTACTTCACCAAGTTGGATCTTCATTCAGGATATCATCAAATCAGAATGAAGATTGAAGACATTCCGAAAATAGCATTTAGAACTCATGAGGGTCATTATGAATTTTTGGTCATGCCTTTTGGCCTTACCAATGCACCTTCAACATTTCAAGGATTGATGAATTCAATTTTCAAACCATTCCTTAGAAAATTTGTGTTAATATTTTTTGATGATATACTAATCTACAACAAGTCTTGGAAGGATCATGTTGAACATGTTGACGGGGTGCTACAACTATTGGAGGAGAAACAATTATATGCAAAAAGATCTAAATGTTTCTTTGGAGTACAAGAGGTGGAATATCTGGGTCATATTGTATCTCATGAAGGAGTTAAGGTAGACCCTAGAAAAATTAAAGCCATTAAGGAATGGAAAATTCCCACATCCATAAAGCATCTGTGAGGATTTCTCGAGTTGGCAGGGTATTATCACAAGTTTGTTAAGAATTATGGGAGAATAGCAACACCTCTAACAACATTATTGAAGAAAGATGCATTTTCATGGACTCCAGAAGCAACAAAGGCATTTGAACATCTTAAAGAGGCAATGTGCCAAGCACCGGTATTAGCTACACCAGACTTCACAAAAACCTTTATTGTGGAATGTGATGCTTCAAGAAATGGAATTGGTGTTTTTTTAATGCAAGATGAAAGACCCATTGCTTTTGAAATTCGTCCAATCAAGGGAAAGTTCTTACACAAAGCTATTTATGAGAAGGAAATGTTGGTAATACTACATGCACTTAAAAAATGGCGACCTTACCGAATGGGAAGACTCTTCAAGGATGAGGATGTGGAAGCATTGTTTTGTGCTATTTCTGGTATCCAACCAGATTGGATAAACGAAGCAAGGGATGAATGGAAGAAGGACGAAGAAGTATGACCACTTATTCAAAAGTTTCAAAAGATCCCAATTCAAACAATATTGCCAGAAGTTGAAGAGGAAGGAAAAATCATATTGGAACCTGGAGCAGTCACAAAAAAAAGAACCCGACAGCTATGAAATCGATCAATTTCAGAGTATCTCATCAAGTGGAAGAATTTACCCGCTGAAGATTCCACATGGGAGGAAAAGAATTTTATACAGAAGCATCAAGAACTACTCAAGCGTTGAGGACAACACTTTTTAAAGGAGAGGGGCATGTTAGGCCCCTATACTACTAATGTAACCCCTTATTGTTATTAGTACAACCCACTTATTATATTGATGTACCCATGTAGTGCCCATATTGTTAGTATTATGCCCCATAGAAGCCCACTATTGTTATTATTGTGCCCTTACATTATTATTGTTATGTCGGCTCTGATTATGTTATGACCCCCTAGACTCCTATATATAGAAAGGAGGTCTTTTCATTTGTATCATCCAAGAATTGTTCATTTATTTAATGTAAAGGAGGTTGCCCCCTCGAAGAGGCTGAATTCTAAGGCGTTGATCTAACTTTTCTATCTTTTTCTTGAGCTAGTTTCATAACAGTACGAATGCCGGTATATATATGTGTGTGTGTGTGTGTGTGTGTGTGTGTGTGTACCAGCATTCGTACTCTTCCACAGGTATCTCGACTTATTTTCAAAGATTGTGTTGACTGTAGCTTTAAAGTAGGTTATATATATATATATATATATATATATATATATATATATATATATATATATATATATATATATATATATATATATATATATATATATATATATATATATAGAGAGAGAGAGAGAGAGAGAGAGAGAGAGAATACCAAGTATATACAATGGAAAAGAAGCCGACATAAAGCATAAAGTGAAATTACTGTTGTATAAGGCATACTAGGCCTGTTTTAAGCAGTTTACTATAGTGGTTATTGAAGCCCTAGTCAAAGGATCATACTCAAAATAAGGAGTTGTCTACACTCTTTTGAAGGAGAAATGAGCCCTATTATTAAAAGACACATCTATCGTCTCGGGACCATTTTTGTTGTCAAAAGATAGCATAAGTAGATCATGATATATTGAAGAAACCCTTGCGGAAGATCTTGGAAAACCAAGGTAAGTAGTTCTTGAGGTATGTATAATTACTTTATTCATTCAAGATCTAACTTAAATTAGGTTAGGATTTTAGGATTTCTTTTAGGGTTTGTAATCTTCATATTATTGAAGGTTGTTAGCATCTAAAGATTTTGTAAACCCTTGTTATTATTTGAAAAACTAAAGAGAAACCCTAACCCTATTTTATTCCCTCATAGAAACCCTAGTTTTGGTCTCTAGGGTTTGCAGATAGTCTAGGGTGAAATGAAGGTAGAATTTGAAATTCAAACTCTAGAGTTGATATTTCAAAAGGTAACATCGTAAGACTTAAGATTTCAAATTCTCCCTCTCTATATACCCCTTATCATAATTATGTTCTTGTACTTGTGTACTTTTGTATTACTTGTCAATAAATGTTTCAGGTACATAATGAAGAAATTAAAAGTTTAGAAAGATATGTTGATCTTATGAAGAGCATGATGTATAGAAGGAATGGTAATTTGGTAATCAAGTTGGATTATTGTGCACTATAATGGATCTTAAAAATGTTGAGAGGGAGACTCTACAAAAAAATAAGTATTTTTTTATTTTTTTTTGTTGGGTGGTGTTATATTCTTTCCACGATTAGATGGGAAGACCTATGGTTTTGTGTATGGATTTCGCACATGGTTTTGGGCATGATAGTTTACTGTCCATGGTATTTTGTAGATCTAGTCAAGGGAACTGTGATTATGTTCTAATCCAAGGTTAATGGATTGGGGTTTATGGATGCTTTGCCATGTATATATATGTATTATAACATTGAAAGGAATATAATGAAAAACCAATCTAATAGTCCTGGCTTTGGGATCGAGGGGAAAATCTCTGTATATATTTGTTTTATGTTTTATGCTCTTGCCATTGTTTATTTTATGTTTTTATAATTTGTATGTTGTTAATTTATTTACGGGATTAAAACATACATTTGGTATCAGATTTGTTTTGGCTACAAGGGAACGCCTTTGCTGCTGAGGGGTTTTTTGCTCGGGCCTGTGGTAGACCCTATTCAATGGGAGATTTACAGGATCAATTCTTGTGGTGAAAGAAGATGGCGAGCAGTGGAAAGAAAGATATCGATAAATTTAATGGTTAGAGTTTTGAGTTGTGGAAACTTAAGATGGAGGATCTGCTAGTGGATAAAGATTAGTGGATCATGGTAGATTCAGGTACTAAACCAATAACAATGTCAACTGAAGACTGGGTGAAGTTGGATCGGAAGGCAAATAGCATAATATGATTGTGTATCTCAGATTCATTATTGTTGAATGTATTAGTGGATTCTTTGGTGAAGGTCTTGTTGGATAAGTTAGGGACTTCGTCCTAATCTAAGTCTCTAGTGAATAAACTGTTCCCATGGAAAAAGTTGTATAACCTGAGGATGAAAGATAGAGACTTGGTGATAGAGCATCTGAATGCATTTAATATTGTGGTAAGCCAGTTATTATCTATTGATATTAAAATTTCAAATGAAGATAAGTGCATCAATTTGTTGTGTTCTCTACCAAATTTGTGGGATAGTCTAGTTGTTACAATAGGTAGCAATGCAACATCCTTGCAGTTTGATGAAATAGTCTCATCCTTGTTGTCAGAGGAGATGAGATAGAAAAATATGGAGGGCCAGAATGGTGATGCCTTATTTGTACGACGATGGTCCTAGAACAAAAAAAAATAAGTCCTTGAGTGGGAGATATAAATCTCCAGGAAAACCTGTAAAGGTGTGATGGAAATGTGGAAAGGAAGGGCACTTCAAAAGGGACTGTAAATCTAAAGCTCTTGAGAAAGGAAAGGGATCTGATGATGCTCCTTTTGTAGAGGCAAAAACGACCTTAGATGAAGGTAGGGATGTGTAGCTAGCTTCTTATTCAAGTACATGTGTAGATCATGATGCATGGTTGATTGACTCAGGTGCATCCTTTCACTTCACTCCCCATAGAGAGTGGTTTTGCGAGTATGAGAAATATGATGGTGGTGATGTCTTCTTAGAGGGTGAAAAGAAGGCTAGAATCGTTGGTCATGGAAAAGTCAAGTTGAAGTTGCAAGGTGGAAGGATTAGAACACTTCCGGTTGTTCTGCATATTCCTGGATTGGCTAGAAATATGATTTTTGTAAGCAAGTTGGATGATGTAGGTGTAAAAACAGTGTTAGAGAAAGATACCTGCAAGATGGTTTGGAGAGCACTGGTATTGATGTAGGGAGTTTAGATTGGAACTATATATAAGCTTCAAGGTAGCATTTTTATTTATGGGTGCAATAGTTTATGGTTCCTGAAAATGGAGCAGAAAATCTAGTGGTCTCTCGAGAAAAGACCATGTTATAGCATCAAAGACTTGGACATATTGGAGAGAAGTGCTTTTGAATACGTCATCGTAATGGTATGCTAGAAGGTATGTATAATTTCTCTCTTTATTTTGGTTTATGTGAAAATTGTGTATATGGGAAGCAGAATCGAGTGAGTTTCCCCTCTGGTGCTAAGAGGGAAAAATGGATATTAGAGCTTGTGCACAGTGATGTTTTTGACCTATCTCGATTCCATCACTTGGTAATTTTGTGTACTATGTATCATTTAGAGATGACTTCTCAAGGAATACATGGATATATTTTCTCAAGAAGAAATTTGAAGTATTTGACAAGTTTAAAGAATTTAAGGCTCTAGTGGAAAACAGGACAAAGAAGAAGATAAAGGTGCTAAGGACAGATAATGGTGGAGAGTTTTGCAAGAAGGAATTTGAAGAGTTATGTAAGAAGTGTGGTATAGCACGGAATAAGACTACTCCATACACACCTGAGAAAAATACAATTGTAGAAATAATGAACAAGACATTGATGGAGAGGGAGAGAAGAATGCTCAGTGGTGCCGAGTTAGAATAGGAATTCTGGGCAGACACAGTGGAGACTGCATGTTACCTATTCAACAAATCACCTTCATCACCGTTGGAGGATAAGACTCCAAAAGAGGTATGGACTGGTAAGAAACCTTCTCTTTCACATCTGAGGGTATTTGGATGTGGTGCATATGTACATGTTCCAAAGGAGAAAAGAACAAAGTTTGATAGTAAATCTGAAAAGTGCATCTTTATTGTGTATAAGGATGGTTTAAAAGGCTATAAGCTTTGGAACCCAAAAACAAGGAAGGTTGTGTAAAGCCTAGATGTGGTGTTTAGAGAGGTGAAACATGTTATTAAACATGAAGTCCTACCAAAGGAACTTGAGAAGATAAAGTTTGAGCTAAAGGTGGAAGAATCAAACTCTACAGCATAAGAGGAATCAGAAGATGAAGAGCCACAAACTCTAGCTGTGAGAAGATCAGTTTGAGAAAGAAGGTAACCAGAAAGGTATAGTAGATATGATTTCTATTCAAATTTTTCTTTATCTATTACTCAGGATGATCCTAGAACTGTGAGGGAACTAATAGATTCAGAGGATGGTAAACTCTAGAAAGATGCCATGGATGATGAAATGGCATCTTTGCATAAAAATGAGGCTTGGTATCTGGTGGAGTTTCCAGCTAGAAAGAAACCCATCGGTAGAAAATGGTTGTTTAAGAAGAAGATGAATGCAAAGGGAAAGGTGGAGAAATACAAAGCTCGATTGGTAGCAAAAGGTTATTCCCAAGTGCCGGGAATTGATTTTGGTGATATTTTTTCTCTTGTTTCCAAGGTAACTTCTATTAGATTACTTTTATATGTTGTTGTTTCTTTTGATTTCGAGGTAGAATAGATGGATGTGAAGACAACATTTCTTCATGGGGATTTGGAAGAAGATATCTACATAAAGGAACCTGAAGGCTTTTCGGTGAGGGGAAAGAAATAACTAGTGCTCAAGTTTAAAAAGTCTTTGAATGGGTTAAAACAGTCACCAAGGATGTGGTATCAGAAATTTGATACATTTATATGGGGACTTGGCTTCACTAGAAGCAAAGAAAATCACAGTGTGTATTTTAAATTAATTGGTGACCATTTTATTTATCTGTTCTTGTATGTGGATGATATGTTGCTGGTTGGAAATGACAAAGAAATTATCCAAGATTTGAAGACCCACTTGTCCTCCAAATTCGACATGAAATATCTTGGTTCTGCAAACTATATTTCGGGCATGGAAATTAAATGAGATCGGGCAAAGAGAAAGCTCTAGTTAAACTAGATGAAGTATGTCGAGATAATACTTCATAGGTTTAATATGCAGTATAGTAAACTGGTGAAGGTTCCTATTCTTGTAGGTGTAAAGTTATCTGTTGAACAGTGTCCCAAGACACAAGAAAAGGAAGAGGACATGTCTCGTGTTCCATATGCAAGTGCAGCCAGTAGTCTGATGTATGAAATGGTTTGTACTAGACCATACATTGCACATGCAGTGGGAGTATTGAGCAGGTTTATGTCAAAACCAAGGAAGGAGCATTGGAAGACAGTGAAGCGGGTTTTCAGGTATTTGCATGGCACTAGTGATTGTGGTTTGTGCTTCCAAGGAAGCCCAAGATTGGACAGAGTTTTGGACATATGTGTCTTTGTTGATGCAGACTAGGCTGGATATTTAGATCAAAGAATATCTACAAGTGGGTATGTGTTTAACCTATTTGGAGGTGCAGTCAGTTGGATGAGTAAGAGACAATCTATATTGGCACTTTCAACTACAGAGGTAGAATACTTGGCAGCCACTCATGCAATCAAGGAAGCAGTTTGGTTGCAGAGATTGTGTTCAAGTATGGGGTTAGTACGCAAGCTATAAGGATAGACTGTGATAGCCAAAGTGCAATTTTCTTGGAAAAGAACCATGGTTATCATTCAAAGACAAAGCACATTGATGTTCAGTATCATTTTGTGAGAGATATGGTTGAGGACAAACAGTTGTTGCTAGTAAAGGTGGACACTTTGAATAATACTATAGATGCATTGAAAAAGTCTATGAACACTGAGAAGTTTTCATCATGTAGAGAAACAATGGGCATTAGAGGGGTTGGATTGATGACTAAGCTCTCCAGTGGCCCCCCATGGAAATAAAACAACAAGTGGGACAATGTTGGTTTGTGTTATATTCTTTCCATGACTACCCCACGTGAGGGGGGGGGTGTCACAAAGGGGGTGGTAGATTGTCCTGTACATTGCGTAGGGTGCTGCCAGGGGGTCATAGGGGGGTGGCTATCCCCCCTATTGGGGGGTATGCCCCCCTACACGAGGTCCAGGGAAGCACCCCAAGAAAAAAATTGTGAACCCTATATTAGGTGGGCGAACCTACCTATGGTTTTGTCCATGGATTTTGCACATGGTTTTCGGCATGATAGTTTACTGTCAATGGTATTTTGTAGATCCAGTTAAGGGAACTATGGTTATGTTCTAATATAAGTTTAATGGATTGGGGTTTATGGATGCTTCGACATGTATATATATGTATTGTAACATTAAAAGGAATATAATGAAAAATCAATCTGGTAGTCCCGATTTTGGCATCCATGGAAAAATCTATGTGTATATCTGTTTTATGTTTTACGCTCTTGCCATTGTTTATTTTCTGTTTTAGAATTCGTATGCAGGTACTTTTTGTTAAAACCTATAGTTTCTTTCATTACATTGTTAATGGTTTCCTCTATAGATCTAGCTCCATTTCTATATTTGACTCTAACCCTTTGTTTTATGCTTCCCTTGAAAAAGGAAGGTTTTTAAGAATATTATGAAAGAAAATATTGTGGCTAGATTAAGAGGTAGCCTTCAAAGGAAGCTTTGAGTCTCGAAAGAAGCATCGTTGGAGAAGGAGCCTTTCAAGGTTTGTAGAAAGAAGCAACTCAAAGTATGTTTAAGATCATAATACTTGTAAAAAGTATTCATCATAAAAGGTGCAATCATTTTGCTTATTACTAACTTTCATATCTAGGGTTGTGCTATAAATATTCTTATGTTGTTGAGGATGATTGATGTTTAAATCAAATCAATCCTTGTGTATTATCTATCCTTTTTAACTTTGGTCAGAACTTCATCTTCAAGGTTCACTATAAAACCCTAGCATACTTTGGGTTTGTTGATAGAGTCTAGAACATATAATGAAATCCTAATCCCTTGATGATATGAAACCCTACATTTTAGGGTTTGTTGTTGATGTCTAGGTGATATGATGAAACCCTAGATTTTTAGGGTTTGATAAATTATGGTTTATGAAAAACCTCTTGTAAAATTAATGAAAATATCCTAGGAATGAAGCCCTAGTTGTATGTGCTTTGTATGATTGAAACCCTAGATTGGTCAAAATTATTGAATATCTAACATTGAAGTCTTAATGTTTGTATCTAGGGTTTATGAAAAAAACCATAGTAGAGATTGATATGATATTCTAGGGCATGATAATGAAACCCTAGATATAAAATGCTTTCACTATGATTAAAGTCCTGTTAATGGTGCTGGACCCACCAACATGTCAAGGAGATCTCCCCAGTAAAAAGTCCCAATTAGACCTCAAACTATTTGGGGTAGGAATCCCAATAGTGGGTCGTAAGGTAATGCCTTGACCGCGATGTCGAATAGAGGCAAGTAAGATAACGCTGTCAGTAGCAAGGGTGTGATTAATGTAGTGAGTGAAGGAATGAGTATGAGAGGTTCCATCACTTCAAAGGGAGAGGAAGGTGAAGGTGGGTTCCAAGTTGAAAAGGATCAATCCAAACTCGGCTAGGAACACACAACACAAAGGACATGCATAGCTTCCGGCAGAGCAGTTGACATGGATGCAGTAGTTCCAACATACAAGATAAGATAACATGAACAACACTCATGGATTGATCTGAGACAAGTGTGATGGTTGATATTAAAAGGTTCAGAGAAAGGTCTATCTGGTGTCCGACAGAGAAGTCGACACAGATGGTGACAACATTAACAACATATGCAACACATTAACAAAAAGATTCATATAATTGCATGTGAATCAGTTCATACACAAGTACATAAGTTAAACAACATATATCATTAAGGCAACCAAAGCATTCCAACTATAGTAACAACATATGCATGAAATGTGTTGGCTTTTATTATATAAAGAAGTGTAAGTCACAATCATACAATACATGATGTAAACCTACTAGCCCTATCAGTAGAATGTTATAGCCACATCTGCTTGCTCCTCCAAAGAGATGTACTAGCTTCGTGCAGTGGAGAAGCCAAGGTGCATTACAATATTTTCCAAGCTTTCTTCAAGATAGTCTTCGTAGAAGCTTGGCTAACCAAAACCCCACACAATGAGTTATGAGGGACTATTTATAGCAAAGGGTGGGGTGACCCTTAACATTCCCCTTTGTGATAGTTCAACTACCCTCATGACTCTTCGCCCACTCTATGATTGTTACATCCAACTGTTGACACTTGACTTACACTTGACATGGCTCAACATTACAATGCATATGTACTCATGTCAGACATCATGGCTTGAGAAAGCCTTGGAAGACATCACTGACACTCGGTCCACTGTGGTGAGACCAACTCTTTGACATGCTTGTGATGGTGAAGCTGGTGAGTTGTTTCCAAGCTTGGTCATCCGTGATGGTGTGCATGCACCTCATGGTGACATGTTGCTAAAGCGAACTCTTGCCTTTGTTGCAACCAGTGCATTGGTTCAACCCCTTCATCCAACTTGTCTACTAACATGTGCATGGTCTTCTTGGGTACAGTTTAACTAAAAACACACAGATGCATAGTGTTCATGCTGATCTCCAAGTGTGTGTTGGTGGTCATGCGTATCAACTTGCCGAAGTGCATGTTCAGCCCCAGTTGGACTTGCTTCTTGTCTTCACCTTGGTGAGTGTGTAGAATGGTTTGGATTGCATGTGTGCACTCAACGACATGCATGCTATTGGATCCTTTGCATGCGATAAACAACACTACTCACCATGTTTTCTCTGTGTCAGTTACTGGGATGGACCCTTAACTTGTACTAGCACAATTTCATCTGTGAGTGCATGTTGCACCAACTGTTGTTCATGTTCCTACTGCAACTCTTTGGTTTGTCTATGCAGCTTCATGTTCTTCCCAAGTTGCTGCTTCGGCACATGCAACTCCTTTGTTCCATCTTCTGCCTTCTTGCGATCTTCATGTCACACTATCACTTCATAGCATCAGTCTCCAAAGTTTCTTTTATTATCAGTGGATCTGCTTGATCTTGAAACTTTGCTCCGCCTCTATGTTGTTAACAACCTTCCTCTTGCATTTGCTACGTTCACTTCATTTGTTGCATTCAGTATGTTGCCTTCAGCGCCTGTTCATGATGTTGCTTGCTATGATGTTACTGCTTGATGTCCTTGTCCATGAACAACTAGATGTCTTCGTCAGTAGGTAAGCCCATGGACACTTGATCGACTACATCCCCAAGCTTGCTTTGAATGGTGTCTTCATCTCTGCTCTCTTGGAAACCATTTTACTTGTACTACTAAGAGGCAGATGAACACCTATGATACCTGGAGACATGGCAACACTCATAGAAAGCAATCTTTTAGTCGAAAACCAAAATGAACATGAGAACTAACTTGCAACATACCTAGGTGAATGATCATGAAGGTTGCGTAATTCCGGCCGGGAGGTTGGGAGACCGACTACCAAGATAGCACAAGGCATAGTCCGGGCTACTAGGAGACTGACTTACTACTGGAACTGCAAAATGTGCAATCCAGTTGGGTAGTTTTCTGCTGGGATTGTGCAATGCAAGATTGCAATTGGGAAAGACTGCTGGCCCAAAGACAAATTTGTGCAAATTTTTGGCCAAGCAGCCACTGACCTCCAAAAATGCACAATTCAGTTTAGGAGGCTAGTGATCGGCTAGAATGCACAAATCTAGAGAGAAAGGTGAGCCTTCCTTCTCCATGTTGTGAAATGCGACCTTGGTGAAGGTAGAGACCGGGCCAAGGTTGGCCCCACTCGCTGACGGGCAGTTGAAAGCAAGTAAGTTGATGAAATGCATGGTGACACTAAGTGATAGTAGAAGTGATAATCAATGCATGAAAAACATGAATGGAGGATTGATCAAACAGATCAACATGCATGTGGTTGAGGCCATTCATTAGTTGGGAAAACGTTCGTGCAAAATAGTTTCATGCATGCGACAGTAGTGAGATAGCAACAAAAATTGAAACAGAGCTAGGAAAAGCTAGTATACATGTAAAAGATAGCAAGTGTTCAAATAAATCAAGCAAACAATGCTCGTACAAGTGAAAACCCAAAAAGCAACAAAAATGCAGCACAAGGCATGGGAAGCGAGCTAACCCAAAAAAAGTTGCATTGAATGTGCTGATTGCTCCTAGATGTTATGTGGGATGTCAAAGATACAAGGTTGATGTGAGGAATGAGCTCTCCAGTGTCTGATTGATGAGTTTTGATAACATCAAGGTTGTGATGCGCATGCCACAAATCTAGGGGAAGTGAAACTTGGAGGGAGGTTTCTGAATTACTCCTTGCATGTAACCTCCAACTGTTAAACATAGATCCATGAAACAAGGGATGTCTTTGCATGATGCCTTAGGAGAAGAAGCCTATGCATAAAAGTATGTTTTTCTTGGTCTCGAAGGGAACCAACCAACTCAGCTACACATGCAAGCGATTGCTCGATTGCTGGAGAAAAATGTGCATTTCTGACTGTAAGTTAGGGTGACTTTCTAGCGGGATTATGCAATTTCTGGGCCCAGCAGTTGACTGCTGCCTAGATTTACACAAATCCTAGGCTGAACTGCCTGTTGATGGGAAAAATTAAGAAATCCTACTGAGAGGGTTGGCTGGCAGGATTGTGCAATCCTGGAGCCCAACAGGCTGTCAGGGGGAATTGCTCAATTCCTAGAGGGAAAGGCTAGTTTCCCTCTAGTAATATGCAAATTTCACTAGGAAGTTGCTCAGCTTGCAGCTGGATCAAGTCTAGGTGAGAAACCTGTGAAGGGAAAATATCAAACTATGATCAAAACGTTGCCTTAGAGCAAGAAAGACATTGAAGCTTGAGGGCTTGACGAAGCAAGGTAAGCTGTTGTGAAGGTTGGTAGGGAGGCTCCAAAAATTGCTAAGGAAAAACTTTGGAGGGTAGTTGTAGCCACTACAACAAGTCCTAACTTGATTTATTTGTTTAATATTGACGATGGAATCTAGGGTTTGTGACAAAAACCTCGCAAACTTTGCTATAAGAAGTCTAGGTCATAAAAGTTATAACCCTTGTTGATTGTAAACCTAACTAGGTTTAGGTTTTGAATGTCTAAAGTTTGATTTCCTTTTCTAAGATACTCCCATTATGATGACATGCTAACCATGCATTTATAAAGTTAATTTCATGCTCTTGTACATACATACATACATACATACATACATACATACATACATACATATATATATATACATATATATATATATATATATATATATATATATATATATATGTGTGTGTGTGTGTGTGTGTGTGTGTGTGTGCTTGTTTGTACCTGTTGTTGAATATTTGCAGGTACATAATCTTCAAAATGTTGAAGACGATGATATTGAAGTTTACATTGATTGATAAAAGGAGTGAAGTTTTAAAAGATCAAAGTTTCTCCAATGATACGATGATATGAAGAAAAAGAGCCTACGTGGTTGTAAGAAAGAGGTTTTCATTGGATTTGTCCCCTAGTTAAGAAGAAGCTTAGATAAAAAAAATAAAAATAAAAAATATCTCCCCATTTGAGAGGGAGGGCATATTGTGACATATATAGTGAAAACCTTAAACAAAGAATGAAATCAGAGAATGGCTAAATCACTACAGATGATTATTCATGACTAATTAAGTTGTAAACAAGACTTGGATATGTTGGGAAGTGTTAATTCTGAGTTTAATGTTATTGGAGAAATTGAGGAAGGAAGCTTTTGTCGATATGTGTTGACCTAAGCAGCATCAAAATAGTTGAAAACCCAAATTGTTTCTGCTAGCATATAAGAACATATATATATATATATTTATTTTTTATCTATTGGTGTTTTGATTGTATAGGTAGTTGTTGTGAAAATATCTCCATAAGAAGTTCAAACATTTTAAAAGCATGCTCAAGTTGGTGGATATTTCTGATTTGGTTGAGAGGAGAAATGAAGTGCCATAAAACTACTTGTATGATGGTACTTGGGAGGACATCCTGGCCTGGTTAATATTGAGATTTATGTTGATTTCTAGATCCTAGAGGGAAGGTTTCATTTGGAGGTTTTATTTAGTGTTGATCCCTGGATCCCTGTGAGGGTTGGTGGTAGGTCATGGAGGCCTAGATGGTATCTATATCTTGTTGGATTGATATCATGGATGTATCATGATGGTACCTATAGTGGAAAATGCTTATATGACACCTTAGTCCTTGTTGGGAGGACACCTTGGCAATGAGGGTATCCCAAGCATTGTGTTTGTTGTTCTAGTCCTTTTGAGAACATTTCAAATTGAGGTCAACCTTGTATCAGTTGAACAACTATGAATATCTCCCTAGTTAAGAGGGCTTTTTGTGAAATGTAACTAGTATCAGTATTCATAATTGTATTTGAGTCATGATGTTAGGTATTTTTCAAATATATATATATATATATATATATATTGTAAAAGAAAATTATTTATAAGCATGGGTTTCATGCTCATTTTATTTTTGTTCTAGGTCAAGCCTCCATTGAATACCTCTAGGGTTGTGTCAAAAGTCATAGTTATAGTCAAAGACCCTTCTTGGGCTCCTTATATCAAAGAAGAAAATATGTTTTTGTAAAAATGTATAATAAGCCTCCATCCATCAAGTCAACTCCATCTTCTACTAGTCAGCCTCATTGAAGGGACTCATCCTCACACAAAAAGGCTATATATATACAAGTGCATTCAGCCTATTGGGAGGAGTATATGTGTAACATAATTGACCTACAATTCAAAGGAAAAAAGAAGAGTGAAAGGGGAATAAAAGTAGGGACATTTTATTTGTAGATGAAGGAAAGTCCAATAGAAGATGAAGGAAGACCCAAATTCCTCCTACAACAATCCACATATGTGAAGATTCCTAAAGGATGCAAATGAAGTTGTAGGGTCAAAGGTATAGACTAAAGGAAATAACTGAGACCTTTTTGAAGTATGTGATTTTGGTTGATCATGAAGAATATTGTCTAGAAAGTTGACTTGATGGATGGAGGAAGGTCTAGTGTTGGTCTATAGGTCTTGGTTGTCTCATTTGATTTGATTCTTGAAGAAAAGAAGTTTTTTTAGGTTTTCCCCTGAGAGAGGGGTTTTTCCCTGGCTATGTGCCTACATCTGGTGTCCACTGTATTTGATGATATTCAGGTTTTTATACTTGTTTGATGATAATTACATAATAAGAATAAGCAGAAGAAGAATCTAATTAAAGAAGTAAAAGAACATCACAAGCACCTATCAAGTTAAGAGAAATCATTTTAATTAATTGCAAAAGGATTTCTCAACATGTTGTCATTGTTAAATTTGATTGTGACATCTATTTCATTGTTAATGGATGATACGTTGTCATTGCTAAATTTGATAGCATTGATAGTGTTGATTCTCTCAATTGTAGTGGAAATATTGTGCATGTCTAATGGAGCTAGGGTAGCAAACAAAATAATTCATATATATAATGTAGATAATTTTCTTATCCCACTCAGCCATGTTAGCAGACGTGGATAATTCACATATCCAATGTATACATTGTAGCATCTTAACAAGCATTTATGATGGAGCCATGGCAGCATATGGGTATATAATTTGTGAGATAATTTTTACATAAAGTAGAGCCATGGTAGAATTGACAATTGAACTATCATGTGAAGCCATCATAGTAATGATAATATGCATATCGGCTTGATAATTCACATATTATAGTGAGATAATTGGCATATCATTTTAATTGTTTGCATATCGCATATCATTTTGATAATTTTTATATTGCATATTGTGTTGATAATTTTACATTCTATTAGTTTTAAGTGCAGTTTTTTGGAAATTTTTCTAGTTTATTCTTCATTCTAATTTATTTGGAATTCCCTAGGGATTCATTGAAATAGTTTGACAGGTGAACTCTTCACAATCGAAGTGACCTGGTGGTTTTTGAGGGTGTTGAATCCATAGATGTAGTAAAAAAACCAGTGTAAACAACACAAATCAAGAATTGGCCACAAATTTGCTTGTCAGATTCTAGCCAAAAATCTGCTATAAACTCCAAAAAATCCACTTAAAACTACTCCATTCACATTTCACAAAGATAATAATATGCATATCTCAAGGAGATATTAGTGGGTTGATAATTCTCATCTCTCAAGGACATATCAGTGTTGATAATTGCCATATTTCGCAGAGATAAAACACATATGAAGTATTGATAACTCACATATCATGTTGTTTACATATTTGAATGAGCTAATAATGTGATATTCCCATATCCAACCGAACCATGTAAATCATGTTAATAATTCTCATATCCATAAGAGATAACTACAAATCGAATAGAGATAATTAACATATCAGGTTGATAGCTCACAAATTTCTCTAATAATCATAACATCCTATGGATAAAACTCACATATACTACCAAAAATTATATTTTTTTCCTAAGAAAAAGACACTTCTTCTTTCTATTAAAGAAAAGATAATACATTTTTCTATATTTTTGATTCTACCTGTGAATGTTCATTCTAGTATTTCCTTCTTCTATTAGCTACCTTTTACAAAACGGTTCACTTAAAACAAAAATTAACTCTACTTATAGCTCGCTTCTTAGTTCATCATACATAAAATACCTTACCTATTACTTTTATCTACTAACTCAGAATCCTTTGTCTTTGTGCATGGATTGTCTCCTACGGATAGTTAATGCTTTTGGCATTAACCCTAACTCCCTATTCAAATGCATTGAAGACGAATTACCATATTCCTTCATCATGCCATGCTTGGATAAAAGATCAATCGTCCAATTTTGTTCCCTATAGATATGTTGAAAATGAATGTCCTGAAAGTTGCTTACCAAAGTTCTGATTCTCTTCATCCAATTCGTCAATATAGGAGGAGAGAAGTTTGTATAATATTTTACCCAGTCAATAATGCCTTTCACATCCCCGAAGACCTTCATCCTCTCTAGTCTTAGCCACTTTTCCGCTATTAGGACTCCCCACAATTCTATTATCTTTGCCTTGTTGTTATACCCTTGACCACCTAATTCCCACCAAAAATGGTACTATATTCCTAGTTCTATGACAATTATTGCCCCATATCCACATTATCTCCTGCTACTTGCTCCATCGAAGAATCCCACTAGGAATTCTAGCCATGGGTCTATATACTAGCAAGTCCTCTGACTAAATTTCTTTGTTGACAGTCTCGTTTCATTGTAGAATGCAACTTCCTTAATCATATCTTCCCAAACCTTCATTGTTTTCAATTCAAAAATAAGGCCATTTCTACTTCTCCATATAGTCCACATGATATAATATGGGAGACATATGAATCTTTTATGTATTATGTTCCATGCCAGAAGACAAGAGATTAGTGACTGATAATCATCCAGAAGTTTTATTTTCATAAGACCCATGATGCATTTTGTAACAATTCTGGTGAAAATTCCATGTAATAAAAGTTTATAAAGGAAAAAACAATAACCACAATTGATGGGACACTTATTCCAAGTTTAATGTTTGGAAAGACATCCTAGGGGGTGTTAATTTGGTTGTTTGTGGCTAAGGAAATTGGCAAAGGCAATGACTAAGGCTTTGGAAAGGAAAAATGGAATTTTAGGCACATTTATTTATGAAAATAATGGAAATTAGGAGAAAAAGGAGGTGAAAGGTCATAGGTTGCATGTGACGAGGAAATTGAATGAAAATAATGGAAAATGAAGAAATTAGAGGCCTCGTTCATAAAAAGGCTTATGAGGATTAGTTGGTAACCTTTTGTCAGTTCATTTTTGGAATTATATCATTATTCTTTCTCTCTCTCCCACTCTTGGACACTTAGAGTTTTCTTGGAGCATTTTGGCATTTGAGCAAGAAAGGAAAAGAAGGCAAGAGGAAGCAAAGATCAAGCAGGAAAAGACGGGATCAAGCAGTGACAACAGGATTCTTTGCAGGTATCGATTTGCATGTGTATTTTCCTTGCTAGATTTGGCATGCATGGTATTTCATGTGGTTCTTTTTCTGTTGTGGCATCGGGTTTTTCCATGTGTAACAATGTTTTCAGCCTATCCTTACCATTTCCAGATAGTCATGGCGTGACAGGGTTCTCATGTTTTTGTTGATATGGATTTCCAGATGGATTTGAAGCTAAGTGGGGTAGATTTCCAAATGATAGAGAACATGTCCTAGTGGTTCCTAAACCTGACTATGGATCACGGCAAAGCCACTCGCATAGTGACCCATAATCTAGATTGTGGGTTGTGGTAAATCTAGGATTGTGTTGCCTCGGTGGGCCTAGGAATCCTTGCCAATGATTGGCAGGATATATGGTAAAGCCAAGAAGTGGTTTTATCTCCGTTGGGCCTAGTAATCCCAAGTTTTGGATATGCGGTAAAGCCTGGAGAGTGGGTCTTGATATAGCCTAGTCATCTGGGTTTGGATTGCAGTAAAGCCTAAGAGACTATGAGGCAGGAAAATTCCTCACGGTGTAGGTGGAGACATCGAGTATAATCCATGCTTGTTTGGATTAGTGATTAGGTGGAGATCATGGTAAATCCTATTATGATGTGTTTATTTTGTTGGCGTAGTGGTTCGGGATGGATTACGGTAAAGCCTAGTTTCTATCGATGAGGGTGAGTTGGTTTAGCCTTGGTATGCCCTGGTTGGTTCTTTTGGTTTGAGTCCCACATTCATGTTTGGAATATAGCACGGGGGTGAATGGATGAAGAGAGATTTGGCTTAGCCATTCTATGGTCGGGTGGAATGTGGAAGTCCCATCTCAGATTTGGTTTTTGCATCATTAATGAAAGGTTATTTCTCTTTGTATTTCTATGAGTATTTTGATGGATTATATGTGGTCTATATGGTTGTACTTTCATGCGTATTTTTGTAGTTATTATGATGGTTATATGTGTGTTTCATGACAGTAGCTATGTATGGCTTTCAGCGTGTTTTTACTTTTAAATGAATGGATTATGTATCTATGGCCTAATAGATGGTAATGCCACAAATAACTTGAGGAAACAATGGTTCTTAGTGATTCTCAGATAAGTACAAGATCCCTATGTTTAATTCTATTGGTTACACCTAGAGATTACATGCTTGCGGCATGTTTGAGGAAATGCTTTTCATATCTAGTAGGGGTCTGATTAAGTTCTTGTTTAACTTATTGCTCATGCATCATTGTTTCCATGTTACTTTATTGCTCCTAATTTATCATTCCATTCTGGGTAGTGACCTGGGCTTTGGGCCTTAAAAAGTGTCTCAAATCCTAGGGATGTTGGCATAGTACTGGTAAATTGGGTCTTTGGACGCTACGAGGCAAGCCTATGAGAGCAACTTCGGGTTTTTGGACGTTGTCATGCCTATAGTATGAGAGTGACTAAGACTTACTATGTCCAGAACATCAGTCGGACCCAAGGACACGATTTCTGAGTGGTTGCCATGTCTCCTAAGGATAGTTTGGTTGATGTGTTCTATCGATTCCACTTACTTAAGGTCACATAGGAGGTAAAATTCAATCATAGTAGCCTCTCGTTGCATTTTTACCCCAATTGGCTGGTTACCTGGGCAGATGTGTGAGGAGGGTGTTACAGAGTGGTATTAGAGCATGGTTCACCCCTTGGATTGGATGGGAAATGTGTGTTGGTCATGCATGTATGTCAGTTGCATGTGTGTCTCTTACCCTTGCATTCCATGTGCTTGTTTCATTTTCATGATGTTGATCATGATGGTAGTAAGCTTGTCATGAGGAAATTGATGATTGATTTTGTGGAATGTATCGTCATGAGTATATGATTGGTTTCATATGGTTATATGTCTCTTACACACTGATTATATGTCCCTTGACTACATCCTTGTATGTCAGGTGCATTCTTGAATGTTTTTATTACATGTATCGGTCTTGTAGGTTGATTACAAGAATTGATCGCTTATGCTCGACTACAAGAATTTATGTGTATGTGTAGTTGATTAGGCATTCATTATGCATGTTGATAGTTGCATGTGGCAATATGTACAATGGAATGTATCACACTTATTGTTAATATTGTATACAAGGTATCCTCCCCAAATTATACTAAGGTAGATTGATTTATTGTGATTTGGTTTATCTGGCATATTATGCATTGCATGAAAGAGACCAAATGGCTAGAAAGATGGTAGACTACATAGAATCTCCCTATGAATAAGATGGGCAGCATGGTGTGGAGCAGTCTTCATATTTGGCAGACACCTTGAGAGGCTTGAAGGAAGAAATAAGGAGTTGTAAGGAAGATAATGACCAAATCATATAGGAACAAGAGAAGAAAGAAGAGGTTAATGCTAAACTTCTTCAGAGTTTTTCAGACTTGCAATGATAAGGGTCGCTTCAGATCAACCATGGACATGAGGATAGAACTAATGGGGCATATGGAAATAGGTCTCCTCATAGAAAAAGTTCTGATAGATATGATATAGTGATAGATGGCAGGTTGTTGGACACTCTGTATAAGAGAGGCGATGAGTACAGGTACTATTCTAGTTTTGGTTCTGATAGACATCATGATCATCATAGATATCATCCACATAGGAGGGATGAGAGTCGATACTTTCCACATGAGTTTAAGAAAGAGAAACCACCTACTTTTGATGGAGATGTGAAGAAGCCGGAAGATGCAGAGGCTTGGATACTTGGGATGAACAAATTCTTTGAGTTGCATGATTACATAGATAACATGAAGGCCAGAGTAGCGATCTTCAACATGAAAGGTAAAGAGGACATTTGGTTGGAAGATGTTAAGCGGGTTAGAGACATTATGACCGATGATTTGAGTTGGCAATAGTTTAAGAGGCTTTTATAGAAGTACTTGTCAGAAAGGTACTACGACTGTATGGCCAAAGAGTTCTATGAGCTAAAGATGGGATCAATGACAGATGAACAGTACATGACCAATTTTCTGGAGCTATTGAGGTATGTAAGTTGGGCACATCCCAAATTGGTCCATTTTTGGTAAAATACTCTATATTTTGAGGAGAGGATTGCACGGAGTCTGCAAAGTTCTATTTAGCATGCATGTCTAGGGGCTTCGCGGTGAGTTGAAGCCCCTCATTTTGTAACAAGTATCGGGGTTTTAGTTCATTGCCTTATTGAATCCATGGTATGTGGACAATGGTTTTTGTAGCAATGAAATGTATTTAAGGACATGTAATTCTTTGTCGAAAATCATCCTTAGATAATTAGAACAGATCATAGAGAGAGCAAGTGATCGAGTCTTTTGTTCTATGTTTTGGGTCTCAAGGAAAGGCTTCATAGTTGAGTGTGTCGAGGCCTTGAAAGAGTCTGCAGATGAGTGTGCAAACCACCTGTAGCTAGGTGCATAGGTCAAGAGGTTATATGTACGAAAAAGATCTATTTTAGTAAAAAGAAGAAGTTTCAGCAAAGTCTTTTGTATTTGTATCTGTTATGTTTTCTCTGTCATTTTATGTGGAGTAATTACAAGTAATTGGTATGTTAGCACAAGTTTTATTGTTCTATAATGTGTTTATATTAAATGAATGTGACAAAGTCTGTAGTTAGAATACAATGCATAGTAATGCTATGAATGCTAAGAGGATAATTAAAGTATAGAAAGATGAAGTTAAAATCCACTCTACGCAGTCCCTCAAGGTTTCAGAAATTTGGTTCTGCAATCACCCATATCCACCTTGAGTGAGACTTCGACATGATTGCAGGTCATTGCTAAAATGGATGGTGTCTGTTTCCTCGGTTGGGTCCCCAAGAAGAAAAATTGTCGATGACATTAAGTTACCTATATTTAGAGGACTTGGATCAAAGGATCCTGAGCAGTTATGGTTTGTAGATGATGCAGTATGGAAAGCAAGACAAATTACTGACAAAGATGTAAAGAAGGTGCGGCTCATCATGACACTGTGAGAAAGAGCATTGACATGGTAAATGAAGTATTTTGTGACTAATCGAGTTGCTTTGTTGGATGATATTAATAAAGCATTGGTATCAGAATTCAAGAAGCTGAAATTAGAATCACAGTGAATTACGGAGTTGAAGGAAATCAAATAGATGGCTACTGAGTTTTTATGGGAGTTGGATCAATGACTCAAGTTATTAATGGGACAAGTAAGCTTTAACATACCCCTAGAACAGAATAAACAATGGTTTATAGTTGCTACTGCCACATATCAGGTAACCCTTGACACAACAGAAGATAGTGACTCAAGCCAAAATATTGGAGATTGCAGTGATGTTGGAAGCCTCGTCAATTGGAGATACTCATGCAGGAGTACAAAAAATTCAGAGTCAGTGAGCAAATTTAACATACCAATTGCAAGATCCCAAGAAAATTAAAGAAACCAGATCATAAGTGTGGTGTATGGTGAGCACCAGTATTGCAGCAATAATGTTGCAACTCCTGGGGCTCCCTACTTTACTTTTATCAACCCGGTAGTTCGTAACAAACTTGGAAGCGATGGTGGTTTATGCACAAGTACTAGCTCTTACTGTAGGCTGTCACTTGATCAACTGGCGCAATTTCACTAGGAGCTTAAGACAACTTCTATGAATTCTCAGAAGAAGCTTTTAACTGTGATGAAAGAAAGCTAACTCGAAAGAGGCTATTCTACTTGCAGAAAGAGAAGGAACACTGAAATGTGACGCAAACCCTAGCAAACCCTAACAAATCCTAATCTACCCATTAACCCTACTGTTGCAGAAAAGAGATCAAAAATGATGAAATGAGTGCCATTGACTACTGAAAAGGTAAATTGCATTTATTCAAGCTACTTCTGAAGAGAAATGAGAAGAAATCATTTTTTTGTACTTTTGAGTATTTTTATGTGGAATTATTATGCTTGTGATTTGACTAGTTGTGACTATGCAGAGGGTTGGTGGCAAAGGAAGATGGAGTTTAGATTTTATAGAAGGCGAGGAAGGTGTGGAGAGGTCTTAAGAAGCCGCTAGTACCCTTCTAAAGACTTCCATTGTGATCAGACTTCGAAAAATCACTCACATGGAATTCTATAGGAGGCTGTAGGGGATCTACATGGGGTTCTACAGGAGGAGGCCGAAAGTGGTTTTTGGAGGTTTGCATGTGGAAAATTGATGGAAAAAGGGAGATGAAGGCTAGATGAAGGTGTCAAGGGGTCTAGAACTTGTCAAGGAAGATCAAGGATGAAGGAGATAGTTGTGGTTGGATTTGTTCAAGGGGCAAGAAAGCAACTTTGTGAAAAAGATGCAGAAATTAGGGTAGATTGGCGAGATGTGGCGAAGGAGTGGGGAAATCTAGGAGAAGTGAGTTGGTGCTAGCTGTTTGATGGAGGGATGGTGAGCTGGAATTTTCTACAAGAGAGCTACACACTTACTTCTCAAAACTGACCAAAGCAAGAACCGAAAAACAGAGTTTTGTCTATTTTACCCTAAATTCTGACCTAAACCAGAAAAATGTTGAACAGTACTTTATGAATAGAAAATAATGCAAGAGAACTATGCTAAAAGGACATGAAATGATCCAAGCAAGTGAATCTGAACAAATATCAACTCTTCCAAATCAAAGTATCACACTCACAATTGCATGAAAGAGCAAAGACTGTGTTTTTGGTGGCGGCAGTAGTGCCTTGACCTCAGATCATGGTCCCAAGGAGGGAGAAAGGAGATCAAGACCTGCTGGTAGCATTTTTGGTCATTTTCTGTCACTACAACAAATTACTTAAGCAACTTGAAACAAAACCAACTATTCTAACCATCAAAAACAACCTAATCTAATGAAGCAAAATGAGTATATGCAGCAGAAATTAACTCGTGAATGGAAACAAAACATATAAATACACAAAGGAGGTGTTGGGAAACTTGGGTTGGGCCCTAATCCAAGAGCTTCAACACTCTGGAGAAGATTAGTGCTGGTTCAAAACTTGGTTCATCTTCATTTATAAAAAAATAGCAGTTACATCACATAAAAACTGTCTCAAAAAGAGCTCAAAAATGAGCTAAGTACAATGCTGCACAAAAGTGTGAAAATAGACTAATAAATGGCTGACATCCAACTAAAAAAAATGAGGCCCTAAGCCCCCCTATTTATACAAATGGAGTCCCCCAACATCCCTCCTAAAATCAAGGAGCTCGGCTTCCCAGAACTGGAGATAAACAATAGTCCTTCTTTACTTGCTCGGCTGCCCCTTGGAAAGTGGACCTTTGTGCTCCGAGTTTCTGATGGAGAATTTGAGGTAAGGGTTCATAAATGAAGGGGACACCCTCCTACAAATCTTGTCCCTTGTTCTTCCTCGAATTTGGCTGCCAAATGCTCATTAAACCTTTGATTTTGTCTCAAAATTGACCAAAAATCTGCATAAAGCACACATTAGACTTTTTGGCATAATGACTAACCCAATTCACTCTATTAGCATAAATATAATAAAAAACATGCAATAAACTAATGATAATGGTGGATTAATTTGAATTAAGAGGTAAAATTAGCCCATATAATTACCCATTTCTGGGGCTCATCATGACCCCACTACTGAAGGTTTTGCTCATCCTCTAAGCAACTAATCTATCTCTTCATTCTTGATGGCTTTGATGGATTCCCTGACATCCCATGCTTATGATGTGATATCATCCTCCTTATCATGGAATCCTGCCTTTCTATCCACCTCCTCCCACTGTTGTCTTTCTTCTTCCTCTTTTTCCTCTTCTTTTGTCTTCTCTGCCTCTGTTAGCTTTGCTTCCTCAAGCTCTATTTTGGTTTTCTTCTCATCTTGTTTACTTTTTGCCTTCTCTTCTTTAGTCCTTTTCTTCTCTGGTTTAGTCTTTTTTCTTTTCTGTTCTGTGTTTCCTCCTTTCTGCTCTGGTCTTTTTCTTCTTTGTTTCAGGTTCTTCCTTCTCATCTTCTGTTTTGATTTCCTCCTCTGTTTCAAGTTCTTCTTTCTCTATTTTGGTCTTTTCTTCTTTTTCTATTTCCTCCTCATCTTCCCCTACTATATTTCTAAAAGTATCCCAGGCTATGAAGGTGTTCTTGGCAAGTTGACCCAATGGTTTTTCTTTTTTCCTCCAGCGGAGTCCAAGTGGGAGGCTTGTAATCCTGCTGATAAACTCCGGTGTAAGTTCTATAGTTAGACCCCTGAAACTAACTGTGTCATGTGTTTTTGAATGAGGTTTTAAAGACAATAAAAATTCCTCTGTGACTTCATCATCATACCCATGAAATTTTTCAAAGAAAGGTATCCAATTTTCCCTGGTAAAGAGGGCTACCACTTCTGGGTGTTCATGCAGTTTAGTTGAATTCAGAGGCTCCTTCCTCATAAAACCCCCTGTCACGATGTTCAGTGACTGCTGGAAATTCTCAAGTGAGCAGTAAATTTTCAAACCCAAAAATAGAGGAACAACTGAGGTTTTTTTTTGGAACCGGAGAGAGCTTTTTGTGTTTCTTCTTTTTAACAAAAACAAATTGTAATTTTCTTTCCCTTCAAACCCTATTCTCAACCTTAATTTATTTCTCAGGCTTTTTGGAGGGGACAATATCTTGACAAAACAGAGAGTATATAAAATAGTGTTTCTTTTTCTCACAAAATAAACAGACTTCCCAAATGCAAATTCACTTCTTTTTTACAGGCTTGATTTTCTATGGTTGTATCCCTTCTTTACAGGAGAATACGGGAAGGAAAAAGATAGACTTTTAGTGCAGAGAGTAAAATGGAGAGACTATATGTATTTTAGAAAAACACCGGCAGAATTTTGTTTTCACTTTCCCTTCCTTTTTCAACCTAGTACTTTGCTTCAAATCCCACCACCCTTTGTAGATAATTAACATGTAGCGTGGGTTTTTTGAGCCTACCTTTTTCGAGCTAGATTCTAGCAAAATTTTGAATTTTCCCTCTGCAGAGCTGCTCTCTGGCCTTCCTGTAGAAAAGCTCTTGTAGACTGTGTTTCCGCTCTTATAGAATGTGATAATGCTCCTGTATAGCTCGATAAGTGGGAGGGTTTTGAAAATTAGCAGAGAGCGATTGTTTCAATGTTCTGAAGGTGGTAGGTGAGTTGTTGCAGCTAAGAACTCATCGATGCCAATGAAAACAAAAGGTGGTGGAGGCTTCTACTACACACACACTTAAGCTTACGGGTGTGTTCTGCGGTGACAAGGTGAGGTGGCAGAAATGTGTGTGGGCATTATTTGGACTGTTGGTCCCTACTGTAGTGTCATCATGAAACTTCATGTATTTTTCCTGTAATCACTTCCATCATTTGTGTTGGATGCCGCCACCACTACCTACTCTGAGATTTCTACGAATTGACTGAACACACATGCCGAGTGCACCCACTGAGCACTGTTTGAACTGGCCGAAGGTGGCGAGTTAGCTGGCCGCCAATTTTTCTTAATTGTAACCATCTCATTTGTCCATGAAATTTTCAAATCATATGATGCAATAGAGGAATGGGTTTAGACACTTACCTGGAAGTCGAATGCATTTGTTGTGAGGTGTTGTGGTCTTCCCTTCTACTACATTCCTTTGTTTCTGTGGATGCATGCTTGTGTGGTTGCTGATATGTGGTTGTGCTTTGTGCATGTTCCTTTCTCGCTGGATTAGATCTTCAAGAGTCTACTTCAACCTTCAGATTTTCACCCTCATGCTATTGATGCTAGACTTTTGCAAGACAGTGACTTGTTTTGTCCATAGCTCCCAAACGGTAGACTAGATGGACCTGAATTTTTTTGAACCTGTTTCCATCATCATTATGCACCTCCCATAGAAAAATTGTGGTCAATGGATGAATGGATTTCAAGAAAAATTGAAAATGGCTGAAGGTGATGGCAGTCGATTTCATGGAAACCGTGCACTGGAATTGGTTGAAATTGCTTGGGCATGTTACTATCACCCATATGCATCTCCCCATGAAACAAGTTTTTAAATGGATGCACGAATATGGAGAAAATACAAAAATAGCTGAAGGTGATGGAGGCTGATTTCTTAGAAATCGTGCACTAGAATTGGCTGAAATTGCTTGGGAATGTTTCCATCATCCTTATACAAATCCCCATGAAACACTTTTTTAAATGGATGCATGGTTTTCAGGTTGGGGAAAAAAAAAAATTCTGCTCTTTGTATTTTTGTATCAGAGCATTCTGCAGTTTTTTGGACAGTAAGAAAAAAATGAGCTGGGGTTGTAATGCAAACTTGGAAATGATGGACGAGAGTTTTTAAGGTTGCAGGGGGATTTATAAACCCTTTATGAAGCTTCCCTGTTCCTCAAAATACTTTTAAAATCCATTTTTGACTCTCTGTAATTTCTACAGGAGCCTCCTGTAGAAAACAAAGTTTTCAAAAAAGAAGCACAGTGAGGTGGAAAGAATGTCAAGAATGACGAAGAAAGGTGAGGGGAGGTAGGAAAGGTGTTGTTATTGGTTTCAGAGCTTTCTTGCCACCTGCTACTGCTTCCTGAAGTTCTCCTGCAAACCTGCAATACAACTGGAAATTCATTTTTTTCTTTTTCTTTTTCTCTTTTTTTTGAAAACAACTAGGGCGCCTCAAGGAGGTTTTCACCCTAATTGCCTGCCCTGGGTGCCTCCAAGGGAGGTTTTCACCCAAGGATCTTATTCCCTTTTTCTTTTCTCTTCTTTCCAACCCATTGACCGCCTCATGGAGGTTTTCAATCAATGAGCCAATCTAAGGCACCTTCAAGGAGGTTTTCACCTTAGATTTTTATTTTTTTCTCTTATTTTTCATTTTTTCTTTTTTCTTTTTCTTTCTACCCTACCCTACCTGAAAAACAAAATCATTTTCAAGTATAAGAATACTTCCAATGGAGCCATGTTCACATTAAGATGATAGGCAAAATGATGTGGAGACTTGAAATGCATGCTTTGACAGGCATCCGGATTTCAGAGACCAAATGATTTGAATTTGAAGGGATCAAGCATAGTTGAGGAAGAGAGTACTGCTGCAACTTAGTGACCATCTGGAACCATATCTCAATATAGCTATGATGTCCTTGGCCTTTCTGTTGATCTGGATCATTCTTCATGTCTTCTTCTACCATGACCTTCATATCTTCCTCTTTTTGCTAATTTTTCTCTTGAATACATGGAGGATTTGATGGTAATCATGAGGGAGCTCTCTCGATCTCTGATTTTGATGTCCTCTCTTCATTAAGTGCAGCCAATGGTTCTTTGATCTTCTATTTTGCATCTTCTTCTGATGGATGTGTTCCTTCAATGATATCAATAT
This sequence comes from Pinus tabuliformis, assembly GCA_031772625.1. Lineage (NCBI taxonomy): Eukaryota > Viridiplantae > Streptophyta > Pinopsida > Pinales > Pinaceae > Pinus > Pinus tabuliformis. Next base: position 442,685,276 of record CM062813.1, on the reverse strand, counting down.
AATCTCTTTCTTGCGATACTCTTCCTGAGCAATGGTGAATATCATTGAGCTCAAGAGGAGTTGTTTGGAAGTGTTGTACCTCAACATTGTAATTGGATTGAGCTACTCGAATGTGCAGGTTTCGAAATGGTAGTTTCCCACTATATCCTTGTTGAGCCTATCTATTATTTGGGTTCGGGTTCAATTGAGCAGGCACTTGGCACTACCTTGGTGGAGCAGGAGGTGATGGTTGCGGTTGAGCAGGTGGTGGAGGCAAAAGAGCGGGAGGATTGTTGTATTGGGACCTCCACCCCTGATGAGTTGTATTCCACTGAAGCTGTGGTTGAGCATAGGAGTGAAATGAATGAGTTAGCTAGTTGAGCATGATAGTGAGGAGGATATGACTAAGGAGGGGGTGTGGACTAGGAAGGATGAGCAAGGGGGCCCCAAGAAGGTATGAATGTAACTTGGTTGGGATTTTAGCATGCCTGAGATGTCTCTTGCATCCCCTGCTGGTATGGTCTGGGTCCATGTGGCCTCCTTTGGTTCATGAAATAGAGTGGTTTAGTGGCGCCTTCAGCCCCCTGATATGCAGCTTTAATTCCAAGCAAGGAAGGGCACTAATTCTTAAGATGGTCTTCTTCAAAGACTAAACACACTTCTATAGAGTACAATGGACATTCGTTCCTAGGATGCTTTCTAGTGCACCTGGGACAAAAGATGGCCAAAGACCTCTCTGCTTCCTCTTGTTTTCTTTTGATATGCATGGCAAGCATCTGCCTCATCTCCCTCTTGAAATCTTCCAGCAGACTTTCAAATTCACCTGTAAGGGATGAGTTGGAAGAAAAGGTATTGCTCCCAATATTGCTGTTTTCAACCATGGGTTCTAGAGGAATGTTTTCTTCTTCTTCTCCCCTATAGGTTCTTCAAATATGTCTTGTTGTCCACCTAAGGGTTCTTCTTGATCATAGCCATCGAAGAAGAGAGAAGGTTGGTTGTGTGAAGCAGTGGGGGTGTTGGTAAAATTTTTTCCTGAATTATCTCTATTCCTACGAGGCATGAAAGAAAATATTTTTGGTTGATTTTTGTTTTTTTTCTGCTTGTACCTGCAAAACTGAAATTGATTGAACAACAAATTGCAACTAGTTGAAATGAAATTATAGAATTGAAATGAAAGCAAGGAAATGACTAATATACTTTTGCTGAAATGGAAATTGCAGATTTGAAATGAAAGCAGGAAATGTCTAATCTACGCTTGCAGAAATGAAAATTGCAGAATTTGAAATGAAATAAACTACTTAGCAAAATGTTGCAATAAAAAATAGAAGAAAGCAGTAATCACAAAGTACTCTAACACTTCCACGGCAACGGTGCCAAAAAGATAGTGAGCACTAGTATTGCAGCAATAATGCTGCAACTCCTGGGGCTCCCTACTTTACTTTTATCAACCTGGTAGTTCATACAAACTTGGAAGTGACGGTGCTATATGCACAAGTACTAGCTCTTACTATAGGCTGTCACTTGATCAGCTGGCACAAGTTTGCTAGGAGCTTAAGCCAACTTCAATGAATTCTCAGAAGAAGCTTTTAACTGTGATGAAAGAAAGTTAATTCGAAAGAGGCTATTCTACTTGCAGAAAGAGAAGGAAAATTGAAATGTAACGCAAACCCTAGAAAATCCTAATCTACCCATTAACCCTATTGTTGCAGGAAAAGAGATCAAAACTAATGAAATGAGTGCCATTGACTACTGAAAAGGTAAATTGCATTTTTTCATGCTACTTCTAAAGAGAAATGAGAAGAAATCATCTTTTTGTACTTTTGAGTATTTTTATGTGGAACTATTATGCTTGTCATTTGATTGGTTGTGATTGTGCAGAGGTTTGGTGGCAAAGGAAGATGGAGTTTTACTTTTGCAGAAGGTGAGTAAGGTGTGGAGATGTCTTAAGAATCCCCTAGTACCCTTCTGAAGACTTCCATTGTGATCAAACTTCAAAAAATCACACACAGGGAATTCTACAGGGGGCTACAGGGAATCTACAGGAGGTTCTACAGGAGGATTTATAGGAGGAGGCCGAAAGTGGTTTTTGGAGGTTTGCACATCGAAAATTAATGGAAAAAGGGAGATGAAGGCTGGATGAAGGTGTCGAGGGGTCTAGAACTTGTCAAGGAAGATCAGGGACGAAGGAGATGGATGGATTTGTTCAAGGGACAAGAAAGCAACTTTGTGAAAAAACATAGAAATTAGGGCAGATTGGCGAGATGTGGCGAAGGAGTGGGGAAATCTAGGAGAAGTGAGTTGGTTCTGTCTTTTTGATGGAGGGATGGTGAGTTGGAATGTTCTACAAGAGAGCTACACACTTAATTCTCAAAACTGACCAAAGCAAGAACTGAAAAACAGAGTTTTGTCTATTTTACCCTAAATTCTGACCTAAACTAGAAAAATGTTGAACAGTACTTTATGAACAAAAAAGCATGCGAGAGAACTATGATAAAAGGACATGAAATGATCCAAGCAAGTGAATCTGAACAAATATCAACGCTTCAAAATCAAAGTATCACACTAGCAGTTGCATGAAAGAGAAAAGACAGTGTTTTTGGTGGCAGCAGTAGTGCCTTGACCTCAGATCATGGTCCTAAGGAGGGAGAAAGGAGAACAAGACCTAATGGTAGCCTTTTTGGATCTTTTTCTATCACTGCAGCAACTTAATTAAGCAAATTGAAGCAAAACCAACTATTCTAACCATCAAAAGAAACCTAATCTAATGAAGCAAAATGAGTATATGCAGCAAAAATTAACTCGTGAATGGAAACAAAACATATAAATACACAAAGGAGGTGTTGGGAAACTTGGGTTGGGCCCTAACCCAAGATCTTCATCCCTCTAGAGAAGATCAGTGCTGGTTCAAAAGTTGGTTCATCTTCATTTATAAAAAAATAGCAGTTACATCACATAAAAACTATCTCAAAAAGAGCTCAAAAATGAGCTGAGTACAATGTTGCACAAAAGTGCGAAAATAGACTAAGAAATGGCTCACATCCAACTAAAAAATCTGAGGCCCTAAGCCCCCCTATTTATACAAATGGAGTCCCCCAACATCCCTACTAAAATCAAGGAGCTCGACTTCCCAGATCTAGAGATAAACAACAATCCTTCTTTACTTGTTCGGATGCCCCTTGGAAAGTGGACCTTTGTGCTCCGAGTTTCTCATGGAAAATTCAAGGTAAGGGTTCATAAATGAAGGGGACACCCTCCTACAAATCCTCTCCTTTGTTCTTCCTCGAATTTGGCTACCAAATGCTCATTAAACCTTTGATTTTGTCTCAAAATTGACCAAAAATCTGCATAAAGCACACATTAGACTTTTTGGCATAATGACTAACCCAATTCACTCTATTAGCATAAATATAATAAAAACACGCAATAAACTAATGAGAATGGTGGATTAAGTTGAATTAAGATGAAAAATGAACCCATATAATTACCCATTTTTGGGGCTCATCAGTGTACAAAATGCAAAATAGAGGACCATTATAAGGATCAATGCCCTGTGTTCAGAGATTACTTGGCAAGTGGATCACCTAATCCAACAAACCTAGGATCAATTTTGTGGTGTGATAATTGTAGAATGAGAGGCCAACATCGCTTTGAATATTTCTATTTATTACAGAAATACGTGCAAACCCCAAAGAAGTTGTTTTGCAACTTCTGTAAATCAGTAAGCCATGATGAGAGAAATTGTCAAAGTTATGACTTAATGTTGGAGCACACTCCTGATGCTTATAGACGGAAAGTTGAAGGACATACATGTGAGGATCCATGCTAGCATGTTGGTTGAGGAGGATTCTAAGGATGAGGATGAGGAGCTATTTGGGGACAGCTAGATTATATATTATAACTGTGGACAGGCAGGACACTTTGCAAGAGAATGTCAGAATCGGACTACAACTTGCAGAAACTGCAAATATTTTGATCACGTCATAGAACAATGTCCCATACTTATCACGAAGATGTAGGAGAAAAGGAACCAACAACCTGGAGAAAATATTCAAATGATGACTATTGAGTCAATGGAGGATGAACCACGCATAAACATCGTAACATGGAGTGGAGTTGCAACGAGAGATGATAAAGGTAAGAAGAAAATAGAAGAGACATGGGTGAGAAAAACTATAGAAAAGGCCCCTGGGCTTAGTAACCAAAATGAAAAATAAACATTCATGGGATCGAAGTGAAGCTTCATGGATATTGGGGCTTCAACATCTAGTGCGAAACCGAAGTTAATTCCAAAGAAGGACTTTGACAAAGTGTATACTACTACGCAAGAATTAGATCCAGGTATTTTGAAGTCATTTTTACAAGCTTGCATGAAGTTTTTGAGGAATCAGAGGGATGTCAAAGGACTCCAGGAGTTGATAGACTCTTGTGCTGATAAATAGCTACCACGAAGTGATCTGCACATAGTGAACAATCTACATCGACACAAGAAGAGAATGGGGAAGGAAATGAGATTAATTTCAAAAATCATGGAATATGATATGGATCAAGTAATCTTGGATTTAGGATTTGATTTCAACGTGTTACCTAAGAAAACTTCAGAGTTCATGGGAAGACCGAATTTGCAATGGTCATCGATGGATGGACAACCAATAGAATATCATCCCTATGGGAAGGTTACCTGATGTCATAGTAGACACCGAAGGAGTCTGAATTGTTGCAGACTTCGAAGTGATTGAAATTGTAGATGATAGAAACCCCTATCCAGAATTCCTTAGATTGGATTGGGCTTTTGATATTTTGGTGATAATCAATTTGAAGAAGATACAAATGGTGTTCGAAAAATTCGATATGAGATTAATTGTCCCTCTAGACCCCTCATAACGAGTGCACTATACCAAGCCTGTCCAAGATGAGTACTGCAACGCAGAGGTCGACAACATTTATTAGATAACAACTAAGGAGGAAGATTGGATTAATCCCACTACAGATGACAAATTGGGTTGGGAATAGGAGAGTTCTTGTACTTCAGATTCCGAGGAAGAATTGTAAAATTGGCAGAATAGGTTATATAAACTCTTTACCACAAAATCACTTCGCTGCGTAACTTTCGAGGTATGTGATCTGCCTTATTATTATGGGATCAGATATGTAACCCAATTTCTTGATGAATATGATAAATAAATACCAAAAGAACAGAGGTTGAAAGGATGTAACTCTAAAGGCTACACCTTTTAGATGGTGGGGTACTCATAAAAGAAATATAGTAGATTGGCAGCAGTGTCAAAGATTAATGTGGATTAGGTTTGGCTCAATCGACATAGAAATAGATGTAAACTAAGATTGTAAAGTTGATCCCTGGGAGAATATTCATTGTTGCACTTCAGTTTGGAAATAAATTCTAGAACAAGAGTAGGTACATTGGTTTATCCACACACTACAAGCGATTCCTATGAATTGGTTTCTTCAAACAGAACTGTGACATGGAACTGTGAATAGGACAGATTTGGTTGAAGGGTTCATACTAACATTCAGTTTTGACAATGATTTCCCATGTATAGACTTAGGTCTTCAGGTAATCAGAACAAAGGTTTTTTAGAATGAATCTCCATTAACTTGGCTGCATGATTGGGCTGCGTAGTTAAAAATGCATTGGAATGTTATAATATCATTGTCGAAGAAGATGAAGATTCACACAATATTCATATACTAGAATCAAAAGGACATCTCAAAGTTGTTGGACCAGAACCAGAAATACCAGATGTAATGCAACCAATTAAAACACAGAAAGTGAATATTTGGAAAAAGGAAGTTTTGAAGTTTATGATGATTGGAGACTATTGGGATGGAGATACAATTATTAAAATCATAGAGCTGCTACATGAATAGTAGAAGCTATTCCCTACGAAGTTTTCAGAAATGAAGGGCATATTAGGGGACCTAAGAGTTATGAGGATCCCTCTAAAACCTGATGCGAAGTGTATGAAGAAAAGACCCTATAGGTTGAATCCAAAATACAAGGAAAAGGTGAAGGAATAATTAGACAAAATGCTAGTAGTAGGGATCATCGAGCCTGTCAAAGAGTCTGAATGGGTATGTCCCATGATAGTTTAGTGAAAGAAGACTAAGGGAGAGATCAGAATTTTTGTTTACTTGAGGAAACTAAATGATGCATGTGTGTACAACCCCTTCCTTACACCATTTACACACGAAGTATTGGACAATGTAGGCTGTCACAAGGCCTATTATTTTACAGATGGATTTTCAGGTTACCATCAGATCAGAATTGCACCATAAGATAGACATAAGACAACTTTTGCAACATGGTGGGGCTCATTTCAGTACATAGTGACACCTTTTGGCTTGAAGAATGCACCTGCCATATTTTCTAGAGTCGTAGTCACAACATTTAAGGAGTACATACACAAATTTGTGGAAGTTTACTTTGATTATTGGATAGTGTTTGGGCTATTAAAGAAGCATATTGTGAGCTTAAGGCTTAAGCTAGATACATGTAGGTAGCATCAGATTTCACTATACTTGAAGAAGTGTATATTTTTTGTGCCTTTTAGCATACTATCAGGGCATATTGTGTGCAAACAAGGTTTGCTAGTGGATCCCACGAAGATAGTAGTCATTGTGAACTTGCAAGCACCGAAAATAGTGAGACAAATGTGCACGACACTTGGACACATTGGCTATTATAGGAAGTTTACAAAGGGGTATGCACCGATGAATGTGCCAATAGAGAATTTATTGAAGAAAGATGTCACTTTTAAATGGGACGAAGAATGTCAGAAGAGTCTGGATATATTAAAGGAGAAGATGGTAACTGCACCGATCTTAGTTTTTCCAGATTGGAATAAGGAATTTCATGTACATGTCGATGCATCTTGCATAACATTGGGTATAGTGTTGGCACAACCAGGAGCAAGCGAAAATTATCACCTCATAGCTTTTGCAAGCAGAAAATTGTCCAAGCCTAGGAAAGAACTATACTAAAATAGAAAGAGAATGGTTAGTTATGGTTTATGCATTACAGAAGTCCAAGCACTACTTGTTGGGAGCACATTTCAAGATGTTCACTGATCACTTTGCGCTGAAGTATTTGGTGAAGAAGCCTGTCTTAGGAGGAAAAATCAGTCGATGGTTGTTGTTATTCCAAGAGTATGATTTTAAGGTTGTAGTCAAACTAGGAATATTGAATGCCAAGCCTGATCATTTGTTGAGATTGGAAACATGAGAAGAACCCACCAATATCGAAGATAATCTGCCCGACATGCAATTATTCGCAATCAAGGTCGCAGATGATCACTTCATGGCTATTATTCAATTTATGGACATAGGAATGGCGCCCGTGGAATACATTACACAACAGAAGAAGGAGTTGGTGGTAAAAGAAGCTAATTTCACGTTGATTGCAGGGCACTTGTACAAAATGGGACTGGATGGACTACTGTGAAGATACGTCCCAAAACATGAAAGGAAGAGTATTGTAGCAGAAGCTCATGGAGGATTCATAGGTGGACATTATGCAGGACAAGTGAATGATAGTAGATTGAAAGTATACAGGGATGAATATGTCCCTAGAGCTTTGCACTAAAAGATGAATGGAGAAGAGTCTTAGTGCCATCCACAGTTGAAAGTGGGCACTGGACTATAAACTACTCTGCAGAAGGGGACTTCATTGCAGAAGGCTACTACATGATATTCAGGGGTATGGTGAAGTCTGAAATAACCACACAAAAGTAGTATTACTACGATATATTCAGCAGTATGTCAAATTCTGAAAGAACCACGATAGAGGGCAGATTACTACATGATCGTCGAAGATAACTGGAAAAATATGGCTGTCGGAAGGAAAAAGTTGTCATTAAATGGAAGTTTTCATTAAAATGCATGGGAAAAACACATTTATGAATCACATCTAGTCATATATAGTGCCATACCTGCATTAAATGAATAATATCTAAGCTAATCATGAGGTTCAAAATTCAAATTTGCTATAAAAGCTATGTCCCGCTCTAAATTTTACACTTTTCTATCTGAAGAATTTAGTTGAGAATTTGTAATCAAGAGTGAGTCAAGGTGTATGCCTGAGAGATGATTTGAAGAATTTTCTCAAGCATTTGTAGAGAAAGGGCTAGCAGGAGTCATGGAAGCCCAAGCTAGAGCACTGAATTTAGCCCTGTCCCCAAGGCATGAGGTTGTCACGAAAACAAGTACTTACAAAATAAAATCTCAAGAAAAGACTCGAAAAGTCTAGGTCAGTTGAAGCGTTTGGAGTAGTGCTAAGAACATCCCCAAGGATGAAGACAAAAAAAGAGTAGTGGACGAAGACCAATCAAGATAAGAAACCTAAGGAGAACACGAAGAAGCAGTACAATAGGAAGAACTAGAGGAAATCCATGACAATAAGGAGGAAGCCAAGATGCCCCAGATGGAGATAGAGGGCACATAAATTCCCTCTATGATGTAACCATATTTTCCACCAAGGAAACTGGGTGCCAAGTTAGTTAAGGACCCAAAAGACACAAAGTTTTGCACTTTCACACCACTGCTACCAGAAAAAGTGTCATTTGAAGGCAAAGTGTTGGGGAAAATCCTGCAATTAAAAATGGAGGATTGGGACTTTAGTGACATAAGTAAATATATATTAATTTTAAGTCGAGAAAGTACCTACACCAGGCCTATTATCTAGAGAGTGGAGTTACGAGGTTGGAGACACACCAGTGGGCTGCAATATTACATAGATCAGGCTTGCTAAACATGCTATACGTGTCACACTTTGGTCAAAGTACAACCAAGACAAAGTGTGTTTGACAATTACTAGTATTGGTGCATTACTGATGCCTTTGGTTAGGTAAGAGGATCCTGATTGACGAGATGTTGATAAGAAGAATTACTAGACTTCCCTACCAAGGGAAGGACCCCACTGAAGATTTTGTTGGCAAAAACCAAGACAAGGCAATGGCACAAACCATGAAGGATAAGTTTGAGATTATCAGGAAGTCGCGTGGTTACTATATCAACCCTGTCAGCGACTAAGGGGTGTGATTCACCGCACACATTTTAGCAAGAAAATAATGAAGAAATGCAGAGCAAACAAATTCCTTGCAGTCGTTGTTTCTTTGGCTGTGCAGTGTAGCACAAGGGCTCAGTTCAACTAGGTGAGGTATTTATGCAAGGAATTTTTGAAGGATTTCTCCGAGGCATGGGAGGAAGGAAAAAAATTTCATTATGAGTGGTTGATTTTGATCATCTTGTTGTTAGCATGGAAGGACCCAAAGGACTCACAATTTCTATCAGTCGAAACAAATGTATGTGAAGCCGTGTAGTACGCCTCACTGTGGCATACCAAGGAGTCGTTGCGCATGAAGGAGAACAAAAATTTCTTTGTGTTATTGGACATGGATTTTCACATGGTGGTGAATGAGTATCCCATGTTATCACCTAGCTTGTATGAGCAGTATCTCAACATCGTAGCATTCAAGGTAGATTTACACAAAGTATACATCAAGGCTCGGAAGGATCCAATGGAGACATGGCACCCTCTGCCATATTTGGTCACTAAAGATGAATTACTCACAATAATACAGAAATGGTCAGCCAAATGGATGACCCCAACCATAGATGACACTAAAGCAACAGGGGGCACGCACAGCATGTGGGTCCAAGTGGGACAGACAAAGGAAAATAAGAAGAGGGAATAGATCCTGGTGTGAAGACCCTACCAGTCTCACAGAGGCTCGCGAGCATCACTAAAAGGAAGAATCTCTAGAAATAGATTAAAATTCTTCGGAGGAAAGAGCATATTTTGACAGAGAGGACTTAGCCATGGTAAGATGAGGCCCTCTAGATTTCGCAAGCAGTAGATGAAAGGCTCAGGGATCTATGCCGAAGGGATAAAGAAGCATTGCAGAATATTATCAGACCAACCACAGAGGCATTGCTAGAAGAAGTGCACTGAGAGGAAAAGCAGGTAGCAAAGATAGTCCAGTAGTACAATGCCTCCTACAATAGAATTGCAGCAAAGATCAAGGTCACCGCAGCTGAGTGACTCTGAAAAAGTCATATGTGAGTGTTGGGGGCATGTTGGGCGCGACCCAAATTGGTCCAGTTTTGGTCAAAGTCTCCCACTTGTTGTTTTCTTTCCACAGGGAGCCACAAGAGAGCTTAGTCATTTTTCCAACCCTGAAATGCCCATTTTTTCTCTACACCAAGAGAACTTCTCAAAACTCACAGATTTTGTCAATGAATCTGCAGTATTTTTCAAAGTGTCCACCTTTACCAGCAACACCTTTTTTTCTTCTATCATATCCCTCACAAAGTGATACTGAACATCAATGTGCTTTGTCTTTGAATAATATGCAAGGTTATTTGCCAAGAAAATTACACTTTGGCTGTCACAGTCTATCCTTATAGCTTCCTGTACTAACCCCATACTTGAACACAATATCTGCAACCAAACTGCTTCCTTGCTTGCATGAGTGGCTGCCATGTATTCTACCTCTGTAGTTGATAGTGCCACTACAGATTGTTTCTTACTCGTCCAACTAACTGCACCTCCAAATAGGTTAAACACATACCCACTTGTAGATCTTCTCTGATCCAGATATCCATCCCAGTCTGCATCAACAAATCCATGAATATCCAACACTCTATCCAATCCTAGTCTTCCTTGGTAGCACAAACCATAATCACTAGTGCCACGCAAATACCTGAAAACCTTCTTCACTACTGTCCAGTGCTCCTTCCCTGGTTTTGGCATAAACCTGCTCAATACTCCCACTGCATGTGCAATGTCTGGTCTAGTACGGACCATTACATATATTAGGCTACTGATTGCACTTGCATATGGAACACGGGACATGTCCTCTTCCTCTTCTTGTGTCTTGGGACACTATTCAGTAGATAACCTCACACCTACAGGAATAGGAACCTTCACTGGTTTACTATCCTGCATATTAAACCTCTACAATATTGTCTCGACATACTTCCTCTGGTTTAACCAGAGCTTCCTCTTTGTATGGTCTCTTTTAATTTCCATGCCCAAAATATAGTTTTCAGCACCAAGATTTTTCATGTCGAATTTGGAGAACAATTGGGTCTTCAAATCCTAGATAATTTCTTTGTCATTTCCAACCAGCAACATATCATCCACATACAAGACTAGATAAATAACACAGTCACCAATTAGTTTAAAATACACACAGTGATCTGCTTTGCTACCGGTGAAGCCAAGTCCCCATATAAATGTATCAAATTTCTGATGCCACATCCTTGGTGACTATTTTAACCCATACAGAGACTTCTTTAACTTGCATACCAGTTCTTTCTTACCCTTCACTGCAAAGCCTTCAGGATGCTTCATGTAGATCTCCTCTTCCAGATCCTCGTGAAGAAATGATGTCTTCACATCCATCTGTTCTACCTCAAAATCAAAAGTAGCAGCAACAGATAAAAGTAATCTAATAGAAGTTACCTTGGAAACAGGAGAAAAAATATCACCAAAATCAATTCCCGGCACCTGGGAATAACCTTTTGCTACCAACCGAGATTTGTATTTCTCCAATTTTCCTTTTGCATTTGTCTTCTTTTTGAACACCCATTTGTTGCCAATGGGTTTCCTTCCAACCAAAAACTCCACTAGATCCCAAGCCTCATTTTTGTGCAAAGATGCCATTTCATCAACCATGGCCTCTTTCCAGAGTTTTCCATTCTCTGAATCTACTGCTTCCTTCATAGTTCTGGGATCATTGTCAGTAATACATAAAGCAAAGTTTGAACAGAAAGTAGATGGACTATACCTTTCAGGCTGCCTTCTTTTTCGAACTGATCTTCTCACAGCCAGAGTTTGTGGCTATTCATCTTCTGGTTCCTCCTCTGCTGTAGAGTCTGATTCTTCCTCCTTTAGCTCAAACTCTATCTTCTCAGGTTCCTTTTGTTGGACTTCATGTTTAATAACATCTTTCACCTCTCTGAACACCACATGTTATGCTCATAACCTGCAAAAAGATACCCAAATACAAAATATGCGAAGAAAGATACCCAGAACATAGAATAGTGAGAGACAACAACAAATATTTTATTATTCAGAAAGCAATGTTCACTGGCCTCTTCGGGGGGCAACCTCCAATAGAGCAGATCTCGATTCAAAAATAAGACCTATGCTCTTCACAGGGAGTCTCCATCCTTTATATATGACTCATACATGCAATACAATGGATCAATACAATGGGTTTTATTAATACCATCTATCTAATACCATGGCCCATTTGCAACTAACTGTGGTCCCGTCATTAATTGCAGGTTAACCACTTACAATTATTAATATGGGCTTTATTGAATCTTTACTATGACTCGATCCCACTACATAAATAAGGGGGTTAGGGTGGGACCCTAACATGCCCTCCCCCTTAAGAATAGCCTTGTCCTCAAGGCTGAAGCTGCGGAAACTGCTGAAGAATAGTGGATGGTTCCCAAGTTGCATCTTCCGGAGAGGTGTATTTCCACTTGACGAGAACTTCCCTAATCATGCGGCCATGCAGATGCCTTTCTCGTGTGTCTAGGACCTGTTCAGGTTGGAGCCAGATTGACCCTTCCTTGTCCAATTCAGGTAGACTGGATTGAATTCTGAAATTGTTCCCAATCACTTTCTTGAGGCATGAGACATGGAAAACTAGATGGATTTTTGCAGTAGGCGGCAAAGCCAGCTTGTAGGCTACTTCTCCAATGTGCTAAAGTACTTGATATGGTCCGTAGAATTTTGGAGATAGTTTCTGACAACCCTTGTCTTTGAGTGATGTTTGCTTATATGGTTGTAGCCTCAAAAAGACCTGAGCCCCTTCTTGAAATTGGCGCTCTTAGTGATGCTGGTCTACCTATTGCTTCATACGGTTTTGAGCTTGATGAAGATTCTCTCTAAGATGGGCGAGCATGGTTGCGCGGTTTTGTAGGAGTTGATCCACTGCTTGTACCTTTGAGCCCCCCTTGATATAAGAGGTAGGGGAAGGAGGGAGTTGACCATATACTGCTTCATAGGGATTCATTTTGGTGGTGGCATGATAGTTGGTGTTATACCACCATTCAACCAGAGGTAACTACTGTACCCAAAGATGTTGCTTTTCTGAAGTGAAACACCTAAGGTAGGTTTCCATACATTTGTTGACGGCTTCCGTTTGACCATCCGTTTGTGGATGATAAGAAGTACTGAGTTTTAGTTGGGTGCCTTGTAGCCTGAAGAGTTCCTGCCAAAAATTATTGGTGAAGATTGGGTCGCAATCGGACACAATACAAGTGGGCATGCCATGCAATTTGAAGATCTGATCCATGAAATATTGAGCGACCAAAGTCGGTGTAAACGAGTGGGGTAGGGCACAGAAATGAGCATACTTCAAAAGTCGGTCCATAACCACCATGATGACTAACTTGTTTCCTGACTTTGGAAGACCTGTAATGAAATCTATAGAAACCTCCGTCCATATTGCTGCCGGGATGGGCAATGGTTGTAATGTTCCTGGTGCTTTGACGGTCTCCCCTTTGTGGCGTTGACAGACATCACATTCTGCTACAAAAGTGAGTATGTACTTTTCATGCTTGTCCAAAAAAATGATCTTCTAGTGTGAGCATACATCTTCTGAAAGCCTAAATGTCCTGCAATGGGGGATGAGTGCAATTCTGCCAAAATGCGACTTTTGAGGGTGGATGTTGGTGATATTACGACTCTGTCCCTGTAGCGAAGAATCTCATCCTGCCATGAGTAGCCCTTGGTGTAATTTGGATCCGCCTGCAATTGAGAAATGAGTTGGGAGAGCCCGGGATGTGAAAACCATTCCCTGCGAGCCTCTTCAATCCATTATGGAATGGGAAGGGAAATTGCTAGCAAGGTACTTCCCTCCTCAAATTGGCGAGATAATGCATCTGCTACACTATTTTCTTGCCCTTTCTCGTAAATGATCTCATAATCATATCCCAGCATTTTGGTGAGCCATTTATTTTGTTGTGGGGAGGATAGGCGTTGCTCCAAAAAATATTTAAGATTGTGATGGTCTGTGTGGATTTGGAAACGTCGCCCCAATAAGTAAGGTCGCCAGGTCTCTACTGCATCTAAAATGGCCATCATTTCCTTCTCATAGGTAGATTGGCCTAGATTCTTCCCACTTAGTTGTTGGCTTGTGAAGGCCAAAGGTCGCCCTTCCTGCATTAAGACCGCCCCAATACCCGTACCCGAAGCATCACATTCAATGACAAAAGATTTGGTGAAGTCAGGTAGTGCTAAGACGAGAGTGGAACACATGGCATTTTTTAGAGCTATAAATGCCTGTTGTGTGTCCTCATTCCAGAAGAATGAATTTTTCTTCAGGAGTTGAGTGAGGGGATTTTCTATGTGACCATAATTGCAGACAAATTTGCGATAATAGCCTGGGAGACCCAAAAATCCTCTCAGGCTCTTCAAGGTCTTAGGTTGAGGCCGATCTTGCATTGTCTAGATCTTTTTGGGGTCCACCTTGACACCTTCACGCCCCACAATGTGGCCCAAATACTCAACTTCTTCCATGCCAAATGAACACTTTGACATCTTGACAAATAATTTATGCTTGCGGAGCAGTTGCAAGAGTAGATCTACATGCTGAAGATGTGGGGCCCAAGTGCAACTATAGATGAGGATTTCATCGAAGAAGACAAGGACAAATTTCCTGAGATATGGTTTGAGAAGGTGGTTCATAAGGCTCTGAAAAGTAGATGGGGCATTACAAAGACCGAATGGCATGACCAGGAACTCATAATGGCCTTCATGAGTTCGGAAAGCAGTCTTTGGAATGTCGACTTCCTTCATGCGAATTTGGTGGTAGCCTGAGCGAAAATCCAACTTAGTGAAGAATTGAGCCCCATTGAGTTCATCCAACAAATCATCAACCACTAGGATGGGAAATTTATCTTTGACTGTCAACTTATTGAGGGCCCTGAAGTCTGGACACATCCGCCACTCCCCATCTTTCTTGAGCACCATGACAACCGGTGATGAATAAGGACTAATGCTGGGATGAATGAAACCTGCCTCCAAAAGTTCCTTGATTATTTTTTCTATTTCATTCTTTTGGGTGAATGGATATCTGTATGGGCGCACATTTGGGGGTTCGGCCCCTGGAACCAAGGTGATGTTATTATCATGTTTCCCTCTCGAGGGTGGAAGCTCACGAGGCTTGTCAAAGACCGACAGATGGTTATTTAAAATCTGTTGCATCTCAGGATGAATCGGCAGAGACTTGGTTTCGATGGCCTAGATGGCATTAAATTGAGCTATAACTCCATGATGGCCCTTTTTTAGCAATTTTTCCATCCTATGCGAGCTAATGATAGAGGGAGCTCCTGCCTGGAGTCCATGGAGGGTATGTGTGGAGTTGTTCTGCTTAAAACTCATATATAACTCCTGGAAATCCATTGTGATTGGCCCAAGAGTATGAAGCCATTCAGCACCGAGGACAATGTCGCACCCTCCCATGTGTATGGCAAACATGTGGGTCTTCAACTGAAAATCCCCCATTTGAAGTTTGACATTTTCATAGTGGCCTTCACATTTCATTGTGCCCCCATCCGCAATTTGGACTTGGAAGTTAGAAACTGCTCGTACAAAACATTGCACTGCTTCCGCGACTTTTTGATGGATGAAATTATGTGTACTTCCACTATCAATCAAGACTACTACTGGGCGATGTTTAATAAAACCTCTGATTTTGAGAGTTTGAGGTGAAGAAATCCTTGCCAAAGCATGCAGCGAAATAACTGGTTCGTCAGGGACATTGTCCTTTTGGTTGTCCTCTTATAACGCCTCATGTGCCTCTAGTGGTGGATCTTCCTCCGATGAGCTGTAATCAGTGGCATCAATTTGAAAAAATTTGGGCTCCTTGCATTTATGACCTGGGGAGTATTTTTCATCACAGTAGTAACATAATCCTTGCTTTCTTCTTTCGGCCATTTCTGCAAGTGACACCTTTTGAACCTTAAGTGTTTGAGTCGTGCTGTGAGCCTGTGGGGGGCGACCCTTAGCGGTGAAATTTGGGCGACTATACTGGGCTGCTAATTCACATTCCATGTTACAAGCTACCTTGCAAGCCTCCATCCATGTGGGAGGGTGGTGCAGTAGGACATGGGCTTTTATGTCTTCTTTAAGACCGCTGATAAAACATTCCATGTAGAACACATCTAAGAGACCCCTAGTGCGAAAGGCTAAGGCTTCAAAGGCTGTAATATATTCATCCACTATAGCTTAGTAAGACGACCTAAAAAAGAAGATTCCTGGTCAAAGCGTTCTGTAAGAGCTTTTTTAAAGGTGGTCCAAGTCACAAAAGTTCCATTGCAACGTTGATTCCATTCCCACCATTGCCACCTTTCATTGTCCAAGTACATGCTCCCCGCCATAAGCTGAGTCTCATTATCTAAGATGTTATTCAGATTGAAATATTGCTCCATTTGTGCTATCCATGCTGCTAGGTGAGAACCATCAAATTTATGCATATCCAACTTGGGAGGTTGTAGATGGGATTGTTGGTGGGGGCCCCAGAGGTGAAGAGAGTGGCTAGACTCACCCTCACTGTGTCCATTGCCAATATACGCCTCCTCATGGGCTTCCTCCTTTCCCTTCGGGATTATGCTCGGGATTATACTAGTTAGTCTGTCAAACTGAATTTGGAGGGATTGCAAGGATTGTTCAAGTTTGTCCATCCTCTCATTGGCCATAGCTTGAGCTCTAGTTTCTACCATGAACCGACCTGATGTTCTTGAAATTTGGGACCGCCCAAAAAAAAAATTCACTAAGAATTGAATGCTACCATTGTGCTTAGCTCGTCGTCCTGATTCTGATGGGCTAGATCACCAATAAGCGCCCCGGGAGATCTCAGACTTTTTTTTTTATGGAGTTTTACTCCTTCCTTAGGAATATTGCAGTCACCAAATCCTCAAAATGTCAATGCTGCCAAAAGTCCTGTGAAAATCATGCCCTGGTATAAGAAACCCACACAACTACTCAGATCAGGTGGATCTGAGAGATCTAAATGGTGGATCAGATAGCTCTGAGCGGCAGAACAGATTGCTGCTATAGATCTGATGGATCTAATAGATCGGAATGGTTGGTCTGCTAACTCGGAACTGTGGGACTGATGTCTGCTGCTGCTGCACCCCTTTGCGTGAGTGGATCTGGCAGAGATGATGCGTGATCCCAAGATAGAAAAGGGAACTATGGTCTTGAGGAGTGTCAGGTGCTACAGACCGCAATATACATAAGGGGTCTGACAGTAGTACTCGGCCCAATGTTTCAGGGCTCTAACTAAGGAGGATCAACTGTACCCTTAGCCGTACAACCCGACGACCCTATCGTACGGGCAAGTAATCTCTTCGAGTGTTGTTCTCGGTGTACTGTAGCAGCAAGACGGCTGACGGTTTATCTATGGCTAGGTTGCAGAGGAGATAAGGGGCTTCCGATATACCCAGAAGGTACTTGGAAGATAGTCCGTACACGGTTCTGTCTAATGCGCTACTACTCAAAGGGGTACCCATAGGGGTTACAAGGGAGTCCAACAAGCGTGACCACCTTTTTTATTTTCTGCATGCATGCCTCCCAAATCCGCAGTTTTATGCGCTCAATGACAGATCCCATGGTTTGAAGACGCCGGAACACGTCTCTAGCCAAAAAAAAATTTTGCTAAGAAATGGAGATCCCACTAGCCCTGGAAAGTGCTCTAATACCACTTGTTATGCTCATAACCTGCAAAAAGATACCCAAATACAGAATATGCAAAGAAAGATACCCAGAACATAGAATAGTGAGAGAAAACAACAAATATTTTATTATTCAGAAAGCAATGTTCACTGGCCTCTTCGAGGGGGCAACCTCCAATAGAGCAGATCTCGATTCAAAAATAAGACCAATGCTCCTCACAGGGAGTCTCTATCCTTTATATATGACTCATACATGCAATACCATGGATCAATACCATGGGTTTTATTAATACCATCTATATAATACAATGGCCCATTTGCAACTAACTGTGGTCCTGTCATTAATTGCGGGTTAACCACTTACAATTATTAATATGGGCTTTATTGACTCTTTACTATGACTCGATCCCACTACATAAATAAGGGGGTTAGGGTGGGACCCTAACACCACATCTTTTCTATACACAACCTTCCGTGTGACTGGGTTCCAAAGCTTATAACCCTTTAAACCATCCTTATACCCAATGAAGATGCACTTTTCAGATTTACTATCCAACTTGGTTTGTTTCTCCTTTGGAACATGTACATATGCATCACATCCAAATACCCTCAGATGTGAAAGAGAGGGTTTCTTACCAGTCCATACCTCTTGTGGAGTCTTATCCTCCAACGCTGATGAAGGTGACCTATTGACCAGGTAACATGCAGTATCCACTGCCTCTACCCAGAATTCCTGTCCTAACCCGGCACCACTGAGCATGCTTCTTGCTCATTCCATCAACGTCTTATTCATTCTTTCTGCAACTCCATTTTGCTGAGGTGTATATGGAGTAGTCTTCTGTCGTGCTTTACCACACTTCTTACAAAATTCTTCAAATTCCTTACTGCAAAACTCTCCACCGTTATCTGTCCTCAGCACCTTTATCTTCTTCTTTGTCTGGTTTTCCACCAGAGCCTTAAATTATTTAAACTTGTCAAAGACTTCATATTTCTTCTTAAGGAAATATATCCATGTATTCCTTGATAAGTCATCTATAAATGATACATAGTACACAGACTTACCCAGTGATGGAATGTTCACAGGTCCAAACACATCATTGTGCACAAGCTCTAATATCTGTTTCATTCTCTTACCACCAGAGGGGAAACTCGCCTGATTTTGCTTCCCATATACACAACTTTCACAGAAATCAAAATCCAGAGAGCCATTACTCATACCTTCTACCATATCTTTACCATGAAGTATTCGAAGGCCCTTTTCTCCAATATGTCCAAGCCTTTGATGCCACAACATGGTCTTCTCTCCAGAGACCACTAGATTTTCTGCTCCACTTTCAGGAACCATAGAACTATTGTGCCCATCAATAATAGTGCTACCTTGCAGCTTGTACAGAGTTCCAATTCGAACTCCCCGCATCAATTGTAGGAATATACAGGGTAAGTTCCTCAGAAATAACACCAAAAGGACACCGCTCACAACCAGATCACAGATCAATACACCAGTATTTTTTACGTGGTTAAAACCCTCAAAGAGGGAAATAGTCCACAGCCTGTGCCAACGTGGCTACTACAGGCAATTTATTAATCAAAGAATGAAAATTTACATAAGCTTCTCTCATGCACGGATTACCCGAACAATGACCCTCCATGCGCTTTAAATAGAACTCATGGACCAATCGGGTGTCAAGCCACGGATCAAGTGTCGGTAATACCGAGGAGAGAGTGAACCGTCGGATTGTAAGTTACAAAATGTACAACGGTAAATAAACACACTTTACCTAACTCTATACCTAACTCTATACTAGACCAAGTTGAACTTAACTATTTCCTATGTGTCGGAATATCCTAACATCCCCCCTTAAGAACAACTTGGGATAGGATTGAAGGATTTACAAATATGACACAATAGGAGAAGGAAGGAGGCACTAGAGCCTATCCCCCCTTAGTGACAACTTCCTGAACTCCAAGCATATATCGAAGTTTAGTGAACTTCGCCTCTGTGAGAGCCTTTGTGAAGATGTCTGCAACCTGATCATCTGTTGAACAATATTTCACTTCAAGAACATGGTCATGAATGAGCTTTCTGATGAAGTGCATGTGTAGTTCAATGTGTTTGCTACGCTGATGCTGGACTGGATCTTTGCATAGCTGAATGGCACTTTGATTATCACACCAAAGTGTGGTTGGATGCTGCTGCTCAAAGCCAAACTCTGATAGGATCTGACGAAGCCACAAGGCTTCCTTACTAGCTTCCACGGCACCACGATACTCTGCTTCTGCTGACGAAAGAGAAATGGCAGCCTGTTTCTTACAAGCCCATGTAATAGGTCCTGAACCAAGAGTGAAGACATAACCGGCAGTAGACTTCCGATCATCAGGGTCACCAGCCCAATCAGAATCAGTGAAACCAACTAATAGAGGAGTTGCTTTGGCACTGTAATGAATCCCAAACTGTACTGTACCTCGAACATAATGAAGTATTCTTTTAGCTGCTTTCCAATGACTTTCACGGGGGGTTTTGCATAAAATGAGCAACAAGGCCAACAACAAAGGAAAGGTCAGGACGAGTATGGGTTAAATACAAGAGTTTTCCTACAAGTTGACGGTATAAGGTAGCATCAACTTCAGGAGAAGTACAAGAGACTGAAAGTTTTACTCCAGACTGAAAGGGAGAAGGGGTTGGCTTACAGTCTTCCATGTGAAAATGACGAAGAATATCACAAGCATACTTGGACTGGGAAAGGGAAATACCCTCCTTGGATTGCAAGACTTGAAGACCGAGAAAATAGTGTAAGTGTCCTAAGTCTGTCATCTCAAATTTATTTTTAAGGCTGGACTTCACATGGTTTATAAGGTTGGGATCACTACCAGTAAGAATAAGATCATCAACATAAAGAAAAAGGATGATAAGAGAGTTGCCCACTTTCTTGGTGTAGACAGTATTGTCAGAATAACACCTAGAAAAGCCAGATTCTAAAAGAAAGCTATCCATTTTGGCATACCAAGCCCGAGGAGCTTGCTTGAGACCATACAGAGATTTCTTAAGTCGACATACAAGGCTGGAGTCTGTTTGGATGAAGCCAATGGGTTGTTCCATATAGATTTCTTCATGCAAGTCCCCATGCAAGAAGGCAGATTTAACATCCATCTGATGGACTTCCCATTTTAAAGAGGCAGCAAGGGAAAGAACAAGGCAGATAGAGTTCATTTTGGCAACAGGGGAGAAGGTTTCAGTGTAGTCAATGCCTTCAACCTGTGAAAAGCCCTTAGCAACAAGACGAGCTTTATGTTTATCAACTTTCCCATCTGGTCCATACTTGGTTCTGTAAACCCATTTACATCTAACAAGTTTGCGTCCCTTTGGTAGAGGAACAAGATCCCATGTATCATTTGCCAATAATGAATGATATTCTTCATTCATAGCTACTTCCCAATGTGGATGGCCTGAAGCTTCTGCAAAAGTGTCAGGATCATGATTTACTGGAGCTTGAGCCAGTAAAGAAGAGGCTCTTTCAAACTGAGAATGTGTACGTCGCTGATCTGTAGGATCACCGGCAAGATCACCTACTGCATCCCGAGTAGCACAGACCCATCTTGGAAGTTGAGGATCCTGAGAAGGTGGGGGAGGATTATCATCCTCACTTTCATCATCTGAAGAAGAAATGTTTTCAAAAGTAGAAGAGATAGGAAGAGGTGGCACATCCGCCGGACTAGGCTCGCAGGCCGATTTATTTTCATCAAATTTTACATCTCTTCTAATGATAACATTTTTGGATTTAAATGGAATAAGTCTATAACCTTTTACATCTTCAGAATATCCAACAAAAGTACATTTCTCACTCTTAGGTTCTAAAGCTTTATGCTTTTCATCTGGAATATGGGCCCATGCTTCACTTCCAAAAACACGAAAGTGACTTACATCTGGTTTAATGGAACTCCAAGCTTCTTCTGGAGTGATATTCTTTAGAACCTTAGTAGGAGTGCGATTGATTATATAATTTGCACAATTAATTGCTTCGGCCCAAAAACTAAGACTGAGTCCTTTAGATTGCAGCATACAATTAGCCATTTCCTTAAGGTGCGATTTTTCCTTTCAGCTACACCATTTTGTTGTGGAGTGTATGGAACAGTATGTTGCATTTGAATTCCATTTTCGGTGCAAAAGTTGATAAATGTGTTTTTAACATATTCTCCACCATTATCAGTTCTTAGCTTAAGAATTTGATGGCCAGATTGTTTTTCAACAAAGGCTTTGAAGGCAAAAAATGTGTTAAATACTTCGGTCTTGAGTTTTAAGAAGTATACCCAAGTGCGTCTGGAGAAATCATCAATGAAAGTTAAGAAATACTTGCAGCCAGAGAATGAAGCAACAGGAAGTGGACCACATAAATCACTGTGCACAAGTTGTAAAGGGGCTGAGGCGTGCCAAGAGGCACATTTTTCAAAACTGTCCCGATGATGTTTTCCGAGTACACATCCGGAACAAACACCATCTCTGCAAGATACCATAGGAAGACCTGTCACCATATTTTCTTTACATAGATGCTGAAGGGAGCGATAGTTTAAGTGACCAAATCGCTCATGCCAAAGTTTGCTCACTTCATCATTATGAGCAACA
The DNA here is from genome assembly GCA_031772625.1 of Pinus tabuliformis. Taxonomy (NCBI): domain Eukaryota; kingdom Viridiplantae; phylum Streptophyta; class Pinopsida; order Pinales; family Pinaceae; genus Pinus; species Pinus tabuliformis. The sequence goes on along the minus strand of CM062813.1, from coordinate 442,662,964 downwards.
AATACTGAGGGAAGATTTGATGACCCAAAGTTGTGAAACTTATACAACCTTGTGGAATCATCAGCAATACCAGTAGCTAGAATCTGTTTAGGATCTCTCAGATCCTTGATTACAACATCATGAGGTGAAAATTCAACAATTTTACCTTCACCTGAATGAGTTATCTGATATACAGATAGAAGGTTGCAGGATAAGGTTGGAACACATAATACATCATTAAACTGACCATTGTCTAGATGAACAGTTCCAGTCCCTACAACATTAAGAGATCTATCGTCACCAACATATATATTTTTGGTGTTACAATCATTTAAAGAAGAAAACATGGCTTGGTTTTTGGCCATGTGATAAGAGGCTCCAGAATCAATGAGCCACTCATGAGAATGAGAAGAAGAAGATACATTTAATGCATAACCAGACTGAGATGATTGACAACGACATGCAGAAAGTGCCATTCCTAAAGTTGAAGTTGAAGTATGCTCCACATGGATGTTATGTTTCTTCATTGCGGCTTCCAAGGCTTCCATCTTCTTAAAGCATTTAGATTCTAAGTGGCCATCTCGATTACAAAAGTTACAATGTCTATCAGTCTTCTTCCATTTGTTTTTATTGGTCTTATCATTTTGCTGAAATGATCTTTCAGTTTGAGGCTGAGTTTGCTTAGGACCCTTGTTTGGTTTAGGACCATTCTTTTTAGGATAGGACTTCTTAGGATTCTTTGAATTTGGTTGCTGTTGGGCAGCTAACGCTTTCTTGGAAGAGTTTCCAAGATTAAGAAGACCAAGGTGTAAGAGTTTTTCTTGTTCTCTTATTAAAGAATCACAAAAAGAGTCAAAGGAAGGGGCCTTGTAGTCTTTTCCTTGACAAATGAAAGCTTCCCTTGTAGAATGGAAAGTGGAAACAAATACAGAGTAGGCTGGTCCCAACTTAGTAAGGATGGAATAAATAAGGTTACTATCTTGTTTCTTAACCTTAACACCTTCCAAGAGATATCTAAGGGTCTTGAATTTGGACAAGAAATCTTCAATGCAAGAAAAATTATTAGGATCCAATGTAAGCAACTCATTTTCAAGTTGATGGGCTCTAATTTCATTTTTAATCCCAAAAACTTTAGTGATTTGTTCCAATGCTTCATGAGGAGTATCAAGTTCTGCAATATGGAATCTAAGATCAGGAGAAATAGACATACCTATCAAACCACGTGCTTGATCTTGTCTATTTTCCCATTTTGCAGCCTTGTCTTCATCTTTTGGTTTCTTCTCTTGGCCTGTGGCTATTCTGTAGAGACCTTTACTTCTAAGTAAATCTTCCATGTAGGATATCCATTGGAAGTAGTTAGTGCTGTCAAGAATGACTTGGCATGGACTTTCCATTTAAAAAAAAATGAAGCTGAAGATGCTGAAAGTAAGTGTTCCAATGGATAGATCTCGAAAAATTAGGCGGTTTTAAAAAAAACAGCTCTGAAAAAGGCTTCCGGATGAAGAAGTTATGGCTTTTTGAAAAAACAAATTGTTGAAGTTGCCGGCAAAGTGCGCGAATGTGCGGGAATGAAAAAATCCGCCCCCACAAAATGGAGACTTGAACCCAAGACCTCTACTCTCTTAAAATAGCTTTGAACCAATTGATCTATACAAAAAATTTGAGAGAGAGAGAGAGAGAGAGAGAGAGAGGGGGGGCTTGGTTTGCGTGCTTGCCTTGAGAAAGCTCTTTTTCCCTACAAAACACAAAACACAAAACCCAACACGGATATGAAAAGAAAACGAACCTTATGGCTCGAAGTTAGCTTTACCCTAAAAACTAAATATTTTCAGAAATTGAACCTTGCGGCTCAAGGTTAGCTTTAGCCGAAAAACTAAATATTTTTCTCAATGTTTCTGATATTCCGAGATCACACTAAGGTGCAGGGAAAAGAGCATACGCATGAGAAAAATCCTTCCTTTCTGTTTCTGATTTGCCCAGATCGCACAGAGTCGCAGGGCAAAGAGCATACGCAGAAATGAAAGGTATAGATCCGGTTAAAAAAAATCTAAATAAACTGAAACCGAAATAAGCAGAGAGAAAATAACAGTAAACTGCAAATAAACAATGTTTACCTCCCGATCTGAAAAATGACGCAACTAGGGCTACCGGAAACCTTTTCGCGTGAAACGAAAGGGGTTCCTCACTGGAACAGATGCTCCGAACACAACAGAGCAGTCCTCTTGGCCCGAAAGCCGTCAGAAACAGCAGATCTAGGAAACGGCAATCGGATGCAGTTCTACTGGCTTCAGATTTGGATCACCAACAGACGCGGCCCTCAAATAGCTCTGATACCATGTAGGAATATACAGGGTAAGTTCCTCAGAAAGAACACCAAAAGGACACCGCTCACAACCAGATCACAGATCAATACACCAGTATTTTTGACGTGGTTAAAACCCTCAAAGAGGGAAACAGTCCACGGCCTGTGCCAACGTGGCTACTACAGGCAATTTATTAATCAAAGAATGAAAATTTACATAAGCTTCTCTCATGCACAGATTACCCGAACAATGACCCTCCATGCGCTTTAAATAGAACTCATGGACCAATCGGGTGTCAAGCCACAGATCAAGTGTCGGTAATACCGAGGAGAGAGTGAACCGTCGGATTGTAAGTTACAAAATGTACAACGGTAAAGAAACACACTTTACCTAACTCTATACCTAACTCTATACTAGACCAAGTTGAACTTAACTATTTCCTATGTGTCGGAATATCCTAACATCAATACCAATGCTCCCTTAACCATTTTGCAGGTATCCTTCCCGAACACTATTTTTACACTTGCATCATCCAGCTTACTAACAGAAATCAGATTTCTGGCTAATGTAGGAATATGCAGAACACCCAGAAGTTTTCTAACCCTTCCACCTTGCAGCTTCAACTTTACTTTTCCACGACCAATGATTCCAGCCCTCCTGTCATCCCCCAAGAAGACATCACGACCATCATATTTCTCATACTCACGGAACCACTCTCTATGGGGAGTGAAGTGAAAGGATGCACCTGAGTCAATCAACCATGCCTCATGATATACATGTGTACTTGAAGAAGCCAAGTACACATCCCCACCTTCATCTGAGGTGGTTTTCACCTTTACAGAAGGAGCCTCATCAGATCCCTTTCCTTTGTTAGGAGCTTTAGATTTACAGTCCCTTTTGAAGTGGAATTCCTTTCCACATATCCAGCACACCACCTATACAGGTTTTCCTGGAGATTTATATCTCCCTCTAGATTTAAATCTCCCACTCGATGACTTATTTTTGTTTCTGTTCTGGGACCGTCCTCATACAGACAAGGAATTACCATTCTGGCTCTCCATATTTTTCTGTCTCATCTCCTCTGTCAACAAGGCTGAGACTATTTCATCAAACTGTAAGGCAGTTGCATTGCTACCTATTGCAGTAACCAGACTATCCCACGAATCTGGTAGAGAACACAACAAACTGATGCACTTATCTTCATCTGAAATTTTAATATCAATAGATGCTAACTAACTTACCACAGTATTAAATGCATTCAGATGCTCTGTCATCGAGTCTCCATATTTCATCCTCAGGTTATACAGCTTTTTCCGTAGGAACAGTTTATTCACCAAAGACTTAGATTGGTACAAAGTCCCTAACTTGTCCCACAAAACCTTCGCTGTAGCTTCCCTCGATACATTCAGCAATACTGAATCTGAGACACACAATCGTATTGTGCTCTTTGCCTTCCGATCCAACTTCTTCCATTCTTCATCGGACACTCCCATTGGTTTAGTACCTAGATCTACTGCGATCCACTGATCTTTAACCACCAACAGATCCTCCATCTTGAGTTTCCACAACTCAAAACTCTGACCATTAAATTTCTCGATATCTATCTTTCCACTACTCGCCATCTTCTTTCCCCACCAGAATTGATCTCACAGATCTCCCACTGAACAGGGTCTACCACGGGCCCGAGAAAAACCCCTCAGCAACAAAGGTGTCCCCTTGAAGCCAAATCTACTCTGATACCAAATGTAGATTTTAACCCTATACAGAAATTACCTGCATACGAATTCTAAAACACAGAAAATAAACAAAGCGAGAGCATAACACATAAAACACATATACACAGAGATTTCCCCCAGATCCCAAAACCGAGACTACCAGCTTGATTTTTTCATTATATTTCTTTCAATATTATAATACATATTTATACATGCCGAAGAATCCAATATCATGGACAGAAAACCATCGCATCCAATACCATGGATCGAAAACCATCGCGTCTAAAAACATGTGCGAAAATCATGCACAAAACCATAGGTGGGTCCGCCCAACCTAACATAGGGTCCAAAACCAAAATTTTCCGGGGCACTGCTCCGGACCCCATAAAGTGGGGTTATGGGTACACCTCAAACCCCATATGACCCCCCCTTGCTACACAATTAGTACAACGAAGGGGGTGCTCCACCCCCCCTTTAACCCCCCAGTTAACTACGTGGGCTAGTCGTGGAAAGAATATAACAAAACCCAACACAAAGAATCCACATTTTTAGGAGCGAAGTACGTGGAGTCCACGAAGTTATATTTACCATGTGTTTCTAGGGGCTTCGGGGTGGGTTGAAACCCCTCATTTTGTAATGGGTATCAGGATTTTAGTTCATTGTTTTGTTGAATCCATGGTATCTGGACCATAGTTTTTGTAGCAATGAAATGTATTTAAGGACATGTAATGCTTTGTCAAAAATAATCCTTAGATAATTAGAACAGATCATAGAGAGAGCAAGTGATCGAGTCTTTTATTTTATATTTTGGGTCTTAAGGAAAGGCTCTGCAGCTGAGTCAACGGAGACCTTGAAACAGTGTGCCGCTGAGTGCGAAAACCACCTACAGTTGAGTGCATAGGTCAAGAAGTTGTATGTACTGAAAGATATATCTTAATAAAGAAGAAGAATTTTTGGCGAAGTATTTTGTATCTGTACTTGTTATTTGTGTTCTATTGGTTTATGTGGAGTAATTGCAATTAATTGGTCTGTTAGCGCAACTGTTATTTTTATGTAATGTGTTTATATTAAAAGAATGTGACAAAGTATATAGTTAGAATACACTACACAATAATGTTATGAATGTTAAAAGGATAATTAAAGTACAGAAAAGTGAAGTTAAAAGCCACCCTGTGCAGTCCCTCAAGGTTGTTGAAACCTAGTTTTGCAATCACCCATAGCCACCTCGGCTGAGACTTTGACCTGTTTGTGGGTCATTTCCAAAAGGGATGGTGTCTGAGGTTTTTGTTGGTGCGAAGTATAAGAAGAACCTGGGTCAAGCCAAACTGAGCCAACAATGTACCATATCTTACAGATGAGAAGGCTAAAAGTTCAAATATTTGTCAGTGGTTTTCCATTGGCATTTAAAGATCGGATTGAGTATGATGAGCCTCAGTCACTTGAGGAAGTTATTGGGAAACTGAAGCATTTCTATGAACAATCAAAGTGTAAGAATGAATCTCAGCGAGGATGGAACGGAAAATGCAAAGGTAGAGGTAAATGACAGCCTAAGAGGAAAAGGCCTTAGCATACATATGAGAAAGAGAATGTGGCACCGCAAAAGAGATTTAATGCAGGTAGACAGGGACATGAGTCACAGTAGCAGCACAGAGGTGTTGGTACTAGTCGGTTTGAGTGTTGGACATGTGGCAAGGAAACCTTAAGAGATATTTTCCACAAAATTAGGGTAGTAGGCCTAAGATATATAGTGCATTGAGGCACAGACTGTTGAGGATATAAGGCAGAGCATTCGTCGTATCTATGCAGCAGTGGACAACAGACAGGAAGAACACCAGGCATCTATCATTGAGATGGACGGTAAGCTTTCTAATCAAGTTATTTCTATTTTATTGACCCTGGATCTAATTATAGCTATGTTAGTCCTAACTTGGTGGATAAGTGTGGTTTGAGTAAGGAATTGCATGCAGAGTCTTGGTTAGTGCAGTTGGATACAGGTACAAAGAAGTGAGTTCATCATTGTGTAAGAGCTTATGCATTTGATTTAAATGGTATGCCTACCACAAAACACTTGAATGTATTACCATTGGGATCATACAGTATGTTGTTAGGCATGGATTGGTTGTATCTTCATAGAACCAAGGTAGATTGTTATGAAAAATCCATTGAGTGTGTTGAAGATAATGTAGAACCAAGAGTTTTGCAGGTTAAGAAGAAATCCACATCAGTTAGGATGGTGACAATTATGCAAGCAAAGTGTAGTCACAGGAAAGGGTGTATGTTATTTGCGATGCACATTTATAGTGATAAGGGTAAGGAGGTTGAGGATGCATATGTGTTGAGCAGGTACCTAGTTTTACAGCAGTTTCAAGATGTATTTCCTAAGGACATTACAGAGTTTCCACCACACAGGGAGGTAGATGTTTCTATTGACTTAGTGCCAGGGGTAGCTCCAGCATCAAAAGCAATTTATAGGATGAGCACACCTAAGTTGGTTTAGTTAAAGCTACATTTGAAGGAAATGTTGGACAAGCGATACATTAGGCCAAGTGTATCACCTTGGGGCACACCGGTATTGTTTGTGAAGAAGAAAGATGGTACTCTCATATTATGCATTGACTATAGGTAGTTGAACAAAGTGACCATTAAGAATAGGTACCATTATAGAGGATTGATGACTTGTTCAATCAGTTGAAGGGAGCAGCAGTGTTCTCGAAGAACGACTTGAGATCCGGATACCATCATGTACGCATCAAAGAGGAGGAAATTTACAATACATCTTTCGAAACTAGGTATGGGCATTATGAGTTTGTTGTAGTTCCATTTGGATTAACTAATGCTCTAGCTACATTTATGTGCTTGATGAATAGTGTGTTGCATCCATATTTGGATAAGCTTTTTATTGTGTTCATTGATGATATGCTGGTATATTCTAAAAATGAGGAAGAGCATGTCTAGCATTTAGCAGCAATGTTGAGGTTGTTGAGGGAGCATCAGTTGTATGCTAAGCTCAGCAAGTGTATTTTCTTTCAAAATGAGGTACATTACTTGGGGAATTTTGTCTACAAGTATGGAATTGTAGTAGATCTAGAGAAGATAAGAGCCATAATGGAGTGGGTAGCTCCTAAGAATGTAGATTAAGTGATATCTTTCATGGGGTTGGTATGCTATTATATGAGGTTCATCATGAACTACTCACAGATTTCTTATCCTATTACATCATTGCAGAGGAAAGGTAATAAGTTTGAATGGAAATAGGAGTGCGAGGCTATTTTTCAACAACTTAAGAAGTTGTTGACACATGCACCAGTGCTACAGATTGCAGATCTGAACAAAGAGTTTGTAGTGTGCACAAATGCTTGCAAGAGAGGACTTGGTGGAGTCCTTATGCAGGATGGACAGGTGGTATGCTATGAATCGAGAAAGATGAATGAGCATGAGAAGAACTACCTAATACATGATCTTGAGTTAGAAATGATCATACATGCATTGAAGACATGGAGGCACTATCTCTTGGCAGGGGGTTTGTACTGATGAGTGATCATATTTGGTTGAGGCATTTGTTTGACCAGCCAAAACTGAACGTCGAGTAGGTTAGATGGTTGGCCATGATCAGTGAGTTTGATTTTGATATTAGTTACATCAAAGGTAAAGAGAACAGGGTGGAAAATTCTCTCAGTGGGCGGGTACAGGTAAATCGCTTAACATCCATGAGCTCCTATGGGACAAACTTATAGAATAGGATTATGTAGGGAGGTCACCAAGATGTTAGATATATGGATATTGTGCACATATTGTAGCAGGGTGTGGGTATAGGTACATGTGATAGTACAAGTACAAGTATGGATCATGGTACAGGTCATGGTACAGGTACAGGTACACATGCAGGTGCATAGGATGTAGATTATTTCCTTATAGCGGATGGATTGGTCAAATTCAGAGACAGGATATATGTGCCAGATAGCAGCGATCTCAAGAAGGTGATCTTGAGAGAGTTTCATGTGAAAACATAATCGGATCACCCAGGTTATCAGAAGACACTGATAGCAGTGAGGAGATATTATTATTAGCCGAATCTGAAGAGGGATGTAGTAGATTTTGTGGCTAGGTGTTTTGATTTTTAGATAGTGAAGGAAAAGTGAAAACATCCAGTGGACTTCCACATCCAATTGTGATTCCACAGTGGAAATGGGAGGCCACTTCCATGGACTTCATCACAAGGTTATCGAAGAAAGTGAGATAGCATGATTCCATCATGGTTGTTGTGTACATGTTAACAAAGGTTGCACATTTAATTTTGATGAAGTCTACATTCTTAGCTAGCGATGCGGCACATGTATTCATTAGAGATGTGTTCATATTGCATGGTGTTTCAAAAAAGATTGTGTAAGACAGGGATGAAAAGTTCATTTCCAAGTTTTGGAAGGCATTATTTGCAGGTTTGGGCATAGACTTGGCCTTCAGCATGGCTTATCATCTGTGGACAGATGGACAGACAAAGAGGGTCAATAGGATATTTGAGGACATGTTGAGGATGTACATGATGCATCAAAGATGGAAGTGGGAAGAGTATCTCCCCTTGGTTGATTTTTCATACAATAATGGTTATCAGGAGTCATTGAGGATGAGTCCTTTTGAGGCATTGTATGGGCGAAGTTGCAATACTCCTATCAATTTGAGTGGCCTGGTTAATAGGGTGTTGATTAGACCAGATATGTTGGCAGACATGGAACAGGAAATACAGGTGATCAAGAAGAATATAAAGGTAGCACAGGATAGGTAGAAGAGCTATGCAGATCGGAACAAGTGTACTTGTGCATCAAGCCGAAGAAGAGATCCTTGCAGATTGGATCGTGTGCCAAGATGGCACCACGGTTTTATCAACCCTTTAGTATCATTAAGAGGATTGTGTCAGTAGCCTATTGACTTGCACTGCATCCAACAATGAAATTCCATGATGCTTTCCATGTGTCATTGCTTAAGAAGTATATTAAAGATGTTGATCATGTGTTTGGCTGGTTTGTATTGTAGGTGGAACCAGATGAAGAATTACAGCTGGAGCCTCAATGTATATTGCAGAAAAAGGTGATCATGCTTCGGAACTGAGCAATCGAGCAAGTTAAAGTGCAATGGAAGTAATTTGGGCCCGATGAAGCTACATGGGAGATGGTGGATCGGATGTGGGCTATGTATCCTTCCTTTTCTATCAGTTGAGGAAAATCAGTTTTAACTTGGTGTTTTGGTGTGATTTTGGTATATGCTTTGGTATATGTTCTGGTATATGTTTTGATGATGTTTTGTATATGTAGAGATGTATATGGATGTAAATACCACCATGAGCTATGTTATAAATATCCAATAAGCGGTATGGGTGTCATGTCATTATGATGTCATGATGGTTTTCTTTTAGCAGGGTGATCATTGTAAATACTACATTGAGCTATCTTATAAATATCCATAAGAAGTTTTCTTTTCATCAGTTTTGCTAAGGTATTGGTGTGGTTTAACACTGAGGATGGTGTTCCCTAAGGGGGAGGGTTCTATAACAGCCCTGGTGAAAACTCCATGTAATAAAAGTTAATAAAGGCAAAACCAATAACCACGGTTGATGGGACACTTAGTCCAAGCTTAATGTTGGGCAAGACATCCTAGGGGGTGTTCATTTAGTTGTTTATGGCTAAGGAAATTGGCAAAGGAAATGGCTACGTATTTGGAAAGGAAAGATGGCATTTTTGGCACATTTATTTATGAAAATAATGGAAATTAGTGGAAAAAGGAGGTGAAGGTCACAGGTTGCATGTGAGGAGGAAATTGAATGAAAATAGAGGTCTCATTCATAAAAAGGCTTATGAGGATCAGCTGTTAACCTTTTTTCAGTTTAGTTTTGGAGCTCTCTCATTATTCTCTCTTTCTCTCTCTCACTCTTGGACACTTAGAGTTTTCTTGGAGAATTTTGGAATTGGAGAAAGAAAGGAAAATGATGCCAGAGGAAGCAACGATCAAGTAGGGAAAGGTAGGATCAAGTAGATACAACATGATTATTTGCACGTATAGATTTGCATGTGTATGTTCCTTACTAGATTTGGAATGCATGATATTGCATGTGGTTATTTTGTTGTTGTGGCATGGTTTTTTCTAGGTGTAACAGTGTTTTTAGCCTAGCCTTTCCATTTTCGGATAGCCATGGTGTGATGGATTTCTCATGTTTTGGTTGAGCTTTATTTTTGAATGGATTCAAAGTTGATTGGGGTGGATCTCTCAATGATAGAGGACATGGCCTAGTGGTCCTTGAATCAAACTATGGATCACGATAAAGCCACTAGTCTAGTGACCTCTGAGCTAGATTGTGGATTGTGGTAAAGTTAGGATTGTGTTGCCTTGGTGGGCCTAGAAATCCTTTTCAGTGAATGGCAGGATATAAGGTAAAGCCAAGAGGTGGTTTTCTCTTCGTTGGGCCTAGTAATCCCGAGTTTGGGATATGCGGAAAAATCCTAGAGAGTGGGTCTCGGTTTAGGACCTAGTGATCTGGGTTTGGATTTCAGTAAAGCCTAAGAGACTAGGAGGCACGAAAATTCCTCACACTGTAGGTGGAGAAATCCAGCGACATTCATGCTTGTTTGACCTAGTGATTGGGTGGAGAAATCCATTGGCATTCATGCTTGTTTGGCCTACTGATTGGGTGGAGATCATGGCAAATCATGTTATGATGTGGTTATTGTGTTGGCCTAGTGATCTGAGATGGGTTATGGTAAAGCCTAGTTTCTATTGATGAGGGTGAGGTGGCTTAGCCTTAATATTCCCTTGCTCATTCTTTTGGTTTGAGTCCTACATTCATGCTTGGAATATGGCACGGGGGTGAATGGATGAAGAGAGAATTGGCTCAGCCATTCTATGGTCGGGTGAAATGTGGAAGTCCCATATCGGGTTTGGTTTTTGCATCACTAATGAAGGTTATTTCTCCTTCTATTTATATGAGTATTTTGATGTATTATACGTTTTCTATATGGATATACTTTCATGAGTATTTATGTTGTTATTATGTTGGCTATACATGTTTTTTATGACAACTATGTATGGATTTCAGCATGTTTTTACTTGTAAATGAATGGATAATGTATCTATGGCCTAATACATGGTAATGCATCAAATGACTTGAGGGAACAATTGTTCTTAGTGATTCTCAGATAAGTACAAGATTCGTATGTTTAACTATGTTGGTTACACCTATAGATTACATGCTTGTGACATATTTGAGGAAATGTATGTCATGGCTAGTAGGGGTATGATTAAGGTCTTGTTTAACTTACTTATCATGCATGATTGCTTCCATGTTATTTTACTTCTACTAAGTTATCATTCCATTCTCGGTAGTGACCCAGGATTTGGGCCTAAAAGAGTGGCTCAAATCCCGAGGATGTTGGCATAAAACTGGTAAATTGGGTCTATGGATGCTGGCAAGCAAGCCTATGAGAGCAACTATGGGTTTTTGGATTCTATCATGCCTATAGCATGAGAGCGATTAAGGCTTAAGATGTCCATAACATCAGTGGGACCTAGGGATAGGATGTCTGAGTGGCTGAAATTTCTCCTGAGGGTTATTTTGTTGATTTGGATAGGTTGGTTGAAGTGTTCTGTCAATTCCACTTCGTTAAGGTCACATAGGAGGTCGATTCCAATCATAATAGCCTCTTGTTGCATGATTAACCCGGTTGGTCGGTTACTTGGATAGATCTATGAGGAGGGTATTACAGAGTGGTACTAGAGCATGGTTCACCCCTTGGACTGGATGGGTGATGTGTGTTGGTCATGCATGCATTTCAGTTGCATGTGTGTCTCTTACACTTGCATTCCATGTGCTTGGTTCATTTGTTTGATGTTGATTATGATGGTAGTAAGGTTTTCATGAGGAACTTGATGATTGATTTTGTGGAATGTGTCGTCATGAGTATATGACTAGTTACATATGGTTATATGTCACTTACATGTTTCTTATATGTTGCTTGAATACATCCTTGTATGTCAGATGCATTCTTGAATGTTTTGATTACATGTGTTGAGAAATGGAAACAAGAAATTCCAGTTTAGTTTGTCTCTGAATTAAACTGTGAATTAAATTCGAATTCTACTCTCATAGCAACTTAAAACAATTAAATTAAGTTTATTAAACTTAGTTCACTTGGGAAATTCAAGTTGGAAGTCTTTTGGAAGTCATGTATATGTTCTCCCTACTTTGTAGGAGTTCACTATGAGTTAATTATGAGTTGTAAAATAGAAGACTCAGCTTCATGAGTCAGTTCAGTTACATTAGTTCTCAAACTGATTGAGAGAACTAATAGTGAGTTAACAGTCAGTGGTGACAGTAATGAACTCCACCAGTGCTACTCTAGTTAACTGAATATTTACTCATCAGAAACTCATGCATGTTGATTCTATGAAAGACCCAGTTGAGACTAGAGTGCATGGATAGTGTACTATTTGTTTTAGATTTTTCTGAGTTGCACTAATAGTGCATGCAATCAGGAATTGATCCTTGAGGGATTGCACTATGTTTATAGGCTTTATTTACCTTTAAATACAAGATATTCTTCATAGGAATTACACATTGTAATAGAGACTTGGAGAGCTTGTGAAGAGGCTAAGCTTTGGCCTTGAGCTTGCTTATGAGTTGGAGATTGAATTTGCTGAGTAGCAGGATTGTTCTAGAGATAACAATCATTGTAATTTCTTCTTGATTTTCCAGATTAATACAAAATATATAGTGGGGTTTTGAGTTGTGGCTTTCCTGGGATTTTATTGTGTTATGTGCATTTGATTCTCTTCCTCTATTTATTATTGTCTACTCAATGTTTATGGGCTTCCGTAGTAAAGAGTAAAAGTAGATTCTTGTCTCTTCCTTTAGCAAATTGCATTAGCTTGTGAATCTACAGGATTTTCTACATGGTATTAAAGCAAGATTGATTTTTGGGCCAATATTTGCAGAGAAGATATGAGGATTTTTGTGCAATTTTTTCAGAAAAAAATCGCAGATATGGATTCCTTGGGAAAAGATATCCAAATTCAAACAAAAAATCAGTCAAATCGGAGTTCGGATGAGGGTGATATCGCTGAATTAAAATCAGCTCTCTAGAGGAGATTTCGAAGTTTTGAGTTTTTGGGTTATAGGTGAAAGTCGAATTTGCATACATACTTCAAGATCGGTAGATGACATTCCATGGGTTGAGGCTTGAGTATGCCTTGGAAGGAAGCTCAACTTTCATAGCCTGGAAGGACAGGATGGAGGCTATGCTAGAGGAAAATGGCTTGAAGGAATTTTTTGAACAAGCAATTCCTAAGCCAACAACTACTGATGCACAGAACTTGGCCGAGTGGAAGAAGTGTGTGGTGAAGGAAAGGAAGATAATCCTTGAGGGAGTTTGAGATCATATTGTCTCGAGTCTCCATGGGAAGGAAACACTACATCCTATGTGGAAAACATTGATGGACTTGTATCAGAATAGCAGTGATCAAAGGAAGTTAGAACTAAAGGATAAACTTCATAAGATCAAGATGGAGAAAGGCGAGATGATTCTGAAATACTTGGCAATGTTCACTCAATGTCAGGATGAACTTGGAAGTGTTGGAATCACAGTTCCCAAGGAGGATATGGTGAGCCTTTCTCTTCTTGGACTCCCAAAGAGTTGGCATAGTTATCAGGACTTTGTCAATGGTCGAGAGAAGCTGCTAGTTTGGGAACAACTATGGTTTGATTTGATGCAGGATGACATCAGAAGGAACACCAGGGATGGCTTTTCATCAAAGATTGATCATGAAGAGAACTGTCCCTTAGCGATTAAGACAAGGAAGGGGAAAGGTAAAATTTCTCATTCCAAATGAGATTCTTATCATGGAGGTAAGAAGAAGGACATGACGAAAGTTAAATTCTTTCATTGTCATAAGATGGGTCACTTTGCTACAAATTATCCATTGAAGAAGTCCAAGGAGAAGTCCTCAAAAGGAGCGGCAGGTGAGGCTCTGACCTCCCAATTCGAATTGGACTTTTCCCTCATTACATGCATATTGTCTTCAGTGATGGGAAGTGTCTGGTACATAGACAGTGCAACTTCTTTCCACATGATTGGCGACAAAGAGTTATTTAGTGAACTGGAGAAGAAAGATCTCAAGATGCATATCGATATGGGTGATGCTGGTAGGTATAGTGTTACTAGTGTGGGCACTATTACTTTTCAGAGGGAGCATGCAACTCCACTCACCTTGATTAATGTTATGCATGTACCTAGACTGACGAAGAACTTGGTATCCATTGCCATGCTTGAGGATAGAGGATATGATGTGATATTCTTGAAAGGAAAGGTGTTCCTTCAACACATAGCCACAGGTCAAGTAAATAAGATAGGGATTCGAGTTTAGAATCTATATAAGATAGAGGTAGAGATTATGTTGCTTTGAGTTAAAAATCAGAAAAGATATTGAGCTAAGACATCAACGCGTTGTGGCACAGGTGATTGGGCTACTTTCATCATGCGACTTTGAAGATATTGCAACAAAGATCTACTGGTCTTCCCAAAGGTATGCTTGAGCACGTTGATACATGCAAGGGTTGTACTTTGGGAAAATACACTATGTCTTCCTTTGGAGACAGAGACAGTCAAGAAAAGTCTATCCAAGAGAGAGTCCATTCAGATGTTTGTGGACCATTCTTGATAGCATCCACGACCAAAAAAAAAGTATTATGTTATATTTTTTGATGACTATTCTCGTAAATGTTGGGTATTTCTTATGAAGAAAAAGGATCAAACTTTCACAAAGTTTTATGAGTTCAAAGCATTAGTAGAGAAATATTCTTGCACGAAGGCTAAAGCTCTACAGAGTGATAACAGTGGTGAGTATGTCTCTAATGGGTTTAATAACTTCTATGCAGTCGAAGGAATTAAATGAGAGTTGACGAAACCCCATAACCCTCATCACAATGGGGTTGTCAACAGGAAGAACAAAAGCATAGTAGGGGAAACAAGCATGATGTTACATGATCAGGGCCTACCACTACACTTGTAGGCTGAGGCATGCAACACAATAGTTTATGTTCAGAACCATAGCCCACATCAAATACTTGAGATGAAGACACCAAAGGAGGCTTATTATGGTAAGAGGCTAGATGTTGGTCACTTCAGGATTTTTGGGTCATCGGTTTATTTCCATGTGAACAAATATGCACGGATAAATATTAAGGAGATATTAGTTGCAATGAGGAGAAGGTCATGTAAGTATCCCTTGAGAGGGAGCTTGAGCTACATGCGAATGAGGAGATTTTAGCTCCTAAGGTTGAGGGGGCTAAGGTTGATGTGGAGAAGCCACATGCAGAGGTTTAGAGAGTGGAGACATCCACTCAAGTAGAGTCTTCCAGAGAGGGAAGAAAACGCATTAGAGAGGCTGATAGATTGTTAGATGATGTATGGGAGAATGTGGGAGTGCCCTCTTCTGAGTGAAGACAAAGGAGATCACTAGAGAGGTACATTGGATACATGGCACTTATGGGTGCATGTGTTTTGACGAAGCCATCTTCCTTTCAGGAAGCAGTGTAGCAGCCTGTTTGGGTTGATGCAATGGTGGAGGATTATGACTCCATAATTCAAAACAGTGCTTAAGATGTTGTCTCGAGATAGGAGGACAAGTCAGTTGTCAGCTCCCATTGGCTTTACAAGGGAAATCAAGCTATAGATGGTAGTGTGGAGAAGCATAAGGCCAAATTTGTGGCTGTGGCTTTTCACAGGTAGAGGAGATTGACTATGATGAGACATTTGCTCCTGTTGCAAGGTACTCATCAATCATATCTATTTTGGAACTATCAGCATAGATGGGTTGGAAGGTCCATAAGATGGATGTGAATATTGCCTTTCTCAATGGCATGATTGAGGAAGAGGTGCACATAGAGCAGCTCGAATATTTTGAAACCTTGGACCGTGAGTCGCATGTGTGTCAACTCAAGAGAGCATTGTATGGGCTGAAGAAAGCACCACATGCTTGGTACACTAGGATAGATAGCTACTTCACTGGGTTGGGCTTCACGAAGACTAAAGTGGATGCCAAGCTATATCACATAGTGGTGGAAGGTAAGTTGTTGATAATTCTACTTGATGTAGATGATCTCATACTAATAGGTGATGTGAAGCTCATCAAATCTTGTAAGGAGGACCTTGCAAGAGAGTTTGCGATGAAGGGCATGGGATGAATGCATTACTTTCTTGGCATGGAGGTATGGTAGGGAGGTGGGGATTTTTTTGTATCTCAAGGCAAGTATGGAAATGAGATACTCAGGAGATTCCGCATGGAGAGCACCCATCGAGACTCCTCTAGCTGGTAAATGGAGGAAGGAGGATGCTACTTCAAGGGAAGTAGTGGAAGCTATTGTTTACAGACATCTTGTGGGTTCACTCATGTACTTGGTGAACACACAACTAGATATGTGCTATGAAGTTAACCAACTCAGTCAAGTGATGGTTAGGCCTACCAAACTGTATTGGAAGGAGACAAAGCATGTATTTAGATACCTCATAAGCACTACTCAGTTTGGGTTATGGTACAAATGGGCAGAGGGAGTGAAGCTTCAAGGCTTCACTGATGCAGATTGGGGAGGGAGTCCATCCGACAGGAAGAGCACATCAAGAGGGATATTTAGTATTGGGTCAGTGACAGTTTCTTGGTACAGAAGGAAAGAAAGATCGATTTCACTCAGTTTGGTAGAGGCATATACATGGACGCAAGTTAGGAAGCATGTGAAGCTATCTGGATGAGGAAGATCTTCGTTGGTTTGTTTGGTTAATAGATGTATCTAACAGTGATTTATTGTGATAATCAAAGTTGTATCAAACTCTCTGAAAATCCAATCTTTCATGATCGGTCCAAGCATATTGATATTCGATATCATCATCTCATAGATTGTATATTGAGGTAGATCATGTTGTTTGATTACATTCCCATGGAGGAGCAAGATGCTAACATCTCAACAAAGGAATTGTTAAGATGTAAATTTGAGTTTCGCAGAGATAGGGTAGGGGTAGTTGATAATCCATTCTTGTTGAGAGGGAGTGTTTAGAAATGGCAACAAGAAATTCCAGTTTAATTTGTCCTTGAATTAAACCGTGAATTAAATTTGAATTCTATTCTCATAGCAACTCAAAATAGTTAAATTAAGTTTATTAAACTTACTTAACTTATAAAAATCGAGTTGGAAGTCTTTTGGAAGTCATGTATATGTTCTCCCTACTTTGTAGGAGTCCAGTGTGAGTTAATTATGAGTTGTAAAATAGAAGACTCAATTTCATGAATCAACTCAGTTAAAATAGTTCTCAAAGTGATTGAGAGAACTAATAGTGAGATAACAGTTAGTGGTGACACTAATTAACTCCACCAGTGCTACTCTAGTTAACTAAATATTTACTCATCATAAATTCATGCTTGTCGACTATGAGAAAGACCCAGTTGAGACTAGAGTGCAGGGATAGTGTACTATTTGTTTTAGATTTTTCTGAGTTGCACTGATAGTGCATGAAATCAGTAACTCATCCTTGAGGGATTGTGCTATTTTAGAGGCTTTATTTCCCTTTAAACACAAACTATTTTTCATAGGAATTACACATTGGAATAGATACTTGGAGAGCTTGTGAAGAGGCTAAGCTTTGGCCTTGAGCTTGCTTATGAGTTGGAGATTGAATTTGTTGAGTGTTGGGATTTTTCTAGAGAGAACAGGCATTGTAATTTCATCTTGATTTTCCGGATTAATACAAAACATATAGTGGGGTTTTGAGCTATGTATTTCCCCATATATTTATTATGTTATGTGCCTTTGATTCTCTTCCTCTATTGATTATTGTTTGCTCAATGTTTATGGGCTTCCACTGTAAAGAGTAGAAGTAAATTCTTGTCTCTTGCTTTAGCAAATTGCTTTAGCTTGTGAATCTATAGGATTTTCTACAACATGTATTAGTCTTCTAGGTTGATTACAAGAATTTATCGCTTATGATTGACTACATGCATTTATGCGTATGTGTAACAACCTCATCCCACATCCACCCAAGTAACCATGCCAACTGGGGTAAACATGAGACGAGAGGCAACTATGATCAGATTCGACCTCCTATGTGACCTTAAGGAAGTGGAATCGACATAACATCACACACAATCATCCAACATCATCAACAGACCCCTCAAGAGACAAGTCAGCCACTTAGACAACCTGTCCCTGGGTCCCACTACTATTTTGGACCTCTAAGTCCATTGTTGCTCTCATGCTATGGGCAAGGGAGTGACCAGAGGCCCAAAGTCTCTCTCATAGGCCTGCATGCCAGCGACTATGGACCAAACTTTCTAGTTTTATGTCGCGACCTCAAGACTTAAGACACTTTTGCAGGCCTAGAGCTCAAGCCACTGCCCAGAATGGAATGATAGCTTGAAATCAAGAAAAGTATACAGAAACAATGAAGCAAAAGAAATAAAATCAACAATACCTTCACCAGACCCCTACTAGCCATGATAGACATTTCGTGAAACATATCATCGTCATGTAGCCTATAGGTGTAAACAACTGAATTAAGTGTAGGGATCTCATACTTATCTGAGAATCTCTATCACCCACTGTTCCCTCATGTCATTTGCTACATATTCATCTATTAGTTAATAGACACATTATCCATTCATATACAAGTAAAAACATGTTGAGTGCCATACATAGGTGTTGTCATAAAATGTGCATATAAACAACATAATAGGAACATAATTACAATAAACATATTATCCATCAAAAGCCATATATACACCAGTATATTTACACATGAAAATCAATGGAATGAATTTCTCATTAATCAATGCAATGAGCCAACCAGTGATGGGACTACTATGTTCCACCCAACCATAGATTGGCTGAGCCAAGTCTCTCCTCAATCAATCACCCCTTTGCCATATTCCAAGCATGAATTTGGGACTCATAGAATACATCAAAAACATCGATCAATGTGGGTGCCACTGGAGTTATCCACCTACACCATGAGTAATTTGAGTGCCTCCTAGTCTCTCAGCCTTTACCATGCATCCACATTCCAATTCAGGGATCACTAGGCCCTACATCGAGACATACTCTCAAGGATTTATTGTGCATTCCATCCTGGAATCACTAGGCCCAACAGAGAGAAAATCCACCTCTTGGCTTTACTGTATATCCTGTCATTCAATAGCAAGGATTCCTAGGCCCACTGAGGCACACAATCTGGCTTTATCGCAACCCATGATTTGGTTCAGGGGTTACTAGGCTAGTGGCTTCGTGCATCTTTAGTCCAGTTCAAGGACCACTACACCATGTGTTTGTCAATTTAGAGATCCACCCAACTCATCTTTGATTCCAATCCTGCCATCCCACATAAACCGAATGAGAGAACCCATCTCATCAAATCTATCAGGAAATGGAAAGACTAGGCTGAAAATACTAGTCACACCTGGAGAAACCCATGCCATGGTAGAAAAGAAACACATGCAATCCCATGCATGCCAAATATATCAAGGAAAATACACATGCAAGTTGATACCTACAATGAAGCCCATTGTAGTTGCTTGATCCGGCCTTTCCCTATTTGATCTTTGCTTCCTCTTGCCTTGTTTGCCTTTCTTTCTCCAATACCAAAGTGCTCCAAGAAAAAATTTAAGTGTCCATGTTATGTAGAATTCTTCTTAAGTGTGTATGAAAAGAAGCTACTTTATGCTATGGATGAAAAACAACCCTAACAATAAAAATGGTTGCTAAACATTGTAGATCTACATGAAATGATAGAAACAAAACCTGCCAAAGCCCTGATCTATGCCACAGTCATAGTTAAACAACAAAATGGAATAGTAAAATAAGTGAAAATAACTCCAATAATCCAATGGAATCCAGATATATAAAGAATGTATTTTATTAAACAACACCTTTGAAGGCAACAAATAATGTTACCAGTGTCCCTCTATGGTATGGGTTCTTGGTTATCCTCAAATGTCTTTAGCTTTTGTAAAGTCTCTCTCCTCTATGATGTGTAAAACCCAACAAACAAAATGTTTGATTTCAATGAGAACTCAAATGAAAAAGAATATGGTGTGCGACAATGATAATAATCAAAGCTACAACAGTGAGTGGAACAATGAAAATAATCGAAAGTGGAGAATGAATGTAAAACCCTTCTATTTAAAATAAAATATTAGGTTATCCTCGAATAACGAGCAATAATAGAATATTATTAACCCCATTCAAGAAGTAACCATTTGGAATATTTTATTATATTTGGTTAGGACAGAAAAAGTATTTAAACTTTTATTTAGAAATAATAAATAAACAAATAAATGATTTATTTATCATCTCAAGAAATATAGTTAAGGAATAATAAACAAATAATGGTTTATTTAATTATTCCTAAGGGATTTAGTCAAACTTGACAAGGAATAATAACTAATTAGTGATTAATTAATTATTCCTAGAGGAAAATAAGATAATTAATGATCTATCTATTTATTTCTCATAATTGGGTCAAATGTGACAAGGAATATTGATTAAACAATGGTTTAATTAATTATTCCTAGAAGATAATTAAATAAATAGTGATTTATTTAATTATTCTTCATGGGTTTAGTTATAAATGACTTAACAAATGTGGTTTATTAAGTAATTTCTCACAGTGAAAGCAATTTTACTATGTTAAAGTTGGCCCTAAATGGTGTACTTCGATCCATCTAGTACATTATGGCTAGATGATCAATTTTTTGTGATAACAGTCCGAGAGAGAGAGAGAGAGAGAGAGAGAGAGAGAGAGAGAGGGTTCCAAATCAAAACTGACAAAAGCTTACTAACTGATTCTTAGAAGCCCTTTTATGAATGAGGCCTCTATTTTCTTGATTTTCCATTATTTTCCTTCATTTTCATCCTCACATGCAACTTGTGACCTTTCACCTCTCTTTTCTCCTAATTTCCGTTATTTTCATAAATAAATGTGCCAAAAATGCCATTTTTCCTTTTCAAAGCCTTCTCCATTTCCTTTGCCAAATTCGTTAGCCATAAACAACCAAATGAACACCCCCTAGGATGTCTTGCCCAACATTCAGCTCAAAATAAGTGTCCCATTCATCCGTGGTTATTGTTTTTCAATTTTATTACATGAAATTTTCACCAGCGCTATTACAGAACCCTCCCCCTTGGGGGACACTTCCCTCGGTGTTCAATCACACATATACCTTAGCAACCTGCTGAAAGAGGACATAATGTTGATGGATATTTAACATAGCTCAATGCAATATTTACAATTAAAGATCTTCTCAAGAGAAGAACATCATGAAAACATACCGCATAGTGGAGCTTTATAACACAACTCGATGGAGTATTTAGAATGAAAGATCTACTCAAGAGAAGAACATCATGACAACATACTACATAGTGGAGCTCTATATCACAGCTCATTATGGTATTTACAATGATCATCCTGCTGAGTGCCAACTCATATAACATCATAACATCATGATAACATAACCACATGATATCATAATAACATGACAAACATACCACACAGTGGAGCTTTATAACCTAGCTCATTACAATATTTACATCCATACATAGGTGTACATATAGCAACATCATAAAAATATAGATACCAAAACATATGCCAAATTATATACCAAAGCATATATCAAAACATATACTAAACACCATGTTTAAGCATATATCAAAACAACATATAGCATATATCAAACCATCATAAAGCATATATCAACCACCATAAAGCAAATACCAAACCATCATAAAGCATATACCAAACCACCATAAGCAAATGCCAAACCACCATGCCAAGTTGCTTTGCCTCAACCAGAAAACAAGGAAGGATACATGGCCCACATCTGATCCACCATCTCCCATGTAACTTCATTAGGCCCAAAGTGCTTCCATTGCATGTTAACTTTCTCAATTGCTCAATTCCAGAGCATGAGCACCTTTTTCTGCAATATATAATGTGGCTCTGGCTAGAATTCTCCATCTAGTTCCACCTCCAATACACAACTGTCAATTACATGATCAACATCCTTAACATACTTCTTAGGAAAAGATACATGGAAAGCATCGTGGACTTTCACTGTTAGAGGAGTGAAAATCGATAGGCTACTGGTCCAATCCTCTCAATGATACTGAAGGGTCAACAAAACCATGGTGCCATCTTAGTACATTATCCAATTCGCAAGGAGCTCTTCTTCAGTTTGATGCACAAGTACACTTGTTCCCCAACCTAGAACTCCTTGAAAAACCTGTTCCTATCTGCATAATTCTTGTTCCTATTCTATGTTGTCTTGAGATTCTTCTTGATCACCTGCATCTCATGTTCCATGTCTACTAACATATCTGATCCAATCAATACTATGCTAACCAGATCACTCCAATTAATGGGAGTGTTATAACTCCGCCCACTCTGTGCCTCAAAAGGACTCATCCTCAATGACTCCTAATAACCATTGTTATATGAGAACTTACCAAAGGGAGATACTTTTCCCATTTCCACTTCTGATGCATCACATACATCCTCAACGTGTCCTCTAGTATCTTGTTGACCCTCTTTGTCTATCCATCCGTCTATGGATGATAAGTTGTAGTTGAAGGCCAAATTTGTGCCCAAACCTGCAAATAACCCCTTCTAAAACTTGTAGGTGAACTTTGCATCCCTGTCTGACATAATATTCTTCATAAAACCATGTAATCTAACCACATCTCTAATGAACATCTATGCAACATCACTAGCTGAGAATGTAGACTTCACCGGAATGAAGTGTGCAACCTTTGTTCACATATCCAAAATGACCATGATGGAATCATGTTGCTTCATTGTCTTCAGTAACCCTGTGATGAAGTCCATGTAAATCACCTCCCATTTCCATTATGGAATTGCAATCAGTTGTAGTAGTCCACCTGGATGTTTACACTCTTCCTTCACTCACTGATAATCAAAGCATCTAGCCACAAACTCTGCTACATCCCTTTTCAAATTTGGCCAATAGTAACATCTATTCACCATTGTCAGTGTCTTTTTATAAATTGGGTGACCTGAATATGGTTTTGCATGAAACTCCCTCAAGATCACCTACTTGAGTTCACTACTATCTAGTACATATATCCTATCTCAAAACATGACCAATCCATTTGTTATAAGACGATAGTCCATGCCCTGTGCACCTACACTTCTACTTGTACCTATACATGTACTACCACCTATACATGTGCCACTACAAGAACCTCTACCTGCACCTGTACCTATACATGTACCATGACTTGTACGTGTACATGTCCTATCACCCTTCTGCAACCTGTGCACAATATCCATATACCTGATGTCCTGTTGTCTTACTTGCAAGATCCTATCATGTAAGTCCATCTTATGTAGTTTTTAACCCTGTATAGAAATTACCTGCATACGAATTCTTAAACAAAGAAAATAAACAATGCGAGAGCATAACCCATAAAACA
Source organism: Pinus tabuliformis (assembly GCA_031772625.1). Taxonomy (NCBI): domain Eukaryota; kingdom Viridiplantae; phylum Streptophyta; class Pinopsida; order Pinales; family Pinaceae; genus Pinus; species Pinus tabuliformis. The sequence goes on along the minus strand of CM062813.1, from coordinate 442,639,457 downwards.
CATATGCACAGAGATTTTTCCCTGGATCCCAAAACCGGGACTACAAGCTTGATTTTTCATTATGTTCCTTTTAATGTTACAATACATATTTATACATGCCGAAGCATCCAATACCATGGACCGAAAACCATCGCGTCCAAAAAACATGTGCGAAAATCGTGCACAAAACCATAGGTGGGTCCGCCCAACCTAACATATGGTCCAAAACCAAAATTTTCCAGGGCGCTGCCCCAGACTCCATAAAGTGGGGTTATGGGTGCCCTTCAAACCCCCTATTAACTACGTGGAAAGAATATAACACAACCCAACAATCTCCCACTTGTTGTTTTCTTTCCACAGGGGGTCACAGGAGAGCTTAGTCATTTTTTCAGCCCTGAGATTCCCATTGCTTCTCTACACCAAGAGAACTTCTCAGAGCCCACAGATTTTGTCAATGCATCTGCAGTATTCTTCAAAGTGTCCACCTTTACCAGCAACACCTTTCTGTCTTCTATCATATCCCTCACAAAGTGATACTGAACATCAATGTACTTTGTCTTTGAATGATAAGCAGGGTTCTTTGCCAAGAAAATTGCACTTTGGCTGTCACAGTCTATTCTTATAGCTCCCTGTACTAACCCCATACTTGAACACAATCTCTGCAACCAAACTGCTTCCTTGCTTGCATGAGTGGCTGCCATGTATTCTGCCTCTGTAGTTGATAGTGCCACTACAGATTGTTTCTTACTCATCCAACTGACTGCACCTCCAAATAGGTTAAACACATACCCACTTGTAGATCGTCTCTGATCCAGATCTCCAGCCCAGTTTGCATCAACAAAGCCATGAATATCCAACACTCTGTCCAATCCTGGTCTTCCTTGGTAGCACAAACCATAATCACTAGTGCCATGCAAATACCGAAAACCCGCTTCACTGCTATCCAGTGCTCCTTCCCAGGTTTTGACATAAACCTGCTCAATACTCCCACTGCATGTGCAATGTCTGGTCTAGTACAGACCATTGCATACATCAGGCTACCCACTGCACTTGCATATGGAACACGGGACATGTCCTCTTCCTCTTCTTGTGTCTTGGGACACTGTTCAGCAGATAACCTCACACCTACAGGAATATGAACCTTCACCGGTTTACTATCCTGCATATTAAACCTCTGGAGTATTGTCTCGACATACTTCCTCTGGTTTAACCAGAGCTTCCTCTTTGACCGATCTCTTTTAATTTCCATGCCCAAAATATAGTTTGCAACACCAAGATCTTTCATGTCGAATTTGGAGGACAATTGGGTCTTCAAATCCTGGATAATTTCTTTGTCATTTCCAACCAGCAACATATCATCCACATACAAGACCAGATAAATAATACGGTCACCAATTAATTTAAAATACACATAATGATCTGCTTTGCTTCTGGTGAAGCCAAGTCCCCGTATAAATGTATCAAATTTCTGATACCACATCCTTGGTGACTGTTTTAACCCATACAGAGACTTCTTTAACTTGCATACCAGTTCTTTCTTACCCTTCACCGCAAAGCCTTCAGGTTGCTTCATGTAGATTTCCTCTTCCAAATCCCCGTGAAGAAATGTTGTCTTCACATCCATCTATTCTACCTCAAAATCAAAAGCAGCAACAACAGATAAAAGTAATCTAATAGAAGTTACCTTGGCAACAGGAGAAAAAATATCACCAAAATCAATTCCCGGCACCTAGGAATAACCTTTTGCTACCAACCGAGCTTTGTATTTCTCCACCTTTCCTTCTACATTTGTCTTCTTCTTGAACACCCATTTGCTGCCAATGGGTTTCCTTCTAGCCGGCAACTCCACCAGATCCCAAGCCTCATTTTTGTGCAAAGATTCCATTTCATTGACCATGGCCTCTTTCTAGAGTTTTCCATCCTCTCAATCCACTGCTTCCTTCACAGTTCTGGGATCATTACCAGTAATAGACAAAGAAAAATTTGAACTGAAAGCAGATGGACTATACCTTTTTGGCTGCCTTCTTTCTCGAACTGATCTTCTCATAGCCGGAGTTTGTGGCTCTTCATCTTCTGATTCCTCCTCTGCTGCAGAGTCTGATTCTTCCTCCTTTGGCTCAAACTCTGTCTTCTCAGGTTCCTTTGGTTGGACTTCATGTTGAATAACATATTTTACCTCTCTGAACAACACATCTCGGCTATACACAACCTTCTGTGTGACTGGGTTCCAAATCTTATAACCCTTTAAACCATCCTTATACCCAATAAAGATGCACTTTTCAGATTTACTATCCAACTTGGTTCGTTTCTCCTTTGGAACATGTACATATGCATCACATCCAAATACCCTTAGATGTGAAAGAGAGGGTTTCTTACCAGTCCATACTTCTTGTGGAGTCTTATCCTCCAACGCTGATGAAGGTGATCTGTTGATCATGTAACATGTAGTATCCACCGCCTCTGCCCAGAATTCCTGTCCTAACCTGGCACCACTGAGCATGCTTCTTGCTCTTTCCATCAACGTCTTGTTCATTCTTTCTGCGACTCCATTTTGCTGAGGTGTATATGGAGTAGTCTTCTGCCATGCTATACCACACTTCTTACAAAATTCTTCAAATTCCTTGCTGCAAAATTCTCCACCATTATCTTCTTCTCTGTCTGATTTTCCACCAGAGCCTTAAATTCTTTAAACCTGTCAAAGACTTCAGATTTCTTCTTAAGAAAATATATCCATGTATTCCTTGAGAAGTCATCTATGAATGATACATAGTACACAGACTTACCCAGTGATGGAACCTTCACAGGTCCAAACACATCACTGTTGGTGAGCTCTAGTATTGTAGCAATAATGCTACAACTCCTGGAACTCCCTTCTTTAATTTTATCAACCCGGTAGTTCGTAACAAACTTGGAAGCGACGGTGCTGTATGCACAAGTACTAGCTCTTGCCGCAGTTGTCACTTGGTCAGCTGGCACAAGTCCACTAGGAGCTTAAGACAACTTCTATGAGCTCTTAGAAGAAGCTTTTTAATTGATGGATGAAAGCTAACTTGAAGGAAGCTAATCTAATTGCAAAAAGAAATTGAAAGCCAAAAAGAAACACAAACCCTAGCAAACCCTAATTCTACCAACTAGTCCTACTGACGCAAAGGAGAGCATGCAAACTACTGAAAGAGATGCCATTACTTCTATGAAGGTAAAATACATGTGTCTAGACTACCTCTATCTGAAGAAAACATCTTTTTGTATTTTTGTTCAAGTTGTTGGAATTATCATGCATGTGCTTCTAACTGGCTTTTTATTGTGCAGAGGTGGATCAAGGAGGAGAAATGCTTGGAAGAGGTCGAGAAGGTTCAGAGAGGATCTAAGGGGTCCCTAACACCCTTCTAGAGAGTTTCACAGAGTTTGGCTATCAAGAAACCTCATTCGTGAGCTTCTACAAGAAGTCTGCAGGGGTTCTACAGGATGTTTAGGATTTCTACAGGATGTTCTATAATTTTTCTACAGGATGTTTAAAAATTGGATTTTGGAGGATGGGTGAGTGAGGTAAGGTGCATGAATGGATAGGGAGGCAGGGTAGGGGCCTGAAATGACCCAAGGACTGATGGATAGAGTTGAGGAGAAGGTGTAGATGGTTGGACTTGTTCCAAGAAGACTAAAGTAATGCTGCCCAAAAGGTAGGGTTACGAGGGCAGTATGGAAACATGAGGCAAGAAACCAAGTTAGGAGATGGATAAGATGGGTTTGAGGGAGTCTGGGTAGACAGAGTAGTGGTACAGGTGCTCTGCAATTTGTGTTTCCAACTGAACCAACAAAGACATGCAAGAAAACAAAGATCTAGTTATGCTACCCTAATATGATCTAGCTAATAGTAACAAGAATGGACAACAGCTTTATTTGCAAGGAAACCATGTATATTAACTATGCAATGAAGCAATCAAAGATCTGAACATGTAACCAACTTCTGCAAATGAAAACCAAACACTAATGATTTCATGGCAAAGCAAAGTCAGTGTTTTTGTGGGCAGCAAAGTCATCATAGTCACAGCTCCTGATCCCACTGAGGGAGAGGTGAAACCACAGATGTTTGTTGGCCCTTTTCTTGAAGCTTTTTCTGTTAACAACCTATCAACTAAATCTAAGCATGAAAAGTTATTTTACTCATCCAAAAAAACAAACTAAATAACAAAACAAGATTCAGATCTAAATAGCAGATTTTATTCTAAGAATGCAGCAAAAACACATAAAGATAATCAAAGGAGGTATTGGGTGCTTGAGATGGGCCCAACCCCAAGAGCTATAGCCTCCTAAGAGAGATTTAGAGTTGGTGCAAAGCTGGATTCATCTTTATTGAGCAAGAAAAGAAGAGTTACATCAAAACTGTCCACAAGGGAAACTTGAAAATGAGCTGAAAGCAAAGCTAATCTATTGCCTAAAAATCGAACTACAAAATGACTAACTACTGGCTAACTACTAGCTAACCCCAAAATGAGGCCCTAAGCCTTCTTATTTATACAAATTGAGGACCCCAACAGTCCTCCTAAACTTTAGGGACTTGGCTGCCCAAGACTTGTAGTTAACAGCAGTCCTACTTGACTTGCTTGGCTGCCCTTGTGTTGATTGATTTGGTGGCCCTTGAACTCCGAGCTGATGGTGGAGAATTTGAGGTAAGGGCCCATAAATTAAGGGGACACCTTCCTACAAATCCTCTCCCTTGTTCTCCCACGAATTTGGCTGCCAAGTGCTCATTTACACCTTTGATTTTGTCTCCAAATGGACCAAAAAGGCTACACAAAGCACACATTAGACTTGTTGGCATAATGACTAACCCAATTCACTCTATTAGCATAAATATAATAAAAAACATGCAATAAACTAATGAGAATGGTGGATTAAGTCGAATTAGGAGGTTGAATGAGCCCAAATAATTATCCATTTTTGGGGCTCATCAACTGTGCACAAGCTCTAATATCTGTTTCGTCCTCTTACCACCAGAGGGGAAACTCACCCGATTCTGCTTCCCATATACACAATTTTCACAGAAATCAAAATCCAGAGAGCTATTATTCATAACTTCTACCATACCCTTACCATGAAGTATTTGAAGGCCCTTCTCTCCAATATGTCCAAGCCTTTGATGCCACAACATGGTCTTCTCTCCAGAGACCACTAGATTCTCTACTCCATTTTCAGGAACCATAGAACTATTGCACCCATCAACAATAGTGCTACCTTGCAGCTTGTACAGAGTTCCAATCCGAACTCCCCACATTAATATCAGTTCTCCTCGAACCATCTTGCAGGTATCTTTCTCGAACACCGTCTTTACACCTGCATCATCCAACTTGCTTACAGAAATCAGATTTCTGGCCAATGTAGGAATATGTAGAACATCCGAAAGTGTTCTAACCCTTCCACCTTGCAACTTCAACTTTACTTTTCCCCGACCAATGATTCTAGCCTTCCTATCATCTCCTAAGAAGACATCACCATGATCGTATTTCTCATACTCGCAGAACCACTCTCTATGGGGAGTGAAGTGAAAGGATGCACCTGAGTCAATCAACCATGCCTCATGATCTACATGTGTACTTGAAGAAGCCAGGTACACATCCCCACCTTCATCTGAGGTGGTTTTCGCCTCTGCAGAAGGAGCATCATCAGATCCCTTTCCTTTATCAGGAGCTTTAGATTTATAATCCCTTCTGAAGTGCCCTTCCTTTCCACATTTCCAGCACACCACCTTTGTAGGTTTTCCTGGAGATTTAGATCTCCCTCTAGATTTAGATCTCCCACTCGATCACTTATTTTTGTTTCTGTTCTGGGACCGTCCTCGTACAGACAAGGCATCACCATTCTGGTTGTCCATATTTTTCTGTCTCATCTCCTCCGTCAGCAAGGCTGAGACTATTTCATCAAACTGCAAAGCAGTTGCATTGCTACCTATTGTAATAACCAGAATATCCCACGAATTTGGTAGAGAACACAACAGACTGATGCACTTATCTTCATCTGAAATTTTAATATCAACAGATAATAACTGACTTACCATAGTATTAAACACATTTAGATGCTCTGTCACCGAGTCTCCATCTTTCATCCTCAGGTTATACAGCTTTTTCCGCAAGAACAGTTTATTCACCAGAGACTTAGATTGGTACAAAGTCCCTAACTTGACCCACAAAGCCTTTTCCGTAGCTTCCCCTAATACATTCAGCAATACTGAATCCGAGACACACAATCGTATTGTGCTCTTTGCCTTCCGATCCAACTTCTTCCATTCTTCATCGGTCACTCCCGATGGTTTAGTACCCGTATCTACCACGATCCACTGATCTTTATCCACCAACAGATCCTCCATCTTGAGTTTCCACAACTCAAAATTCTGACCATTGAACTTCTCAATCTCTATCTTTCCACTGCTTGCCATCTTCTTTCACCACCAGAATCGATCTCGCAGATCTCCCACTGAACAGGGTCTACAACAGGCCCAAGCGAAACCCCTCAGCAACAAAGGCGTCCCCTTGAAGCCAAAACAACTTTGATACCAAATGTAGGTTTTAACCCTGTGTAGAAATTACCTGCATATGAATTCTTAAACAAAGAAAATAAACAATGCGAAAGCATAACCCATATAACACATATGCACAGAGATTTTTCCCTGGATCCCAAAACCGGGACTAGAAGCTTGATTTTTCATTATGTTCCTTTCAATGTTACAATACATATTTATACATGCCGAAGCATCCAATACCATGGACCGAAAACCATCGCGTCCAAAAAACATGTGCGAAAATCATGCAAAAAACCATAGGTGGGTCCGCCCAACCTAACATATGGTCCAAAACCAAAATTTTCCGGGGCACTGCCCCGGACCCCATAAAGTGGGGTTACATGTGCCCTTCAAACCCCCTATTAACTATGTGGAAAGAATATAACACAACCCAACATCTTAGAGGGGCTCATAGCTGCCAAGTGATGTACATGTACCCATTTATAGAAAGCATCTGCCACCCTGTTCTCTTTACCTTTGATGTACCTGATCTCGAAATCAAAGTCGATGATCGTGGCCAACCATCTAGCATGCCCGATATTCAGATTTGGCGGGTCAAAAAAATACCTCAAACCAATGTGATCACTCATAAGTGAAAACCACCTGCCAAGAAGATAGTACCTCTACATATTTAGTGCATTTATAATTGCTTCTAAATCAATATCATTTGTCGGGTAGTTCTGCTCATGCTCATTGAGTTTCCAGGACTCATAACATACCACCTGTCCATCCTACATAAGGACTCCACCAAGCCCTCTCTTACAAGCATCTGTGCATACCACACACTCTTTGTCTGGATCTGCAATTTGTAGTATTGTGCATGCATCAACAACTACTTAAGTTTCTCAAAGCTAGCTTCACACTCTTTTGCCCATTCAAACTTCTTACCTTTCCTCTAAATTAATGTAATGGGATAATAAATCTGCAATAATTTCCTGATGAACCTCCTATAATAGCATGCCAGACCCATGAAATATCTCACCTCATACACATTATTAGGAGCTCCCCCCCCCCCCCCATGATGGGCCTTATCTTCTCTGGATCTACTACAATGCCTTCCTTGGAGACAACATGTACCAAGTAGTGCACCTCATTCTAAAAGAAATTTCACTTGTTTAGCTTAGCATACAACTGATGCTCTCTCAACAACCTCAATACTGCTACTAAGTGCTCATTGTGCTCTTCCTTACTTTTAGAATATACCAATATATCATCAATGAACACAATAAAAAACTTATCCAAATATGGGCATAAATTCCTCAAACACACGAATATAGCTGGAGCATTATTTAAACCAAATGGAACAACAACAAATTCATAATTCCCATTCCTGGTCCTCAACGCAGTCTTGTAAATGTACTCCTCTTTGATGCGTACTTGATTATATCTGGATCTCAAGTCAATGTTCGAGAACACTATTGCTCCCTTCGGATGATTGAAAAAGTCATCAATCCTTGGCAAAGGATATTTGTTCTTGATAGTCACTTTGTTCAATTGCCTGTAATCAATGCATAATCTGAGAGTACCATCCTTCTTCCTCACAAACAAGATCAGTGCGCCCGAAGGTGATACACTTAGCCTAATGTATCCCTTGTCCAACATTTCCTTTAGCTGCAATTTTAACTCAACCAACTTAGGTGTGCTCATCCTGTAAGGTGCTTTCGATGTTGGAGCTTCCCCTAGCACTAACTCAATCGAAAAGTCTACCTTGGTTCTATGTAGACACAACCAATCCATGCCCAATAACATATTGTATGAACCCAATGGTAATACATTTAAATATGTTGTTGTAGGCATACTATTTAAATCTAATGTGCAAGCTCTTACCCAATGATGAACTCACTTCTTTGTACCTATAGCCAACTACACTAACCAAGACTCTGCATGCAATTTCTTCTTGAAACCACGCTTATCCACCAAGTCAGAACTAGCATAGCTATAATTAGATTCAAAGTCAATCAAAATAGAAATAACTTGATCACAAATCTTATCGTCCATCTCAATGATAGATTCCTGGTGTTCTTCCTGCTTGTTGTCCACTGCGGCATAGATATGTGGAATACTCTTACCAATTTCCCTAACAGGTTGTGCCTCCTATGCATTGTATATCTTAGGCCTTCCACCCTGATGTTGTGGAAAATCTCTCCTAAGGTGTTCCTCACCACATATCCAACACTCAAACTGACAGTGACCTCACCTTTATGCTGCTGCTACTGCTATTGTGACCCTTGTCCCTGTCTAGCTGCATTAAATATATTTTGTGGAGCCACATTTTCTTTCCCATCTACATGTTGAGGCCTTGTCCTCTTAGGCTTCCATTTACCTATACCTTTGTCTTTTCCCTTCCATCCATGCTAAGATTCATTCTTACACTTTAATTTCTCATAAAAATGCTTCAGTTTCCCAATAGTGACCGAGGCTCATCATACTCAATCTGATCTATAAATATTAATGAAAAACCACCGACAAATCTCTAAACTTTAGCCTTCTCATCAGTAAAATATGGTACATACCTCAATAATTCCATAAACTTGGTCGTGTACTCTTTGTATGTTATTTATCATTTCTTTAACTCATAGAATTCTTTAGCCTTACTATCGTAGTACCTTTATGACAAGTACTTCTTTCTTAAAAGCCTCTTGAATTCCCACCATCTCAAGTCATATGTCCTGATGTCTCTAACCCACTTAACATCTTCCCACCAGATGTCTCCTTTACCTTTCAAGCTTAAGATATCTATTCTAGCCTTCATGTTATTTGTATACTCATGCAACTCAAAGAATTTGTTCATCCCAAGTATCCAAGCCTCTGCATCTTCTGACTTCTTCACCTCTCCATCCAAAGTAAGTGGTTTTGCTTTCTTTAATTCATCCGGTAAGTATCCCCTACCATTCCTCCTATAAGGATGATAGCAACGATGATCATGATCTCTATCAAAACCAAAACTAGAATAATACATGTACTCATCGCTCCTCCTTTCCGAAGTGTCCAAAAACCTGCCATCTCTCATTGTGTCAGATATATCCAACCTATGTCTACTAGGAGATTTGCTTCCATATGCTCCATTAGTCCCATCCTCATGTGCATGGCTGAACTGAAGCATCTCTTGTCACTGCAATTCTGAAAAACTCTGAAGAAGTATAGTATTGACCTTTTCTTTCTTCTCTTGTGCCTGTATGATTCGATCATTATATGCCTTACAACTCCATATCTATTCCTTCAAGCTTCTCAATGTATCGGCCAAATCAAAAGTATGCCCCATACCACACTGCTCATATGATGCATAGGAATATTCTACGTAATCTAACATCTTGCTAGCGATTTTATCTTTCTCTTCATGCAATGCATAATATGTCAGAAAAACCAAATCACAATAAACCAACGTACCTTAGTATAGCTTCAGGAAGATACCTTCTCTACAGGATAACCAAATTAGTGTGCTACATGTATAACATAATCATAATAGTAGATTGACATATGCAAGTGAATGTATCAACTCATAAACATCACTCTAACTGGGTTCAATTCATCAGTGCAAGGCCCTATCAACAATGCATGTTATGACCTCATGCATGACAACTATTACTCCATTATAAACATTGCTACATGCAACCAAAAATATGCATAATAAATGCCTAGCCAACTACAAATAAGTATAAATGCAAGTAGTTGAGCATAATCGATCAGTTCTTGCAATAAACCTACAAGACTAATACATGTAATCAAAATATTCAAAATGTAACCTAATCATACAAGGATGTAAGTAGGAGACATAAAACCAACATGTAAGTGATAAATAACCATATACAGTTAGTCACATACTCATGTCAAATACTCTTCACGAAATTAACATCAAATTCTCCATGATAACCATACTACAAACCTAATCCAACATCAAGCAATTGCAACAAGTATATAAGTGTAAGAGACACATATACAATTGACATGCATGCATGACTAACACATTCAACCCATACATTCTAAGAATTGAACCATTCTCTAATACCACTTTGTAACACCCTTGTTGGGATAGGGTCCCCAGGGTCAATTTTGGGTTAGTTTAACCATTTTTTGTAATAGATTTTGTAAAGAATGTAAAGTCTCCATGAAGTGTGGAAGCGGAGAACATAGCTAAGTAGAAGTCAAAGGGGCTTTAGCCCCTTGTTTGGGTAAGTAATAAGTCAGATTTTGAGACTCACCCATGGTCCGTGAACCATGGTATTGTATTGAAAAAGCTATATATAGTTGAGTCATAGTGAGTCTAAGTATCAATAGAAGATAGAAGATTATTGTTTTTTGGAAAGTGCTAAGGTAGGAAAGCTTTGTTTCCTATACTTAGGCGAAAGGGGAAGGCTCTTGCAGCTAAGTGTGTAGAGACCTTGGCAAGTCCATAGCTAAGTGCATAGGCCCCTACAGCTGGGTGCATAGGGTGGAAAAAGTCTGTAAATTGAACATTGAACTTAATAAAGACTGATTTTGGAATAATTGTCTTTCATATGCGTCTTATTCATATTTATGTTCATGTTATGATTTATCGCTCAATGATATTTTTCTGTGGAATAATGTGTAATTGTTGTGTGAATCTATTGAATCTTTAAGATCTATGCAGGAATTAATTAATTATCTATTTTCGCGAATATAAAGGGTAAATCTGTTATGATTTTTGTTGAATCGGGTAGTTCTACATGAAGGTAGATCTAAGGTTACTATTTAGTGCACGAAAGTGGATAATCAACTTCCTTTAGGTCTATAAAATCTTATCGCAGACCTTCAGAAGGTCTAGAAGTTGTTTTCTTAGAGATACAATAGCGGGCCATAGAATGATATAGATCTGCGTGAAGGTAGATTTGAGCTACAAGGGCTTAAGATCAGTTATCACACGGTCTCTAGATGCAGAAACCTAGTTCTAGCATCCCCCAATACTACTTCAGGTGACACTATAGCCTGCACTATGTAGGTTGTTCTGAAAGGGCCAGCAGTTGAGGTTTTGTTGGTTGGCTTGAACAACTCTGAACCTAGATCAGGCCCCTTAAGCCAACAAATGGTTCCATTGCCAGGACTGGGATCTATCTAAGAGATGTGTGATAAATGTTTTCCTATTAAGAAAGAGATTGATCAAAACATGCACGCGTTCATGGCTCAAGAGAACATGAGCCCTAAATTATCCAAGGAACATTGGTTGTAGATTTTTTTGTACAAAGATAATATTGACCCATTCTTATGTTTCTTTCGTGATGAACTACATGAGTGGTTGTCTAAATTGGCCGATAGTCAAGGGATGTGGAGGCCTGACAGCCCTATAGTGTGGACTCCTGAGTTGGTGCGACGTCTAAAGGCTTCAGGAAGCAATATTGTGCACATTGTGGATCATTGGATTGATCGCACATTTGAAATTTTTGTGACTTATTTCACGATCGATAGAAATATTAGCTATAGCGAAGCGGAATGAAGGCTCTTTAAAGGACCACGAGGTAAGTATTGAAAATAATTAAAGACTTGGATTAAAATGTTGTTATGTGAAAAGAGGGTTATGCAGTTGCCTTGATGTTTGGGGCTATGTGAAGTGGGAGATTATTTATAGGAAATGAAGGATCAAGCTCAAAATATAGTCCACTCATTGAACCCCCTTCAAGTGATGATGAAGGGATGATGTTGAATACTCCACGAAGTGCAGTTCAATTAATTACGCAAGCTATCCCAAGGATACCTAACCCATCCACACCACCTCCACCTTCACCTCCACCTCATATACCTACATATTCACCCCCTCCACTCCCACCATTCAATATGGAAAACGTGACGAAGATGTCGATTTTTAAAGGAGTACAGAGTGAAGATCCCGAACAGTTCTGGTTTGTCGCAAGAGATATATGGACAACACAGCAGATTATGGACAATAGCATCAAGAAAGAGAAGTTGTTCACAGTCTTACAAGATCGCACATTAACATGGTATATCAAGTATTTCATTTATAACCCCATTGCATCATTAGAAGAGACCTAGCAAGGCATGAATAAGGAATTCAGAAAGTGTAAGTCGGAGGCATAGTCGGTAACCGAGTTTAAACAAATTTGATAGAAGGTAGATGAGATGCCTTGGGATTTTGATCAGAGGTTGAAATACATGATTAGGCAAGCCAATATGAAAATTATAGATTCCCAACACCATGACTGGTATATAGCATCGCTCTTCCCACATTTGAGAGTACCTTTCTCGAAACAAAAGATAGAAATGCAAGCAAAACCTTTGGAAATTGCAGATGAGGTTTGATTAATTGCCCATACAGGATACGAACGTTAGAGTACAACAGATTCATTCATAGATGGAAATCCTGCACTTGGATTTGCAAAGCCTAAATAAAGGAAATGAAGCCCAGTCAGAGGTGTGTGCTGAAGTCTGGTGTTTGAAGTGTAAGATCCATGGACACGATAAGGACCATTTCCTAGTTTATAAGAACTATATTATAGGGGGAAGACATGTTCCCCTGAAACCAGAGAATAATGTTGGGATGAGCACGGGAGATGGGCTATGGTGCGCTACCTGTTAGGTTAGAGGACAACATGCAACTAATAATTTCCATTTACTACATAAGTTTGTACATACCCCTCAATAGTTGTTTTGCAATTTCTATAAATCTATGGGACATGATGAATTCCATTGTAGGAGTTATGAGTTGATGATGGATAGAACCCCTACCTACTGAATGTAGGTAGAGAATCATCCTCAAGATCAAGGCTTAGAAGTAGGGTGTGGAGGATTCCAAGGTCACGAACAAGGAAGAGGGGGCAGAACTGGTCGAGGATGTGGGCAGGTAATCTGCTATAATTGTGGCAAAGAAGAGCACTTCGCGTGAGATTGTACAAACCCCATGCATCTGTCGTGTCAGTATTGTCGATAGTTTGACCATGTGATAATGGAATGTCTGGTCCTTATGGAAAAAATGCAAGAAAATAAGGCGTAGCCTATGCAGAACATTCAAATGATGAGGGTTTAGCCCCACAAAGAAGATCAGAGCATAAATATAATGACAAGAAGTGGTATGGCGACTGATGTAGATAAAGGTAAGTAGCCTGATGATGACAGGTGGGCCTGCAAGTATGTTGAGAAGGAAGTAGACTTTGATCTTAATTGTGCTAAAGAAACCTTCATGGAAGCAAAGAAAAACTTCGCTAATGCCTCTACCTCAAGAAGTCAAGAGAAAATGCCAAAAACTAGTGCAACACAAGAAGTAGATACTTCGGTACTAGCTAATTTTCTAAAGACCTGTATGAAGTTACAACGCGATCAGAGGGTGATAGAAGGGTTGAAAGAGTTAATCGAAAAGTGCTCAAATAATGAAAAAACTCCTACTGAACAGTGCACAGTGAGAAAGATTGGTAAGAATAAGAAGCGAACAGGGCGCCAGATGAGGCTGACCATGCAAATAGGGGAATATGAAATGGACGATGTAATCTTAGATCTAGGATCAGATGCTAATGTCCTGCCTAAGCAGACATGGGAGAGAATGGGGACACCTGTGCTGGAGTGGTCTCCTTTTCTTTTTTTTTTTCTTTTTTTTTTTCTTGCGCACGTGGTTCATGGACACCTTTGGTCAATGGGTGGCGCTACGTACACTGGAAAATTTTTGGCTTGACGCCCCGCGGTCTACTACAAGACCTAACCCCAAGAGATTTTGGGAATTGATGTCGTGACCCCCCATTTGGCAAGGCCCTGTCTTGACTGATTGGGCTAATCCTTGGGGCTGCTGGAGTGGTCTCCTATTCAACTATGCATGGTAAATCAACAGAAGATTATTCCAATGGGGCACTTATAGGGTGTAACGATGGACATTGAGGGTGCGAGCGCATTGGCTAACTTTGAGGTCATTGAAATAGTGGATAATAATAACCCATGCCCCATGCTACTAGGAATTGACTCGGCTATTGATATGGATGTGATAATCAACTTGAAGAAGCAGAAGATGATATTTGAAAAGAAGTCACTCAGGGTTGTAGTGCCACTAGACCCAGCAGAAGGAGTGCGTTATACTAAACTTGTTCATGACTTTGTAGAAAGTGATGATGATTTGGATCAGATATACAAGATCACAACACGAGATGAAGATTGGATCAATCCTACAGCTGATGGACAAATTGTGTGGGGTAGGGATAGCTCTTGCACCTTAGATTCAGATGAAGAGCTTGAACACTAGCAGAATTGGTTGCATGAGGTATCTACACTTCATTGTAATATGATGACCAAATCACTACGGTGTGTCTCAACTGAGGTAAGGAATCTTCTACATTATTATGGGTTGACTGATGTGGATTTTTTTCTATATGAATTTGAAAGGGAATTACTTGAAGAACATCGCATCCAGGCACTTGAATTGGTGCTACGCCTGCTCGTTGGTGGGGTACACATAAAGAAAGCTTCATTGGATGGAAGGAATACAAAAGAATGATGAAATTAAGGTTTGGGTATGCTAATACCTGAATGAAAAAAAAATACAATGGGAAAGATGATTTGCGTGATCATTTTGCATGATGGACTACAGCCTGGGGAACAGAACCACAACCAAAATGGGTGCACATTTTCTGTCATACATTAGATACAATTCCAATGAACTAGTATCTAGAGATGGAGCTTCACCATGGAACAACCCAATGGGACATCTTAAGGGAGATTTTTCTATTGAATATCAGCTTTGAGGATGGGTTTTCAAAGCATTGATGAAGCACTCCAGTAACAACAACTATATTCAGAAAACCTAAGGAACCGATAGAATGGGCTCAGCCAAATTGGAGTACACAATTGTGCCATACGTTGGAGTGTTATAACGTGACTGCTGAAGAGAATGAAGAATATCTGTGGAATATTACCATTCCAAAGACATAAGGGTAGTGTGAAGTCGAAGGACCAAAAGCTACGAACCCAAATATATCAGAATCTTTGAAAACTAGGCAAGTAAACATTGGCTCTAAAGCAGAGCCTAAGTTCGCAAAGATAGGAGACTATTGGGATGAAGACACAATCGATAAGGTAGTTGAACTACTGCATGAGTACCAAGATATATTACAAATGAAGTTTTCAGATTTGAAAGGGATCATCGGAGATTTAGGTGTCATGAAGATTACGTTGAAGCCGGATGTGAAGTCTGTTAAGCAGAGGGCTTATCGGCTAAATCCAATGTATAAAAAGAAGGTGCGCCAAGAATTGGATAAGATGTTGGATGCTGGTATTATTGAACTAGTAGGGGAATCTGATTGGGTAAGCCCAATGGTGGTCCATGAGAAGAAACAAAGAGGAAAAATCTGAATATGCATAGATCTAAGAAAGCTGAATTATGCATACATGCACGATCCATTTCCAATGCCATTTACCGATGAAGTACTAGTGAATGTTGGCGGATAGGAGGCCTATTCATTCACTGATGGATTTTTAAGATATCATCAAATAAATATCATGTCGGAATATCAAATAAAAAAAACCTTCACGATGGAATGGGGTTGCTTTCAATATACTGTAATGCCATTTGGATTGAAGAATGCGCCTGCAATTTTCTTTCGAGTAGTGATTGCGGCATTCAAAGAGTTTATTCATAAATTTTTGGAAGTCTATTTTGATGATTGGACTGTGTTTGGGTTGGTGAAGCGCCATGTTGCGAGCCTGCACCTTATGTTGGATACATGTCAAAGGTATCAGATCACGCTGAACTTGAAGAAGTGCATATTCTGTGTGCCCTTTGGAATTTTTCTCGACCATGTTGTATGTAACCAAGGATTGATGGTGGACCCTACAAAGATCATTGTGATTGTGAATTTGGAAGCTCCCAGGAATGTAAAATAGTTCCGCGTGACATTGGGGCACAATGGGTATTATAGGAATTTTATCAAGTCATATGCTCAGATAACCGTGCCGATGGAAAATTTATTAAAGAAAGATGTGATGTTTTACTAGGATGAAGACTGTCAGTGCAACCTAGATGTCTTGAAGGAAAAGATGGTAACTGCGCCTATTTTGGTATTTCCAGACTGGAAGAAAGAGTTCCATGTGCATGTAGATGCCTCTTGCATTGCGCTAGGTGTGGTATTAACACAGGTAGGAGAAGGAGAAATTGATCATCCGATAGCCTTCGCAAGCAGAAAGTTATCCAAGGCTGAGAAGAATTACTCCATTACAGAGCACGAAGGGTTGGCGATGGTCTATGTGCTACAAAAGTTTAGGCATTATTTTTTGGGTGGACACTTTAAAATGTATACAAAGCACTCTGCGCTGAAGTACCTGGTCAATAAACCTATGTTGGGGGGGAAGATTTGCCGATGGTTACTATTGTTTCAAGAATATGAATTTGAAGTTATTGTGAAGCCTGGAAAGTTGAATGTAAGACCTGACCATCTGTCAAGGATTGTAACCAACAAAGAACAAAATAGTTTGGAGGAAGGACTATTGGATGTGCAGCTCTTTATGGTGCACATCGTGGATGACCATTTTATTGATATCATTCAATTTTTGACTACGGGTACAACTCCAGAAGGCTATTCTACACAAAAAAAGAAGGAATTAGTAGTTCGCTCTGCAGATTTTTCAATAATTGCGGGTCACTTGTATAAGATGGGAACATATGAAATTCTGCAAAAGGTATGTTCCCGAGTTGTAATGTGCTAGTATCCTCGCTGAAGCACATGGAGGAGTGGCTGGAGGACACTATGCAAAAAAATCAACAGTGCCGAAGATTTTATGCGCTGGGTTATGGTGGCCAACATTACATAAGGACTCTAAGGCATACTGCAAGGCATGCGATGCTTGCCAAAGGATGAGAAAACCTTCGCGAAGAGATGAATTGCCTTTAAATCCTCAGGTTTTGTTGCAGGTATTTGATAAATGGGCCATTGACTTCATAGGTCCAATACAACCACTAGGAAAGAAGACGGGTGCACAGCATATCATTACTGCAATAGAGTATTTAACGAGGTGGGCAGAAGCACAGTAAGTGAAGGATTGTACAGCTTCTACCACCGCGAAGTTGTTGTTTAAATATTTTTTGACATGGTTTGGATACCCTAAGCTATTGATGAGTGATAGGGGTACACATTTCTTGAATGAAATGATTAGCGCGATTCTTGAGGAATTCCAGGTGTATCATCAAAAGAGAACAACCTATCACCCACAGGCGAATGGAACAATGAAATAATTTAACAAAATATTGGAGAATATGTTGATGAAGGTCTGCAATGCGCATATAAATGATAGGGATATGCGTGTACCAGTGATGCTATGGGAATATAGGACGGCCTGCAAGAAGTTGACAGGCCAAACACCATTTAGATTAGTTTATGGGATTGAAGTTGTGATGCCTATGGAGTATATTTTTGCCAAGTTTATGTATTGCATCTTTGACAAAGATGGTGGATCGCGAGACCTTGGAGGAATGGCTCACACAACTAATGGATTTAGAAGAAGACTGCTTTCTTGCAGGGTTTCACCAGCAAGTGCAAAAGGAGTGCGAGAAAGCATGGCATGATAGGCATATTAAGCTACACGCTTTTAAGATAGATGATGTAGTGTTGATATATGACAGAAAGTTCAAAAAATTTCAAAGGAAATTTCAAATGCATTGGTTGGGGCCAGATGTTGTTAAGGAGATCATTGATGCTGGCGTAGTTTAGCTCGCGAAGCTGAATGGGGAACCATTCCCTGGGAAGGTGAATGGAAGTAGGCTGAAGATGTATATAAGGGATCCTACCCCTACGTAATGACTACATGGTAATAGGATAGTTTTAGTAATCCAAGAAATTATAAGGGATTGCAGGACTATAAACTACGCTACTCGAAGAGGAGAAAAACATACTAGGGAGGTTGCACAATGGAAGACAGGAGTGCGACCGGTGAAGTTGCATTGGATGAGTTTCGTCATGGAGGATGGTACTGCAAAGATGGGTCCAAAAGTAGTTGTTGGAGTCACTATTCATGATTTGATGGAAACAATTCTATTAAGAGGAGAGGGTAGGCGCCATTATGGAAAAAATATTTGGATATCTACCACCAAAGACGCATTTATGATCAGAAATTGGAGGAAATGGTCATATTTGAATTCAAAACCTCCTATAATTTGGACATGTTGATCTTCCAAAGAAAAATTTACATTCTGAGAATTATCTATGAGCCTTTTAAGTTTATGAAGCACGAATACTAACAAGAACTCTTGTCACAACCCTCATTCGCACACTTGTCTATAGAAGCCCATAAACTGTTCTTTGAACAAATGACTACCACAAATCCTGCAAAGGCTATTAGTTTTGAAGTTGTCGTCTCTAATGCGGTGGCCCTTGAAATAACAAGCATGGAAGCTACGCCCATTGTGCCTATAGCATCAAGGTTGCCTAGGCCGAAGCAATCAGCTGCAAAAGAGAAGTAGAAGAAACCTATGCTGGTGAGACATTCATAGAGGAAGAACCTGGAGGTTCGGCAGAAGGAGAGGAAGGACAAGTAGTTGGAGAAAGTTATGGACCTGGAGGAAGAAGAATTCCAAGGAGTGGAAGAGTTAGATGCTGAGGAGGGTGAGCCTATTACATGGCTCCTAGAGTATATCCCTGTGTGGAAAGGGAAGACCAAAGTAACGAAAGATCTTGATTCCAAAAAATTTATGATCTCAACGCCCCTGTTACCAAAACAGGTTGAATTTGAAGGCACGACCTTAGCACACAATTTGGTGCTGAAGAAGGAAGATTGGGATCTCACAGACCATGAGAGATTCCCTCATTTGGCTACCCACAAGAACATGAAGAATATTTATTACAAAGAGACTAAGGTTACGTAGTTGGAACCCATGAAATGGGTCAGAGGTGTTGAGCAGAATGGGTTGCCACACATGCTCTGCATACCACATATTCACAAGTCCATTATAAACATTGTTTGTGTGCACCATCTTCTTGTGCTAGTGCATGATGGGTGCTTATGGCTCGACAAACCCATCCGGATCACGGATATTCTCATCCATTGGATTACAAAGCTGCCCTATATAGGGGCGGACCCTGCAAAAGTGTTTGGAGGGAAAAGTGGAGAAAAGGAGCTAGATGAAAAGATGAAAGTTGAATTTGGTCTAGTAAATAAGTCGGGTGGATATTATATCTGATCTATTCAAGACTAGGTGGTGCAGTTCACTGCCCAAATTCTTGCAGGAAGTATTATGAGGAAATGCCGCGTAGATGAAGTTCAAGCACTAGTAGTGTCATTGGCTGCCCAGTGCACAAAGGGAGTACAATATAACTTGACGCAGTGTTTGTGTGAGGAGTTCATTGCGAACTATCACAAAGCACAGGAGGAAAATAAGCCCTTTCATTATGCATGGCTCCTATTTTCAATTTTCTTAGTAGTATGGAGATTGCCGAAGGATGGTCAGTTTCCTCCACAGGGAGAAGATTTACCAGAGGCAACGAAGTTTTCTTCACCGTGGTTGACAAAGGATTAGGAGAGGATCAAAGAATCGAAGATTTTCAGGATATTAATGGAAATGGATCTTCGAACAGTAATCAGTCAGCGGCCAAGGTTGTCCCCAACCTTATTTGAACAGTTAATGGCCTTCGTAGAGTTCAAGGCCAATTTCCATAACATCTCAATCTGGGCATAGAAGGACCCTAAGCATATCTGGTCCAAGCTTCCATACATAGTATCAGAAACAAATGTGTCGGAGATTATGGACGGTTGGCTACTGGAGTGGCACAAACCCATAGACATTGGTGCAGGTACTAGTAAGGGTGCAGAGAGCTCTAGTGCACAAATGATAGCTGTGTAGAAGTGCAAAGAGGCAGCACAGAAGGTCACATGAACATTCCCTGAATAGAAGAAGAAAGAAGTTGCTGCTAAGGTCGCTACAGAAAAGGAGTGCGCTGCAAAAGAGTGTGCTGAGAAAGAGTGCAATGATATAGAGTAAGTCGAAGAATCGGCTTCCCAGCATACAAATGAACTAGAACACTCAGAGCACGAAGGAGATGGTGGAGAGGAGAAAATCACTCCTTTCACATTGAGGAAGCGTGGTAAGGAGACAACTGCCGGGCCTAGAAAGAAGGATAAATGATATAAACAGGTGCGCATTTACCCAATTTTAGCTTAGTGGGGACCGAGGTTCGGAAATGATTTAGCCAAGAAAATCTTGGTACTACTTGTCCTTTTGGCAAAAATCCATGGAGCGCAAACTGAGGTCTCACCCAAAGCAGTATGGGAGGGTGCTACAACCAGGTTTCCGCACCCTAGGGATGTCTGATATGTGGTGATTGGTATGCGGTCCAACCTTTGCACTTAATGTGCTACATGCACCTATGGGCACCCCGTGCCCTATGATACTATCTTCGCGCAGTTCTAGTCGCAGTGCAACCCGTGTTATTTACCCAAGTCTTCCTTAATTAGTTCCCGTTAGCTGATTACTTAGATTAAATTCACATATAAGCATTCATACACGTAATTATCAATTGTGTGTAGTAAATAACAAAGTAAAGTAACACATAACATCAACATGCAGATTCAAGAATAGATGCACAGAATAAATTTCTCTTTATTAGCTTTCAAATCCAAGTACAGACTCGACTCCGCCCTACGCACATAGCTGCAGGGGTCTGCGCACTCATTTGTGGACCTTACTAGGCCTCTTCGCACTCAGCTGCAGAGCCTTTTCCTACTACTACGACCCAATACACTTCAACCTTCCCCTATTCTCTAACCATACCTTCGCATCTATCTTATTACTTGCTTGCCAAAAACTATCTTTACACTTAGAGCCTCGCTCTATTTATACAATCCCATGGTTCGTGGACCATGGGTAGGCCGACACAACTTTACATTACTTTACAATTCTTAGGGTGGACAACCCTATGACTCATCCTAGACTTTCGCACTCCGCACCCGTACTTCGCAAAGTCTTATAATACAATTAACCAAAACTCAGGCTTTAAGCCCTAAAAACTACTATGGGGGATCCCATGCCTAACAGGCCCCAAACAGAATCATCGTGACTCATCCTGAGTCACTCTGTTGGTGCGACGATCTTGGCACAGAGCCCCTCCAACTGTGCTTGTGTTGCGTGAAGGTCCACAATGCACTGTTCTGCCGTCTACTGAATTTGCTCCATTCCTGCTTCTGAATCCTCTACGTCTGACTCGAGTCTCTTCTTTGGTACCAACTTCTTTGTGTTTATAGTCCCACACCCCTGTCCGGATCCTTAGGTTTTGAAGACTGTGCCTCGGTCGGTTAGTCAAATAGTCGGCCCACCCATGTAGGGCTTCACACGACTGCCATTTACTTTTATTGGGAAGGGTTCTCCATTAAGTTTGACTAGCTAGACCACGCCTCCATCTGTGACCTCTTTTACCACATATGGTCCCAACCAGTACATTCTGAACTTTCCTAGAAACTTTTCAAACTTGTTGTCATACAGTAGCACTAATTCATTTACCTTAAATGTGTGCAACTTGATATGGCAGTCATGCTAGGCTTTCTCACACTGCTTTTGTACCTGCTAGTGAAATCCGGCCAAAAATCGTTCTTCCTCGAGTTCTTCTAATTGTGCGAGCCTTTCTTCCAAAGCTTCACAGTCCATCATGCCTGTGAGCGCTACTATTTACAGACTAGGTACAATGTATTCCATCGGCATGACTTCTTTCGTACCATAGACCAACCGAAATGGTGTCTGTCCCATCAATTTCTTGCACGTTGTCTGTACACCCATAACACAGCGGTACGCGTAGGTCCTAGTCGTTTCGCTACGTGTTACATATTTTGGTCAACGTAGTCTCTAGTATTTTATTGAATGATTCTACTGTTCCATTAGACTGTGGGTGGTATGGTGTGCTTTTCTGGTGATAAACCTGGAACTCTTTTGTGAGCACGCTGATGGTTTCATTCAAGAAATGTGTTTCGTAATCGCTCATTAAGATTTTTGGGCAGCCAAATTGTGTCAACATGTTTTCGAACAAAAACATTGTAGTCATGGTAGCCGTGTAGTCCTTGATCGGTTGTGCTTTCGCCCATCGTGTCAGGTACTCCGTCGCGGTGATGATGTGGCACGCACCCATCTTTCCCTGAGGTTTGATTGGGCCTACAAAGTCAATTGCCCATTTCTTAAATGGCTGCAGTGTCATTTCGGGATTTAACGGCATCTCATCCCTTCGTGATGGTTTTCTCGTCCTTTGACATATATCACAGGCCTTTCAATGCGCTTTCGAATCTTGGTGCAAGGTCGGCCACCATAACCCATTGCAAAGAATCTTTTGTGTAGTCGTGCATCCTACATAGTGTCCTTCTGCAGCACCCCCATGTGATTCTACAAGGATTTGACCTCACTCAAATTCAAGTACGTATCGTCGCAATATCTCATCGTTTCCCATCTTATAGAGGTGCCCCGCGATGACATAAAAGTCTGTCACGCACACCACCAATTCCTTATTATGTTGGATTGAGTACTCCTTCGGTGCCGTCCCTATTGTTAGAAAATGGATTATATCTTCGAAGTGTCCATCTGTGACGCGTACTGCAAAGAGTTGTGCATCTGGTAGTCCCTCCTCCAAATTTTTTGGTTCCTCGCTTGTCTCAATTCATGACAAGTGGTCTGGTCCTGAGTCTAAGCGTCTCGGCTTGACTATGACCTCAAAATCATATTCTTGAAACAGTAAGAGCCATCTGCATATGCGCCCCCCCAACACAGGTGTTACACAAAATATCATCACCATGATTATTTGCAGTCAGTATGGGTCTATCATCACTTGTACTGTCCTCCTAAGCAAGTCTCAGACCTCAGTGCTTCAAATCAAGCTTTGGAAATGAGAGAAAGACATTAAAAATCAATGTAACTCTGGTTCCACACTTTCTCTCATGGTCACCTGCGATCCCGCACCTTCTGTGTACAAAAACTACGGACCTGCCCGCTCTGTCCCTAACGGTGTAGGTGCGGACCCCTGTGAAAGTCAAAAGGCGCAAGTTTTATCTTAAAAAACTCACTTTGGGTTAATTCTAGAGGTTTCTAGAATGAATTTTGACGTGGATTGTTCACTCTGAGGTGATTCATGCATCCCAAAAGAGAAGGATCTAATCCCTTGATGAGAGGAGCTATCCCTTTGAAGGAGGGCTTTATCCCTTTGAAGGAGGACCTAGTAACCTCCCTCCATTGCACTATAAATACAGGCATTGGGCTGGTTGCTGGAGAGGTTAGAAGCTGAACATTTTTTAGGGTAAATGCTGGTGAAATCAAGAATTCCTAGTTGAGCTTAAGAGGAGAGATCACACATCTTTTTGGCTTCATTGGGAGTGAGTGAAACTTGTCAAAGTAGAGGAGACTTCTTGCTGGACCCTGGGAGGAGCTTGTACATTGTCAAGGCAAAGGTTGTAAAGTTCTTCTTCTTTTGAATTAATACAATCAAACTCATTTTTCTCAACAAGTATCTCATGTTATTTGTTTCATGGACTCCATGACTTTCATGTTAAATATGTTTTATACAATTGGCTTTTCAGGTGCTATTTAGTTTGTTTTCTTTGTTTGTGTTTGAAGATTCACGAAAAGGAGCTCATTTGGATCAAAGGAGTGAGGGCATACACAAGCTTGCGTTGGACCTAAGGTAGGCCCTAAAAACACTTGTTTGCTATTGTTTATCAAAGCATATTTAGAGAAAGATAGTGTCTGGTTGGTTTGCTTGTCATTAGGTCTTCTTTAGATTCTAGGAAGGTCTATCTTGTCCGCAAGATCGACTTATTCCGTGTGACAAAATGGCGACTCCGCTAGGGACTTTATTGTTTTCCTTGTTTTTACTTTGACCTGAGAAACTCTATTTTTGTTTCTGTTTTTGGCTTGTTGTGTGTAAAATTGGGTAGAGTTTGTAGATCCAGGGTTATTTTTCATTTTTCATAGCTTTGGGAGAGGACCGCACCCTAGCCGTTTGACACAGTGCGTACTTACCCGCAGCTTGGCTTTTAGCACAGAGCAGGACCGCACCTATGCCAACTATGGGCCTGCAGACCCTGTCAAAATTTTGAAAACCCTAAGATTTCCTCTGTTAGTCAGCTTAGTTTGTCTTTACAAATTGTTATCCACTGCCCAGGCCTGCATATAACTTGTCAGAAGCTTTCCTTCGATTGATTTCATTAGTGTTAGGGTTTTAGGTGAAATTCCTAGGAGTTTTGCTTGTTGGGTTTGTTTTTCATTTTGGTTGTGTAGTGGCTCTGAGCTTAGAAGCTGTAGGGACTTCAGATCACCTTAGTGTCTACCAGCCTTCTTATGAGTCTGATCATTGATGAAA
Source organism: Pinus tabuliformis (assembly GCA_031772625.1). NCBI lineage: Eukaryota > Viridiplantae > Streptophyta > Pinopsida > Pinales > Pinaceae > Pinus > Pinus tabuliformis. Next base: position 442,614,665 of record CM062813.1, on the reverse strand, counting down.
TCTCCCCTTGTTTGAGGAATGCGCTTTGAGTTTTCTCTTTACAAAACTTCGAAAAGCTTGTGTTTGAGAGTTTGGATTTTCATTTTCAAAAAGAAAACGAAATTGGTTGTTCTTGACTGATTTGTGATTCTGCATAAATTAGTCCTTAGCTTGCATCTAGCTGAGTAAAACATCCTTAAAAAAGAATTTTAGCAGGCTTTGACTTCAAATAGGTTTTTATAGTTTGTAGCTCTCAAAGTTAGTCATTTTCATTAGTTTTGAGTGTTTTATTAAAAAATATAAAAATCTCTTTTGGAAAAGGTTTGATTTTTGTAGTGATTGAGTGCTTTGAAACGAAAAGAGAAATTTTTGTGAAATAACTAGTTGTCTCATTTTGAGTGCTTTGGAAAGGAAAAACTCTTCTTTTAATTTGTTGAATTGAGAAAGATTTGTGTTTACAAAGTATTTGCATTCTCAAACTCTTTCTTAGTTTAGAAATTCATCGAAGAAAAAAAGATTGTTTAGATCATCTTAGGTGCATTTTTAGTGATTTTGAGTCGAGTCTTCAGACCACGAGTTTCATCTCCGCACCTTTGGACTTAAACAAAAACCACTAAAATTAATGCTTAAAGTAATATTCACCTAGTAACATTTTTATTTCTAGGGCTTCGATACACCAACTTAGCTTAGGCTAGTGTCTTGGAGTAGGAGAGTAATTAACTCTCCAATACAGTAAAAACAAACAAGTAGTTGTATCTTGTGGTAGGGAAGAAATCCAATTGTTGCATTTATGCTCTGGGAAAGCTCCTCTTAAAGGAGAAGCACGAGATCGTTTCCGAACCAGTGTGGGAATCAATCCTTCCTCATTGGGAACGACGCCAGATATGCACGTATTAAAAATGGTAAACCTCAGGTTAACCATTGTCGAGGAACCTGGGGTCACTTGTTGGTAAACCTTGGATTATGTCAAGGAGCCTTCAAAGGGATTGAGCTTGCTACTCTGCCCTTGCGTGTGTATCGGATCGTAGACTGTTCCCCCAGGTGTATTTGTCTCAGTTGGTAACCTTAGTGGCCATATTCTTTAGTACTCTTCCTAAGGTGACAGTGGTGGGAAGATCCCACTATACCTGGAGCAGTCGTCGGCTAGACTCACTTGGATTTTCTGGGGGGTTCACTTCACTCGAGACGGTTAAGTGGAGGAACTTGTGCCAGTCTATTCATTAAGCAAGTTGCTGGGGTAACTGTTCCAACCGCCATTTCTGTACTGAACTCTGCGACATTGGATTTCATCACCAACTAGTGTTTTCAGTCCGGAAAGTTACTGTTTGTGTGTGTTTGATCTCCTAGATTCTTTAGGCGTGTGATTCAAATTTGTTTGGTTCTTTAGAGACTTTAGGTGCTTTTCATTGAGATTTTACTTTGTTTGCATGTGAAGTAGTTAAAAGTCTTTAACCGTGGCTGAGTTACTGAGGAGGTCTCGTAGACTTCGGGGCCAACCTCCTGAGAAAGTACCGAGCGAGCTCGAAGGCTTGAAAGTCCTCGTAACTCCTAGAGACAGTAGAGTTGGGTCACCTGAGGAAGGAGAATCTTCTTTGATAGTACATCCTGATTTTCAAATGCCAGTAGCAGAGTATAATCCACAGTCAGTGTCTGTCTCTGAAATTGCTGGTAGCTTTTCATCTACTAGTGATATAGGTGAGGAACCTGAAATATCCAAGCCTGAAAGTGAATTTGCTGCTACTCCGACATCGGGGTTTGTTTCTCCAACTTTTAGTGGTCCTGGTTCACCTAGGGTAGAAAGAGTAATCACCCAAGATATTCCTTCTGGACTTATTTCTATTGAAGAACTTGCTCCAGAAGAAGAAGTAGGCATCCCTATCCCTGAAAATCAACCTGTTATCGAACTAAGGGAGCGTGAATCAATTTTTTACAGTCCACCTAGGAGTAGTTCTTGGTATCTTTCTTTGACTAATTATTTAGAAAACTCAGGGTTAAGCTTTTCACCACCTCATGCTCCTTATCACTCAACACCTATAGGTTTTTATACTCCCGTCAATATGGCAGGACAGTCATCCATGTTTACTCAATCACCCGAATCTTTTTTATACGGTGGTCCTTCTGTTCCCTCCGGGTATCAGTCACTTTCTGGTACTTTTTCGGGAGAATCTCCTCAACCCATTGAGAAAGGGTTATTAACTGGAAGCAATGGTACTAAGCCATTGAGCATAGAAGACATTCTTATGATGTCAGGTTCTATTCCCAATCCTCAACCTCAAGGTGGCCAGTTACTGCCTGGGGGGCAACCTCAATTAATGCCTGGGGGGCAACCTCAAGGACAGTACATACCTATGGGAAAGTATGTTCCTCAAGGTCAACCCCATAATCAATATGTACCCCAAGGTCAACCCCAGTATCAATTTATACCTCAAGGTCAACCCCAGTATCAGTATGTGCCTCAAGGGTATCAACCCCAAGGTCAATACTCGAACCAAGGTTTCCAACCACCCCAAGGTCAAATGTATGTTCAAGGAACGGGAAATGTACCTTTCAATTATCAATCCTACCCTCAATCCGGTTATGTTCCTCAGTGTTCTCAACCTATTATGGGTCAGTACACCGGAATGAATATAGTGTGGGATCCATCGCAAACCCAACAGGTATTGCAGCCAAGTGTACAGTTGTCATCTCAAACTAGACAAACCTTAGTTTCTGGTTCACCACAGCAACCAATCCAGTCTAACATTCAAACTTCTGTACCTTCGGTAGTTTCTCAGCCTGGGCCTAGTACACCTCGTACTCTGCCTCAAACGACTACTACAACTACCGCAACATCTGTTTAATCTACCCCACCTACTTTTGGAGTATCGACAGCTCTGGTTTCCACTGTTCTTGTATCTACTCCTCAGACATCTTTACCACCGTCTGGATCTACGATTCAAACTTCGGTTCAGATGCCTGTAGGACAACATGGTTTAAGTACGGTTGTCACAAGTCAACCACAATTCACCTATCAACCGTACCAGGGACAGTACCAATTCGGTCCTGCTGTCCAGCAGCCAGTCTATCAGTATCAACCATATCCTGGGTACTCTTTTTTAGCCTCCTACTGCAGCAGGTATTCATTTTTCATGATTGACATTTGCACATGCCAAATATGCCATACTTTGCAGGCTGTAGTGTTCCATATTTCCAGAACAGGCCAATGAAGATGCCATGAAAGTATCCTAGTCCAAATGCCACTGCTGTACTCCATTTTTTATCACAGTTATCAGGCAGTTTTGCATTCAAAGGAGGTACTCAAGCTGGAATTCACTAACCTCCCCTTCTTCTCATTTCCCCCAAGTCACTTACTAACATTCCCCAAGAGGTCAAGATCTGCTTGAGCCTCTCAGTTTCATCATTTCCATGACATTCGCCTTGGTAAGGATTTGCTTTACTCAAGGACTGCTCACTCATCATCTGTGAGCCTTATTTTCCCCAACAAAGCCTAAGGTCTCATACCTTAGCGCCCTCTTTTCATCTCCATATTAACTATTAACTTTATTATATAACTCCCTATCAGTTTTTTCCTTCCCCTATTAAAATCATGTATATAAAACTCCCCTATGTAAATATCCCCTCCCTGGCAATATAGCCATATTTTATAAGTCCGGGGAATCACAGTCCATCTGGGGCTGTCTTTAGCCCATCCGAGTCACTAAGGAGCTAGTCTGACATCAGGTCAGCTAGTAACCGCCTCCCTAACCCCGCTTGGCAAAAACCCATATTTCGCCCCTATCCCTAAAAACCAAGTGTAAATATGCCAACCCGCGCTCATGATATTCATACAACACGTGAATCCCGCCATTTCCTATGTTTAAACCCACCGCCGCGATATATTAAAAAGGGAATATTCCCGCGAATATCCCACCCACTAACCCGCCATCGCTACCCATCTACCGCCAGCCATTAGATCTGGCCCACCACAGATCTACGGTGGGTGGGCTTTTTTATATGCAACACGCCCGGGCTTTAGCGTCCGGGAGTTCGGCGGTTTTGCCGCCGTACCCCCGCCATGCATCAAGCTCTGGGGTGTGGCGGAGGTCCCCCTCACGAAACCACCATCCCCAAAAAGCGGTGCGCCACAAAATCGCTTACCACCCATGATGTCACATCCCACGTCACCCCTGCACAGGCCCTGCTTATGTCACCCCTTTGTCCAGTCACCCGATGAGTCACCTGCCTGCGTGACCTCCTGCCACGTGTCCCTGCCATCGTACCTGCCACGTCATCATCCATACGTGACGATGTCATTCCGCCACATCGCCCTGCTAACGTCATGCTGATGTCACCCACCGTACAATGTCACATCATGCTGATGTCATCAGCACCTTTTGGGCGCAGAGGCGCGAAAGTCGCACTTCGGAGCCCCGGAATCCAATTCTGAGGCAGTTTTTGATGAGCGATTTGCACAAATTGCTCATCGCTAGATTTTTTGGGCCTGAATGGGGAATCTTCAAGGAATCTTTTTATTCTGCGGCCCCAGGAAGCCCGAAAAGGCGCGAAAATGACCCGTTTTCTTCACAGAGCATACCGAAAGGAGCAGAAGACAATTCCGGATGATATAGAAGCCGAACAGCGGCCATTTACTGGTGATTAGACCCACAACATGGTAGAACAACATCAATTTATTGCCAAAGAGTGTCAGAGGAGGGAGTAGAGCCAAAGAGTATCCGCCGAAGATTTTTTAGGGGCTCGAAGCACTTGAACATTGATGAGCCCCCAAGAAAGTCAAATCAAGAGGAGTAAGCCCATCCTAGCTCTCAAATCACAGTCAAAAGCATTCAATACCATCGAACAGCAATGGTGCAAAGACCAATGCACAGTTATGACAGATGAAAAGTACAGAGCCACCTAGATAGATATTAACTCATTTTGATACAGTTGCCCCCAGCATAGCTCAAAGATATTTTCCAGCATTTATTTCTAGATAAGATTAGGTTAAAGTAATCAATTTTCTATCGAACCTGTTAGGTCGACTGTAATAGATAATTTCGGATGAATCTTCCCTATATATACCACCCTCTATATTGTTTTAAGGGTTGGTTGGTTGATAGTTTTTCAGTAGAGACTCGCACTGTATACCTGACATGTTTTCTGTAATCAAAGACTGCTGAAAAGCTTGGAGGAAAGACTGTCTTCTCTGTGTCTAATGGTTTGAAGAAGTGAATTTGGAATTCTTGTGTTGCAATATGACTCAATAAGTTTTCCTATCTCTATTTTTTTTTCATTGATATACCGTCTAAATAGCAGAAAGAAAGAATAGTCTAGAATTGGTTAACTGCCCTCCATGCTCATTTTCTGTTGTTTCTTTATGTTTTCCTCTGGATCAGTCATGAATATGAATTCCCTTCAGCTCATACTTCCCCTAATCCATTCATCTTTGACAGTTGTGTAGGAATTCTTAATTGCTCCTAGATAGAGTTCATTCACTTTCCCCCTTTTAAGCTTAATGAGAGATTCTTTGTTGCCTCTCATTCCTTATCCCTCATCCCATCCTTATAAGCTTTCAGTGTTGTTTCATGAGTAGCTACCTTGCTCCTTATTTCTCTTGTGACCAAGAAAATGCACCAGCCGTCCCACTCCTTGACTCCACGCCCAATGGTTTGAAAACTGACCAGACTATGTCTTGCCTCTCTACTTGAAACGTCTTCCTTCCCACCAAAAACAATACAAAACCCCTGTGCATCATATCTAGCCTAAAATCATCCATTAAACAAAGCTAAATCTAAAAGAGAGAGCCCTCTCTGACTGCAGGCAAGCTAGAACCTGCAGTCCAAAGTTGGTTTGTGGTTACCTCGGCCGTATCCTTTTCTGGAGTTTTAAGGACAACCTGAGTGATAACACACTTATCAACAACCCCAACAACCCCAGTACGGTCCGGTTAATCCTGGTTTTCCGGGAGGATACAATATCCCGAATGCGATTCCTATTCCTAGTTATCCTGGATATCCTCCTCCTGGGGCTGGTCTCATGACCCAGAGTTTTAGGGATCCTAATCGGTAGTTACCGTTTATCGCAACTTTGGACTTACCTGACTTGTTACACCTAATGAACGATCCCATTAATTATCTTCCGTTTTGGTCGCCAATGCTGAATAAGTTGCCCAGTGACATTCCCAAGTTCGAAGGTAAATCAGGAGAGGACCCATCGAACCATGTGATGACTTACCACCTCTGGTGTGCGTCTAACTCCATCACAGATGATTCAATCCGTCTTAGACTTTTCCAGCGCACTCTAATTGGTCTCGCAGCCAAGTGGTACATTGAGTTACCGCGAGGCACTTTTTATAATTTCAGTCAGTTAGCTACCTTGTTTTTAACTCATTTTCAGTTGCCAATCCGATATGACAATGGCACGGAATTGTTAACTTCGCTAAAACAATCGACATCCACTTACATTTTAGATCATATTCATGAGTGGAGACTTCGACGTCGTTTAGTGAAGGTATTTATTCCGGATCAAATTTTGGTTGAGTGGTTTGTAAAATCTTTGTTGCCAAAGATCACTGAAGATGTTGCTAAAGCCGGAGTTGTTACTAAGGAGCAAGTCATTGCTCAAGCACAGTACCTTGACTTGGTCTATACTCAGTTGGGTACGTTACATGAAAAAATCCCTGATCTTCCCAAGCAAAATCAAATCGCTGCAGCTCCTTCGGGATCTCATGCCGCCGATGGTATGATTGGCATGGTTAACACTAAAAGTAAGAAGAAGTCTTCCAAGAATTCTTCCCCTATCATAACCTTGCTTGATTCCCCAACAGGAGATTCTTCTGCAGAGATTTCCATCGATATTCACATTGTAGAGTCATCTACAGCCAAATCAAAATCCGGTGGGAAGAAGAAAGGAAAAAAGAAGAATAAAACAGACAAAAATTCAAAGGAGAAACCTGAAAAGGCGGAATCCAATGACGAAAAGTGCAAACCTCGTTATCCTTGTCTCATTTGTGACGATGAAAATTTTACAAGAGACTGCCCTCATCGTGTAGAGGTTGCGAAAATTGTCAAGGGTTCCCACACTCCTGCTGTTTTGAAGGATCATTTTCCGGCTCAAGACAGTAAGATGATAGGTTCATCCTCGAGTGCCAATGAAGAACCCATATTGATGATGTCCCATGTTAGGATTGCGACTCAATCGCAAGATTATGGTAGTAAAAGTCCTGTTGATGGTAAAGAAGCAGAATCTTCTCATTCTAATCCATCAACCTCAGCTCCCGGTTCCGATCCACTATAGATCGAGAAACCTAATCCAGACTTGGTAATCAAACCGCCCGCCAAGGGTATACTTCGAAAGTCAGCTTTCAATCCACATGCGAGAGTAGCTCAGAATTATAACATTGTTGAGGATTTAGCTGTTTCACCCTCAGCAATGTCGACCCTGGAAGTGCTGCAATCATGCCCAGCAGAACGCAATGTACTTTTGTCGACTATAGGAGCTGTTGATGTTTAGGACCCGAACCTAATAATTTTCGATCTAGAAAATAGTACACCGTGTTTGCCTCATCAAATGGCTTTCTAGATTCCAGTGATAGTAAAAAACAAGCCTATTCATCGCACTGTAATTGATGAGGGAGCCTCAACGTGTATTATGTCGATACAATGTTGGAGATCGCTTGGTTCTCATTCGCTAAATCAATCCCCGACAATTCTAAAGGCCTTTTATGGTCGTGGGTTTCATCCTTTTGGCATTCTACAGGATTTGCCTATAGGGGTTGAAGGAAAAACCGTTAGTCTAGATGTGGAGGTGGTTGATGCCCCTCTAGAATACAACCTTCTCTTGGGTCGAAGTTGGTCTTACGCTATGACAGCGGTCGTTTCATCGGTCTTTCGAGTAATAAAGTTTCCACACAATGGAAAGATCGTAACTATAGACCAGCTGGCTTACTTTTCATCCGACCCAGCCTCTTTGGAGAGTATTCAGCATGTTGGTAAAATGACTATCCCATATAAGGATGTTGGAGTAGGATTAGTTAAAGATGCCGGTTTACTGGGAACTTTTCCTTTTCCTCCAATCAACGCGTCATCTTCATTCGCAACCATTCATATGATTACATCAGACACCATTCTTTATGATGATCCTCGTATCATTCCTTCTGAATCTGAGATAGACTCATTTGGTAATTCCATGCCTTTGAGTCCATATGAAATTGCCTATGAAGCCGTGCAGTCGTTTGCCGACTCGTGTTCAACAAAAAATGACTTAATGAATGTGATCCGTGAGGAATCACATTTCACATCAACCTCAGATTTAACTACGTTTTCTGAACTTGTTCACTCTGATGAGCAAATTTGTGAAATCCTATGCGTAGATGATTTTCCATGGGAAGATCTCCATCACAGATCTTCGTTTTTACCTGAGGATGATCATTTTGAAAATGATTTCTCATCAATTTTTACAACTAAATATGTCAAGGAACCTCAGAATCCAATGAAACATCCCGATTCAGAGTTAAATTTGGGAAACATCTCTCGAACTATTCCTATTGACATTTCGGTTAAGCCTGGAATTGTTGAGAACATTCATATAGGTGCCTCGTGTAAAGATGACGAAATTCAATTATATAAGGCCCTACTTCAATAATTCTGCGACGTGTTTGCCTGGTCCTATGAGGAAATGCCAGGAATTGATCCCGCGACTGTTGTTCATGAGATCAAGACTTATCCAGACGCTAAACCCGTCCGGCAATGTTTGCGTCAGATTCACCCACGAAAAGCTACTGCCATTAAAGCAGAAGTTAAAAAATTGTTGAAAGCAGGTTTCATTTATCCAATCCCGTTAACGTATTGGGTATCGAATATTGTTTTGGTTAACAAAAAGCAGGGAACAATAAGAATATGCATCGATTATAGGGACATTAATCGAGCCTGTCCAAAGGATAATTACCCAACTCCCTATATCGATCAAATCATTGATGATTGTGCCGACAGCGAAATATTTTCCTTTATGGACGGTTTTTCCGGATACAATCAAATCAATATTCTACCTACCGATCAACCGAAAACGGCTTTCATTTGTCCATGGGGGACAGTTTCTTATTTCAAATTACCTTTTGGGCTTAAAGAATGTCGGAGCAACTTTTCAAAGGGCGATGTCTTATGCGTTTCATGACATCAAGCACATTGTGCAACCTTATCTCGATGACTTGCCTGCTCATTCATTACATCGATCTGATCACCTCGTCCATTTATGAGCAATCTTTATGAGGTGTCGGCATTATCGGATTCAGTTGAACCCACACAAATGTGTCTTCTGTATAGAAACGGGTCGATTGCTGGGGTTTGTAGTTTCGAAAACTGACATTCGCGTTGATCCCTCAAAGGTCGAAGCTATCATCAAATTGCCTCCTCCTTCAAGTCTTCGCCAACTCCAAAGTTTGCAGGGGAAAGAAAACTTTTTACTGTTGGCATTATGATTCTGGTATGACTCTATGATTCATGTATTGTACTTGATGGCAACTCATACAGGTGGCAAAACTCTGATCTGGCTCTCAAAATGATAAAAATTAAGAGGTCCGCATGTGCTCTGTGAAAAGCGTGCGTACCCGCAGGTACACCGTGAAGGGGCTGCGGCCATACACGCAGGTCATTCGTTCAGAAGGTGCGTACCCCCAGTTCACTTACTTCAAGGCAGAGAAGCGCGCTCACGTGGGGTTTCTTATGTTTGGCCCGTGGTATTTAGCTCGTCGTTCCTGATTCTATGGTTTTGGCCCGTGGTATTGTTTTATATTATTATTATTATTGAGCCCCATGTTTTTGGGCCCCTTGTATTGGTTATCTATGGTATTGATCCATGATTTTAGGAAGAGCTTGCCTATATAAAGCAAAGGAGATCACTTGTCTAATGTATCTTTTGCAAATTGAATATCTTAAGATCTGAAATATTGGGTTATCGGTTTAAAAGCTTGATCTACATCAAAGTGAAGTTGAAAGTGAATCTATGAAGTGTGATCTCTCGAGCGCATGATCAGATCTGGGCATCTGACTATCTGTGGCACACTGGGGGACTGCCAATTCGGCCCTAATCAGAGGTACACAGGTGATTAACGGTGCAAGTGCGTGGGTACGCAGAGCAGAAGAAGGAGCAGTGCGTGGGTACGCAGATCAGAAGAAGGCGCAATGCGTGGGTACGCAGCGCGACAAAGGTTCAAGTGCGTAGGCACAGTGAAAGTACGCAGCGCTTAATAAGCCGCAGGTGCGTAGGTACGTAGCGCGATAGCATCTGTGGGCACGTGGCTACAGTAGCAGTACACGGCGCGATAGCATCTGTGGGTGCGTGCCTACAGTAACAGTACGCGGCGTGACTGAAGAATCAGTGCGTGGGTACGTGGGGCAGCAGAAGGCTCTCTGCGGGTATACGCAGGGGAGCAGAAGGTGAATTGCGTAGCCACGTAGGCCAGAGAAAGAAAAACTGCATATATGTATTAAGGCATTTATTTGACTGACTTTTCTCTGTTGATAAGGTGTTCTGAGTTTAGTTTACTGTTACTGCAGTTGACTGGGTGATTTACTTGTACTTGATGATCATTTGATGTTCATGGATCCAGTTTGAAAATTTATGAAAAGTGGTCCTTGAAAGAAAAGAAGTAGGGGGTTGTAGCTCCCTTCCAGGAGAGACTGGAAAACGAGAGAGAGTTGTAGCTCTCTGTAGGTTGCAGCCTGCGTACTGGTAAAGGACTGCACCAGTACAAAACCATTATAAAAGGAGTTTCTAATTTGAAAGAAGATAGAGACATATTGCAGCAGGTGGTTTTCACCCACATTGGGTTTCCACCTTATATCTGGTGTTCTTTGGTGTGACTATCTATTTTTCTTGTTCATGCTCATTATTTTATGGTACTGACATGCAAAAATAATTCAAAGTATAAATAAGGAAGATTTATTAAAAGAACTTGATAATACTGATTCACCCCCCCTCTCAGTATTATTTCCAACAATTACGACGATTCATTCCTAACTACGCTGAGGTTACAAAGGGTTTTACCCGGTTGTTGAAACAGAACACTCCATTCTATTGGGATGAGATAGCTCAGAAATCTTTTGATGCACTCAAACACGCGTTGACCCATGCACCGTTGTTGCATCCTCCCAATTACAACCAGGATTACTTCTTGTATCTCACCGCCTCTCATTCCACCATTGGAATGGTATTAGTTCAGGAAGATGAATTCGGAACGGAACATGTGATATATTACCTTACTCTAACGTTAAATCCAACTGTGCTAAAATATTCACATGTGGAGAAATTGGCATTGGCAGCAGTTCAAGCTGTCCAACATTTTTGTCACTACATTCTGCTATGTAAAACTACATTAATTTCAGATTGCAACCCTATGATCTACATTTTGACCAAGCAATTGCTAGGGGGCAAGTACTCTAAATGGATTGTTATCCTACAAGAGTTCGACTTGGAATTTGAGAAATCTAAGTCTAAGAAATCTTTAGTTTTTGCGAAGTTAATGTGTGACTTCCTGCGTGCTGACACGGAAACTATGGCGGAGGAGCCCATTACAGACGAATCCTTGTTTCTAATCAGCACTTTCGATCCGTGGTATGGGGATATCATCGTTTATCTCTAGACCCAATCCTTTCGGCTAGAAATTTCAAGGTCAGAACGTCGGAAAATTCGATTCCAGTCCCAACAATTCAGAATTATTGGAGATACTCTTTATCACCATGGGGTGGACTCTGTTTTTTGACGTTGCTTAACTCACGAGGAAGCTGAAAGGGTTCTAAATGACTGTCACTTTGGAGCATGTGGCGGTCATATGTCTGGGTTTGCCATAGCCCAAAAAATATTGTGCGCTGGCTACTTCTGGTCGTCTTTATTTAAAGATTGTATTATGGCGATCCGAAAATGCCACAACTGCCAGATTTTTGATCGTAATATGCGCGCTCCACCTGCTCCTCTCCACCCTATGATTGTCGTCGGTCCTTTTGCCAAATGGGGTATCGATTTTATTTCATGTCACCCTCACTCGGCCGAGGGGCATGCGTATATCATCCTTGCGGTAGATTATTTTACTAAGTGGGCTGAGGCGATGCCTACATTCGAGGCAGATGGCAAGATAGCTGCAATTTTCGTGTTCAATCATATAATTGCTAGGTTTGGTGTCCCGCAAGAAATAATCATTGATGATGGGCATCATTTTTGAAACGTTATGATGACTGAACTTACAGGCCAGCTTGGTTTACGTCACGATAGTTCAACCCCTTATTATCCACAAGCGAATGGTCTGGTTGAGTCCATAAACAAAGTTTTAGTTATCATGATCCGACGAATCATTGGGATTCATCGGTCGAATTGGCACAACATGCTATTTTCAGCTTTTGGGTGTACCGAACTTCAGTAAAAACATCAACAAGGTTCACTCCTTTCCAACTAGTCTATGGTTTGGAAGTCGTGTTACCCATTGAATGCGAAATCCCGTCACTGCAAATGGCCATCGAGTTGCTTCCAGCCACTTCCGAAGAGGAAAACCGTTTGTTATACTTGGCTCACTTAGATGAGAATCGACGTGACGCTGCATTAGCGATCGAGACTCATGCAAAACGCATGAAAGCTCAGTATGATCGAAATGTGACCCCTTGAAATTTTTCGGAAGGAGATCTAGTCTTAGTTTATGATCAAGCTAATGATAAATTAGGCATTGGAAAATTCGTTCCTATGTGGCATGGTCCCTATGTTGTCAAGTGAAAGCTAGCCAAAGGGGCTTATGAATTGGTAGACTTTGACGGGGACTCTTTGGGTAAACCCAGAAATGGCCTTTACTTGAAGAGGTATTATGCTTAAAAGAATGGGTATGGAGATTTTTTAGTTAGGATAGTTTTTCTTTCTAGCTGGTGTGTTTTAGTTTAAACAGCGTGCTTAGCTTAGAGAGTGTTTTTTCATCATTATTCCTGCTTATCTTGGTTTTACTCTTGATATTGCAGATGTCGATGCCTCTCCAAACATACATTGGTTTCGTTGATGGTGCTTGTCGTAATACGCGGAACACCTCTTCCGCAGCTTGGGTTATCTATTCGCCCTCTGACGAGTTAGTATCTATGCATGGGGTAAGCCTCAGTCAAACAATGAACAACATTGCCAAGTATAGTGCAGTGATTGAGTTATTGTCTGAATCTATTTCATTTGGGATTCAGAGTTTGATAGTCAGGTTAGATTATGAACTCATTGTATTACAACTTAATAGAGTGTATGCCATTAGAAATCCGGTGTTATTAAGATTATTTTTGAGAGTTCGTCTCTTGGAACGTGAATTTGATTATATTGAATATCAGCATATTCCAAGGTCTTTAAATACATTAGCAGATGCAATTGCTTCTCGAATGTTAAATAGACATTTGCAATAATCATACATGTAAATTTAAAACCATTCCATAACATGATTTACAAGATAAGCCGGTAATAGTGATATATATATATATATATATATATATATATATATATATATATATATATATATATATATATATATATATATATATATATATATAATATATATATATATATATATATATATATATAGATATATATATATGAGTGTGTCAAAAATACATCGTCCTCGATCATAGGTTGAAAAACACCTTATGATCAGCAAAAATGATAAGTACAAAAAACAAAATGTCATATGTGCCCACAATAGGCGATCATCCTATCACTGGTGATGATCTCTATAAGAAACCACTGCACGGGCCACCTTGCAAAGGAACCTCCTAAAAGGTCCTGGGACCCCTGTTGGAGAGGTAAATCCCCTCTACGGATAGAGGCGATCCCTACTAGCCCAAAATGGGTCTAGCAACAATCAGTCAATGCTACTTTGCAAGTTCCTAATTGCAATTAAAGATAGGCAATGAATACCTACTTGGATTCCAACGCTATTGTTTGATGAAGAGATGCCGCTCTCGCTCCTTCGCTCTAGCCGGTCACGATCCTCCGCGATCTCCGCGAATAGATACCTGCACACACGAAGAGAAAGACAAACACAAGCGTGAAATCTAATAAAAGCAATTATACATCAGTCAGAAAGGATGTAATTCACATTAACCATCGCAGAGACAAATGAGAATGGAACCATAATAGTAGTCATCTATTATTAATCGATAACAAAGAAGAGTACAACCAAATGTTCTGACGTCGATATCCTTCTCAAGAGGGTCCAGCCAGTAAGTCTCTCAAGCGTTCACCCTTAGAGATAGATCTCCCAAGACAAGAACTCTCTCTCTCACACAAGCAACACTCCACAACCTCCCTTAAGCTATCTAGCAATTCCACACTTATCACACCAACTACCTACAGTAGCAGCAATCTGAGCACTATAAACTCCACACAATCCAAACTAAGAACTAGCTGCTCATGGTAATGGTAGAGGTTTAAATAGGAGAAGGAGTCTCCTTGAATGGTGGAAGGATGAGCTTATCTTCAAGGGAGGTGGTTTCAAATGACGAACAGACATGCCATAGAAGGGAGGCGATACTCACAAGGCCAACAACCAAGTCTGGAGTTATCTGGAAGGCTGGCTGTTGGAACAAATTCGCCCAAACTGGATCAGCGCGGGTGCATAACTGGTCTGGAGCGCTGACATCGCAAAGTAATAATAGACAAGCCCATGTCAGCGCGACTTAATACAAAAAGAGGCTGCGCTGGTCATGAAATTCGACCAGCGCGGAAAACTCATGTGCTTCCACGCTGGCAGCGCATGCGGTCTGTTATGAAGCGCCAGTCAGCACGGTTATTTTAATAACAGTCGCGCTGATGATGAAAACTTTGGAAAAGTGGGTTATTTGGCTAGTTCAGAGGGCATGAACTTGATTATTGTGAACTCTTGACACAGTAGGGTGACTGACAGGGAGACAGTGAGAAATTACTGTGTAACAGATGCCCCCTAAAGCATGAAGACCGAGAGAGTGGGAGGGGTGAAATGCTTTACAAAACTCGCTGAACTGGAACACCACCGGGAAGGACCGAATATCTCTGATAATCAAGTACATGCAGTCTAGGCATGGGCGTAGCCATCCAAAAGACATGCAAAGAAGGTCTGTGGAATGGACGCAGCCACCCAGCTAAAGAGACCATAGTAATGATAAGGTATGGTCACAACCATCCATGAAGACTCAGGTATGGGCGCAGCCATCCATCAAGGAGTCATGTAATGATCATCCACAAAATCACAGCCTGGATCATAACCAAACAGAGATCCAGGGTATTGCGCTCCGTCCTGACCCGAACAAAGTACAAGTCCAAGCATGTGAATACATGAGCTGAAGTCGAACATGCGTGAACATCGTCTGATTACCAGTCAATGATGAAAACTCTTAACAGACGCGAGAGGTACCACCAATAATGACAATGGCCCTCAAGGTACTATAGGTACAATCCGCGGCGTGTGAATCAATGAGCTGGTGTCGAACACCCGCAAAATCATTCGATCGGAGGCCAATGATGAAAACCTCGCGTCGAACACGAAGAACCTGCCATTGAGGCATGCAGGCTCTAAGGCACCTGAAGGGAGTCTCTAAGTCACCTTCCTGGATAATGAGCTGAAGTCGACAGGAAGTGACCTTGATCAAAGGTGGGCCATAATGTTTCCCACATCATCGACACGAGACAGAGGTAAAATATTTTGTGTGAGACATCGGAGGAGGTTGCACTGTTGCAGAGGTCAACTTCTCTTGAACATATTGGCGGCACGACAGTGGATTTGGCAGTATCTGACATCAAATGAGCAGAGGGTATGATGACTAGGCAATGAGAAAATGAGAGGTCAAATAGGATAACCCGAACCCACGGAGGCTAGTGTGAAACAAGATGAGAAATCCCCACCCGACACGAATGCAGACCAGTGCCATGTTCAAGAGCGACATACTGCCGACGCGACAATTATTACAGTTTCATTTTCCCCACCATTGCTGGCAGGTACCCCGATTATTTTTGGATGACAAGCTTGACGGGGATAGCATATGCTTGGAGAGTGTCATTTTGACAATGTCCGATGTCATGAGGTTTTAACGAGCCTGACAAAGGGGAATCTCGGCGTCTTTTCTTGTTTAGAGAGTCTGAAAAGACAGCGGAAAAGAAAACTCCAGGGGGGTCCTTTTTCGTAGAGTTGTGTCTCTCGAGCCTGAAAAAGTATAAAAAAATGCCCGAAAGAACCGCCCGACCAGTATGATCGAGGAGTACTTTTCGTAAATAGTGACTTCGACCCGAAAGAGTAAAAAATCGGTCGGAAGTACGTCGCTTTGGGGCCAATAGCGAGTGCGAAACGACAAACACCCGGCAATCTTTTTAAGTTAAACGGTCGAAAAAAGAGCTTCAAAAGCGACCGCCCCTCGTTCCTTTTAACAAGTCGAGAGGGAACTCGACAATCTTTTCTTGATTTATGTCGGAAAAGAGCATGAAGATGACATTGCGAGACCAAGTGTGAACAGGGCGATTATAACTCCATCGAGACGGAAATCTGCACAAGAACACTACCCACGTAAAACCTGTTCGACATGTTAAAAACATCGTAAATCATAGTACAGCGACATAAGCATGAAATATATGGAAAAATTTCATTAAAAACCCACATTTATAAGTTACCATAGTCAAATATAGATTTTTTACCATAAATAGGGGGGTAAATGAACTATTTTTACCATTGTTACCATTTGAGCTGTGGAGAACGTTGAAAAGCTGCAAAGTTGACGGAGCGAATTCCATCCCGTTCGGGCACCATTCATCCTGCAACTTGTTCCAGGTAGGTTCTCCTCTCCCTACGCTCCATTTTGAGTCCTTTCTTCAGCATTTTAACGGTGGGATTTGGCCATTTGGGTGAATTTTTGGAGCGTTGGTGCGCTCTCGGTCAGCGCGAAAATCCCTATCGGGTCCGCGCTGATCGATAAAAATTTACACAGACCACCTCCGGGTCAGCGCGGAAAACACGTGTGCTTCCGCGCTGACTCAGTGGAGAAAACACAGGTCCGCCATGGTCAGCGCGACTATTTTAGAAACAGCCGCACTGACGCCGCAAAGAATTATTTTTTCAATTTTGAACGTGTGAATTTTTGTAGGCAAGCTTCTAATGTTTTTTAATGGCCATGCAGGACAAAATGGCATTTGTGTGGCAAGAGAGAGCCCACGATAACGAGGATATTGCCGCGTATGCCGATGCTGGGAGCCGCAATGCCATGCGGGCATGCGGATTTCTCAAATTCTTCCTCACTCCGCGCCTACGAGCGCAACCTGACCTTCTGGAGTTCCTGATCAGGGCCTGGAACCCAGTTGACGACAAGTTCACAATCCGAGGCCGTGACATCGAGTTCGATGCCACGGATATTTATTTCTTGACTGGATTATCCCGCCGGGGTGAGATGCCCATTCTGGAGGGGCAGCGACCTAGCGGTGAGACCTTGGATCTATTGATGGCTCGGGTGTGCCCACGGGCACGCAAGACACGAAGTGGAAAGGTGTCCATTTCGTCAGTGGATGACATCATCCTACGAAGCATACTGTTTATGGTGACCCGGGCAGCGGGCTCTTTGGCCAATCATGAGGCCTCAAAGACCCATCTACTACTGGCTCTCGAGTGTCTGCAACCCACCATATTCAACTGGGCGGCAGCGGTAACCGCGAGCATGAAGAGACAATTGAGCAACTGCCGACGTGGGGAGTCGAAGCAGTTTGGTTATGGGTCCATTCTAGTCCCGCTCATGCTGGAGCGGGTGCCAGCGTTACAGCTACAGGACATGGCCCTTGATCCACCCAGGGGTCCCCGAGAGACGAGGGCCAGTCGGTGGGGCCACATCATGCCGCGAGGAGGTGGCGGCCGCCCAGTGGCATGGGGGCATTATTTCCGAGAGTGGCTGGATCGCCAGGTGATCTTTGTAGAGGACTGGCCATATGCCGGGATTGATTTCAGAGGTGACCCAGACATGCCGCTGCCTGCGGGAGAGCAGTGGGACGATGGTGGTAAGCCACTTGATCTCTTTTTAATTTTTTATGTTTTGTAATGTTTTTTGATTTTTCGTGTACATGCCTTGACGATAAATGCTATGATATGCAGATGTAGGACCAGTGAGACCCCTTGGTTTGGCTCCAGATGCGAGGAGAGAGGCGCAGGGCGACGGAGTCTTGGCCCTGGCTCCTCCAGGAGTCAACACGCCCGAGATCGTAGTGCAGAACCTTGAGGGCTTACTGGAGGGAGTCCCAGATTACCAGGGGATTGAGGAGGTCCCCATAGCATCCCAAATTCACACAGTGGGAGTAGAGCCCAGGATGCACCGCCTTTTGAGGCGGGTGGCACGGGCGGTAGTATGCTATAGAGAGCATAACCTACCACAATAGTCACCTAGGATTTATTTCCACTGCTGTATTTTGAGAGACTCGTGTCTCAGATGTACTGAGGACATCGGCCTTATTTTTGACATATACACTTATTTTTGAGCGCCTTAGTGCGCCACACGATATAGATATATATACATACCGATTTTGGATGGATCTTGTTACATGTGATGATGTTTTTAATATGCTATGCAAATGTTCAGTACAAATGTAATCTCATGTATCAGTTGCATAACACATGACCCATATATTTTAATTTTTTGAATGCAAGCTTAAAAGCACACACAACACGCATGCAAACTATGCTTGGAAAAATATTTTATTTACATATGCTTTACTCTATGGTCTTATTATGCTTTCTATGTCTTCTTGTATGATGTTTATCTATTTTGCAAATGCTTGTCCAACACACGATTTGCCAATGCATCAGTCAACGTGTTTAATCGTCTCGGAATATGTTGATATGTGATATAATCAAAATTTCTTTCTAACAATCTGACACGTAGATACAACCTCAGAATGCGTTGGTCCCTGACGGAATATCGCCCGTTGAGTTGATGGACGACAAGCTGAGAGTCCAGGTTTACCACCATTGGACGAATGCCGAGATCAACTGCTTCGGCTAGTAACTCAATTACGGCACTGTATTCGGCAACATTGTTAGTGGTACGACCCAGGTAGACTCCTTGAAGGTCTAGCAACTCTCCGTGAGGATCATAGATTGCCCATGCCGCAGAAGACAAATTGCAAGTACTACGGCAGGCGCCATCAGCGAAACCAACATAAGGTGCACTAGACATCTGCACAAGAAGCAGAAAACACAATAAGAGGCAAACACGCCTTCACACCAAAGCAAAACGTGAAATCATGCACACATAACACACTAAAACACACGTATGTACAAGCTGGGTGCACGAAATCATGCATAATATTTCTTCAAATAAAGCCCATTGCGGGGCTTGTCGAGAGGGTTTCCTTCGTAATCAATCAACTCATATGCGCCCTTCTGTAAAACTCTTTTCACAATATAGGGACCTAGCCACATGGATTCGAGTTTTCCTGCCCCCAGCTTATCCTTAGCTTGATCATAGAGCAGTACTAGATCTCCCTCAACAAAGGAACGAGGCTGAATATTATGGTCGAAGTGAGCCTTAACTCTCTTCTTTTGCGCTTCGATAGCTAGAGAAGCTAAACGACGGGTCTCGTCTAACCGTTCTAGGTAAAGAAGCCGTTCCTCCACCGGAGTGGTGTTGGGAAGCAACTCGACAGCTAATTTCAACGAAGGAATCTCACACTCAACAGGGGGGGTGGCCTCCAGTCCATAAACAAGCTGAAAAGGAGTGAAACCAGTGGCGTCCTTCACAGAGGTCCGGTAGGCCCACAAGGCGGGGAACAGCATCAGATTCCAATTAGACTTGTGTGTATTGACGGTGCGTTGAAGCATGGTGATCAAAACTTTGTTCACAGCCTCAACTTGACCGTTGGATTGGGGATAGTACGGTGTCGAACTATCTTGACGCAAGCCTAGTTGGGTCGTTAGTTCCGTCATCATGTGATTACGGAAATGTTTTCCGTGATCCGTGACGATCGCCTGAGGGACTTCGAAACGAGTAATGACATGATTAAACAAAAACTGCACCGCTGTGTAACCGTCTTCGTTCAGTGTAGGCATCGCTTCAGCCCACTTGGTGAAATAATCCACGGCAACGATGATATACCCATGCCCCCCAGCCGAACGAGGGTTACAGGACGTATAATCGATGCCCCATTTGGCAAATGGACCTACGGTAACAACAGGGTGCAGTGGTGCAGGAGGTGCACGCATTTTCCGGTGGTACACCTAGCATTCATGGCATGCATGAACGGCAAGAATGCAATCTTTGAAGATAGAAGGCCAAAAGTAACCAGCACGAAGAATTTTCTGGGCGGTAGCATATCCGGACATGTGGCCGCCACAAGCACCGGAGTGGCAGTCATTCAACACCCGCTCAGCCTCCTCGAGAGTCAAACATCGGCGGAGAACAGAATCAACGCCGAGGCGGTACAGGGTATCGCCAAGAATGCGATAGGGTTGAGATTGGTGATGAATCCGCCGTCGAGCATCTTTCGATACATTGGGACGGAAGGAAGACGTCTGCAAATATACTATAATGTCCCCATACCACGGGTCGAGGGTGCTGATGAGGAACAATGTTTCATCCGGGATATGCTCTACCGAACGAGAAGGTGCAGAATGAGATGGCAAGGAACAGAGCAGTTCAGCAAAGACCAGAGACTTCTTAGACTTGGCCGCAGTAAATTCCAAGTCAAACTCTTGGAGGATTACAATCCATTTCGAGTATTTGCCCCCCAGTAGTTGACGCAACAAAATGTAGGTCATTGGGTTGCAGTCAGAAATCACGGTCGTTGTGCGCAATAGGATATAGTGCCGGAAACGTTGAACGGCACAGACAGCTGCCAATGCCAACTTCTCGACATATGCGTAGCAAGTTTCCGTATCCAGAAGGTTGCGACTAAGGTAATAGATAATGTGCTCGGTGCCGTCATCATCATCCTGCACTAGAACCATGTCGATGGTGGTGTCAGCGGCAGCTAGATAGAGAGTGTAATCACGGTGGTAGTTCGGAGGTCTTAAGAGCGGAGCTGAGACAAGGAGGTCTTTGAGTCGCTCGAAAGATTCCTGGGCGATAGCATCCCAACGAAAGGGTGTGTCTCGCTTTAATAACCGTGTAAAACCCTTAGCCACCTTGGCATAATTCGGAATGAATCGTCTAAGAAAATTAGCTTTGCCCTGCAGGCTCTGCAATTGCTGCAAAGAGGCAGGGGGAGGAAGGTTCAAGATGGCCTCGACTTTGAGGGGATCTAGACGGATGCCTTCTCGGGAGA
The DNA here is from genome assembly GCA_031772625.1 of Pinus tabuliformis. Lineage (NCBI taxonomy): Eukaryota > Viridiplantae > Streptophyta > Pinopsida > Pinales > Pinaceae > Pinus > Pinus tabuliformis. Next base: position 442,593,443 of record CM062813.1, on the reverse strand, counting down.
TGATGAACCCGAGCAGTCGGCCAGATTCTACGCAGAAGACACACTTGTGCGGATTGAGTCGAATACGGTAGTGTCGACAGCGGAGAAAAATTTCGCGAAGATGAGAGGGATGGTCCTGACGCTTAGCTGAATGAGCTGGGAGGTCATCCAGGTAAGGCTGTACGATGTGTCGAATATCATGAAAAGCATATGACATTGCACGCTGGAAGGTGGCACCGGCATTTTTGAGACCGAAAGGGAGCTTCTTATAGGCAAAGGTGCCCCAAGGACAAATGAAAGCTGTCTTATGCTGGTCTGCAGGAGCGATGTTGATCTGGTTATAGCCAGAGAAGCCGTCCATAAACGAATAAATCTCACTTCCTACACAGTCATCAATAAGCTGATCAATGAAGGGCGTAGGGAAGTTATCTTTCGGACAGGCACGATTGATATCGCGATAGTCAACACAGACCCGGATAGTGCCCTGCTTTTTATTCACAGGGACTATATTAGACACCCAATCTATAAGGGGAATGGCGTAGATGAAACCAGCTCTAAGAAGCTTTTCGACTTCGGCCTTGATGGTTGCAGCCTTTCGAGGGTGCACTGGGCGTAAGCGCTGTCGAACAGGCTTAGCACTTGGATATGTAGGTATTTCGTGCACCACGATACTAGGGTCGATGCCGGGCATTTCCTCGTAGGACCATGCGAAGACATCATGGAATTCGCGAAATAAGGCAGTATAGAGTTGAACCTCCTCAGGAGTGCATGTGACTCCAATGTAAATGTTCTCGACAACCCCTGGTTTGACAGAGATGTCGATGGGCTGGGTTTGCGTGATGTTGCCCATATTGCCCTCAGAAGACACTTGATACAGCTGAACAGGTGTTTGGAGGGGCGGCGATGGGACACATGAAGCAAACCGCTCGAGACATGCGACCATTTCCGAATGTGGAGGGAGAAACGAAGAGCGATGGTGGTGATCTAACCAAGGGAGCTCTTCGAGAGACATGGTCTCTATGATGGCTTCATCGGAGGGAAATGTTTCCTTCAGGGGATCCGAAGTAGCCTCGTCACCCAACCAAGGGAAATGATCATATGAATCGGGAACACTGCTTGGAAAAGCAGGTTCAGGAGGGGGAGCCGATGCAGCGACAATCTCGATGTAGTTGAGCTCGGCAGGACTCAACGGCATCATATCACCCCAAGAGTCTTCCTGATTCGGGGGAGGAAGAACCCATGGATCATAACGTACTGAGATCATGTTGATAGGGGCGAGATTCGGAGGTGGGAAGGGAAAGACTCCCATTAAAGCGGGATCTTTGAAAAGCCCGGCACCCACACTCACTGACGACTTGGAGGTATGCTCCACGAATGGCACATTACCTTCAGAAGAAGAAGCGAAAAAGGAGAGCTGGTCCACCGCGACAATCTTCCCCTGGTGAGGGAAACGAACGACACGGAACAAGGAGGAAGCCACGGCTTGCATGGCGTATGTCCAGCTACGTCCAAGGAGGAGGTTGTAAGTGAGATTAGCGTCAACAACTTCGACCTCCACCTCTACGGTCTTCCCTTCTAAAGAAATGGGCAAGCGTTGGAGGATACCATAGGGACGAGATTCTCTTCCATCGAAGGCTTCTAGGGTCGTAGGAGACTGGCTCAAAGTAGGAGAACCAATAGCCTTCCAGCAAGCAACAGACATGATGCAGGTTGAGGCACCTTCATCAATAACTGTACGATGGATCGTTTTGCCATTGATGATGACCTGTATAAGGAAGGCCACTTGGTGAGGCAGTCTCTGCGTGAAACCCTCGAGATCAAAAGAAATAAAATCTGAATCTGCCGGGTCGATGCCACCAATAGCTGATAGCAAGGACTTCCTCTGGGAGGGGCAGCTCTGGAGGACTTCTAACGTGGACATAGCAGACGGAGCCTGAGCTAAGTCCTCAACAATGCTATAATGCTGGGCAGCACGAGCATTAGGGTTATAAGATGACTTCTTGAGTACACCTTTCGAAGGGGGTCGGGGGATCGTCTCAGTGCTGGGCCGTTCGATGTGAAGGGGACCAGAACTGGACGGAGGAGTGCTGGAGGGAACTTCTGGCTCTTTCCCGGCATGAGATAGATAATCTTTTGCTCGAGTTGAAACATGGATGGGAATCGTTCCAGCCATGAACACTTGAGAACCGAACGAGGAAGAGGATTGAGACGGATCTGCCACCATTTGAGTCTGCTGGGAAGGGAAAGGCTCTTTAATCACAGTGGGAGGCCCAGGAGCACCTTTCAAAAGTCGACTAACTTCGGACCACCTCGGGCAGTCCTTAGTGTAGTGATCCTCATCACAGATGAGACAAGGATACTTAGGTTTTCGTTTAGCTCTTTCCTCGGAGGGAGGCTTAGGGGGATCCTGCTTGGGCTGTCAAGATTTATCTTTAGCTTTCCCTTTCTTTTTCCCTTTTGAGGATTTATCCGCCGCGGTGGACTAGACGGCGTTTACCTCGGAGGTACTCCTAGAATTTGATTGGCCCTGAGAAGCATTTCCATTAGAAGTGTTCTGTTTCTGCTTCCCAGGGTTCACGGCCGATTTCTTCGATGACGAGTTTACAGAGCCAATGACTCCATCAACAGATGGTTTCGGCGGAGCCTTGGACTGTCCAGGCCTCGGGGCATCTGGCAAATAATCATATAAAGTACCCGACTGAGAGTACACTAAGTTGAGGTACTGAGCACGCGCGATCGCTTTATCTTCAGTTACACAAGCTCCCATTGCGATGTCTTTTGCAATTTTAGGGACAAAGGAAGTCGTGAACCAATCGGTCAGGAGTTGATCAGGAATCCAAAATTTGATCAAGCGACGACGCCTTCTCCATTCAAGTATATGATCAGATATGTGCATAGTCGTATCCTGTTTGAGAGACGTGAGGAGATGTGTCCCTGTCTCGTACCGAATGGGTAACTGAAAATGAGTCAAGAACGCCATAGCCAACGAGTTGAAATCTTGAAACATGCCGCGATTCAACTCAATATACCACTTAGCGGCTGAACCAGTGAGAGTTCTCTGAAAGAGGCGGAGCCGGATAGAGTCATCAAGCCATGAGTTCGATGAACACCAAAGGTGATAGGTCATGACATGGGCCTGAGGATCTTCACCAGCTTTGCCATCAAATTTTGGACAATCACCTGGTATTTTAGTTGGAACTGGTGGCCAATACGGATTATGCAAAATAGGATCATTTGTCAACTTGGACACATCAGGAAGTTCCAACGTCGCTAAGAAAGGAAACTGAGGGTTAAAGGACATTTGTGGCTGCGGATTCGAGGCAGTATTAGGGTTCCAACCAGATGGTGGTTGCCCCCACGGGCTTTGTCCAGATGGACCCGGCCCAAAAGGACCTGGTGCATAGGGACCTTGCCCATAGGAGTTCTGTCCATACGGATTCTGACCATATGCGGACAGTTGTCCCTGTGTCTGCCCCCCAGCACTCCATGTATTAGCAACTTGCCCTGCAGGTGTAGCATACTGATAATTTTGGTAAGGAGTGACCTGCATCTATTGATAATTTTGATAAGGAGTAAACTGAGTTTGCCCCTGGGGTTGCTGGTAGCCATACATTTGCTGAGCTCCATACTGAGCCTGATAAGGAGGCTGCGTTCGGTAAGAAGGTTGGGGTCGTGGCCCACCTTGCATTTGATAACCCATTTGAGTTTGGGGCCCAGAATAATGTCCTTGAACTGGTTGGGCTTGGATCATCTGGCCGGAAGGTTGACTTGGTTGGGTTTGGGACGGACCTACTTGCCCAGAAGGACGAATTTGCTGGGTGCCAGGTTGTCCGTGAACCACCAAGGGTTGTCCTTGCAGAACAAATGGTTGAGCCGGCTGGACGACTGGTTGAACCTGATGTTGGCCAGCCTGTCCAGATGGATAATTAGGGCGGACAGCGGGTTGACCTTGCTGTATAGAAGGTTGGCCCGTCTGCCCTGAGGGGTGCACAGGCTGAGCAGTGGGTTGGCCTTGCTGTATAGAAGGCTGCCCCCCTTGCCCAGGAGGATGCATGGATTGAGCAGTGGGTTGGCCCTGCTGTACGTAGGGTTGCCCCCCTTGCCCAGAAAGATGACCAGACTGAGCAGTAGGTTGGCCCTGCTGTATGTAGGGTTGCCCCCCCTGCCCAAGAGGATACCCCTGCTGGACCGCTGGTTGACCTTGAGGAGCATAAGCTTGCCCAGCTTGTCCAGATGGGTAACCTTGCTGGAGACCAGGTTGGCCTTGTTGGATGTAAGGCTGCCCTGGTTGTCCAGCCGGGTAACCTTACTAGGTACCAGGTTGCCCTGGGTAACCAGAAGGTTGACTCTGATAGGAAAACGACGGACCACCAACGGCCAAAGGTTGTCCCGGGTAGGGTTGTCCTTGCGGGCCCCCAGATTGTCCTGGGTAAGGCGGGCCATAAAGTGGCTGCCCTTGAGGGGTTTGCACATATGGTGGCCGGCCTTGATTTGGCGGTCCTTGAGGCTGCCCAGGGATTACCTGGCGCCCACGAAAAGTATGAGTACTGGCGTCGTAAGAGATGGACAATGGTACTGAGACTTCAACGAAATGTTGAAGAGGCGCGGATTGAGCGAACTGGAGGTACTGACCAGTAGAGTCATAATAAAAGAGGGGACCTTGGTAATTCGGGTCCACAATGGGTTGCCCCTGGGCATCATATGGCCCCCCTCCTGGAGCAGGACTAGAAGAGGGTTGAGCACTATGTGCAGGATCAACGACTCCAGATGAAAGTTCCGGCTGGCCATTACTCACCTAACTGTGAGAAGGACCAGCACCATTGTTCGTATATGAGGACACTGTCACGGCACTAACGACTGGAGTTGAGTGCGCTACAGAAACGGTTGGATTGGTGGGAACTGAGGTAACAGGCGTATTAAGGGGTTGTGAAACAAAGGGTCCCGTGGTGGCAATAAGACTAGGATCCCATATAGTCGTAGACGGACTTCTGGGAGCTATTCTATCCCTCATCGACTGATATTGTGGAGGGAGTGGAGAAGTAGCCGGAATGGGAGTTTCAATATTTGACACCACGGGTGTCTCACCTGTGCTGGGAGATGTCTCATCCATGTGGGAAGTGGACATCGGAGACGACATACCAGGAGGGGTAAGAGGAATATCGTCTTCGTCAGGCTCCCAGATAGGATTCCAATCTTCTTCGTAATCCTCGTCGCCCGGGGCGCGTACGTTGATAGGCTGGATACTCAGGATAACAGGAAGAGTATCGCTTACAACTGGTACCTCAGGAGAAACAGAAGATGGAGAACCTTGATCACTTGGACCAGGAGTTGACAGGTCAGCCAGGATGACAAGACCCCAGAGAAAACCTAAAGGAAACTAACGATAAAGACCCTACTCAAGCTAACACACACAAGATCTAACCAGGTAATGTTATCGTGGCCGAATAAATTTTTAAGACACAGGAACCAAACTTGACCTTTTCATGTTTCAAGAGTCAAGAAAAGGACGAAAAGATGACTCCAGTGTCCTTTGAATGTTTAATGAGCACGAAGTGACAAGACGCTCACTGGCACCTTTTCTTTTTGGGAGTCCGAAAAGGATCAAAAGTGACTACTCTGGAGACTCTAGGTAAAGGGTTTACCAAGAAATCCGTAAAACTACTTATACACCTTGGCAATCATATGAGAACCAAGGACTTTCCATACTGCAGTCAATCTTCCCGAATGCTGTGTTCGGTGCGTTACGGTTGACAAGGCGGCAGACTCGGCTTCCTATGGATCAAGGATAAAAGCCTAGTGGGGTCTCCCTATATACGCGACGGTACGTGGGAGCACAGTCTGTGTTAGACCACTATCGAGTCACAGAAGGAGGAATCACCCAACCGTAATGTGAAACAATAGTGACTATGTTTAAAGACGCCGGAACACGTCTCTAACCTAGACCTCTAGATGTTTGCGTTAAGTTCCAATGCGTTTTTAGGTTTATTCAGTGTATTTTATGGTTGATCTTGAATTTAAGTTTCGATTTCAGGCCTTATCGTGTGATCTCTCACAATTACCTAGATGCAAGCTATATGCCAAAGAACACCATTTCGTTCGATGAATTCTAACTATGAGAGGGTTAAGAATTTTCAATCAAACAAAATGAACTCAAACAATCGATCAATCTAATGCAGCTAATGGCAAAGAAACGAGACTTTTCTTTTGAGAATGCAAATCAATCAAAATGCTCTTCCTTTCATCAACTATTGAATGCAAAAGATATTATTTCAATTTCTTTTTCAATGGCACAATGCACTTACAATGAATTTTGAGAGACAACAACACCGAGTAAAGAGAAACAAATCCACTCAATGAAAAACACAACAAGCGTGAAAAGAGCTGGTTGAACCCAAGCAATTGTAATCTATGTCTGGGTGGCGAGAAGTAATCGAAACAACCGAAGGACTGGTTCGAGGACAATCACCTAAACAACCAAGCAAAGAAAGCAAAAGAGGAAGGTTTTCGCAAAAGCAAAGGCAAGTAGTAACGGATCTTCGTGAACAAGCGATAAAACAAAATCAATCCAGCGAAAACGGGATGACAAGACTAGGTCACCGGACACGAAACAAAATCCGCCCGACAAGACTTCGCAAGCAAGTGTCTCACAGTTCAAACAATGAAAAACAAGCCATAAACCAAGTGGAAAGAGTAAGGGACAGTCAAACCAACAGGCTCAGGAGGCAAATTTGAAGCAAAATGAATTCTACAGGATCAGCGCGGGTAGAACTCAGCAACAATGCGCTGACCAGAGGTCACGTGTAGCAACAATGTGCTGTCAGCGCGGAAGGACACGGGTTATCCGCACTGGTTCGATTTCAGAACCGTCGCGACTGTTCAATGAGAAAGTGCGCTGACCGCGAAACTCAAGAAACAGGAAAGCGATGTCAGCGCGACTGTTTCAATTAAAAACGCGCTGAGGCTAAAAAACAAGCAGAATCAAACAAAAAGCTCCCAAACCAAGGCAAGGGTTCTTCAAACAATTAAAGCACTTCCCAGATTGAACCAGGAAATCCAAAAGTAAAAGACTAACCCCTAATATTCAAAGAGAGAGAAATCAAGCAAGCTCAAAACAAGAATGAATGAAAAGGGACAGAGGCCAGATCCCCAGCGGAGTCGCCAAATTGTTGGAGAGGTAAATCCCCTCTACGGATAGAGGCGATCCTTACTAGCCCAGAACAGGTCTAGCAACAATCAGTCAATGCTACTTTGCAAGTTCCTAATTGCAATTAAAGATAGGCAATGAATACCTACTTGGATTCCAACGCTATTGTTTGATGAAGAGATGCCGCTCTCGCTCCTTCGCTCTAGCCGGTCACGATCCTCCGCGATCTCCACGAATAAATACCTGCACACACGAAGAGAAAGACAAACACAAGCGTGAAATCTAATAAAAGCAATTATACATCAGTCAGAAAGGATGTAATTCACATTAACCATCGCAGAGACAAATGAGAATGGAACCATAATAGTAGTCATCTATTATTAATCGATAACAGAGAAGAGTACAGCCAAATGTTCTGACGTCGATATCCTTCTCAAGAGGGTCCAGCCAGCAAGTCTCTCAAGCATTCACCCTTAGAGATAGATCTCCCAAGACAAGAACTCTCTCTCTCACACAAGCAACACTCCACAACCTCCCTCAAGCTATCTATCAATTCCACACTTATCACACCAACTACCTACAGTAGCAGCAATCTGAGCACTATAAACTCCACACAATCCAAACTAAGAACTAGTTGCTCATGGTAATGGTAGAGGTTTAAATAGGAGAAGGAGTCTCCTTGAATGGTGGAAGGATGAGCTTATCTTCAAGGGAGGTGGTTTCAAATGATGAACAGACATGCCATAGAAGGGAGGCGATACTCACAAGGCCAACAACCAAGTCTGGAGTTATCTAGAAGGTTGGCTGTTGGAACAAATTCGCCCAAACTGGACCAGCGCGGGTGCATAACTGGTCTGGAGCGCTGACATCGCAAAGTAATAATAGACAAGCCCATGTCAGCGTGACTTAATACAAACAGAGGCTACGCTGGTCATGAAATTCGACCAGTGCGGAAAACTCGTGTGCTTCCGCGCTGGCAGCGCATGCAGTCTGTTATGAAGCGCCAGTCAGCGCGGTTATTTTAATAACAGTCGCGCTGATGATGAAAACTTTGGAAAAGTGGGTTATTAGGCCAGTTCAGAGGGCATGAGCTTGATTATTGTGAACTCTTGACACAATAGGGTGACTGATAGGGAGACAGTGAGAAATTACTGTGTAACAACCCCAATTACATAGCGCTGAAGTCGACGAGGAATGTCGTCTATAGTGGTCTCAGGAATATCTCCTATCAAATGCTCGAGATGACCTTCCAACTCGGCCAAAACCTCTGCTGATTCATCCTGTGGGGCTGGCACAGGTGCAACTGGTTGCCTCCTCTCGAAAGGCCGGAGAGCGGCTGGTCACTGTGGACCCACATCTGCATTTGAAATTTTTACTATCAGTTTTGAGACGATGGAAAAATAACACAAAAAAAATTAAAATAGGAAAAATGTTGAAAAGGATTTTGCCTGACTCATCCCACTGCTCTCCTGGTGGAAGAACCATGTCTGGGTCACCACAAAAATCTATCCCAGCGTAAGGGAGGTCTTGAATAGAAAAGACCTGGTTTTCCAGCCATTGGAAATACTCAGGTTTGAATCGAGAAACCTCTGTCCTCTCGTCTGGGTGACGGGCCATGACTGCAACCCATCGCATCAGTTTGGGCTCTCGAGGAAGCCCAGCTCCAATAGTAAGGTGCTGTGGGATCAGCATAGGAACCCTCTCCAGGCCAATACTCACAATCAAAGCCCCATAGCCAAAGGTATTTAGTCGTCCGTTCTTGGCCCTGGTCAGTTGGCCTTTCACATTGGCCAACACGGCATTGCACCAGTTGAAGATGGTGCCTCGAAAGCAATGAACTGCCATACGCATATGGGATCCGGTGGAAATATGTAATGCGGAAGCTCTGCAAAGTCTGGTGACAGTGAATGCAATCACCATGAGCTCAGGAAGGGATATCGTCTTTATGTCTATCCCTTTGTCTCTAGCCTAGCTGTTGCAGTACTCTAGCCGGAGGCTATCGACAGACTGGCCACCTGGCCTAGTCCTGTGCAGAGTCAAGTCTTCGCCTCTCTTAGGCAAACCAGTCAAGAAATAAATGTTCGTTGGCTCGATTTCAAGCTGGTGGCCGCCAGTGAAGAAGCACTGGTCCTGTATGCTCCATCTGTCAACCAGCCACTATAAGAAATCCACCTGAGCCCTCATGGCAGGAATGGCCCAGAATTTGTACAGTCCGCACGTCCTCAAAGCATCAAGTGAAGGCTGATGATTCCATGCGGCAGCATCCATGTCCTCATGCTCTCATTCACGCCAATTTTGCATGATGTACTCTCTGCATCAAGTATAAAGACAAATTAAAATTCTAGAAAAATTTTGTGTGGTCCATTTTTGAGAATTTTTGGGTTCAAAACCCTTGCGGCGGGGACCGCACTTTGTCTACACAGAAGGTGCAGACCCCGAGCTTTTTCCCAATGGAGAAAAAGTCGGGGTCCGCAGGCCCGCAAAGGTAAACCTACGGGCCCCCGCGCGCGGGTTTTGCGCCTAAAAACCCTCCCAAAAATGAAATAAAGGATTAAAAAAAAACTAAATGGTTGAAAATGAAGAGTGAGATGATGTGGATTACCTGGAGAAGACGGCGTTCGATTCCGATGGTTGGATTTTCCGCAATCTTCACGGGAAGTTTTCTGAGCAAAAGCACTATTTTTTCACCCAAACTCAAACGGTAAAAATGAATTGACAAAGGCCCATTTTATAAGTTTTTTGAGTAAATAAATTGCAAATTTGTTTATGTTTCACTTTGAAAAGGTATTTTGCGACGTTTTTATCCATTTCAAATAGGTATGAGTAATGTTTGTGTTTTTGTGCAGAATAATGGATTATTTAGGTGAAATCTATCGTTTTCAATGAAAAAACATGTAGAGTCATCTTTAAGCTCTTTTCTGACTCCTAAAAGATGAAAATATTGTCGAGTGTTTCTCTTAAACTCATTAAAATGAAATTAAAAGACAATCCCCTTACAGCTCTTTTCTGACCATAAAAACATGAAAAGATTGCCGGATTTTTGTCGTTTCAAATTCGTTATCGGGCATAAAACGATGTGTCATTGATCACTTTTTACTTTTTCAGGTCAAGGGCACTAATGACGAAAAGTACTCCTTGGTTGTAAAAAATTCAAGCGGTTCTCTCAAGTATTATTTTATACTTTTTCAGGCTTGGGAGACACAAATTTATGAAAAAGGTCAACCCTGGAGTCTTCTTAAGTTTTTCAGACTCTCTAAAATTGAAAAACATCGAGTTTCTCCTATACTGGACTCGTTAAAATTTCACATTAAAGGGCCTGTTCAATTACAAATAGGAACGAACCACTCCTTCTTAGGGTTTGAATTTAAATTAAGTTTGACTCATCCGAAGGATGAGCTTATAATCAAGCAAATGTTATCCTCCTCAAGCTTGTCAAAAATAAAGAGGTACTTGCCAGAAATGGTGGGGGAAAAGAGAGAAAAATGAGCCTGTTTGTCATACTTTGCAACCACTCTTGAACACGTCACTTTCATTCACCTGGGTTGGGAAATCCTTTGCCTAACAGTTGATCAAACCACATTGAAAGTCTTCAGCCGGTTTCTGGGTATTAACTTTGGGTCAATTGTCACCAAGCCATCTGTCATGTTGTTATGTGTTCAAGAGGTCACTGCCAATAAGCCATTCATTTGAAAAATATCTGTCATCCATCTTGAGCATCCCTAAGTCAGTCCTTGCAACTAAATTTCTTCAACTTGATCTATGATTTCGTGTTGTGGGCTTGCCTACGATGGATCGCTTTCTATCAACATCAACTCATTATCTAGAAAGATGATCTAGGAATCATCAGTACCTTGAAGTCTACATGCCTCAATGGTAGGTTTCTCGCCTTTAATGATAGTTTACATCATTGACTTTCGATCAAAGGATTCCGTGACATGTTCGATATCAACACATTTATTCGCATCTCATGGATTGTATTGGGTACTTTGAGAGCCATTGACATCACTGGTGGTTTCTCTCACACTTGTTAACAGTTTACATCATTGACTGGTAATCAAGTGGTTTCTACCATGTTCGACATCAACACATTCATTCGCATGGATAGAATCATACTGTTTCGGGAAGTAGAAATGAAGACCCTGGATCTAGTTTCCACAATCCAGGCTGCGAGGAATTTTGTATTCATTATATAATGGACTATTCATAAACAAATGGCTGCTTCCATACTATGTCCACATGAATCTATACTTGTGATGTTTTACAAGATCATTCCTGTATCAGAGCAGTAGTTAGTTTTTCTAGTCAGTTTTGATCTGAGTATGGGAATTCCTACCTCAGCGATGATATGATCTCATATATATATCTTGCATTGAATGTTTTTACAGGTTCCAACCGGGCTCTCCACAAAATGATCCTCGAAATGATAAAGTACTTCACTCTTCCTAAATGATAAGAAATCCTCATCTACTACAGACTTCGCAGTTTAGGGGGCAATCTGTTACACAAAAATATCATCACCATGATTATTTGCAGTCAGTATGGGTCTATCATCACTTTTATTGTCCTCCTAAGCAAGTCTTAGACCTCAGTTCTTCAAATCAAGCTTTGGAAATGAGAGAAAGACATTAAAAATAAATGTAACTCTGGTTCCGCACTTTCTCTCATGGTCATCTGTGGTCCCGCACCTTCTATGTACAAAAACTACGGACCTGCCCGCTCTGTCCCTAACGGTGTAGGTGCGGACCCCTGTGAAAGTCAAAAGGCGCAAGTTTTATCTTAAAAAACTCACTTTGGGTTAATTGTAGAGGTTTCTAGAAGGAATTTCGATGTGGATTGTTTGCTATGAGGTGGTTCATGCATCCCAAAAGAGAAGGAGCTAATCCCTTGATGAGAGGAGCTATCCCTTTGAAGGAGGACCTAGTAACCTCCCTCCATTGCACTATAAATACAGGCATTGGGCTGGTTGCTGGAGAGGTTAGAAGCTGAACATTTTTTAGGGTAAATGCTGGTGAAATCAAAACTTCCTAGTTGATCTTGAGAGGAGAGATCACACATCTTTTTGGCTTCATTGGGGAGTGAGTGAAAGTTGTCAAAGTAGAGGAGACTTCTTGCTGGACCCTGGGAGGAGCTTGTACAACGTCAAGGCAAAGGTTGTAAAGTTCTTCTTCTTTTGAATTAATACAATCAAAATCATTTTTCTCAACAAGTATCTCATGTTATTTGTTTCATGGACTCCTTGACTTTCATGTTAAATATGTTTTATACAATTGGCTTTCCAGGTGCTATTTAATTTGTTTGCCTTGTTTGTGTTTGCAGATTCGCGAAAAGGAGCTCATTTGGATCAAAGGAGCGAGGGCATCCACAAGCTTGCGTTGGACCTAAGGTAGGCCCTAAAAACACTTGTTTGCTATTGTTTATCAAAGCATATTTCGAGAAAGATAGTGTCTGGTTGGTTTGCTTGTCATTAGGTCTTCTTTAGATTCTAGGAAGGTCTATCTTGTCCGCAACATCGATTTATTCCGTGTGACAACAGGCTTGTTCACCAAGTACTTCAATGCAGAATGGTGGGTATACATCTTAAAATTTCCTCCAAGTAAATAGTTTATGTATTTCTGGAGCGTGTACATCATTGCCAACCCCTCGCGTTCAGTGGTAGAGTAGTTCTTTTTTGCTTTGGACAATCTTCAACTCGGAAATGCGATCGGGTCATCCACATCCTCCGCGCCTTCCTCTGTGAGTATGACTCCCAATGCGATACACAATGCATCAACACGTACATGAAATTCTATGCCCCATTTCGGGAAGACCAAGATGGGCGTGGAGGCCAGTTTCCCTTTAGGACATCCAAACTCTTCATACAATCATCATTCCAGCAGTATGTCACATCTTTTTTCAATAGTTTTTCCATCAATGCGGTTATTGGGTATAACTCTTGATAAATCTCCTATAGTAGCCATTGTGTCCCAAAGTAGAGTGTAACTATTTGACACTGCACGATGCTTCCAGATTCATAATAACAACAATCTTCACATGGTCCACCATCAGGCCTTGTTTACAGACCACATGGCCTAGCAAGTTTCCAAAGGGAATGAGGAAGGTGCACTTTTTAAGGTTCAACACAATCTGGTGTCGGCAGCAAGTATCCATCATCAATCGTAACCTCACTACATGGTGCTCAACTAATCCAAAGAAAGTCCAATCATCCAGATAGACCTCCAAGAACTTGTGGATGTGTTATTTGAATGCCACCACCACTATGCGCGAGAATATCGTTGGCGCGTTCTTCAGTCCAAAGGGCATAATGGTGTACTGAAATTAGCCCCATTCTATTGCGAATGTTGTTTTTCTCCTATCTTTTGGCGTGATCTTGATCTGATGGTACCCTAAGAATTCATCCATGAATGAGTAAGCTTCATGACTGCCAACATTCTCCAATACTTCATCTGTGAATGGTGTCGGGAATGGATCATGAACACAGGCATCGTTGAGCTTCCTGAGGTCCATGCATATTCTTATTTCACCTTTCTTTTGTTTCTCTTGCACTACCATAGGACTCACCCAATCAGATTCTTCCACTGGTTCAATAATTTTGGCTACGAGCATTTTATCTAATTCATTGTGGACATTTTCTTTATACTTTGGGTTCAAGTGGTAAGCTCCTTACTTAACTGGCTTCACATCTAGTTTCGGAGTGATCTTCATCATCCCTAAGTCGCCAATGATCCCTTTTAAGTCCATGATTTAGGTCGGGAACAAGTCTTGGTATTTGCAGAGTAACTCAATGACCTTATCTACCATAGCATCGTCCAAATAGTATCCCAGAATTGCATACTTCGGCTCCGCTTCTGTGCCAATGTTTACCTACTTTTTTTTTAGCGGCGCGTGATGCTGGGATCCTCAATTGATGGTCCTCGAACCTCACGATATCCTTTGGTTTCTGGAATATCAATATTTTGGGGGTCATCATCGTCCTCCTCCACCTGCACATTATAACATTCTAAGGCACTACTTAACTAGTTGCCCATACTGGTTGCAGCATTTCCAATGGCTCCTGTGGTATTTTGAAGATGGCAGCTTTTACTGCTTGCAGCGCATTGTCAATAGTATCTGACCACCGGTCTTCAAATGTGAATGTTAATAAGAATCCCTCGTACAAGACATCCCATTCGCCCGTACCATGTCGGAGTTAGGTCTCAATATACCAGTTCATGGGTATTACATCCAAGGTATGATAGAATAAGTGTACCCATTCAGGTTGTGGTTCTTCCTCGTAGACCTTGGTTCATTTTGCAAGGTGCGTATGTGGGTCATCTCGTCCATCATATTTCTCTTATAACTGGAGTTGTGGCTTCCCAAACCATAGGTGCATCATCCTTCTGCATCCGCGCCAGTCCTCAAAATTTCCTTGATGTGTACACCACCATCATGCAGGTGTTGCACGCAGTGCCCATTTCAACGCATCGAACCATTGTTTTTCCACTACTGCACTTTCAAATTTTCTCAAGAATTGATCCACCACTGTCATTCCATCATATGTCAGTAGCTCTCTTGCTTCCGTTGTCATGCAACGTAGTGATCTAATCATCATATTGCAATTCAGCGTTGTCACTTCGTGCAACCGATTCTGCCATCGTTCTACTTCTTCATTTGAATCCGAAGTGCAGGAGCTTTCATGCTCGCATGAGATCTTCCTATCTACAGCCGAATTCACCCAATCCTGGTCTCACATATTTATCTTGTAAATACAATCAAGATCATCATCGCTTTCATCGTCATGCACTGGTTTAGTGTAGCGCACTCCTTTGGCTAGTTCCAATGGGACTACTACGCATAGCAACTTTTTCTCGAAGATCATTTTGCGCTTCTTCAGGTTGATGACTTCATTCATATCGGTGACCTAGTCTATTCCTAACAATGCGGGATAGGGATTGCTGTCATCGACAATCTCTATTACTTCGAAATCCATCTATGTGCTTGCGCCTTCAATATCAACTAATCCCCCTTGCAACTTTCCCATGGGAAAAATCTTTTGTTGGTTCGTCATTCGTAATTGAATAGGGGACCACTCTAACATGGGCTTGCCCATACGTTCCCATGTTTGCTTCGATAATGCATTCGCGTCTGAACCCAGATCTAAGATTACCTAATCCATTTCATATTCCCCAATATGTGCAGTCAACCTCATCTCCCTTCCAGTGTGCAATGTACGCTTCCCCAATTTTGGGACTACACGTGGTTCCCCTGACCCTGCACACTTGGTGATCAATTCTTGTATTCCTTTAACCACCTTGTTGTCATGCAGCAGTTTCATGCATGTCTCCAGAAAGGTAGTAAGCATTGAAGGATCCATTCCTAGCTTTGGTTGATCCTTACTACCTAAAGTGGAGACCTCCGCGAAGCTCTTCTTAACTTCCATGAATGTCTCCTTTGCATGTTCTAAGTCAAACTCAGGTTCCTTTGTAGGAGCCTTGCGAACCCACGTACTTTCCTCTGGCTGCTTTCCCTTATCCTCTCCCATGGTTGCACCATTTCTGAGCATCATGATTACATTCGGATCCTCTTCACGCGGTTCAGATGTCATCATTTTATATTCTGAGTTAGGGGAGGCTAGAATACCCATTTTTCGCGCATCTTTGTGATCAACATAGGACATTCTATTGTTCCATGATCAAACTGAGTGCAATATATACAAGATATCCTCATCAGGTTGGTACAGTCACGGGCATAGTGCCTTGTTTCTCCGCAATTGTAATAAATTAACTATCCATAGCCCCTTCCTGGTCCCATTCCTCCTCGTCCTTGACCTCGCCCCTGAAATCCAGCATGCACCATCCCCGCATCTAGGGCGAGGGCTCGCATTTTGTTATGCATCTTGTAAGTTGGGGTCTGATCCATCATTAGCTCGTAACTGCAGCAAGGTGCTCATTGTGGCCTACCGACCTGCAGAAATTACAAAACAATTGTTGGGGTGTTTGTGTATATTTCTGCAGCAAATGACAATTGTACGTCATGTGTTTCCCTCCTATCTAACAGATCGCACACCATAAAGTGGGGTCGCACTCAGCCCTGCCTGTGCCTCCGGTCTCAGTGGCATTGGCCCTCCTCCTTCCAAGTAGTTTGCAAACACTGGACAGTGATCCTTGTCATGACCCTGGCCTTTGCATTTTATGCACCATAATTCCTTGCACGCCTCTAGCCGTGGTGCCCTATCCTGCTTCAAGCTATGCATTTCCAAACATAGATTCTGTAGTTGCACGTGGATTTGTTGAACTCCCAACCGAGGGTATTATATCGGGGTCTCATGTAATCTCATTGCCATTTCCAACGCTTCGGCTTGGGTAGAAAGTTTCTGTTGTGACAACGCTATCCTGAAGTGTGGTGTCAAAGATGCTACAAACCATGCGTGATGTTGTGCATTTGTTAGCATCATTTTGGCCTCGCAGATCATATTCTTCATCCTTTGGTCTAGATCCCAGGGAGTCTCACCTGGAAGCATCACAATCTCTTTAAACCTGATGATTGACTGCATCTCGGATTTTGGCCTGCTAAATTCTCTGTTCAATGCATTCTGGATCTCTGCAATCCCTGCATTTGGGTGGTCGTTAGAGTGCTTGATGTAACACGTTAATGTGTGATCTTGCAATGCGCTCACTAATGTAGCCCTAATTTTGTCATCCGTGACACCTTGTGCTTCCCATACTGCTCTTACCATGAACCAGAATTGGTCCAGATCCTCATTTTCTACTCCTCTAAACATACTAAACTATGGAGGTGGAGTGGATGGAGATGGAGGTGAAGGAGGTGAAGTGGGTGGTAGTGTGGGTGGTATCTATGGAATCCACTACCTTATCAAACTGACCGCACTTCTCGAAGAAACTTTGGCGAGCTCATCCTCGCTTTCCCACGAGGGTGAAATTAAGGGACTATTTTCTAATTCCTCACTACTTCCGCTTCTGTAGATCTTTTCGCTCCACGTAGTCCCAAACATTAATTTATTCGCATAACCTATTTTTCACATGATAACATCTTAATCTAGGTGTTCAAAGATTTAATATACTTACTTCGCGGTCCCTTAAGAAAACATCGCTCTGACTCCCTGTAACTAACGGTCATGTCCACCGCAAACTCAGTGATAAATCCTCCTATTATTTGGTCGAGCAAATGATCCATAGCTCATGCTATCTTATCTTCTGAGGCTTCCAGTCTTTGCACTAATTCCAGAGTCCACACTATCGTTTGTTCGAGCCTACACCTTCCTTGCCTATCGACTAACCTCGCAATCCACTCATATAGTTCAGAAGGAAAGGATGCAGAGAAAATCTCATGGATTTCCGTATACACATAGCGATCCAACAACCTTTTCTTAGATACTTCCGGAGTTCTTTTTTCCTATGTCGCGAACTCGTGAATCCTCTTATCCAACCACTCTTCAATTTCCTTCTTTGTTGGGTTCCAGTGGCACAACATCGAACATCCCTTATGCATATCCCAGTCCTAGCAACGGAACCATTTGTTGGATTAGTGGGGCCTGACCCAGGTTTGGAAGTGATTTAGCCAAGAAAATCCCAGTACTACTAGACCTTTTGGCAACAGTCCGCGGAGCGTGAACTGAGGTCTCACCCGAAGTAGTATGGGAGGGTGCTAGAACTAGGTTTCCGCACCCTGGGGATGTCTGCTATGTGGTTATTGGTACACGGTCCAACCTTCACACTTACTGCGCTACACGCACCTACAAGCACCCTACGCCCTATGATACTATCTTCACAGTTCTAGTTACAGTGCGACCCATGTTATTTACCCAAGTTTTCCTTAATTAGTCCCTGTTAGGCGATTACTTAGATTAAATTCACATATAAGCATTCATACACGTAATTATCAATTGTGCACAGTAAATAACAGAGCAAAGTAATGCATAACATCACATGTAGATTCAAGAATAGATGCACAGAATAAAATTCTCTTTATTAGCTTTCAAATCCAAGTACAAACCCGACTCCGCCCTGCACACTCAGCTGCAGGGGTCCACGCACTCAGTTGTAGACTCTACTAGGCCTCTACAGACTCAGCTACAGAGCCTCTTCCTACTACTATGCCCAATACACTTCAACCTTCCCATATGCTCTAATCATGCCTTCGCATCTATATTATTACTTTCTTGCCAAAAACTATCTTTACACTTAGAGCCTCGCTCTATTTATACAATCCCATGTTCCGCAGACCATGGGTAGGCTGACACAACTTTACATTATTTTACAATTCTTAGGGTGGACAACCCTATGACTCATCCTATACTTTCGCACTCCACGCCCGTACTTTGCGGAGCCTTACAATACGATTGACCAAAACTCGGGCTTTAAGCCCCAAAACCTATTGCGGGGGATCCCATGCACAACACCCAATGATCCTCACAGAAGGGGATATCAATGAGATTGGAGACAAGGTAAGAGACACCACAATGGAGTTGTGTCAGTAATTTGAACAACAATACATGCAGATGCTAAGGAGCGTCCATAACGATCTACGTGAGATGCAAATCCAGATCGGCAAGATTCAAGTGAGTGTTGTGCAAGCGATTGGGGTGCAAGTGAGCCTAGCACAAGGGAGTGAGATAGCAGTAGAGCTGGAACAGTCTCTGGACCTGAAGGATCCATCTGCACAGAATTAGAGGAATACTGCATTGTGTTAAACACGGTCAAAGATATTGGAGTGAACTTAGCCAAGTTGCCACTTCAGACTTTCCATGCGCTGCATCAGCGGGTCTCAGAGGAGCTTAGGATTAGAGAGGAGCGCACCAGTAAACAATGAGCAGATGTTCACAGAAAATTCTTAGGATCTAAAACAAAAGGAGGAGTTGCAAGCTGAAGTGAGAGCTTGGAGACAGCTACAGCGCATGCATACAAGATAGTTCCTAGATTAAACATTCTGAAGGATGTTGCAGCGACCGTAAAAATCAAGAAATTGGCTGTTCAATCCACACATCCAAAGACGAGATTGGTAAAGTCACGTTTGACGTTCAGATGAAGATCTTAGAGCTTTAGCTGAAGTTACAGCCAACCACTCCACCAGAGGTCCGAGAGCAACGTGGAGCGGCTATTAGGGAAAACATGGGCACATTGGATACAACAGTCACAGATAGTGCGATGATATTTGATCAAGCCATGGAGTTATGGATGAAATTGTAGGAGGACCCAAACCTATAGAAGCTTAACACAGACATCCAGGAGACACAATGTAAGTTTGATGAATTTAGAGCGAGTGCGCGCACTTTGGTGCCAGTCCAATGCCTCATGTGATTGCAGGAAGGAAAGCAGCTGCAATCATAGATTGAAGAGCTACAGAGGAAAGAGGCCCTTCTCAAGGCCAAACTATAGCCATGGATAGAGGAAGCCTGTCAGATTACTCTATCACTTCAGGAAATTTTTAAGACACTACAACAGACACAAAGAATGATGTGACTAGTAGTAGAAGGACTGACAACACCAAAGCTAGTAGAAAAAGTGCACCAGGTTGTGGTACAGAGCTCTGCTAATGTAGTAGCATTGCAGGTCAAGTTCAATGGCCTCAGCAGCAAGATTGAGGTGCCAGCCGAGTGACTCGACGGTGAGTCACCATATTTGTGTTGGGGGCCTATTGGGATAGGGTCGTCAGGGTCAATTTTGGGTTAGTTTAACCAATTTTTGTAATAGACTTTGTAAATAATTTAAAGTCTCCGCGAAGTGTGGAAGTGAAGCACACATATAAGTAGAAGTCAAAGGGGCTTTAGCCCCTTGTTTGGGTAAGTGATAGGTCAGTTTTTGAGACTCACCCATGGTCAGCAGACCATGGTATTGTATTGAAAAATCTATATAATAAAAGATCGAAGATTATTGTTTTTGGGCAAGTGCTAAGGTAGGAAAGCTCTGTTTCCTGTACTTCGGTGAAAGGGGAAGGCTGTTGTAGCTGAGTGCACGAAGACCTTGGAAATTCCGCAACTGAGTGCACAAGCCCCTGCATCTAGGTGTGCATGGTGGAAAAAGTCTGTAAATTGAACGTTGAACTTAATAAAGACTGATTTTGGAATAATTGTCTTGCCTCTGTGTCTTATTCTTATTTCTATTCATGTTATGCTTTATTGCTCAATGATATGTTTTCTGTGGAATAATTTGTAACTTCTGCATGAATCTATTGAATCTTTAAGATCTATGCAAGAATTCAGTAACTATTTGTTTTCGTGAAGATAAAAGGTAAATTTGTTATGATTTCTATTGAATAAAGTAGATCTTTGTGAAGGCATATCTAGGGTTACTATTTAGTCTGTGAAAGTGGATAGTCTGCTTCATTTAGGTTTATAAAGTCTTATCAAAAACCTTTGCGAAGGTCTAAAAGTCATTTTCTTAGAGATACAGTAGTGGGCCATAGAAGGATACAGATTCGCGCTAAGGTAGATATGAGCTATAAGGGCTTAAGATCACTTATCACACAGTCTATGGATGCAGAAACCTGGTTCTAGCATCCCCTTATACTGCTTCGGGTGATACTGCAGCCTGCACTATGCAGGTTGTTGCCGAAAGGGCCCACAGTTAGGGTTTTGTTGGTTGGCGTGAACAACTCTGAACCTGGGTCAAACCCCCTTAAGCCAACAACCCTCCTCCTAAATCCACCCATGTAACCATGCTAACTAGGGTAAACATGAGACAAGAGGCTATTATGATCAAATTCGACCTCCTATGAGATCTTAAGGAAGTGGAATCGACGAAACATCACACACAGTCATCCAACATCATCAACATACCCCTCAGGAGAAGAGACAACCACTCAGACAACTTGTCCCTAGGTCCCACTATTGTTCTAGACCTCTAAGCCCATAGTCCCTCTCATGCTATGGGAAAGGGAGTGACTAGAGACCTAAAGTCGGTCTGATAGGCCTGCATTCTGGCGAATGTGGACCAAACATTTCAGTTCAATGTCAGCGACCCTGGGATTTGAGCCACTTTTTCATGCTCAGATCCTAGGCCACTACCCAGAATGGAATGATAGATTGAAATCAAGAAAAGTACAAGGATAAAATGAAGCAAAAGCAATAAACTCAACAAGACCTTCACCAGACCCCTACTAGCCATGACAAGCATTTCGTCAAACATATCATCGACATGTAACCTATAGGTGTAAACAACAAAATTAAGTGTAGGGATCTCATACTTATCTGAGAAACGCTATAACCCATTGTTCCCTCATGTCATTTGCTTCAAATTAATCTATTAGGTTGTAGACACATTATCCATTCATATACAAGTCAAAACATGTTGAGAGCCATACATAGACGTTGTCATAAAATGTGCATATAACCAACATAATAGGAAAAAAAATACAATAAACATATTAGCCATCAAAATCCATATATACACCAATAAATTTACACATGAAAATCATTGGAATTAATTTCTCATTAATCAATCCAATGAGCCAACCAGTGATGGGACTACCACTTTCCACCTGACCATAGATTGGTTGAGCCAAGTCTCTCTTCGACCAATCACCCCCATGAAATATTCCAAGCATGAATGTGGGACTCATAGAACACATCAAAAACATCAATCAATGTGGATGCCACTGGATTTCTCTGCCTACATCGTGAGGAATTTGAGTGCCTCCTAGTCTCCCAGCCTTTATCGTGCATCTGTGGTACGATCTAAGGATCACTAGGACCTACATCGAGACAAAATCTCCATGCTTTACGGTGCATTCCATTCTGGAATCACTAGGCCCAATGGAGAGAAAATCCACCTCTTGGCTTTACCGTATATCCCATCATTCACCGGAAAGGATTCCTAGGCCCATCGAGGCACATAATCTGGCTTTACCAAAACCCAAAGTCTGGTTCAAGGATTACTAGGCCAGTGGGCTCATGCATTCTCAGTCTGGTTCAGGGACCACTATAACATGTGTTTGTCAATTCGAAGATCCACCCCACTCAGCTTTGAATACAATCTAGCCATCCCACATAAACCGAATGAGAGAACACATCTCCTCAAGGCTATTAGGAAATGGTAAGGCTAGGCTGAAAATACTATCACACTTGGAAAAACCCATTCCATGGTAAGAAAGAAACACATGCAATCCCATGCATGCCAAATCTATCAAGGAAAATACACATGTAAGTAGATACCTGCAATGAAGCCTATTATAGATGCTTGATCTTGCCTTTTCTTGCTTGATCTTTGCTTCCTCTTTCCTTCTTTGCCTTTCTTGATCCAATCCCAAAGTGCTCCAAGAAAAACTTTAAGTGTCCAATAGTAAGAGAGAGAAATAATAATGAAAGAGATCCAAAGCTAAATTGACAAAAGGTTACCAACTGATCCTTAGAAGCTTTTTTATGAATGAGTCCTCTATTTTCTTCATTTTCCATTATTTTCCTTCATTTTCCTCCTCACATGCAACCTATGACCTTTCACCTCCATTATTTTCATAAATAAATGTGCCAAATATTCCATTTTTCCTTTCCAAAACCTTAGCCATTGCCTTTGCCAATTTCCATAGCCACAAATGACCAAATGAATACCTCCTAGGATGTCTTGCCCAACATTCAACTTGGAATACATGTCCCATTCATCCGTGGTTATTTTTTTTAACCTTTATTACCTGAAATTTCCACCTGGGTTATTACAGTATGTGTAGTTGATTAGGCATTGCTTATGCATGTTGATAGTTGCATGTGGCAATGTGTACAATGGAATAATGGTCATTGTCATGCATGAGGTCAGCGTGCATTGTTGATATGGCCTTGCATTGATGACTAAACCCTAACTAGAAATATGTTAATGTGCTGATGCATTTTATTGTGTATGTCTATATGCTATTATGTTTATGTTATTCATGTATCACACTAATTGTTGATATTGTAGACAAGGTATCCTCCCTCAATTATACTAAGGTAAGTTGATTTTTTGTGATTTGGTTTTTCTAACATATTATGCATTGCAAGAAAGAGACCAAATGGCTAGAAAGGTGGTAGACTACATAGAATTTCCCTATGAATCATATGGGCAATGTGGTGTGGGGAACTCTTTGGATTTCGTAGAGACATTGAGAAGATTGAAGGAAGAAATAAGGAATTGTAAGGCAGATAATGACTGGATCATATAGGTACATGAGAAACAAGAAGAGGTTAGTGCTATACTTCTTCATATTTTTTCAGACTTGCAGCGACAAGGGTTGCGTTAGATCAGCCATGGACATGAGGATACAACTAATGGGGCATATGGTAGTGGGTCTCTTGTTAGACACAAGTTTGATAGATTTGATATGGTGATAGAAGGTAGGTTGTTGGACACTTCGGATAGGAGAGGCAATGAGTACAAGTACTATTCTAGTTCTGGTTCTAATATACATCATGATCATCATCACTATCATCCTTACAAGAGGAATGATAGAGGATACTTACTAGATGATTTTAAGAAAGTAAAGGCACCTAATTTTGATGGATATGTGAAGAAGTCAGAATATGCAGAGGCTTGGATACTTGGGATGAAAAAATTCTTTGAGTTGCATGATTACATAGATAACATGAAGGCTAGAGTAGCGATCTTCAGCTTGAAAGGTAAATCTGACATTTGGTGGGAAGATGTTAAGCGGGTTAGGGACATCAGAATAGATGATTTGAGCTGGCAGGAGTTCAAAAGGATTTTCAGGAAGAAGTACTTGTCATAAAGGTACAACGACAGTAAAGCTGTTGGGTGCGGGATCCTCTAAGGGCATTTTTGGGGCTAAAAGCCCATATTTTGGTCCAATTTTGTAATCCAAATGTAAAGACTCTACATTTTTTGGTCACGGAGTGCATAGATGTTAAAGAGTCATAGGGTTGTCTGCCCTTATTTTGGAAATGTAATGTCAGTTGTAGAAGATCTACCCATGGTCTGTGGACCATGGGATTGTATAAATAGAGCTAAGCTCTAAGTAGTTAGGGGCATTAATTGAATAATGGAATAAATCAAGCAAGATATGTTGTATGAGGTATAGCTCTAAAGTAGAATTCTAAGTCTTAGGCCATAGCATAGGTAGAGGCTCTACAGCTAAGTGCGTAGAGGCCTAGAAGTCTGTAGCTGAGTGCGCGGAAGCTTGCAGTTGAGTGCGCAAGGCAGGTTGAGTCTGTAATTGTTTGGAATTATCAATAAAGAGAAATATTCTACAATTTCTATGTCTTTATTTCCTATTTATGCATTTGTTATATTGGGTATCATTTTCACTTATAACTCTTATATGATGCGGGAATGTATGTAAATGTATAGGTTAAGTGAATGCAAATAAGAACATCCATTTATGTGAAGCTAACTAAGATCTGTTAATAAGACAAGTAAGACAATTAACCTAGTTAGGAAGATATCGCAGTTCGCTACCCTAGTAGTGTGAAAGGACTTCAGCCCCTGGTTAGGGTTGCGCGGAAGACGATTGTACCCTTTCGTGAAGGCACTGAAGGGTGGAACAGAGGGTTAAGCAACCTGCGTGAAGGCAGGTATAACTAGAATACAACTACATCACATCCATCTCAAGGGCATGGAAACTTGGTTCCAGCATCCCCCCATACTGCTTCGGGTGAGACTTCAGTCCGCGCTCCACGGGCTGATGCCGAAAGGGCCAATAATGTAGGGATGTTTTTGGCTAACTAACGTTGAACCTAGGTCAGACCCCTTCAAGCCAACAAATGGTTCCGTTTCCAAGGCTGGAATCTGCATGAGAGATGTGTGATGTTGTATCGCTGGAATTAAACTAAGAAATAAATCGAAGGTTGGTTGGACAAAAGGATTCACGACTTCGTGGCACAAGAAAACATAAACCCGCGACTGTCAAAAGAACAATGGTTAGACCAATACTTGTATACGAAGATCAAATATTTTTCACCTCTTTCCCTACTGAGCTATACGAGTGGATCACGAAGCTAGAAAATAGCCAAGGAAGGTGGAAACTTGACGGTCCTATTGTGTGGACCCCAGAGCTAGTGCGAAGGTTGGAAGCATCAGGGGATAAGATCATGTGCGTTGTTCATCATTGGATCGATCGCATCATAGGAGGATTTTTTATTGAATTCGTGGTGGACACCACAGTCAGCTATAGCGTGGCGGAGCGAAGATTTTTCAAAGGACTGCGAGGTAAGTATGTAAAATATTTGAATACATGGATTAAAATATTATTGTGTGAAAAACAGGTTATGCAGCTACCTTGATGTTTGGGATTACAAGACAGGACAGTTCGACAAGAGGTGCACGAGGAGGTATGGTGTTTGAAATGCAAGAGTTAGGGTCATGACAAAGACCACTGCCTGGTCTTTACAAATTACCTTACGTGAGGAGGACCGATGCCTTTAAGGTCGGAAGCTTAAGCAGGACCTAGTGTGGTGCCTGCTTTATGGTGTGCTATCTGGCAGGTAGTCGAAAAACATGCCATGGATAATTGTGATTTTCTATAGAAGTATGTGCAAACGCCGCAACAGTTGTTCTGCAACTTTTTCAGATCAGTAATACATGATGAAAATACTTATTGGAGCTATAAATTGATGATGGATAGAACTCCCACCTATAGGGTTCAGGCCGAAACCTGGCCCCTTAACCATAATTCAAGGATGGTGCGGATGAGGCTGAGGTAGAGGAGGACCTGGTAGAGGTCGAGAATAGTTGATTTGCTACAATTGCGGATGGCTAGGACACTATGCCTGCGATTGCACTAATCCAACACACCCTTCGTGCAAGTATTGCATGTTGTTTGATCATGAAACAGAAGATTGTCCTATGCTGATAGCCAAGATATGTGACAAAGGAGAGCTACCACCTCCTCCAACTTAGAACCTATAGATGATGAGGTATGAGCCACACGAGGAAGATCCGAACATAAATATAGTGCTCCGAAGTGGAATCGCGAGAGGAGATGACAAGGGGAAACCGTCGGAGGACAGTACATCGGTTTGCAAAGCCTTGACAAAATAGGTTGAGTTTGATTTGTAGCACCCTCATGAAGCATTCATGGAAGCTAAGAAGATCTTCGTTAAGGCCTCCACTTCAGGAAGTAAGGATAAACCTGAGCTCGAGATGGACCCCTCTATGCTCACAACTTTCCTGGAAACCTGTATGAAGATACTGCGTGTCAATAAGGTTGTGAAAGGGTTATAGGAACGTATTAATAGATGTGTTGGGACCACGCCAGGTGAACTGCACGTAGTCCACAAGATTAGAAAGCATATGACAAGGACGAGGCGTGAAATGAGACTCACTTCGCAGATCAGAGAATATGAAATGGATCAAGTCATTTTGGATTTGGGATCAGATGCGAATGTTCTACCGAAACGGAAATGGGAGAGAATGGGGAGACTTGCACTGCAATGGTCTCTGATTCAGTTGAAGATGGAGAACTAGCAGAAAATCATACCCATGGAGCAGTTGCAGGGAGTCACCATGGATATCGAGGGAGTGAGTGCGCTGGTAGATTTTGAAGTAATAGAGATTGTTGATGACAACAATCCCTACACTGCGCTCTTTGGAATCGATTGGGCTACTGACATGAATCGAGTAATCAATCTGAAGAAGTGAAAGATGATCTTTGAGAAGAAATCACTGCGTGTAATAATACCCCTGGATCCTGCTGAAGGATTGCGCTATACAAAACCAGTCTGCAATTATGAAAGTGATGATGATCTGGACTATATCTATAAGATAACGGCACGAGACCAAGACTGGGTGAATCCCACTGCAGATGGACAGATCACATGGGATCGTGCAAGTTCCTCGACTTCGGACTCTGACGAAGAAATAAAACACTGGCAGAATCAGTTACACAAAGTGACTACGCTGAATTGCAACATGATGACTCAGTCGTTTCACTGTGTGTCATATGAGGAAATAAATATGCTTATTTATGATGTCCTGAATGAGGTAGATATCTTTTTGGATGCATTTGAAAGGGAGGTATTAGAAAAGCAATGCTTCCATGCATTAGAATAGGAATTGCGCACTACACCCGCAATATGGTGGGGTACGCACAAGGGGAGTTTCGATGATTGGCGCAAATGTAGGAGAATGATGAGAGCACGATTCGAGAAGCCTAAGATGTGACTGAAAGACAAGTATGAATGGCAGAATGATTCGCACGCGAATCTGGCCGAATGGACCCAGGTTTATGGAGAAAATCCACAACCTGAGTGAGTTCACCTATTCTTTC
The DNA here is from genome assembly GCA_031772625.1 of Pinus tabuliformis. Classification (NCBI taxonomy): domain Eukaryota; kingdom Viridiplantae; phylum Streptophyta; class Pinopsida; order Pinales; family Pinaceae; genus Pinus; species Pinus tabuliformis. The sequence goes on along the minus strand of CM062813.1, from coordinate 442,566,139 downwards.
ATACCCTGGATGTTATCCCAATGAATTCGTATGTAGAAACATAGTTTCGCCATGGGATAGGTGAATGGGATATCCTGCATGAAGGCTTCATGATGACATTTAGTTTTGAGGATGGGTTTGATGGTATTGATGAACCGCTACAAGAGTTGAAAGCAACCATCTTTAGGATACAAAAGATCCTTTAGACCTAACGCAGCTTGAATGGGCTACTTAGCTGAGTCAGGAGCTGTAATGTTATAATGTAACTGCTGAAGAAGAGGACGAGGATTCGTGGAAGATTAACATTCCAGAGATAGAAGGCCACCATGAGGTTCAGGGACCATAGATTGAGAACCATGATATAACTGCACCGATGAAAACTAGACAGGTGAACATTGGTATGGAGGTAGAACCCAAGTTCATGAAGATTGAAGACTACTGGGATGACGCGATGGTGGATAAGGTCACTGAATTACTCCGTGAATATCAGGACTTATTCCCTACCAAGTTTACGGATTTGAAAGGAATAATTGGAGATATGGGAGTGATGAAGATCATGCTAAAGCCCGACATGAAGCCTATTAAGCAGAGGCCTTACCACCTAAATTTGAAATACAAGGAGAAGGTCCACTTAGAGCTAGACAAAATGCTAGCAGCAGGAATCATTGAGCCTATGGAAGAATCTGATTGGGTAAGCCCTATGGTGGTGCAAGAGAAGAAGCAGAAGGATGAAATAAGGATATGTGTGGATCTCAGAAAACTGAATGATGCTTGTGTGCATGATCCTTTCCCAACTCCATTCACAGATGAAGTGTTGGACAATGTAGCTGGCCAAGAAGCATACTCCTCCATTGATGGGTTCTCTGGGTACCACCAAATCAAAATCACGCTGGAGGATAGGATCAAGACAACCTTCACAACTGAGTGGGGTTGTTTTCAATACATTGTAATGTCATTTGGGCTGAAGAATTGTGCAAGCTATATTTTCACATGTGGTTGTTGCGACATTCAAGGAATTCATTCATAAGTTCCTGGAGGTCTATTTTGATGACTGGACTATATTTGGACTAGTTAAGCGCCATGTAGCAAGCTTGCACTTGATGTTGGATACTTGTTGAAGATACCAAATTGCGTTCAACCTCAAGAAGTGTTTGTTTTTCGCTCCTTTTGGGAATCTATTGGGGCATGCGGTTTGTTGAGCCTCAAAATTACTTTTTCCCTAGCAATTGTTCTCATTCCTTTTCTTTGTTTTTCCATAAGAAAGATGCATTCTCATCACCCATGACCACTATATACTTTTTTGAGGAGGACATTTAGTGATTTACATGTTATGATTTTATGTTTTGTTGTTTGAATAAATTTTTGTATATTAGCTATGGAACACAGCCTGTTCTGCAGCTAATCGGTTGTTCCACAACTACCTTCATGCCCTAACAAGTTACAGGTGTCAGAAGGAAAAACTAGCCACATGGGCAGCTTGGAAATCATCGTGACATGGACCTTGTCCTATTCATTTAGCCCAGGTCAACAAAGAAGATGGCATATGACTACGGTCAATGGATAAGTCAAACGCAGAGAGATCGAAGGTAACAGGACCCTGTTTCATGGTTAATTAACACATTTCACAGTGATGGGAAGCATCATTCGGAGCAACTACCTGTACCTACGGACACCAAAAGCCACCTGTACAACTGAATCCAACAGCTACCATGTCTTGGATTTATGTCTCTAGTAGCTGAGGAAGAAATTCCGCATGTTTGTCTTCTACGTGATTGACTGTACCATGTTTTTCTCCACAAACAGTTATATGATTTTTCTTATAAATACCTGTGTAAAGGACCGAAGAAGTTAGTAGTGATATTAATAGTTTTATTGTGAAATCAAAGTTCTAGACTCTGTAATTTCTGGGCATTTTGTGTCCCTGTTTTTAATATGAAGAGCACATGTTTTATGAAAATTTGAAGGATTTTTCTTGGAGTTGATTGAGAAATCATAGACTAATCAGTTGGAGAGGGCCCCTACACTAAAGAAGGTTTCATTTCATTTTATTTTTCTTCTTCTTGTTAACTTTAAATTCATCATTTTCTTTCATAGTGTTTATAATCATTTCCTTACTAACAATGTTTATAATGCAATTTCCATCATTTTCTTATTAATGGTGTTCATAATTTAGAGTAGATTCCATTTGCTTGATCTCTTTTTAGTTTTTATCAGTAGCTTTGAAGATAGAACTCAATAGTTACTTCATTTATTGTTTTGCTAATTTAAATTCTCAATTAAATTGATCTATGTCATTTATTGTCTTTGCCATTTCATTTTTAGTTTACTGACTCATGGTATTAATGAATGTTTATAGATAACCCTTCAAGTTGATAATTCATCCTTAACTAAGTGCTTGAAATTTTCATTGTCATCCCAATGAGACTTTCTCCCAAAATTGAGAGGCAGAGTAACTAAGTATTTCATTTAGTTTTATTTCTGTAATTAGTTAGACATCAGTTGCAAATTTCACTTTTAGTTTTAAAGTCATGATTTGGTAATAAAGGTAAAATAGGAATAGGAACTTTGTTTTCATTTCTTGCTTAAGCTTTGCTTCCAAGTCTTTCTTAGCTCTGTTTTCATTTCTTTCTTAAGCTCTGTTTTCATTTTTAGATTTTACAAAAGTTAGATTTAAGTTTTTGATAATTACATTATAAATCATTAGGAATTAAAAGACCAAAAACCCCCCAAAACAACATAAAACACAAACAACAAAGTAAGTAGGGTTATCTAGCACAAACAATGCACTACACTTCATTAGTTTACGATACCCGGATTGATAATTTATGTAGAACAATTTAGGACACTAAACTGACCAAACGTTTTGGCGTCGTTGTCGGGGAAGTGTAACTAGGTAGCCTTATCTCTTACATTAAAAAAAATGATATGCATAGAGAAAGAGACTCTAGGGGTAGATTTATAGCTAGGGGCAGTAGTTCAATTCCTACAACACCACCTACTCCACCAAGAACAAGAAAAGACACACTTCCATCCCAAACTCATACTCCCAACCATAGGACTCCTGGAATTCCAGGGGCAGAAATCCAATCAAAAGAATCTCCTACTTCATCTACCAAGTTAGTCCTAGGGGAGAAAAATTTCAAATCTCCAACAGCAGGAATAGCCTTTTTCACCTCCACAGGAGAGCACATTGTAGTTGAAGAATTAGGAATACCTGGTGAGGAAGAAGAAATGGAACCTCTCTCCCATATTCCATTAATATAAGAACCATAGGAGGAGGAAGTAACCTTGTAGGTTGAACCCTATACTGACTCTAAAGAAACTATAATGGCAGAAGAAGAACAAGATAGAGAATTCTCACTGTTTGGAGGAGGGAGTAGAGGGAGAGGTAGAGGAAATAATGGAGGCAGAGGAAATAGGGAAATAGATAATTCTTTTGGATTCCCTATGGTGAATGAGGAAACAAATGCCACCATGAAAAATATATCACCTTCTGTCCTCCCAAACTTCCATGGGTTAAAAAGTGAGGATCCTAAAACATTCTTATTTGAGTTTGAAGTCTTGTGGTGAACCTATGATTATATAGAAGACTCTCAAAAACTCAAATTGTTTCCTTCAACACTAAAAGGAGCTGCTTTGAAGTGGTTCATGGGGTTAGTCACTCAGTCCATTAGAACATGGAATGACATGAAAAAAACATTTTTGGATAGGTACTTGGATTATTGCATGCCTACGAATCATAAAGATGAAGTATTCAAAATGATGCGAAGAGAGGATGAAAAATTAGAGGATTTGATTGAGAGATTCAACTATAATTTGAAAAGAGCAAAAATGGATAATTTAGATGAAGACGCCTTGAAAGCTCTTTTATTAAAGGCCATTAGAGATGAGTGGATAGATATCCTTAACATGATGGGGAAGGGAGATATCTCTCAACTCCCATTAAATGATATAGGAGAATTGTGTGTTCATCTCTCAAGAGGGAAATCTAAAACTGGGAAAGGTCCAAGAGATCCTTCTCTTGTTAGATTAAACAAATCTGCAACAAGATCTGTAAGTAGGGCAGAAATTGGTAACATGCATGATGAATTTAAAACTGACATTATAGGGAGCTTTAGTGAGCAATTAGACACCCTTAAAATACAAAACAAGTAGAAAACCGAGGCTGATGCTTTAGCCGTTTTTTGTCCAAAATGCAAAAAAAAATAAAAAAACAAAAAAAAATAAACAAACAAACAAACAAACAAAAAAAACAAAAACAAAAACAAAAACACATGCTCTAAGAGAATGCCCTTTAGATGCAAAAATTGTAAAAATTTGTATGATTTGCTCAAAAGGCCATGAGACCAAGGGTTCTCCTTCAATCCCAGGTCTTAAGGCTATCTTTCAAGAGGAAACAGTCCCAAATTCTGCAGAACCGGTTTTCTTTTTTGCTATAAGACGTTGGCAGGGGCCACAAAATCAGGGATTTAACAATCAAATGTATCTTCAACCCCCACCAAACTGGAATTATTGGCAGTGACCTTGGCCTCAATCTCAATCTCAATTTCAACCTTGGCCTCAACCTCAATCTCAATCTCAACCGTGGGCACAAGGAGTACAAAATCCTTATGGAAGATTTTATCAATATTACCAATATCCTCCATCATATCAGAATTATCCTCCCCCACACATTCAGTAACAAAATCAACAGCCACAAATTCAAAATCAGAACACTCAACTTTCATTGCCATTTCCACAACAACTTCCACAACAAAACCAAAATGCTCAACTCTTATTGCCATTTCATTAGAAACCAAATTAGCTACCTGCCCAACCATTACCAAACCCTAACAATAAAAACCCTCAGAATGCTTACATGGTAGAAGGACAACAATTTCCAACTTACATGATTACTCCTCTAAATCTTAATGATGTTCAACTAAGATCTAGAAGGATATTAGAAAAGGAAAGACCTTCTGTTGTTATTCAAGAATAGGATAGTTCTGAGGAAGATTCTCTAAAGGTCAATAAAATTTTTGAGGGAACATCTCTCCAAAAGAAAAACATTGAAAAATAAAAACAAAAAGAATCAGTGAACACAATTCCTATCATTGAGCAACCAACATCTACTTCTACACCTCCCTTTCCTGAAAGACTACAAACTGATAGATGGGTAGAAAAACAGATCTTGTTGCCCAACTATGATTTTCTAGATGAATTGAAGAATGTCTGTATCAAAATCCCTTTGCTACAAGACATTAGAGAAATTCCAATTCTAGCCAAAACAATAAAGGAATTGAGCATAAAAACCCAGCAAGAAAAGCAAAAGAAACAAAAATAATTCACCTGGTAGGAAAAATAGCAGACATAATGATGGGAAAAATTGCCATACAAAAATATGTGGATCCAGGAAGTCCAATTGTGAAAGCACATATCAATGGAGTGGAAATTCCAAATACATTAATTGACTTAGGGGCAGCAATAAACATCATGAGCAAACAAACTATGGAGCAGCTCAAGCTTCCTAATCTTCTCTACACACCTACCTTACTGCAACTAGGAGATAGATCAGTAATCAAACCAAATGGTGTGCTAGAAGATATTTCAGTATCCTTAGATTCTTGGGAATATCCTGTTGATTTCATGATCTTAACTCCCAAGAAAAATCTAGGAGGATATCGACTCATATTAGGAAGACCTTGGCTAGCCGCCGCTGATGCTTTTATTAGCTGTAGATCTGGTGACATGTATATTTTTGATGGTATTTCAACAAAGAAATTTACTCTATATCCTCCAACAAAAGCAATCACAGAAATAGATGACAAAGAATGGATTGATTATGAAGGTGATATTCGGCCTCTCTTTACTATTTTAGATATTAGTGAAGATAGTCAAATTTTAAATACATTGGAAAATTTTGAATCATCTTCAGAATATGACCATGAGCAATTTCAAGAAAAATCTAATGTTGAATATTTGTCATCTAGGCAGATGTGTCTCTATTCTATGGAAGAGTTTGGTAGCTCTACAATCGAAATTTTTCCAGGTAAGACATTGAACATAAACAAAAACTTGAAGAAACTACAACAAGAAGAGCTAATGAAAACATTACAAAAACATTCTGCTGCATTTGCATGGGAATACACTGACATGAAAGGCAGTGATCCTAAGAATTGTATCCATCACATCTATATTGAGGAAAATAGTAGACCTATTAGACAACCTCAGAGAAGGATGAATCCAAATCTTAGGGAGATTGTGAAAGAAGAGCTCCAAAAATTACTAAATGTAAACTTCATTTACCCAATTTCAGATAGCCAATGGGTTTCTCCTTTGGTAATTGTGCCTAAAAAGAATGGTAAATGGAGGGTGTGCATTGATTATCGATAACTGAATAAAGCAACCCTTAAAGATCATTTCCCTTTGCCTTTTATAGATCAAGTGTTAGATACATTAGCAGGCAAGAAATATTTCTCATTCTTGGATGGTTTTAGTGGTTATAATCAAATTTAGGTAGCACCTAAAGATCAGGATAAAACCACATTCACCTTTCCATGGGGAACTTATGCCTATCGAGTACTTCCTTTTGGGTTATGTAATGCACTTGTAACATTCCAAAGAGCAGTACTAGGGATTTTTTCTGATCTAATATATGATTGTGTAGAGGTATATATGGATGATTTTACAGTCTATGGGAATACATTTGAAGAAGCTTTGGAAAATTTGGAAAATGTTCTTAAAAGATGTAAAGAAACAAACCTTTCACTAAGCCATGAAAAATGTCTATGATGTTTATAGAAGGTATTGTTTTAGGACATCACATTTCAGGAGATGGGATTAAAGTTGACAAATCTAAAGTTGAAGTCATCTCTAAATTATCAATTTCAAATTGCCAAAAGGATGTTAGAAGTTTTCTAGGATTTACAGGATACTATAGAGGGTTTATAGAAAAATTTACTAAAATAGCATCTCAACTCTTCAAATTGTTTACCAAAGATTGTGAATTCAATTGGAATTATGATTGCCAATTGGCATTTGAAACCTTGAAAGCAAAAATTTCTAAAGCACCCATTTTAAGAGGTCCAAATTGGAAACACCCTTTCCATATTTCCACAGATGCTTTAGATACATCTTTAGGAGCTATATTGGGAAAAAATGATTTGATTCCTTATGCCATTTACTATACAAGTAAGAATTTGACTCCCACTGAGTTGAATTATACTGTGACTAAAAAGGAATTTTTAGTTTTTGTTCATGCAATTAACAAATTCAGACACTATATAATAGGCTATGAAACCTTTGTTCATAAATATCACTCCGCAATTAGATATTTGATGAATAAACCTATTACTAATGGTAGAGTTACAAGATGGCTTTTACTTTTGCAAGAATTCAACATTACTATGGTAGATAGACCTGGAAAACAAAACACAATTGCTGATTTCTTGTCCAGGATTCAAATATCAAAGAAGATTCTCTAGTTGAAGATAAGTTTCCTGATGAATATCTTTTTGCAGTAACTACTCAAAATCATTGGTTTGCAAATATTGCTAACTACTTGGTCACAAGAAAGTTACCTTCACATTTGTTTCCTAGAGAGAAAAGAAAATTTATTCAAGAAAGTGCAAGATATTCATGGATCACTAACGAATTGTATAAAATAGGCCCAGATATTATGATCAGAAAGTTTGTCAGAGAAGATGAAATGCTCGGGATTCTTAAGGCATTTCATGATCAGCCATGTGGTGGACACTTTGCTGACAAGAGGACAGCCTATAAAATCCTTTCTTTAGGATATTATTGGCCATCCATCTTCAAAGATGCTAAAGAATATCTCAAGAGATGTGACAGTTGCCAAAGGGTAGGGAAACCTGCTCCCTCAAATGAAATGCCATTACAAACTTAGGTACTCATCGAGCCCTTTGAAAAGTGGGCCTTAGACTTTATTGGACCAATTAATCCTCCATCTAAGCAAAAAAAGTATATATTGGTGTGCACTAATTATGTCACTAAGTGGGTAGAAGCCAAATCATTACCTTTTGCTAATGAAAAATCTGTAGTTAATTTTTTTTTTGAGGACATCTTCACTCGTTTTGGTGTTCCAAGAGAAATTGTGACAAATCAGGGATCTCAATTCACATCTAACATGTGGAAGGGCATGTGGAAGAATACAAGATCAAGCATAGGAAATCTACTCCCTATCATCCACAAGAAAATGGTTAAGTGGAATCTACAAATAAAGTGATTGAAGGAATCCTCACCAAGACTGTACATCTACATAGAAGAGATTGGGCAGAAAGGCTTCTTGAAGCCTTATGGGCCTAGATAACTACATGGAGGAACACAATTGGACATACACCCTATGAACTTGTTTATGGGAAAAAAGTCCTATTCTCTATAGAGTTCCAAATCAGAACTTTCAAGATGGCAGTCCAACTAGGACTAGATTTATTAGAGGCACAAAAACATAGGTTGGAGAAATTAAATGAACTTGATGAAATCAGGCAAGAGGCAGTTCAAAGGACTAGTATAGTCCAACAACAGAGGGCTAAATGGCATGACAAATATATCAAGGACAAGAGGTTTCAAGTGGGAGATTGGGCGTTATTGGTTGATTCAAAGTTTAAAGATTTTCCAGGGAAGTTTCAAACTCATTGGCTTGGGCCATATGAGATTGAAAAAGTCTTTAGTAATAGAGCAGTGAGGATCAGAACAATAGATGAAAGTAAAACTCCTCTTCTTGTGAATGGTCATAGATTAAAGATATACCAGGAACCCATTTCAAAAGAGGAGTTCATTAAGATTTTCCAAGACAATTTTGAAATGAAGCTAGTGAAGAAGAATTCTTCTTCTCCACTAACTTAGTCTTTATTTTCCCTAAAAAAAAAAAATTGTATAAGGTTGAAAACCAATCATCAATTGGCATACTTATATAGAAAATATAGGGTGAAAATGAGAGGTTTCTAACACCCTATATTCTCCATTTTATTTCTATAATAAGTAGTCACAAAAAGCCACAGTCAGTCTATAGTTTAGATTCTGCAAAATTCATCATCTCATCTCACCTTACTCCATTTTATTTTTACAGTTTCACTTCATCCCATTGTCATTTCCTTTTTTTTTTCAGTATTCATTCCATCTCCATTTCATTTATCATCTTGTCTTACGTCTCATTTTATTTTTACTAACATAACCATTTCCATTTCATTCATGATCCATACCGTATTTCACTTTTTTCTTTACATTTTGTAGTTGATTCTATTCTGCAACTACAATTTGTTTATCAGTTCAGAAACAAGTGTAAAGTTCATAATAAAACCATGTATACAAGGAATTGAAGAAAAATCATTTTTTAAAGACCAATCATGCTCAAGGTATCAATCGATCAACATCAAAAAAAATAGCAAGCGAAAGGTAAAGGTTCCAAAGGTAAATGCAAAAATTTATTTCAAAAAGCAATTTGAAAACATAAGTTTGTATAGTATGTATAATCACATGTCTCCTTAATCAACCATCATTTGATTTGACCATCACGATGTCTCCGCCATATCCTCCGTCTTTAATGACAAACAGTCTTAACGATTCTTTCATAATAAATCTCCGCTTCAAACTCCATAACCTGTACTCAAACGGTCCTCCACAACTACACCTGTCAGCGGTCAAGATGACGATGTGACCTACCTATCTATGACTCTCTAAACCTTTATTGTTTATTTATTACATGCCAACTCTTAAGCTTTTCTCTCATATTCATGTAGCCATTTCATATACTCAGTCATTCCATTTTTCATATACACACAGTCATTCCATTTTCATATACACACAATCTTTCCATTTTCGTATATACACAGCCATTCCATTTCCATACACACAGTCATTACATTTCTTAAATAGCACTCATTTTATAGGCAGTGAGAGTAATTTTGAAGGTTAACCGAAAACAGGGGATATGGGGCTTATTGTCAAGACAGAGCCTGTAGGGGTAAAGTATATGGAGGGGTATCCACAACTTAAAGGGATGCTACAGAAGGCCAGATGGTTAAATTTTATTGAGAAATTTGATGGCTACCACAATAAAATTACCAAGTCTTTTGCAAGATCATTTGATGGCACAGAAGTGGAGATAGGAGATATCAAATTTGCAGTCACAGAATCCTTCATAGTAGAAGCAACAGAGCTACCAAGACAAGGAGAAAGATGGTTTAAAAATAAGGAGTTTCATGGTGAATCTTGGAAAGTGATCCTTAGAAGCCCAGGTATGGATGTTATAGTATTTAGAAAGGGAATTCCTATTTCAGCACTCAAGAACAAATGGAGTAATATGCTGTTAATATTGCAAAAATTCATTACATGTGAAGGAAGATTTGTGTTATGAAACTAGCTCAAGAAAAGATAGAAAATATAGATCAACGCCTTAGAATTCAGCCTCTTTGAGGGGGCAACCTCCTTTACATTACATAAATGAACAATTATTGGATGATACAAATGAAAAGACCTCCTTTCTATATATAGGAGTCTAAGGGGTCATAACATAATCAGAGCCGACATAACAATAATAATGTAAGGGCACAATAATAACAATAGTGGGCTTCTATGTGGCACAATAGTAACAATATGGGCACTACATGGGTACGTCAATATAATAAGTGGGTTGTACTAATAACAATAAGGGGTTACACTAGTAGTATAGGGGTCTAACATGCCCCTCTCCTTCAAAAAGCATTGTCCTCAATGCTTGAGTAGTTCTTGATGCTTCTGTATAAAATTCTTGTCCTCCCATGTGGAATCTTCAGCAGGTAAGTTCTTCCACTTGATGAGATACTCTAAAATTGATCGATTTCGTAGCTGTCGGGTTCTTGTTTCTATGACTGCTCCAGGTTCCAATATGATTTTTCCTTCCTTTTCAATATCTGGCAATATTGTTTGAATTGGGATCTTTTGCAACTTTTGAATAAGTGGCCATACTTCTTTGTCCTTCTTCCATTGATCCCTTGCTTCGTTTATCCAATATGGTTGGATAATAGAAATAACACAAAACAATGCTTCCACATCCTCATCCTTGAAGAGTCTTCCCATTTGGTAAGGTCGCCATTTTTTAAGTGCATGTAGTATTGCCAACATTTCCTTCTCATAAATAGATTGCTTTAGATGTAGCAGTAAAAATACCCGGTCGCCTACATCAAAACATTTTTCACTATGATGTTGATCTACCCGTTGTTTCATTTGATTTTGCACCGAAGTGGCGTTATCCTTTAAAAGTTGGAGAACTTGTTGTTGATGCTCGATGTGATCTTTCACTGCTTGAACCTTTTTCTTCTTGATATGTCCTTCTATCTTTAGAGTTTGAGGCGTGGTAATTTCTTCCAATCCTTTACAAGATATGATCGGATTCATTTCTTGACGCTCAATGTGATCTTTCACTTCTTGAACATTTTTCTTCTTGATATGTCCTTCTATCTTGATAGTTTGAGGAGTGGTAATTCCAACTAGTGAATTACAAGATATGGCTGGATTCATTTCTTCTTTCTTGATTTTATCTTTCACTTCTTGCACCTTTTTCTTCTTGATATGTCCTTCTATCTTGAGAGTTTGAGTTGTCATTCTTGCCAATAATTTACAAGATATGTTTTGATTCATTTCTTCTTTCTCTGGGGTCAGGTCCTAGCATATATCCTCTTCTTTTGATGTTTATTGATCATTTTCTTCCTCCTCTTAATACTCTATGTAAAATAATTTCTTCTCAGCATACTTATGACCTTTAGTGCATTTGCTATCACAATTGTAACAAAGCCCTTTTTCTCTTTTTTCTTCCAATTATTGTGGTGTAACCCTTATAGGTTGTGGAAGGCTAGGAGAAACAACACATCCATCTTTAAAGTTGTGAGGGGGCCATAAGTTTACTTTCAAATATGTCACAAAGCCCTTTTACTCTTTCCAATTGTTGTGGTGTTTCTCTAAAGAAGGTGTTGCTCTTTGTATCCTCATAATGTGCTATCATTTCCTCTGTGAGAATTGACAATGTAACAAGTTGTTTACGAGAACAAAGCCCTTTATACCATAAAAATTGATCCGGTTCTAAATATGAAGATGCAATACATACCTTTTGTAACTGTGGTACACCATGTAGATCAAAATATTGCTCCATCTGAGGTATCCAATTTACCGGATCCTTGCCATCAAACTTCCTCATCTTGCCTTTTCTTGATTTTAGGACCTCGATCTTGAAATGACTGTAACTCTGTACTTGCGGATATTTAAGTTCTGAAATTTCTATTTATAGTAGCCCTCTGTGTCCTCTTTCCAATGCCACCAGTCTGATCCAAATTGGATTCTCCAAACAAGAGTTATGCACAATCTCCCAAGATGACCTGATTATAGACCTTTCCAGAAGAGCGAACTTGTATGACGTGCCACGTGTCAATTTTTCTACCTTTGGCTCTAAAAAAGATATACAAGAAACTAAAGTCCGTCCTCTTTTTGTACCTTCTTATGAAATTTCAATCCGATCCCCAACGAGAAAGTTATGACGATTTTCCCCAGGTCACCTGTTTTGAATGTAATTCAGGAGTCTGCAAAAAGACCAACTTCCTCAGATCATATCTCTGCAAATATCGCACGAAAAGCTCTAAAATGCGGACCCAAGGTTCAACACGATTTCTTCTCAAATGGGTTTTTTTTGCGACTTCTGAAACATCACAGAAAAAAAAGTTATAGCGAAAGTGCCACGACGACCTGTTTGGAGTAGCGAAACCCTAGAATCCAAAGCTCTGATACCAAATGTTATGAAACCAGCTCAAGAAAAGATAGATCAACGCCTTAGAATTCAGCCTCTTTGAGGGGGAAACCTCCTTTACATTACATAAATGAAAAATTATTGGATGATACAAATGAAAAGACCTCCTTTCTATATATAGCAGTCTAAGGGGTCATAACATAATCAGAGCCGACATAACAATAATAATTTAAGGGCACAATAATAACAATAGCGGGCTTCTATGTGGCACAATAGTAACAATATGGGCACTACATGGGTACATCAATATAATAAGTGGGTTGTACTAATAACAATAAGGGGTTACACTAGTAGTATAGGGGCCTGACAATTTGGGTTTATGTATGTTTACCATATACACTTATTAATGAATTTTTTAGAAAATGGAACCATCAACCTTCCCTTATTCCTTCTAAATAGTCTGAGAAGGATGGATACAAATGTCCAAAAGAAAATTGAATCCATAGAAGCAACTATGAATCATCATGGATTAGTGAAAATACTAGTTGAATTCCATTTGAAAAGTGTAGTGGATACATGGGAAGATTTCTTGGTAAGAAATTTTTTCCAGGATGCTCCAGAATCACCTGAGGAGAGTCATGTTAAGAAAAGTAGGAGGAGAAAGATCAGCATAAATATTGAAACCTCCTCACAAAAGAATGATGCAGAGATAGCTTCTAAACCAAAGGTTAGGAAGTAGACTAAACAAAAAGAAAAAATTAAAGAGAGAGTTGAAGAAATCAATGAAGACATTCCTAAACCCTCATCACCACAAGAAGATGAATAGTTACTCTCCGAAAGACTGACCAAGATTAAGGAGCAAATCAAGAAAAATAAGGAGATAGGAAAGAGAAAGAAGGCACAAGAGAAGAAACCATAAGCTTCCAAAACCTGAGAAGGAGCTCTAAACTTCGAGGTAAGGTGAAGAAGGTAACATCAAAAGAATCCTAGCTCATAAACTTAGAGGAAGAAACCCTAGTTCAATCCCCTGACAGTATTCCATCTGAACGGAGTCCACAAAACTCTCCTCCACAGAATTTTGAAGGCAGCCCAAGCAGAGCTTCTCCTGGTATAGATCTAGTACAACAGCAAATCTATGACCATAGAGTCATTAAAGAAAACGAATACCTTAATGGATCCAGGATCCTCGACCAATCTAGAGCAGCCTGCCAATCCACAATAACCTCTAACTAGCTCTCTCAAACAAGAAATCTTTGAGTTAGAGATTTTGAATAGGCACATTCAAAAAGAAAATGAAACCTTGAGGGAACAGAACAAGCTAGATAGAGCCATTCATGACAACACAATGCTACACCTGGGATTATGGTACAAGAAAAATAGGAAGGTGAAGGGGAAAAATAGGAAGATGAGAAGAACACTTATCAACCTCAAATACAGACTTCTTATGAAGAAGCCCAGGATGGAAGTCAGTATAAGGAGAAGTAAGAAAAGGAAGTTGGATGTGTTGGCAAAAGTGTCAGAACAGATGCAATAGGAGAAAGAAGTTCACATTTTTGAAAATTGCATGGGGAAATGCAATGATTTTGCAGTGGGGGTATGTTGAGCCTCAAAAGTACTTTTTCCCTAGCAACTCTTCTCATTCCTTTTCTTTGTTTTTCCATAAGAAAGATGCATTCTCATCACCAATGACTAGTATATACTATCTTGAGGACATTTAGTCATTTACATGTTATGATTTTATGTTTTGCCGTTTGAATAAATTTTTGTATATTAGCTACGGAACGTAGCCCATTATGCATCTAATCAGTTGTTCCACAGCTACCTTCATGCTCTAACAGGTTCCATGTGTCAGAAGGAGAAACTAGCCACATGGGCAGCTTGGAAATCATCGTGACATGGACCCTGTCCTATTAATTTAGCCCAGGTTGACAAAGAAGATGGCATAAGACTACGGCCAATGGATAAGTCAAACGCATAGAGACCTAAGGTAACAGGATTTTGTTTTGTGGTTAATTAACACGTTTCACAGTGATGGGAAGCATTATCTGGAACAACTACCTATACCTACGGACTCCAACAGCCACCTGTATAACCGAATCCAACAACCACCATGTCTTGGATTTATGTCTCCAACAGCCAAGGAAGAAATTCTACATGTCTGCCTTCTACGTGTTTTACTGTAGTGTGTTTTTCTCCACAAACAGTTATATGATTTTTCTTATAAATACCTGTGTAAAGGGCCGAAGAAGTTAGTAGTGATAGTAATAGTTTTATTGTGAAATCAAAGTTCTAGACTCTGTTATTTCTGGGCATTTTGCATCCCTGTTTTTAATATGAAGACCACATGTTTTATGAAAATCTGAAGGATTTTTCTTGGAGTTGATTGAGCAAGCGTAGCCTAATCAGTTGTAGAGGGCCCCTGTGTTAGTGTCAGTATCTTCATCCCTCCATCAGTGATCAAAATTCTCTTGTTGCATTGCATTAACGGTGTGTCATTCGATCAGCTGCATTCCATTAGGTCATGGATCATATGATGGTAGTGGCTCATTCTCAAATTTTCCCTCATGGTCTTTACCTGCTGGCCCATTTTCATACATTCAGGTCATTTACAACCATTTTCTATCTTTATAATTGCAAAAGCCATTTTTAGGGTTTTAGGTCTCATTAGGTCTAGGGTTTTGTCAATAAAGTCTCGTAAAAGCTCAATAATGGTCAACAGGCACATGGGGAGGTCAAATAAGGTTTTAGAATAAAAAATTTCAATAATAACATGCTCAGTGATTGATTTTTCCTCAAAACCATGTTTTGAGGAAAAACAGAGTTTTATTGTTTTATGTATAAAATTTCATGTAATTTTATTCTTCCTATATGTAATAAGTCCGGAAATGCAGCCCTGGTCACCTTGCCAAGCTCTTGCACTCCAGATCCTGCAAAAGAGACAGAAATTCAAAGCATTAGTCCATCAAAGGCAAAAAGCAAGTCAAACTGCCAAAACAGAGTTTTAAAGACAAAGTGAAATCCAAACATTAGAAAAGTGGGTTTTTGGTAAATAAAAATTAAAGTCCAAGGGTATATAAAGTGTTTTTCATGTTGAAGAATTCATTTGTGCCAAAGAGTGAGAGAACAAAGTGGAAATCGTGTTTTTTTTAGGCAAAGAAGGCAAATGGCAGCAAAACCTAGCAGTTACACTGGGCGCGTCGCACCTTGGTTGAGGCGTGGCGCACCTGGTCGACGCGGTGCACAGAGTGTAGGTTTTAAACTGGAAATTGCACTGGTGCAACACACCAATTGGGTGCGGCACACCTATTAGTGGGCGCGGCACACCTGCCTTCCAAGCCCGAATTTCACCAAATCGACTTTGCCAAGCTCCAAATTTGTGCAATCTTCATTCAACAAGTAAGTGAAGCATTCCATAGTGCCATTGCAAGGGTTTTAGTCATCTTTGATGGTGTGAAAATAGGTGAAAAGGAAAACCCTAGTTTGTTGCACAGTTTCATTGAAAAACTGCCTAGGGTTTGCAAAGTTGTAATTTTTGTTGTTGTCCCCTGCACCATTTTCATTTTCCTCTTCACTACACTCCCCTCATTTCATTTCCCTTACCCCTCTCTCACCTATAATCATCCTACCCCCTTATCCCCAAAACCCTAACAACAAATTCCCATTATTACCCTAAACCCTAATCCTCATTCCCCAAACCCTGCCACTCCCAAAAAACCCTACCGTCAGCAACAAAATCCCTCATCAATCCCATTCATTTAACAACAATCCCATTCACTATCCCCATCATCAATCCCATTCATTTAACATCAAACAACTATTCTTCATTTAAAATCTTTTCATACTCATCATTTAAAACCAAAAAATGGCAAACATGGAGATAGATTCACCTTATGAAAGGGATGAAGAAACAGTAAGTGATTCCTCCCAAGAAATTCATGCACCAAGAAAACCACACAAGGGAGAAAAACACATCCAGGAGGAGCCCACTATACTTACTGAGCTATTGGCATACCCTCTTGTTGTAGCATGTTTCAAACATCAGTCTTGATACCAGTTTTGTGAGATGGTGGAAAGAGTCAAATACCACCATGAGCTTGCTAGATTATTTGTCCTCCATCTTCACAATGGCCAAGTTAATTTGGCAAGTGTTACATTCACTTTGACACTCGAAACTATATCTGAAGCAACAGGTATTCTGAATGTTGGTGAACAGTGGAACAAGGTACAACTCGTAGAAAAAGAACATTATGAGCCTTATATCAAGGCTAGCTATCAGAAGCAAATTAGTAGGGACTTCCCTTTCAGATACCTACAGGACACATATGCTCCACTTATGAAACTCATAATCAAATATTTCAGCTGTGAGGGCAGATTTTCTTGCTTATACACCTATCATGTCAAATTGTTGATGAATTTCACTAGGGTGAGAATGATGAACCTCCCCTATTTCATGTGCCGGAATATTGGGAAAATGACCACATTGGTGCAAAAGAAACCTCCTCATCAGCAGTACAACAACATTTATCATTTTGCATTGATCAATATTGTGGTTTTGCATCAGCTGAGTTTGTTGAATGTTTCATGGGATGGTTTCATTTCACATGAGGTTTTCACAAGTCCTCAAGTGACTCCATCATTTTTTCATGAGGCAGGAGGGCCTTCACATCAGCAAGAGGTGCATGAGACTCAAACCACCAGTGTGCTAGTATTTGTCACTTATCAAAAGGGCACAAGGAGGTTATTTGCAGCAGCCAAATGAGTACTATCTCCACCCGGGGTGGAAGGGGTCTCATTTCCTTCAACAGAAAAGCAGGTACAGGACAAAGGTAAATAGCCATTGCATGATGAGGGACCTTCTGAAGGTCAAGAGAGAGATTTCATTCTCATTCAGGATGATGACTCTGATTTGGGCTCCCAAAGCTCAAAACTCAAGGAGATCATCAAGGAACAAGAAGCTAACATTCATGACTTATCTCTTAACTTGGAAAGAGCTAAGTGGATCATAAACTATCTTGAGAAAAGGAACAAGCAGTTGGAGGACCAGTAGACTATCATGGAGCTGCAAAACATAAGAGAAAACCGACAAGCAACCAAGAGGAGGAAAATCAAATTGACACCACTTGAGCAAGAGATTGAAGCTGATCATGAGTCTTAGCTTGAAAGGGAAAACATACACTTGGAGAAGCTACTTGACAAGGCCAACAAAGAGAAAATGATATTGAGGCACATGGCCTATCACTATTTGGCAAGAAACAAGATTTGCAAAGCGAGAATAAGGACCTTGAAGGCCAAGTTGAAGAAAACTTTTCGGAGGAAGAAAGAGCAAGATAAGCTCAAGATTTTGGCTGAGGCTTCCTTGGCCCAAAATAGCACTTGATGCAGGTCACTCAGCCCAAATTTCAAGAAATTTGGCACACTTTTTGTCAATTTTGAATTTTTGGAGGAAAAAACAGGTTTTTCTACCTGGTGCGTAGCGCCACTCGGCGCTCACTTTTTCTAGGGACCTCCTCTGGAGAAAAAAACTACATTTTTGGATTCCTCGTGCAAAATTATGAATACCCAAAAATTACTAGAAATTTTTGTCAATTTTTGAGCTTCCAAAAGGGTCAAAAACACCTCAAAAATGCCCTTTCTGCCCATTTTTAGCCACACAGGAAGCAATGTTGGGAGAACTCACGTTTTTAGGGGAAAATGGACACCAAATTCATACATTCCACCTGTTCAGGAAAGTAGACAGGGAGACCTTTCCAACAAGCCCAATTGGAGAAAATTTGGTGTGTGATAAGACCTCCAAAATCAACAGCAAAAAGGCGCTATGCACAGTGATAGTGGCGCGGTGCACAGGATGGAAAATTGCTATTTTTGCCCAAAAACTCTATTTTTCGCCTAGTTTTTTCTCAGTTTGACTTTTTTATCTCTCATGGTCAAACTCATTATGTAAATTGATGTAACTTTATGGAATTTTATGTAAAAAATTTAAAAATTCACTCATGGAGGTAGATACATCATGAAAAGGTAGTTTTGAATTGAATGAATCAGTTTCCTAGGTTTTAGAGGCAAGCTGTTCCATTGCCTACTTTTCAGTTCTTAGTTTAGATCTTGTTGAAATAGCTCCTAAACTCATGAATTCGACCCCTAAAGCCTAGCATGAGTTGTTTTTTCCTATATCTAGTACTTTTTTAGTCATTTGTAAAGGTTGGATTTTTGTGAATGCTTTGAGCATTATTGTACATTCATCTTTGTAGTTTGGCAAAGGAATAGACCAGGGTTTGTAGCATTTTGTGGTATTCTTGTGGCAAGTTGATTTGGTATTGTTTTCCCTTCTGTAATTCAAGTTTATATGTGTTTATGTATGTCATCGTCTCTCTCTGTTCCGCTTAACTAAATGAATCAAGGATAAAGGTAGAATTCATTGATGTTGCAGTGCTCTACCTAGGGTTTGTTTAGTTATTCATGTTTTCAACTGTTTGAAGAGGATTCCTAAGAATCTCATGCCCTCTCCAACTCATCACCAATCATAAGACTCTCCATCTCACTTATTTCAAATTACTAAACCATTTGCCTACCTTGCCCCACAGAAACCTCTGCAAGGCTGAGTCCATTCCCCAAACCCAAATTCGCCTTTCACAATTGAGCCAACAAACCAACATCAAATTCAATAAAATTTCTCTGTGCATATACCTAGCCTAAAATTAGTATTTATATCAGTGATCTCAAGCCCCATTTGCTATATTTTCTTGAGATTGACAAGCAGAGAGCCCTCTCGACCTGGTAGGGCTAGCTACCAGGTTAAGCGTGGTTTGATGTTACCCTAGACCTGCCTTTCTCAGCCTGAGGTAGATTTAGGCCATAACACCCTGCACTGAAGAATGTTTCATTTCATTTTATTTTTCTTCTTCTTGTTAACTGTAAATTCATCATTTTCTTTCACAGTGTTTATAATCATTTCCTCACTAACAATGTTTATAAGGCAATTTCCATCATTTTCTTATTAATAGTGTTCATACTTTAGAGTATCTTCCATTTGCTTGATCTCTTTTTAGTTTTTATCAATAGCTTAGAAGGTAGAACTCAATAGTTACTTCATTCACTATTTTGCTAATTTAAATTCTTAATTAAACTGATCAATGTCATTTACTGTCTTTTCCATTTCATTTTTAGTTTACTGACTCATGGTATTAATGAATGTTTATGGATAGCCCTTCAAGTTGATAATTCATCCTTAACTAAGTGGTTGAATATTTCATTTATGCAATGCTTTATTGCTGCATCTCTATATTTGTTTTCTCTTAGATTAATGAAGTACATAATTCCTCAAATGTCATCCCAAGGAGTCTTTCTCCCAAAATTGAGAGGAAAAGTAACTAATTACGATGGGTAGAATGATTTGTGCATGAATCTGTCCGAATGGACATAGGTTTATGGAGAAAAGCCACAACCTGAGTGGGTTCACCTATTCTGTCATACCCTGGATGTTATTCCAATGAATTGGTATGTAGAAACATAGCTTCGCCATGGGACAAGTGAATGGGATATCCTACGCGAAGGCTTCATGAGGACATTTAGTTTTGAGGATGGGTATGATGGTATTGATGAAGTGCTACAAGAGGTGAAAGAAACCATCCTTAGGATACCGTAGGATCCTTTAGACCTGACGCAGCTTGAATGGGTTACTCAGCTTATTCGCGTGCTGGAATGTTATATTGTAACTGCTAAAGAAGAGGATGAGGATCCGTGGAAGATTAACATTCCAGAGATAGAAAGCCACCGTGAGGTTCAAGGACCATAGATTGAGAACCATGATATAACTACGCCAGTGAAAATTAGACAGGTGAACATTGGTACGAAGGTAGAACCCAAGATCATGAAGATTGGAGACTACTGGGACGATGTTATGGTGGATAAGGTCACTGAATTACTCCATGAATATCAGGACTTATTCCCTACCAAGTTTACAGATTTGAAAAGAATAATTGGAGATATGGGAGTGATGAAAACCACGCAGTAGCAGGCATCATTGAGCCTGTGGAAGAATCCAATTGGGTGAGCCCTATGGTGGTGCAAGAGCAGAAGCAGAAGGATGAAATAAGGATATGCATGGATCTCAAAAAACTTAATGATCCTTGTGTGCATGATCCTTTCCAAACTCCATTCACAGATGAAGTGTTGGACAATTTATGTGGCCAAGAAGCATACTCCTTCATTAATGGGTTCTCTAGGTACCACCAAATCAAAATCACGCTAGAGGATAGGATCATGACAACCTTAACGACTCAGTGGGGTTGTTTTCAATACACTATAGTGCCATTAGGGCTAAAGAATGCGTCGGCTATATTTTCGCATGCGGTTGTCGCGACATTCAAGGAATTCGTCCATAAGTTCTTAGAGGTATATTTTGATGACTGGACTGTATTTGGACTGGTTAAGTGCCATGTAGCAAGCTTGCACTTGATTTTGGATACTTGTCGAAGATACAAGATCGCACTCAACCTCAAGAAGTGTTTGTTTTTCATTCCTTTTGGGAACCTATTACGGAATGTGGTTTGTTGAGCCTCAAAATTACTTTTTCCCTAGAAACTCTTCTCATTCCCTTTTTTTTTTCCATAAGAAAGATGCATTCTCATCACCAATGACTAGTATATACTGTCTTGAGGAGGACACTTAGTGATTTACATGTTATGATTTTATGTTTTGTTGTTTGAATAAATTTTTTATATTAGCTACGGAACGCAACATATTCTGCAGCTAATCGGTTGTTCCACAGCTACCTTCATGCTCTAATAGGTTCCAGGTGTCAGAAGGAGAAACTAGCCACATGGGCAATTTGGAAATCATCATGACATGGACCTTGTCCTATTCATTTAGCCTAGGTCGACAAAGAATATGGCATAAGACTACGGTCAATGGATAAGTCAAACGTAGAGAGAATGAAGGTAACAAGACTCTATTTCATGGTTAATTAACACATTTCACAGTGATGGGAAGCATCATTCAGAACAACTACCTGTACCTACAGACTCCAAAAGCCACCTGTACAACCGAATCCAACAGACACCATGTCTTAGATTTATGTCTCTAGTAGTCGAGGAAGAAATTCTGCATGTCTGTCTTCTACGTGTTTGATTATAGCATGTTTTTCTCCACAAACAGTTATATGATTTTTCTTATAAATATCTGTGTAAAGGACCGAAGAAGTTAGTAGTGATATTAATAGTTTTATTGTGAAATCAAAGTTCTAGACTTTGTAATTTCTGGGCATTTTGTGTCCCTGTTTTTAATATGAAGACTGCATGTTTTATGAAAATATGAAGGAGTTTTCTTGGAGTTGATTGAGAAAGCGTAGCCTAATCAGTTGCATGGGGCCCCTGCACTAAAGAAGGTTTCATTTCATTTTATTTTTCTTCTTCTTGTTAACTTTAAATTCATCATTTTCTTCACAGTGTTTATAATCATTTCCTTACTAACAATGTTTATAATGCAATTTCCATCATTTTCTTATTAACAATGTTCATAATTTAGAGTATCTTCCATTTTCTTGATTTCTTTTTATTTTTTATCAGTAGCTTAGAAGATAGAACTCAATAGTTACTTCATTCACTGTTTTTCTAATTTAAATTCTCAATTAAATTGATCAATGTCATTTATTATCTTTGCCATTTCATTTTTAGTTTACTGACTCATGGTATTAATTAATGTTTATGGATAGCCCTTCAAGTTGAGAATTCATCCTTAACTAAGTGTTTGAACATTTCATTGTCATCTCAATGAGACTTTCTCCCAAAATTGAGAGGCAGAGTAACTAAGTATTTCATTTATTTTTATTTCTGTAATTAGTTAGACATCAGTTGCAAATTTCAGTTTTAGTTTTAAAGTCATGATTTGGAAATAATGGTAAAATAGGAATAGGAACTTTGTTTTCATTTCTTGCTTGAGCTTTGCTTCCAAGTCTTTCTTAGCTCTTTTTTCATTTCTTTCTTAAGCTTTGTTCTCATTTTTAGATTTTACGAAAGTTAGATTTAAGTTTTTGATAATTACATTGTAAATCATTAGGAATTAAAAGACCAAAAACCCCCCAAAACAACATAAAACACAAAAACAACAAAGTAAGAAGGGTTATCAAGCACAAATAGTGCACTACACTTCATTAGTTTACGATATCCAGATTAATAATTTATGTAGAGCAATTTAGGACACTAAATTGACCAAACATTTTGGCACCATTGCCAGGGAAGTGTAACTAGGTAGCCTTATCTCTTACATTCAAAAAAAAAATGATATGCATAGAGAAAGAGACTCTAGGGGTAGATTTATAGCTAGGGCTAGTAGTTCAATTCCTGCAACACCACCTACTCCACCAAGAACAAGAAAAGACACACTTCAATTCCAAACTCATACTCCCAGCCATAGGACTCCTGGAATTCCAGGGGAAGAAATCCAATCAAAAGAATCTCCTACTTGATCTACCAAGTCAGTCCTAGGGGAGAAAAATTTCGAATCTCCAACAGCAAGAATAGCCTTTTTCACCTCCACAGGAGAGCACATTGTAGTTGAAGAATTAGGAATACTTGGCGAGGAAGAAGATATAGAACCTCTCTCATATTCCATTAATATAAGAACTAGAGGAGGAGGACGTAACCTTGTAGGTTGAACCCTATACTGACTCTGAAGAAACTATAATGGCATAAGAAGAACAAGATGGAGAATTCTCACTGTTTGGAGGAGGAGTAGAGGGAGAGGTAGAGGAAATAATGGAGAAGGTAGAGGAAATAATGGAGGAGGCAGAGGAAATAGGGAAATAGATAATTCTTTTGGATTCCCTATAGTGGATGAGGAAACAAATGCCACCATGAAAAATATATCACCTTTTGTCCCCCCAAACTTCCATGGGTTAAAAAGTGAGGATCCTGAAACATTCTTATTTGAGTTTAAAGTCTTGTGCAGAACCTATGATTATCTAGAAGACTCTCAAAAACTCAAATTGTTTCCTTCAACACTAAAAGGAGTTGCTTTGAAGTGGTTCATGGGGTTAGTCACTCAGCCCATTAGAACATGGAATGACATGAAAAATAACATTTTTGGATAGGTACTTGGATTATTGCATGACTGCCAATGATAAAGATGAAGTATTCAAAATGATGCAAAGATAGGATGAAAACTTAGAGGATTTGATTGAGAGATTCAACTATAATTTGAAAAGAGCAAAAATGGATAATTTAGATGAAGACACCTTGAAATCTCTTTTATTAAAGGCCATTAGAGATGAGTGGATAGATATCCTTAACATGATGGGGAAGGGAGATATCTCTCAACTCCCATTAAATGATATAGGAGAATTATGTGTTCATCTCTCAAGAGGGAAATCTAAAACTGGGAAAGGTCCAAGAGATCCTTCTCTTGTTAGAGTAAACAAATCTGCAACAAGATCTGTAAGTAGGGAAGAAATTGGTAATATGCTTGATGAATTTAAAATTGACATTCTAGGGAGCTTTAGTGAGCAATTAGACACCCTTAAAATACAAAACAAGTAGAAAATCGAGGCTGATGCTTTAGCCATTTTTTGTCCAAAATGCAGAAAAAAACATGCTCTAAGGGAATGTCCTTTAGATGAAAAATTGTAAAAACTTGTATGATTTGCTCAAAAAGCCATGAGACCAAGGGTTGTCATTCAATCCTAGGTCTTAAGGTTGTCTTTCAAGAGGAAGCAGTCCCAAATTCTGCAGAACCTATTTGCTTTGTTGCTAGAAGACCTTGGCAGGGGCCACAAAATCAGGGATTTAACAATTAAATGTATATTCAACCCCCACCAAATTGGAATTACTGGCAGTAACCTTGGCCTCAATCTCAATCTCAATTTCAACCTTGGCCTCAACCTCAATCTCAATCTCAACCGTGGGAACAAGGAGTACAAAATCCTTATGGGAGATTTCCTCAATATTACCAATATCCTCCATCATATCAAATTTATTCTCCCCCACACATTCAGTAACAAAATCAACAGCCACAACTTCAAAATTAGAACCCTCAACTTTCATTCCCATTTCCACAACAACCTCCACAACAAAACCAAAATTCTCAACTCTTGCTACCATTTCAGTAGAAACCAAATCAACTACCTGCCCAACCATTACCAAACCCCAACAATAAAAACCCTCAGAATGCTTACATGATAGAAGGACAACAATTTTCAACTTACATGATTACTCCTCTAGATCTTAATGATGTTCAACTAAGATCTGGAAGGATATTAGAAATGGAAAGACCTTCTGTAGTTATTCAGGAATAGGATAGTTCTGAGAAGGATTCTATAAAGGTCAATAAAAATTTTGAGGGAACATCTCTCCAAAACCAAAACATTGAAAAATAAAAACAAAAAGAATCATTGAACACAACCCCTATCATTGAGCAACCAACATCTACTTCTACACCTCCCTTTCTTGAAAGACTACAAATTGGTAGAGGGGTAGAAAAACATATCTTGTTGCCCAACTATGATTTTCTAGATGAATTGAAGAATGTCTGTATCAAAACCCCTTTGCTACAAGCCATTAAAGAAATTCCAATTCTAGCCAAAAAAATAAAGGAGTTGAGGATAAAAAACCCAGGAAGAAAAGAAAAAGAAACAAAAATAATTCACCTGGTAGGAAAAATAGCAGACATAATGATGGAAAAATTGCCATACAAAAATATGTGGATCCAGGAAGTCCAATTTTGAAAGCACATATCAATGGAGTGGAAATTCCAAATACATTAATTGACTTAGGGGCAGCAATAAACATCATGAGAAAACAAACTATGGAGCAGCTCAAGCTTCCTAATATTCTCTACACACCCACCTTACTACAACTAGCAGATAGATTAGTAATCAAACTAGATGGTGTGCTAGAAGATATTTCAGTATCCTTAGATTCTTGGGAATATCTTGTTGATTTCATGATCTTAACTCCCAAGAATAATCTAGGAGGATATCCACTCATATTAGGAAGACCTTGGTTGGCCACAGTTGATGCTTTTATTAGTTGTAGATCTGGTGACATGTATATTTCTGATGGTAATTCAACAAAGAAATTTACTCTATATCCTCCAGCAAAAGCAATCACAGAAATACATGACAAAGAATGGATTGATGGCGAAGATGATATTCAGCTTCCTTTACTATTTCAGATATTAGTGAAGATAGATAAATTTTAAATACATTGGAAAATTTTGAATCATCTTCAGAATATGACCATGAGCAATTTCAAGAAAAATCTAATGTTGAATATTTGTCCTCTAGGTAGATGTCTCTCTATTCTATGGAAGAGTTTGGTAGCTCTACAATTGAAATTTTTCCAGGTAGGACATTGAACATAAACAAAAACTTGGAGAAACTACAACAAGAAGAGCTAATCAAAACATTACAAAAACATTCTGCTGCATTTGCATGAGAATACACTAACATGAAAGGCATTGATCCTAAGACTTGTATCCATCACATAAATATTGAAGAAAACAGTAGACCTATCAGACAACCTTAGAGAAGGATGAATCCAAATCTTAGGGAGATTGTGGAAGAAGAGCTCCAAAAATGACTGAATGTAAACTTCATTTACCCAATTTTAGATAGCCAATGGGTTTCTCCTTTGGTAATTGTGCCTAAAAAGAATGGTAAATGGAGGGTGTGCATTGATTATTGAAAACTGAATAAAGCAACCCTTAAAGATCATTTCCCTTTGCCTTTTATAGATCAAATGTTAGATACATTAGTAGGCAAGAAATATTTCGCATTCTTGGATGGTTTTAGTGGTTATAATCAAATTCAGGTAGCACCTGAAGATCGGGATAAAACCACATTTACTTGTCCATGGGGAACTTATGCCTATTGAGTACTTCATTTTAGGTTATGTAATGCACTTGCAACATTCCAAAGAGCAGTACTAGGGATTTTTTCTGATCTAATACATGATGGTGTTTAGGTATATATGGATGATTTTACAATCTATGGGAATACATTTGAAGAAGCTTTGGAAAATTTGGAAAATGTTCTTAAAAGATGTAAAGAAAGAAACCTTTCACTAAGCCGTGAAAAATATTTTATGATGTTTAGAGAAGGTATTGTTTTAGGACATCACATTTCAAGAGATGGGATTAAAGTTGACAAATCTAAAGTTGAAGTCATCTCTAAATTATCAATTCCAAATTGCCAAAATAATGTTAGAAGTTTTCTAGGATTTACAGGATACTATAGAAGGTTTATAGAAAAAATCACTAAAATAGCATCCCCACTCTTCAAATTGATTACCAAAGATTGTGAATTCAATTGGAATTATGATTGTCAATTGGCATTTGAAACCTTGAAAGCAAAAATTTCTGAAGCACCCATTTTAAGAGGTCCAAATTGGAAACTCCCTTTCCATATTTCCACAGATGCTTCAGATACAGCTCTGGGAGCTATATTGGGACAAAAAGATTTGATTCCTTATGCCATTTACTATGTAAGTAAGAATTTGACTCCCACTGAGTTGAATTATATTGTGACTAAAAAGGAATTTTTAGTTGTTGTTCATGCAATTAACAAATTCAGACACTATATAATAGGCTATGAAACCTTTGTTCATACAGATCACTCTGCAATTAGATATTTGACAAATAAACCTATTACTAATGGTAGATTTACAAGATGGCTTTTACTTTTGCAAGAATTCAAAATTACTATGCTAGATAGACCTGGAAAACAAAACACAGTTCCCGATTTCTTGTCGAGGATTCAGAATATCAAAGAAGATTCTCTGGTTGAAGATAAGTTTCCTGATGAATATATTTTTGCAGTAACTACTCAAACTCCTTGGTTTGAAGATATTGCTAACTACTTGGTCACAAGAAAGTTACCTTCACATTTGTTTCCTAGAGAGAAAAGAAAAATTATTCAAGAAAGTGCAAGATATTCATGGATCACTAACGAAATGTATAAAACAGGCCCAGATATTATGATCAGAAAGTGTGTCAGAGAAGATGAAATGCATGATATTCTTAAGACATGTCATGATGAGCCATGTGGCGGACACTTTTCTGACAAGAGGATAGCCTATAAAATCATTTCTTTTGGATATTATTGGCCATCCATCTTCAAAGATGCTAAAGAATATGTCAGGAGATGTGACAGCTGCCAAAGGGTAGGGAAACCTACTCCCTCAAATTAAATGCCATTACAAACTCAGGTACTCATCGAACCTTTTGAGAAGTGGGCCTTAGACTTTATTGGACCAATTAATCCTCCATCTAAGCAGAAAAAGTATATATTGGTGTGCACTGATTATGTCACTAAGTGGGTAGAAGCCAAATCATTACCTTTTGCTAATGAAAAATCTGTAGTTAATTTTCTTTTTGAGGAAATCTTCACTTGTTTTGATATTCCAAGAGAAATTGTGATAGATCAGGGATCTCAATTCACATCTAACATGGTGGAAGGGCTTGTGGAAGAATACAAGATCAAGCATAGGAAATCTACTCCCTATCATCCACAAGAAAATGGTCAAGTGGAATATACAAATAAAGTGATTGAAGAAATCATAACCAAGACTGTACATCTACATAGAAGAGATTGGGTAGAAAGGCTTCCTGAAACCTTATAGGCCTACAAAACTACATGGAGGAACACAACGGGACATACACCCTATGAACTTGTTTGTGGGAAAAAAGTCTTGTTCCCTATAGAGTTCCAAATCAAAACTTTCAAGATGGCAGTCCAACTGGGACTAGATTTATCAGAGGCACAAAAGCATAGGCTAGAGCAATTAAATGAACTTGATGACATCAGGTAAGAGGCAGTTCAAAGGACTAGTATAGTCCAACAATAGAGGGCTAAATGGAATGACAAATATGTCAAGGACAAGAGGTTTCAAGTAGGATATTGGGCACTATTGTTTGATTCAAAGTTTAAAGATTTTCAAGGGAAGTTTCAAACTCATTGGCTTGGGCCATATGAGATTGAAAAAGTCTTTAGTAATGGAGCAGTGAGGATCAGAACAATAGATGAAAGTAAAACTCCTCTTCTTGTGAATGGTCATTTATTAAAGATATATCAGGAACCCATTTCAAAAGAGGATTTCATTAAGATTTTCCAAGACAATTATGAAATGAAGCTGGTGAAGAAGAATTCTTCTTCTCCACTTAGTCTTTATTTTTCCTAAGAAAAAATAAAAATTGTATAAGGTTGAAAACCAATCATCGATTGGCGTACCTATACAAAAAATACAGGGTGAAAATTGAAGGTTTTTGACACCCTATATTTTCCATTTTCTTTCTGTAATAAGTAGTGACAAAAAGCCACAGTCACTCTCTAGTTTAGATTTTGCAAAATTCATCATATCATTGCACCTCACTCCATTTTATTTTTACAATTTCACTTCATCCCATTGTCATATTTCATCAATAAATTTTTCCTTTTTTTTTTTAAGTATTCATTCCATCTCCATTTCATTTATCATCTTGTCTTACATCTCATTTTATTTTCACTTACATAAACATTTCTGTTTCATTCATGATCCATAAGCCATATTTCACTTTTTGTTTCACATTCTGCAGCTGATTCTATTATGCAGCTAATCTGATTCTACAACTACAATTTTTTTATCAGTTTAGACACAAGTGTACAGTTCATAATAAAACCATGTATACAGGGAATTGAAGAAAAATCAATTTTTGAAGACCAATCATGCTCAAGGTACCAATGGATCAACATCAAAAAAATTAGCAAGCGAAAGGTAAAGGTTCCAAATGTAAATGCAAAAATTTATTTCAAAAAGCAATTTGAAAACATAAGTTTGTATAGTATGTATAATCACATGTCTCCTTAATCAACCATCATTTGATTTGACAGCCACAATGTCTCTGCCATATCTTCCATCTTTAATGACAAACAGTCTCAATGATTCTTTCATAACAAACCTCCGCTTCAAACTACATAACCTGTACTCAAACGGTCCTCCACAACTACACCTGTTAATGGTCAAGATGATGATGTGACTTACCTATCTACGACTCTCTAAACCCTTACTGTTTATTTATTACATGCAAACTCTTAATTTTTTCTCTCATATTCACGCAGCCATTTCATATACTCAGTCATTCCATTTTTCATGTACACACAATCATCCATTTTCATATACACAAAGTCTTTCCATTCTCGTATATACGCAGTCTTTCCATTCTCATATATACGTAGTCATTCCATTTCCATACACACAGTCATTCCATTTCTTAAATAGCACTCATTTTATAAATAGTGAAAGTAATTTTGAAGGTTAACTAAAAACAGGGGATATGGGGGCTTATTGTCAGGATAGAGCCCGTAGGAGTAAAGTATATGGAGGGGTATCCACAACTTAAAGGGATGCTACAGAAGGCCAGATGGTTAAATTTTATTGAGAAATTTGATGGTTACCACAAGGAAATTACCAAGTCTTTTTCAAGATCATTTGATGGCATAAAAGTGGAGATAAGAGATATCAAATTTGCAGTCACAGAATCCTTCATAGTAGGAGCAACAGAGCTACCGAGACAAGGAGAAAGATGGTTTAAAAATAAGGAATTTCATGGTGAATCTTGGAAAGTGGTCCTTAGAAACTGACGTATGGATGTTACAGTATTTAGAAAGGGAATTCCTATTTTAGCACTCAAGAAGAAATGGAGTAATATGCTATTAATATTGCAAAAATTCATTACATGTGAAGGAAGATTTGGGTTTATGTATGTTTACCATATACGCTTATTAAAGAATTTTTTAGAAAATGGAACCATTAACCTTCCCTTCTTCCTTCTAAATAGTCTGAGAAGGATGGCTACAAATGTCCAAAAGAAAATTGAATCCATAGAAACAACTATGTATCATCATGTATTAGTGAAAATACTAGTTGAATTCCATTTGAAAAGTGTAGGGGATACATGGGAAGATTTATTGGTAAGAAATTTTTCCAGGATGCTCCAAAATCACCTAAGGGGAGTCATGTTAAGAAAAGTAGGAGGAGAAAGATCAGCATAAATATTGAAACCTCCTCACAAAAGAATGATGCAGAGATAGCTTCTAAACCAGAGGTTAGGAAGCAGACTAAACAAAAAGGAAAAATGAAAGAGAGAGTTGAAGAAATCAATGAAGACATTCCTGAACCTTCATCACCACAAGAAGATGAACAATTACTCTCCAAAAGACTGACCAAGATTAAGGAGAAAATCAAGAAAAATAAGGTGATAGGAAAGAGGAAGAAGGATACAAGAGAATAAACCATAAGCTTCCAAAACCTAAGGAGCTCTAGACTCTGAGGTAAGGTGAAGAAGGTAACATCAAAAGAAGCCCAGTTCGTAAACTTAGAGGAAGAAACCCTAGTTCAATCTCCTGACAGTATTCCATTTGAACATAGTCCACAAAACTCTCCTCCACAGAATTTTGAAGGTAGCCCAAGCAGAGCTTCTCCTAGCATAGATCCAGTACAGCAGCAAATCCATGACTACATAGAGTCATTAGAGAAAAAGAATACCTCAATGGATCGAGGATCCTTGACCAATCTAGAGAAGCCTGTCAATCCACAAGAACCTCTAACTAGCTCTCTCAAACAAGAAATCTTTGAGTTAGAGATTTTGAACAAGCACATTCAAAAAGAAAATGAAACCTTGAGGGAATAGAGCAAGCTAGATAGAGCCATTCACGACAACACAATGCTACACCTAGGATTATGGTACAAGAAAAATAGGAAGGTGAAGGGGAAAAATAGGAAGCTGAGCAGAACACTTATTAGCCTCAAATACAGACTTCTTATGAAGAAGCCCAGGATGGCAGTCAATATAAGGAGAAGTAAGAAAAGGAAGTTGGATGTGCTGGCAAAAGTGTCAGAACAGATGCAATAGGAGAAAGAAGTTCATATTGCATGGGGACATGCAATGATTTTGCAGTGGGGGTATGTTGAGCCTCAAAATTACTTTTTCCCTAGCAACTCTTTGTTGGACCAAACAATGAGCAGCAGAAATAAAATTAAACAAACATACACAACACATTACCAAACACAAAACCATAACACACAGATTTAACATGGTTCACACAACCAATTTGGGCTACGTCCACCAGAACAGAGGCATCGACAATCTTATTATTCAAAGGAGATTACAACAAATCTAATTCTTCACACATACTCTCAGCTCTCCCTATTTTCTCTACACACACTCACAATACTCTATGGGATTACATTTCTATATAGCTGGAGCATAAACTTGAATCATAAATTCCGTCACAACAAATATAGGATGCATTAACTCCTCCTCAAAAAATACTGGAGCTAATATAGCAACTAATCCTATTGTTGTCACATACATGAGATTTTTCCCAAATTTAATAAAACAGAAAATCTCAATAATCTCCACCTTGACAAAAATTAGCCTGATGCCCTGTTCATTTATTATTTTTATCTTTTATGGAAGCCAAGAGAAGCCAGACACCAACGTAGCTTCTCTAATAAAATTGGTTTCGTGAACATGTCTGCACAGTTTTCCTTTGTATGCACCTTTTCAAGAGAAACACCCCTTTCAGTGATAACCTGTCTTACAAAATGGTACTTGATAGGTATATGCTTTGATTTACTATGATAGGCTAGATTCTTAGCCAAATGAATTGCACTTTGACTATCACAAAATAACTTGATGTTGTCCTGTAACCTCCCAAACTCACCAATCAAACCTTTCAACCGAACCACTTCTTTGCAAGCATGCGAAGCAGCTACGTATTCTGCTTCAGTAGTGGATAAAGCAACAATATTCTGTAGCTTTGACATCCAGCTAATAGCTCCACCTGCAAGAGTAAAGACATATCCTGAAGTTGACCTTCTCTTATCCAAATCACCTGCAAAATCGGAATCAACATATCCGCAAACAAATTCACTACTTCTGTTATAAGTGATACAATAATCACTTGTGCCTCTCAAATACCGAATCACCCATTTCACTACTGACCAGTGTTCTTTTCCTGGATTTGCCATATACTTGCTGACAACCCCAACTGCATGTGAAATATCTGTTCGAGTACAAACCATCGCATACATTAAACAACCTACTACATTAGCATATGGAATTCGAGACATATATTCCTTTTCTTCATTTGTATTAGGACATAAACTTGAAGAAAGCTTAAAATGGGAAGCTAAAGGCACTGAAACAGGCTTCACATTGTTCATACCAAACCTCAAGAGTATTTTCTCAATATACTTCTGTTGTGATAGCCACATCTTACCATTGCTCCTGTCTCTAAAAATCTCCATGCCCAAAATTTGTCTTGCTACTCCTAGATCTTTCATATCAAATGTCCTAGCCATCTGAGCCTTTAACTTATTGATCTCTGTTATGCTTTTGCTTGCTAAAAGCATATCGTCAACATATAACACTAAAATAATGGACATGCCATTACCTAATTTCTTAAAGTAAACACAATGATCATATTCACTTCTTATATAATTTTGACTCAACATAAAAGAATCAAACTTCTTGTACCATTGTCGAGGCGACTGCTTCAGACCATACAATGATTTCTTGAGCCCGCAGACAAATTTCTTGTTGCGATTTTGAACAAACCCTTCCGGTTGTTCCATGTAAATCTCCTCATCTAAATCTCCATGTAAAAATGTAGTTTTAGCATCTAGTAGCTATAATTCTAAATCAAGCAAAGCAACTAATGCTAATACAATTCGAATTGAAACAATTTTTACAACTGGTGAAAATATCTCATGAAAATCAATACCTGCTTTTTCAGAAAAACCTTTCGCGACCAGCCTTTCTTTGTACCTGTCCTTTGAACCATCAACACCCCTTTTCAATTTGTACACCCATTTACATCCCACAGTTTTTCTGCCTTTAGGAAGTTCTACCAGATCCCACATGTCATTCTTATGTAATGCCATCATCTCGTCCTTCATAGCTTCTTTCCACTTTTCACTTTTAGAACCTTCTACAGCTTCCTGATAGCACAAAGATTCATCATCGTTAGCGGTTAAAGCAACTGAAGTAACATAATCATCATACCTTCTAAGAGGCCATTTAATTCTCGTGGACCTCCTTAAAGATGTTTCTGGTACTTCCACAATTTGCTGATTATTATCTGTAGGAACTTCTTCATGATCTGCATCTGAAACATGTTCATGATCTACATCTGAAACGTGTTCATGACCTGCATCTGAAACTTTTTCATGACTTACATCTTAACCATGTTCATCTTGATCATCATAAATATTTGGACTGGTTTCAAACTGAATGTGTTGAAGCTTAGATACATTATCATGTTTCACTTTATCATCTACATTTGAACTTTCAAGTGAGGATTCATTAAATTAAACATCTATGTTAATGATGATCTTGTGAGTAGTAGGATCCCACAATCTGTATCCCTTAGTCCCATCACCATATCCAACAAAGATATATCTTTTTGATTTAGGATCTAATTTAGAACGCTGATGTTTTGGAACTAGAGCATATGCATCACAACCAAAATCTTTCAGTTTAGAATAATCACAAGGATGACCTTTCCATACCTCTTGAGGAATTTTGCATCCTATTGCCGTTGATGGTGATCAATTTATCAAATAGCAAGCTGTATCAACCGCTTCTTTCCACAATTCCTTTTGCAAATTGGCGTTACTCAACATACTTCTTGATCTCTCTAACAAAGTCTTGTTCATGCGTTCAACAACTCCATTTTGCTGAGGAGTATACACAGTGGTTTTATGTCTTTCTATCCCAGCTTCCTTGCAATAATTATCAAATTCCTTTGAAGTAAACTCACCACCATTGTCATTTCTTAAACATTTAATAGTTCTTCCAGTGATGTTTCCAACTAATGCTCTAAACTATTTGAAAACTGTAAACACATCAGACTTCTTCTTTAACATGTAGATCCACACTTTTCTAGAGAAATAATCAATAAAAGATACAAAATATGACGAACCTCCATATGAGGTCATAGGAGATGGACCCCAAACATCAGAATGGATATAATCAAGGATTCCCTTACTAGTATGTTTTCCAATTTGAAACTTCTTCTTGCTTTGTTTCCCAAACAGACAATGTTTGCAGAAATCTAACTTAAAAGACTTTAGACTAGGAAGTAACTTACGATCAGATAAAATCTTTAAACCTCTTTTACTCATATGGCCCAACCTTTGATGCCATAAACGAATAGAATTACTATCATTTTCAGACACTATAGAAACATAATCTGACTCTGTTCTTCCTTCTAACTGAAAAATATTTCCAACCTTCTTTGCTTTCATTACTAGTAAAATTCCTTTATAAATTTTCATTACTCCACCTTGAATAAAGGTTTTATATCCATTTGTGTTTAGTACTCCTAATAAAATGAGATTTTTCCTTAGTTCAGGTACATGTCGTACATCAGTTAAAATTTTATTTGTCCCATCAAACATTTTAAGCTGAATGCTTCCATTTCAAACAATGTTACATGTGACATCATTTCCCATGTAAACTACTCCATCATTGATTGGTTTATAAGTTTTAAACCATTCCCTATGAATACACATGTGATTTGATGCACCAGAATCTAACAGCCAATGTTGATCATGACTAGACAAATCAACTGATAACACTTCATCACTCACACCTGCCTTGGATTCCGAACCTGTATTTGTCGTGTTTGCTTCTTGCTTCATTGGTGAAGAGTCTTCTTTGGATGCTTGCTGTCTTTTCCAACAGTCCTTCTTCAAATGTCCCGATTTGCCACAAAACTAGCACTTTACCTTACTCTTCTTCCCTTTCGATTTTGAACGCGAGTCGTTGTGCTTACTGGAGTGTCTTTCTCTAGAACGACCTCTAGCCATCATTGCTTCTGATGTAGAGGTTTCGGAATTTGACCTCTTCCTTGTCTCTTCAGACAACAAAGCTCCAACAACATCATCAAATTCAAGGGTTTCTGATATACTTGGACTTATAGAAGTAACAAAATGATCCCACGACTCGGGAAACGAGCACAATAAAGTTATAGCTTTATCTTCTGATTCAAATTTTACTTCTATACTTTCTAATTGCACCATGAGAGTATTAAAGGCATTAAAATGATCAGTAATAGTTGTACATTCCTTCATGTGCAAATTGTACAATTGTCGCTTCAGAAGAATCCTATTGGTCAAGGATTTTTTCATGTACAGCTTCTCAAGCTTTGTCCACAAACTAGCAGTAGTTTTCTCTAACACGATGTTAAACAAAACATCATCCACCAAACACAGTCGAATACCACTTAGAGCTCTTCTATCCAATTCATTCCATTCATCATCAGTCATGGTGTAAGGCTGTTTGGATCTTCCCAACAACGCCTTCGCCACGCCTTGTTGCACAAGCAAATCATGCATCTTAACTTTCCAGATTTTGAAGTTATTTTTGCCATTGAACTTCTCGATCTAAAAACGAGCACTTTGAGTTTTTTCCATGTTGTATCAAACAAAATCTTCAATTCCAAATTAAAAAAATGCCTCTATCGTACCGTGTAACCAAAATTTGAAAAGAAAAACAAAAAATTGCAGCTTTACGAGAGGGAAAACCTGTCGGGCACTCCTTGACAGCGAAAAAGCCGTGCCTAAAACACAATCCACTATCTGGTGCTCCTTTTGACAGCAGATGATCCATGCCAGAACAAAATCTATGTAAGTGACAAAAAATTGGTACGCTTAAACCCGTCGATTCCGAGCCAATCGGGATAATGAGCTCTAGCACGAGTATTAAACTCGGATCTGCGCCAATTGGCGCATCTGTTCCAAAATAAACTGTGCCAACCTGTTCACTGTTAGAAATTGGAGCGACTATCTCTGCCGAAACCATGCCAACTGCCGGAACTCCACCTTTAGCAGCTCTGTCACATGCACCAGCTCCACAACCAGAGACCTGTAGGTTATGGGCCCTCCATGCTTCCGCTACGCCGCTCTGATACCACTTGTTGGACCAAACAATGCGCAGCAGAAATAAAATTAAACAAACATACACAACACATTAACAAACACAAAACCATAAAACACAGATTTAACATGGTTCACCCAACCAATCTGGGCTACGTCCACTAGAACAGAGGCATCGGAAATCTTATTATTCAAATGAGATTACAACAAATCTAATTCTTCACACATACTCTTAGCTCTCCCTATTTTCTCTACACACTCACAATCCTCTACGGGATTACATTTCTATATAGCTGGAGCATAAAACTGAATCATAAATTCCCTCTCAACAAATATAGGATGCATTAACTCCTCAAAAAATATTGGAGCTAATATAGCAACTAATCCTATTGTTGTCACATACATGAGATTTTTCCCAAATTTAATAAAATAGAAAATCTCAACACTCTTCTCATTCCTTTTCTTTGTTTTTCCATAAGAAAGATGCGTTCTCATCACCAATTACTGGTATATACTATCTTTAGGAGGACATTTAGTGATTACATGTTATGCTTTTATGTTTTGCCATTTGAATAAAATTTTGTATATTAGCTATGGAACGCAGCCTATTATGCAGCTAATCGATTGTTCCACAACTACCTTCATGATATAACAAGTTCCAAGTGTCAGAAGGAGAAACTAGCCACATGGGCAGCTTGGAAATCATTGTGACATGGACCCTGTCCTATTCATTTAGTCCAGGTCGACAAGGAAGATGGCATAAGACTATGGTAAATCGATAAGTCAAACGCAAAGAGACCAAAGGTAACATGAATCTATTTCGTGGGTAATTAACATGTTTCACAGTGATGGGAAGCATTATCCGGAACAACTACCTAGACCTACGGACTCCAACAATCACCTGTACAACCGAATCCAATAGCCACCATGTCTTAGATTTATGTCTCCAGTAACCGAGGAAGAAATTCCACATGTCTGTCTTCTACGTGTTTGACTGTAGTGTGTTTTTCTTCACAAACAGTTATATGATTTTTCTTATAAATACCTGTGTAAAGGACTGAAGAAGTTAGTAGTGATAGTAATAGTTTTATTGTGAAATCGAAGTTCTAGACTCTGTTATTTCTGGGCATTTTGTGTCCCCGCTTTTAATATGAAGACCGCATGTTTGATGAAAATCTGAAGGAGTTTTCTTGGAGTTGATTGAGAAAGTGTAGCCTAATCAGTTGCAGAGGGCCCCTGCAGTGAAGAAGGTTTCATTTCATTTTATTTTTCTTCTTCTTGTTAACTGTAAATTCATCATTTTCTTTCACAGTGTTTATAATCATTTCCTTACTAACAATGTTTATAATGAAATTTCCATCATTTTCTTATTAACAGTGTTCATAATTTAGAGTAGCTTCCATTTTCTTGATCTCTTTCTAGTTTTTATCAGTAGCTTAGAAGATATAACTCAATAGTTACTTCATTCACTGTTTTGCTAATTTAAATTCTCAATTAAACTGATCAGTGTCATTTATTGTCTTTTCCATTTCATTTTTAGTTTACTGACTCATGGTATTAATGAATGTTTATGGATAGCCCTTCAAGTTGATAATTCATCCTTAACTAAGTGGTTGAACATTTCATTTATGCAATGATTTATTGCTGCATCTCTATATTTGTTTTCTATTAGATTAATGAAGTACAAAATTCCTCAAATGTCATTCCAAGGAGAATTTCTCCCAAAATTGAGAGGCAAAGTAACTAAGTATGATGGGCAGAATGATTCACGCACGAATCTGGCCGAATGGATGTAGGTTTATGGAGAAAGGCCACAACCTGAGTGTGTTCACCTATTCTGTCATACCCTGGATGTTATCCCAATGAATTGGTATGTAGAAACATAGCTTCGCCATGGGATATCCTGCGCGAAGGCTTCATGATGACATTTAGTTTTGAGGATGGGTTTGATGGTATTGATGAAGCGCTACAAGAGGTGAAACAAACCATCTTTAGGATACCACAGGATCCTTTAGACTTGATGCAACCTGAATGGGCTACTCAGTTGAGTCGTGCGTTGGAATGTTATAATGTAATTGTTGAAGAAGAGGATGAGGATTTGTGGAATATTAACATTCTAGAGATAGAAGGCCACCGAGAGGTTTAGGGACCACAGATTGAGAACCATGATATAACTGCGTTGGTGAAAACTAGACAGGTGAACATTGGTACGGAGGTAGAACCAAAGTTCGCGAAAATTGGAGACTACTGGGATGACACGATGGTGGATAAGGTCACTGAATTACTCCGTGAATATCAGGACTTATTCCCTACCAAGTCTATGGATTTGAAAGGAATAATTGGAGATATGGGAGTGATGAAGATCATGCTAAAACCCGACGTGAAGCCTGTTAAGCAGAGGCCTTACCACCTAAATCCGAAATACAAGGAGAAGGTCCACTTAGAGCTAGACAAAATGCTTGCAGCAGGCATCATTGAGCCTGTGGAAGAATCTGATTGGGTAAGCCTTATGGTGGTGCAAGAGAAGAAGCAAAAGGATGAAATAAGGATATGCATGGATCTCAGAAAACTTAATGATGCGTGTGGGCATGATCCTTTCCCAACTCCGTTCACAGATGAAGTGTTGGACAATGTAGGTGGCCAAGAAGCATACTCCTTCATTGATGGGTTCTCTAGGTACCACCAAATCAAAATCATGCCAAAGGGTAGGATCAAGACAACCTTCATGACTAAGTGGGGTTGTTTTCAATACACTGTAATGCTGTTTGGGCTAAAGAATGCGTTGGCTATCTTTTCACGTGTGGTTGTCACGACATTCAAGGAATTCATTCATAAGTTCCTCGAGGTCTATTTTGATGACTAGACTGTATTTGGACTAGTTAAGTGCCATGTAGCAAGCTTGTGCTTGATGTTGGATACTTTTCAAAGATACCAGATCACACTCAACCTCAAGAAGTGTCTATTTTTCGTTCCTTTTGGGAACCTATTGGGGCATGTGGTTTGTTGAGCCTCAAAATTACTTTTTCCCTAGTAACTCTTCTCATTCCTTTTCTTTGTTTTTCCATAAGAAAGATGCATTCTCATCACCAATGACCAATATATACTGTCTTGAGGAGGACATTTAGTGATTTACATGTTATGCTTTTATGTTTTGTTGTTTGAACAAATTTTTGTATATTAGCTATGGAATGCAGCCTATTCTGTAGCTAATCGGCTGTTCCGCAGTTACCTTCATGCTCTAATAGGCTCCAAGTGTCAGAAGGAGAAACTAGCCACATGGGCAGCTTGGAAATCATCGTGACATGGACCCTGTCCTATTCATTTAGCCCAGGTCAACAAATAATATGGCATAAAACTACGGTTAATGGATAAGTCAAACGCAGAGAGACCGAAGGTAACATGACTCTGTTTCATGGTTAATTAACACGTTTCCCAGTGATCGGAAGCGTCATCCGGAACAACTTGTCAACTACTTGTACCTATGGACTCCAAAAGCCACCTGTACAACCGAATCCAACAGTCACCATGTCTTGGATTTATGTCTCCAGTAGCCAAGGAAGAAATTCTGCAT
Source organism: Pinus tabuliformis (assembly GCA_031772625.1). NCBI lineage: Eukaryota > Viridiplantae > Streptophyta > Pinopsida > Pinales > Pinaceae > Pinus > Pinus tabuliformis. The sequence goes on along the minus strand of CM062813.1, from coordinate 442,525,965 downwards.
GTCTATCGTCTACGTGTTTGACTGTAGCATGTTTTTCTCCACAAATAATTATATGATTTTTCTTATAAATACCTGTGTAAAGGATGGAAGAAGTTAGTAGTGATATTAATAGTTTTATTGTGAAATCGAAGTTCTAGAATCTATAATTTCTGGGCATTTTGTGTCCCTGTTTTTAATATGAAGACCGCATGTTTTATGAAAATATGAAGGAGTTTTCTTGGAGTTGATTGAGAAAGTGTAGCCTAATCAGTTGCAGAGGGCCTTTTCACTGAAGAAGGTTTCATTTCATTTTATTTTTCTTCTTCTTGTTAACTGTAAATTCATCATTTTCTTTCATAGTGTTTATAATCATTTCCTCACTAACAATGTTTATAATGCAATTTTCATCATTTTCTTATTAGCAGTGTTCATAATTTAGAGTAGCTTCCATTTGCTTGATCTCTTTTTAGTTTTTATCAGTAGCTTAGAAGATATAACTCAATAGTTAATTCATTCACTGTTTTGCTAATTTAAATTCTCAATTAAACTGATCAATGTCATTTACTGACTTTGCCATTTCATTTTTAGTTTACTGACTCATGGTATTAATGAATGTTTATGGATAGCCCTTCAAGTTGATAATTCATCCTTAACTAAGTGGTTGAACATTTCATTGTCATCCCAATGAGGCTTTCTCCCAAAATTGAGAGGCAAAGTAACTAAGTATTTCATTTAGTTTTATTTATGTAATTAGTTAGACATTAGTTGCAAATTTCACTTTCAGTTTTAAAGTCATGATTTGGAAATAATGGTAAAATGGGAATAGGAACTTTGTTTTCATTTCTTACTTAAGATTTGCTTCCAAGTCTTTCTTAGCTCTATTTTCATTTCTTTCTTAAGCTTTTATTTCAATTTTAGATTTTATGAAAGTTAGATTTAAGCTTTTGATAATTACATTGTAAATAGTTAGGAATTAAAAGACCAAAAACCCCCAAAAACAACATAAAACACAAAAGCAACAAAGTAAGAAGGGTTATCTAGCACAAATAGTGCACTACACTTCATCAGTTTACGATACCCGGATTGATAATTTTTGTAGAGAAATTTAGGACACTAAATTGACCAAACATGGTTTGCAAATAAGGGTTGATGGTAGACCCCGGAAAGATCGCGGTAATTCTGAACTTGGAAGTGCCGCGCAGTGTGAAATAGATGCGTCCTACCTTAGGACATACGGGATATTATAGAAAGTTTATCAAAGGCTATGCCCATATCACTGCGCCGTTGGAAAAATTGTTGAAAAACGATGTCTCGTTCTGCTAGAACAATGACTATAAGAAAAGCCTAGATATATTGAAATAAAAGATGGTTACTGTGTCGATTCTAGTCTTCCAGACTGGAAGAAATAATTTCATGTACATGTTGATGCGTATGTATAGTGCTGGGGGAAATACTAACACAGGATGGTGGAGAAGACTTGGACCACCCTATCATGCTCGCAAGCCGTAGATTATCCAAAGCAGACAAGAATTATTCCACCATTGATTGCGAGGGGCTAGCTATGGTGTATGCACTCCAAAAGTATCGACACTACTTGCTAGGAGGTCACTTTAAGATGTATACAGATCACTCCATGCTGAAGTACTTGGTCAATAAGCCTGTGTTGGGGGGACGCATCTGCAAATGGCTCCTATTGTTCCAAGAATATGGTTTTGAGGTTGTTGTAAATCCTGGACGATTGAATGCGGGATCTGACCACCTGTTGCGCACTGAGACAGGGGAGGAACCCACTAAATTGGAGGAAGGATTACCTGATGCACAACTTTTCGTTGTGCGCATCACAGATGAACATTTTGAGGATATAATACACTTCCTAACAACTTGAACTACACTGGAAGGATACTCTATCCAACAAAAGAAGGAATTAGTGGTGCGCACGACAAATTTCTCTATCATTACCGGGTATCTATACAAGATGGGGACTGATGAGATACTACGAAGGTATGTACCTAAGTTTGAATGAAGCAGCATCCTCATGGATGCTCATTGGGGTGCCGTGGGAGGACGTTATGCAAGGAGAGAAACCATGCAGAAGATTCTACACACAGGGTTGTGGTGGCCAACCCTTCATCAGGGTTCAAAAGCACATTGCAAGGCATGCAACGTATGTCAAAGAATAGGTAGGCCATTGTGGAGGGATGAAATTCCTTTGAATCCAAAAATGACGTTGCAACCTTTCAAAAAGTGGGCAATATATTTTTTAGGACCTATTCAGCCCCAAGGAAAGGTAGGCGCGAGGTACATTATGACTGTGATGGAGTACTTGACTCATTGGGTAGAAGTGCAGCCAGTGAAGGATTGCATGGATGCAACTGCAGAAAAGTTTCTATTTGAGAATGTACTGATAGTATTTGGATGTCCAAAGATCTTGGTGAGTGATCGGGGTATGCACTTTCTGAACAAAATGATCAGCGCACTGACGGAAGAATTGTAGGTGTATCATCAAAAGAGCAGGCCTTATCACCCACAGGCTAACGGGATAGTGGAGGTGTTCAACAAAGTGCTTGAAAATGTGCTGACAAAGGTTTGTAATTCTTAGCGAAGTGATTTGGACCTATGCATACCTGCAGTATTGTGGGTTTATCAGACAACATGCAAAAATCTAACAAGCCAGACCCCTTTTAGGCTTGCCTATGGTGTGGAAGCCATAATGCCTATGGAATACTTCGTGCCTAGTCTGCGCATAGCAGTGCTCACAGGTATGATAGAGTGCAAATCCCTATAACAGAGGCTCGCGTAGTTGGATGAGCTCGAAGAAGAGAGATTTTTGGCTGGATTTCACCAGTAGGTCCAAAAACAGCGCATAGCAGTGCTCACATGTATGACAGATTGCAAAGACCTATAACAGAGGCTCGCGTAGTTGGATGAGCTCGAAGAAGAGAGATTTTTGGATGGATAAGGGAGATTGTATTTTTGAAGAAAAGTCATCATGTGCACAAAAGGATAGGTTGACTAAAATGAGAAATTGGACACCCATAGATGGCTATAAATATAAGTGAAGTGACCCTCTTTTGGACATCATCATGATAATTTTTCTTTCTTTGGTTTGGTTCACACATGTCTGAGATGGTTCAAGGAATTTCTCTAGCACATGTATGAAATTGTAAGATTTGAAGCTCACATGTGAGATCTAGGGTTAAAATGACTTCAATCAAAACTATTTTAAGTCTAGTAGCAGCTGAAGATTTGCATCTTGAGCAGTTAGATGTAACGACAACCTTTCTCCATGGGGATTTAGAGGAAGAGAAAAATATGCAGCAACCACAAGGATATGAAGTAAAAGGGAAGGAGAAACTAGTGTGCAGGTTGAAGAAGAGCTTGTATGGCTTAAAACAGGCTCCAAGGCAGTGGTATCTAAAATTTGATAGGTTTATATCTGAACAAGGTTATACTAGATGTCACTCTAATCATTGTGTTTATCTCAAAAGGCAAAATGATGGCAGCTATATTATATTGTTATTGTATGTAGTATTTTCATTATAATATTCATCACATGTTTTTTCAATTTCCCTAATTAATAATAAATAAAAATAAAAGAAATAAAAACAAGTCATATAGTCCTTTTCCCAACGGTGTTACATCAACTTCCTCAAATTTTGGCCTTGCTTATGTACTAGTGGAACAACCCTCATCAGGAGAGCCCAAAACTCCATATGCACCACCAGGAATATTAGCAACAACACCTATCTATATCTTGGCTTTGATAGGATTGGAATTGGTCTCCATTTCATTCCTTGAGGTATGGTTAAATGAGTCTTTTTCTACATTTTTGTATTTATTTTCTCTTAGAACAATGAAGTACGAAATTCCTCAGAATGTTATCACAAGAGGTTGTTCTCTTGAAATTGTGTAGCAGAGTAACAAAGCACTTCAAAGGGACATCAGTTTGTGACTGTAGCTCAAGACCTAATAACACTGAAGTCTCATGATCTCTAAGCTATTTGGAGGTGGCCAGAAGATCATTCTCAAGAAGGCACATAGAAAGAAGGCTTCCAATGGTGGTGGCCGAGTTGAGAATGATTCCCTTGGTGGTGGCCGAGCTGAAAATGTTTTCGTTGGTCATGGCCAAGCTAAGAATCCTCAAGATTTTCACCTCATCCCTGAGATTTTCTCCGTGATTAGACATCTAAAGCACTAGATTATAATCATAATGACTACCGAAGATTCTGATACCTTCTTGTTTGAATTTGCTATTCTCTGTCGAACCTATGACTATGCAGAAGATGAGCAGAAGTTGAAACTATTTCCTTCTACCCTCAAGGATGCAGCATTGCGCTGGTTCATGGGGTTACCTGGAAACAACATCACAACTTGGGCTCAGATGCAGCAAGCCTTTAACAGATGGGAGACTACTCGGATGACACGATGGTGGATAAGGTCACTAAATTACTCCGTGAATATCAGGACTTATTCCCTACCAAGTTTATGGATTTGACAAATTGGAGATATGGGAGTGATGAAGAATCATGCTAAAGCCTGATGTGAAGCCTGTTAAGCAGAGGCCTTACCACCTAAATTCGAAATACAAGGAGAAGGTCCACTTAGAGCTAGAAAAAATGCTAGCAGCAGGCATCATTGAGCCTGTGGAAGAATCTGATTGGGTAAGCCTTATGGTGGTGCAAGAGAAGAAGCAAAAGGATGAAATAAGGATATGTGTGGATCTCAGAAAACTTAATGATGCTTGTGTGCATGATCCTTTCCCAACTTCGTTCACAGATGAAGTGTTGGACAATGTAGGTGGCCAAGAAGCATACTCCTTCATTGATCGGTTCTCTGGGTACCACCAAATCAAAATCATGCCCGAGGGTAGGATCAAGACAACCTTCACAACTGAGTGGGGTTGTTTTCAATACACTGTAATGTCGTTTGGGCTAAAGAATGCATTGGCTATCTTTTCATGTGTGGTTGTCACGACATTCAAGGAATTCATTCATAAGTTGCTGGAGGTCTATTTTGATGACTAGACTATATTTGGACTGGTTAAGTTCCATGTAGCAATCTTGCGCTTGATGTTGGATACTTGTCGAAGATACCAGATCGCGCTCAACCTCAAGAAGTGTCTATTTTTCGTTCCTTTTGGGAACCTATTGGGGCATGTGGTTTGTTGAGCCTCAAAATTACTTTTTCCCTAGTAACTCTTCTCATTCCTTTTCTTTGTTTTTCCATAAGAAAGATGCATTCTCATCACCAATGACCAATATATACTGTCTTGAGGAGGACATTTAGTGATTTACATGTTATGATTTTATGTTTTAATGTTTGAATAAATTTTTGTATATTAGCTACGGAACGCAGCCTATTTTGTAGCTAATCGGTTGTTCCACAGTTACCTTCATTCTCTAACAGGTTCCAGGTGTCAGAAGGAGAAACTAGTCACATGGGCAACTTGGAAATCATCGTGACATGGACCTTGTCCTATTCATTTAGCCTAGGTCAACAAAGAAGATGGCATAAGACTACGATTAATGGATAAGTCAAACGCAAAGAGATTGAAGGTAACATGACTCTATTTCGTGGTTAATTAACACATTTCACAGTAATGGGAAGCCTCATCTAGAACAACTACTTGTACCTATGGACTCCAAAAGCCACCTGTACAACCGAATCCAACAGCCACCATGTCTTGGATTTATGTCTCCAGTAGCCGAGGAAGAAATTCTGCATGTCTATCTTCTACGTGTTTGACTGTAGCATGTTTTTCTCCACAAATAATTATATGATTTTTATTATAAATGCCTGTGTAAAGGATGGAAGAAGTTAGTAGTGATATTAATAGTTTTATTGTGAAATCGAAGTTCTAGAATCTGTAATTTCTGGGCATTTTGTGTCCCTGTTTTTAATATGAAGACCGCATTTTTTATGAAAATATGAAGGAGTTTTCTTGGAGTTGATTGAGAAAGTGTAGCCTAATCAGTTGCAGAGGGCCCCTGCACTGAAGAAGGTTTCATTTCATTTTATTTTTCTTCTTCTTGTTAACTGTAAATTCATCATTTTCTTTCATAGTGTTTATAATCATTTCCTCACTAACAATGTTTATAATGCAATTTCCATCATTTTCTTATTAACAGTGTTCATAATTTAGAGTAGCTTCCATTTGCTTGATCTCTTTTTAGTTTTTATTAGTAGATCAGAAGATATAACTCAATAGCTACTTCATTCACTGTTTTGCTAATTTAAATTCTCAATTAAACTGATCAATGTCATTTACTGTCTTTACCATTTCATATTTAGTTTACTGACTCATGGTATTAATGAATGTTTATGGATAGCCCTTCAAGTTGATAATTCATCCTTAACTAAGTGGTTGAACATTTCATTGTCATCTCAATGAGACTTTCTCCCAAAATTGTGAGGCAAAGTACTAAGTATTTCATTTAGTTTTATTTATGTAATTAATTAGACATTAGTTGAAAATTTCACTTTCAGTTTTAAAGTCATGATTTGGAAATAATGGTAAAACAAGAATAGGAACTTTGTTTTCATTTCTTACTTAAGATTTTCTTCCAAGTCATTCTTAGCTCTATTTTCATTTCTTTCTTAAGCTTTGCTTTCAATTTTAGATTTTATGAAAGTTAGATTTAAGTTTTTGATAATTACATTGTAAATAATTAGGAATTAAAAGACCAAAAACCCCCCAAAACAACATAAAACACAAAAACAAAGAAGTAAGAAGGGTTATATAGCACAAACAGTGCACTACACTTCATCCGTTTATGATACCCGGATTGATAATTTATGTAGAGAAATTTAGGACACTAAATTGACCAAACATGGTTTGCAGATAAGGGTTGATGGTAGGCCCCGCAAAGATTGCGGTAATTCTGAACTTGGAAATGCCGCAGAGTGTGAAATAGATGCGTGCTACCTTAGGACATATGAGATATTATAGAAAGTTTATCAAAGGCTATGCCCAGATCACTGTGCCGTTGGAAAATTGTTGAAAAATGATGTCTCATTCTGCTAGAACAATGATTGTAAGAAAAGCCTAGATATATTGAAATAAAAGATGGTTACTGCGTCGATTCTAGTCTTCCAGACTAGAAGAAATAATTTCATGTACATGTTGATGGTATGTATAGTGCTAGGGGCAATACTAACACAAGATGGTGGAGAAGGCTTGGACCACCCTATCATGCTTGCAAGCCGCAGATTATCCAAAGCAGAGAAGAACTATTCCACCATTGATTGCGAGGGGCTAGCTATGGTGTATGCGCTCTAGAAGTATCGACACTACTTGCTAGGAGGTCACATTAACATGTATACAAATCACTCCATGCTGAAGTACTTGGTCAATAAGCCTGTGTTGGGGGGATGCATCTGCAGATGGCTCTTATTGTTCCAAGAATATGATTTTGAGGTTGTTGTAAATCCTGGACGATTGAATGCGAGACCTGACCACCTATTGTGCATTGAGACAGGGGAGGAACCCACTAATTTGGAGGAAGGATTACCTGACGCGCAACTTTTCACTGTGTGCATCACAGATGGACATTTTGAGGATATAATACACTTCCTAACAACTCGAAATGCACTGGAAGGATACTCTATCCAACAAAAGAAGGACTTAGTGGTGCGCACGACAAATTTCTCTATCATTACCGGGCATTATACAAGATGGGGACTGATGAGATACTGTGAAGGTATGTACCTAATTTTGAATGAAGCAGCATCCTCACGGATGCTCATTGGGGTGCTGCGGGAGGACTTTATGCAAGGAGAGAAACCGCACAGAAGATTCTACACACAGGGTTGTGGTGGCCAACCCTTCATCAAGATTCAAAAGCACATTGCAAGGCATGCAACATATGTCAAGGAATAGGTAGGCCACTGTGGAGGGATGAAATTCCTTTGAATCCACAAATGATGTTGCAACCTTTCGAAAAGTTAGTAATAGATTTTTTAGGACCTATTCAGCCCCAAGGAAAGATAGGCGTGAGGTACATTATGACTGTGATGGAGTAGTTGACTCGTTGGGTAGAAGTGCAGCTGGTGAAGGATTGCACGGACGCAACTGCAGCAAAGTTTCTATTTGAGAATGTACTGTCACGATTTGGATGTCCAAAGATCTTGGTGAGTGATTGGGGTACGCACTTTCTGAACGAAATGATCAGCGCACCGACGGAAGAATTTTAGGTGTGTCATCAAAAGAGCAGACCTTATCACCCACAGGATAACAGGACAGTGAAGGTGTTCAACAAAGTGCTTGAAAATGTGCTGACCAAGGTTTGCAATGCTCAGCGAAGTGATTTGGACCTACTCATACCTGCAGTATTGTGGGTTTATCAGACAACATGCAAAAATCTAACAAGCCAAACCCCTTTTAGGCTTGCCTATGGTGTGGAAGCCATAATGCCTATGGAATACTTTGTGCCTAGTCTGCGCATAGCAGTGCTCACAGGTATGATAGATTGCAAAGCCCTATAATAGAGGCTCGCGTAGTTGGATGAGCTCGAAGAAGAGAGATTTTTGGCTGGATTTCACCAGCAGGTCCAAAAGCAGCGCGAAAAGGCATGGCATGACCGACATATTAAGTTGCACACCTTTAAGGTGAATGACTTGGTGCTATTGTATGACAGTAAGTTTGATAAATTTCCAGGGAAATTCAGAATGCATTGGTTGTAGTCCTATGTTATTAAGGAGATTACTGAAGGTGGCACGGTCCAGTTGGTTAAGTTGGATGGAGATCCCTTCCCAAGAAAGGTGAATGGTAGTTGATTGAAGCCATACACAGGTGGCTTGACCATCTGACTAGCCGACAGAAGCACAGTCTTAACACTCCAAGCAGCTAAGAGGAGGCATAGGACTATAACTACACTACTCGATTTGGAGAGCTGTGCAATTTCAAAACTGCTCGAAGGAGCAGAGTGTCACAGGGTCCGCGACAACGCAAAGACAGCTGCGCTAGCATGCAGGTCCACCAAAAAGTGACCATTAAAGTCACTATTCACGATTTGATGGTCAGTTTGAGGCCAAATGGAGCAGGCGGCAGGTATTTAAGTTGATATTTATGGGTTAGATTCTTGAAAACCTGCTGCCAATCTAGCATTAATGCACTGAATGTGGGGGAAAGGTCGAATTTGCATTCAAAGGGCCCTATAAATTACAAGTGGTTGTCCAGCAAAAAACACTTGGAATTTTGAGAACTGAGTTGTTGCTCGCTCAAGTATACATGAATCGAGACCTATTCGAGACTCTGAAAGCAAATTCATTATTTGAGCAACTACCAGAGACACTGCAAGAATTGTGGAATAGCACTATGTCAGCACCCGCAGAAGCCATGGACATAGGAGTAGTGATAGTCGAAGAAGCCACACAGGAAATTGTGGTAGTAGAAGCCCAGAGAGTGCCGAAATAATAGTTGAGGTCCCTAAATCACCCAAAACACCGAGACCTAAGAAGGATAAGCAGGCTATGATACTGATGCACATATCACCAAGAAACCCACATAGGACCAAGCTCACCTTGCAGGAAAAGGGGAAGGCCATTATCTGGAGGTTGATGAGGATGAATCTAAAGAAATCCTAATGGATGAGGAGGATGAGGAAATGGAAGTTGAAACCCAAGGTGCAGACCCTATTACCCGGTTACCAGAATATGTTCCTCTGTGCAAGGGCAAAGCCAAAGTGTCGAAGGACATAGATGATAGCAAAAGATCTCTGCAAACCCCCTTGCTCCTAGATGATATTATTTTTTAGGGGCTGCACTTAGGATGATTTCCTATACTGAAGTTTGAAGATTGGGACCTCACGGATCATGAGAAATTCCCTCATTTAGTGACTAAGCAACTAATGTACCGGCGGATTGACACGATGGCTTCCATGATTGAATTGGAGCCGCGCAAATGGCTCAAGGGTGTAGAGAAAGTCAGGTTGCTAAATTTTCTCTAGGTGCCACATTACCATTGTGCCCTAGTTACCATCATCATCATTAGGCAGCTACTCTGCTTGGTGCATGATGGGTGTTTATGGCTAGAGGAGCCCATTCCCATCACAGACCACTTGATTCATCGAATCACATGGTTGCCTTACTCAAGGGAGGATCCAACCAATATTTTAGAAGAAAAAGGTGGCGAGTTTTCCCTCGTGGAAGCAATGAAGAAGAAGTTCAAGTTGGAGAAGAAGAAGTGAGGATATGCCAACTCTGCATTAACAACCCTGCAGTCAAGGTCATGACACAAATACTAGCATGAAAAGTGATGCGGAAGTGCCGCGCGGATGAGGTGCCCACACCCGTGGTTGCACTAATGGCCCAATGTGTAGAAGGAGTCCAGTTCAACTGGGCAAACTATTTATGCGGTGAGTTCCTTGAGAACTATAGCGAGGCATAGGAGCAGGGAAAAACATTTCACTATGCATGGCTCCTATTGTCGATCGTACTAGTGGCATGGGAGCTGCTTGAAGATAGCCAATTCCCCTCGGTCGCGTCAGACCTTCCAAAGGCAGTAAAGTACGCTTCGCTGTGGGTGACTAAGAGCAGTGAATAAAAGAAAGTAAGACCTTTTGGGTCTTAATGGAGATGTATATCTGGATGGGGATCAATTGCAAGCCATAGTTGTCGCCCACAGTACATGCCAGTTTACAAATCTTTGTAGAATTCAAAGCAGATTTCCACCATGTTTTTATTAGGGCATAGAATGACCCTATGAAGACATGGCATAACCTACCATACCTGGCAACTAATGATGAAATTTTCGCAATCCTTAAGTCCTGGCCACCAGAATGGTGCACTCCAGCAAGCTCCACGGTGGAAATGGATAAGTCTGCCACGCAGCGCAAGAAGGAAGAGACAAAGCTCTGAATGACAAAGCTGGCAGAGAAGCGCAAAAAGGAGGAAGCAGCGGTTAAGGCCGAGTAAGTGTACGATGCCGTGAAATTGATAGAACAGTAGAAAATAGGAGGAGAAGAGTGCGAAGGACAGAAGTCACCTTTTCCTGGCGCTGAGGTAGAAATAATGATAGGACAAGGTGGCGTGGACCCACAAATGACATCCACCCAACTCAAGCGTCTGTGACCATGAGAGCAGGCAATGCAACGAAAGAAAACAAAGACATAAAAGACATCTTTCGACGCAATCACCCTCACTAAAGGAGATTTGCATGATATCGGAGAAATGGTGAGGGATGTCACCACGAAGGCCCTCCAACAGTTTGAAGAGCAGCATCAGTTAGTATTGGGGTCTCTCCAAATAGAGCTGTAGGAGTTGCAGGTTCACACTCCACAGGCTGGCACCGTGTCCACCAGCCTCGCGATCAACACTTCAGCTACTGAGGAGATGTTGTGCACAAGGGTGACCAACATGATAGTGCTACCAGATGCGGCACTTACTATAGAGAAGGAGGCCAACAGGCCCATGGTTAGCAGTTTGAAAGGGGTAGGATTGAACATGGATGGGTTCCCTCAGGAGAAGCTATACCTCTTACAGGATGGAGTCACTGCGGAACTCAGGGCCCCGGAGAATCACGCTATGTAGGTGATGAGCGAGCAACACATAAACATTGAGTAGTTGGGCCTGGAGCACAATGAGGTAGTGGAGCAAAACAAGCAGATTATGCAGGTAGTAGAGGAAGCTTGTTGGATGGTCCTAGAGTTGGACATTATGGCAGAAGAACCGGTGGAGGCACACGTCCGTAAGTTAGCCATAGGGGTGTGTGACGCTCGAGCAGAGATGGCCAAGGTTCAGCTAGAGCTGAACCTGCAGATCACAGAATTGTAGTTGAAGGCGCAACCTTCAACTCCGCTGGAAGTCAGGGAACAATGTACCACTACTGTTACAACAGTAATAGCGGTGGTTGACAGTGTAGTGGCTTATTGCATGCAGCTGTTTGAACAGTCATTTGAGGTCCTAACCACCTTGTAGAAGGACCCGAATGTAGAGCACCTAGAGACAGAGGCGTGTGATCTACAGCAAAAATATGACGAGGTAAAAGGGACCGTGCAGACGGTTTCCCTTGCACAGAGGCTCGCACGGATGTAGGAGGCAAAGGCCCTCAAGGAATCGGTGGATTCTGCTCGACATAAAGAAGTAGTCTTAAAAGCACACCTACAACCATGGATAGATGAGCTTTATGCGATTACAACCTCCATTGAAGGGAAGCTCACGAAACTACAGGCAGCTCAGCAAAAGATTCAAAGCAGCAGTCACCGAACAACGAGTGGAAGAAGTCCAACAGGTGACCACTCAATGCACTGCCAACGTTGCAGTGATCCAAACGGAGCTGGGAGGTATTTGCGCTAAGATCTCCACACCTATAGAGTGACTCGAGGGTGAGTCACGATGTTTGTATTGGGGGCCTGTTGGGCGCGAGATCCCCCAAGGGCAGTTTTGGGGCTAAGAGCCCATATTTTGGTCCAATTTTGTAATCCAAATGTAAAGACTCTGCATTTTCTGGTTGTGGAGCACGTAGATGTTAAAGGGTCATAGGGTTTTCCACCCTTATTTTGGAAACGTAATGTCAGCTGTAGAAGATCTACCCATGGTCTGGGGACCATGGGATTGTATAAATAGAGCTAAGCTCTAAGTAGTTAGGGGCATTAATTGAACAATGGAATGAATTAAGAAATATATGTTGTATGAGAGATAGCTCTAAAGTAGAAGCCTAAGTCTTGGGCCATAGCATAGGTAGAGGCTCTGCAACTGAGTGCACAGAGGCCTAGAAGTCCACAGTTGAGTACGTGAACCCCTGCAACTGAGTGTGCAAGGAGGGTTGAGTCTGTAATTGTTCGAAATTATCAATAAAGAGAAATATTCTACAATTTTTGTGCCTTTATTTCCTATTTATGCATTTGTTATATTGGGTATAAATTTCACTTATAATGCTTATATGATGCGCAAATGTATGTAAATGTATTGGTTAAGTGAATGCAAGTAAGAACATCCATTTACGCGAAGCTAACTAAGATCTGTTAATAAGACAAGTAAGACACTTAACCTAGTTAGGAAGGTATCACAGTTCACTTCCCTAGCAGGGTGAAAGGACTTCAGCCCCTGGTTAGGGCCGCGCAAAACACAATTGTACCCTTTCGCAAAGGTACTAAAGGGTGGAACAAAGGGTTAAGCAACTTGCACGAAGGCAGGTATAACTAGAATAAAACGACATCACATCGAATTCGAGGGTGCAGAAACTTGGTTCCAGCATCCCCCCATACTGCTTCGGGTGAGACTTCAGTCCGCGCTCTGCGGGTTCATGCCGAAAGGGCCAGTAGTGTAGGGATTTGTTTGGCTAACTAACGTTGAACCTTGGTCAAGCCCCTTCAAGCCAACAAAATCCAAAGAGTTATATGAGCTAAATATGGGATCAATGACAGAAGAAGAGTACATGACCAAGTTTCTAGAGCTATTTAGGTTATGTACCATATCTTACATAAGACAAGGCTAAAGTTCACAGATTTGTTAGTCATTTTCCATTAGAATTTAGAGATCAGATTAAGTATGATGAGACTCAGTCACTTAAGGAATTTTTTGAGAAACTGAAGCAATTCTATGAAAAATCAAAGTGTAAGAATGAATCTTAGCAAGGATGGAAAGGAAAATACAAAGGCAAAGGTAAATGGAAGCCTAAGAGGACAAGACCTCAGCATGTAGATGAGAAAGAGAATGTGGCACCGCAAAAGAGATTTAATGCAGCTAGATAGGGACATGAGTCACAGCAGCAACATAGAGGTGTTGGTATTGGTCAGTTGGAGCGTTGGACATGTGGAAAGGAACACCTTAAGAGATATTGTGCATATAATCAGGGTGGTAGGTGTAGACTATTGGGGATGTAGGGTGGAGCATTCCTCGTACCTATGCAAAAGTGAACAAAAGACAGGCAGAACACCAAGCATCTATCATTGATATGGACAGTAAGCTTTGTGATCAAGTTATATCTATTTTGATTGACCCTAGATCTAATTATAGCTATGTTAGTCCTGATTGGTGGATAAGTGTGGTTTGAGTAAGGAACTGCATGTAGATTCTTGGTTACTGTAGTTGGCTACAGGTACAAAGAAGAGAGTTCATCATTAGGTAAGAGCTTGTGCATTTGATTTAAATGCTATGCCTACAACAAAACATTTGAATGTATTATCATTGGGGTCATACAGTATGTTGTTAGGCATGGATTGGTTGTATCTTCATAGAACCAAGGTAGACTATTATGACAAATCCATTGTGTGTTTTGATGAAAATGGAGAACCAAGACTCTTGCGGGGTGAGAAGAAAGCCACATCAATTAGGATGGTGACAGCTATGAAAGAAAAGCATAGTTGCAGGAAAGGATGTATGTTATTTACAGTGCACATTTCTAGTGATAAGGGTAAGGAGGTGAAGGAAGCTGATGTGTTGAGTAGGTAACCAGTTTTGCAGTAGTTTCTGGATGTAGTTCCTAAGGACATTATAGAGTTTCCACCACACAAGGAGGTAGACTTTTCTATTGATTTAGTTCCAGGGGAAGATCCAACATCAAATGCACCTTATAGGATGAGCACTTGGTTGAGTTAAAGCTATAGTTGAAGGAAATGTTGGACAAGGGATACATTAGGCCAAGTGTATTCACCTTGGGGTGCACTGATATTATTTATGAAGAAGAAAGATGGTACTCTCAGAGTATGCATTGACTACAGGTAGTTGAACAAAGTGACCATCAACAATAGGTACCCTTTACTAAGGATTGATGACTTGTTCGATCCACTGAAGGGAGCAACAGTTTCTCGAAGATCGACTTGAGATTTGGATATCATCGGTTATGCATCAAATAGGAGGACATTTACAAGATAGATTTTCAGACCAGGTATGGGCATTATGAGTTTGTTGTAGTTCCATTTGGCTTAACTAATGCTCTAGCTACATTTAGGTTCTTGATGAATAGTGTGTTACGCCTGTATTTGGGTAAGTTTGTTATTGTGTTCATTGATGATATACTAGTATATTCTAAAAATGAGGAAGATCATGTCGAGCATTAAGCAGTAGTGTTGAGGTTGTTGAGGGAGCATCAGTTGTATGCTAAGCTCAACAAGTGTAGTTTCTTTCAAACTAAGGTACATTACTTGGGGCGTGTTGTCTCCAAGGAGGGAATTGCAGTAGATCTAGAGAAGATAAGGGCAATCATGGAGTGGGTAGCTCCTAAGAATGTAGATGAGGTGAGATCTTTCATGGGGTTGGCAGGGCTATTATAGGAGGTTCATCAAGAACTTCTCACAGATTGCTTATCCTATTACGTCATTTTAGAGGAAAAGTAAGAAGTTTGAATGGATAAAGGAACGTGAGGCTAGTTTTGAGCAGCTTAAGTAGTTGTTGACACATGCATAAATGCTACAGATTGCATATCTGGGCAAAGAGTTTGCAGTGTGCATAGATGCTTGCAAGAGAGGACTTGTTACAGATCCATTTGGGCACATCAATCCCATCATCTAGATTAGTGTTTTAGGGCTCATCAAACCTTAATTTCAGTTTCTACATGCCCTAAAAAAGTCACCCCTTTGAATGCATCCTTCCCAGACAGTTACATGACTTGAAGACATCCCGAAATAGCCTCTAGAGGGACCAGTGCAGGCAGGCCCTTGTAAGGGTGTGTTGTAGGGAAGTTAAGTCCATGCCAAGGTGCTATGCAGAGCACTTAAGCTTCCTTTCACCTATGTTGGGCGAGATTGAGAAAAATTCACATAGGGTTTGGGGAATATTCTTACCTTTTAGAGTCATATAGAAGGTTCCCTCACTTATCAACTCCTATGAGCTCGAAAATGGATAAGGAATGAGTTAAGATGCATCCTATTCTCTCATCCCTTCCTCCATGGAACTAATTCTAAGTATGGAAGGCCATTCAATGCCACCATTTATGAAAAAACCTCCTTCATCTTCCTATAAATTGGCCACTCATCTAAGTGATCAGGGGCTGGTTTATGTTGAATTGTAAGGAGATAATGTTGCTATGAGATTTGGCTTTGAAGCAAGTATTGTAATGCTACAAGTTTGTCATGCTTTTGATGTGATGTGGATGGGATCCAAGCTGGAGGAATGGCTTTCAATCAGACACCAATGGTTGTAGTTCCTTCTTCTATTTAATAAAGTGTTTGAACCTTTCTCCCATATGTTTGTATTGCTTTATAATGCTTATATGTGTGAATTGTATCTGATTCCTTTCACTTATATTCATTAGATCATTTGCTTTTATCGATTCTTTGTTTTATGTTGTGTTTATAGGTACTTCTCAAGCATATCAAGTACGGGAAGGAATGACAGGATCGATACAAGGGAGATGAGAGGAAAGCGGAACTACAAGTAGGTCTTATCATCTTCTCATCTTATATGTTGCTTATAGGAAAATACTAAAACACTTTAAACTGTTGTTCTAGATATAACTACTTATCTAGGGAATTAGTATTTATCCATAGATACCAAATTCTCCAAAATAAATTGGCCACTCTGCTATGGAAAATCCTCTTTCCTAGTAGCTTATCCACCTCCTAGGAAATCCTTGCAGACCTTACTTGTGTTCATAGATTGTAATTCAGTTCTTTGCATTGAAAAATTGGTCAAAACTGTGTCAAATTGCCTCTTGAAATGGTTCACTATCACTAGCGCAAGCTTGTGAGGGACACAGTGCACTGCAAAGCACCCATGGCTTAGGGAAAGTGCTATGTAGTTGTGTTGATTCTCCTAGGGTTAGTGACCCACCTTTGGAAAGTTCTTTTACCAACTTTTCTCTATTTGTTTGTTTGCTGATTGATCAATGAATGTTATGTCTCAGAGAACAAGTTTCTATCTCCTTTTCCAGCCCTACTTTGATTTGATTGATTAATGTTTCTTTAATGTTTTCTTTGTCATTATCGATCTATAGTCAAAGTTAGGATATAGTTGATTAATCTTCATTCAAAATAAAGTGTCGTAAAGTCTTCTTTTCCTTCAAATCAGAACTGTCGTAAAAGTCTTCGTTCTTATGAAAGATTGATTGATTGTATGTGCATATTTCCTTTTGTTCATATTCACATTAAGGAAATCGAAAAGAAATACATGCATGTTGCATTGAAAAAGTTTGTGTGTGCTCATAGGAATAGTGTAGGGAAATTGCATTAGATTGTGCTCTTTGCTCTTTAATCAAAAGAAATCTGATTGCTCTATCCATAAGTAGCTAGGATTTTCATTGTTAAATTGAATGGAAAGAATGCTTATCATGATAGTTGCATTCCTAGGAATTTCAGAATACATCACGTGGTGAACTTGAAAGGAAAATTCCTAAGCAAGATCAACTTAAAATTAACATCAATTTACCTAATGGAGCATTGTCATTAACGAGAACATTTAGTGGTTCTAGGCTAGAGACGTGTTCCGGCGTTGTAAAACAAAGAAGCTATCACTAACTTGTATGCAATACATCCCAAGTGTGATACCTCATTCCACGTACGTGAGTATATCGTATCTCGTCCACGTACCTTCGGGTATATAGGGCAATGTTACAATACGTAAAGTATATGGGAATGTTGTCACTGTGCGGTTTCGCATTAGACAACACTTATACGAATTGGGCCTCCACATACCTTCAGGTATATATGGGAGGACAACACTAGGTTGCTATCCATCCTTAGGTAATCGATTCGGCCACCTTGTACATTTTGATACACCAAACACAACATTCGGGGAGATTGCCTGCCCATACTTCTTGGTTCACCAGGAAGTATTTTGCAGTTCATAGTTGTTTGGTAAACCTTTTGCCTACCTTACCCCTTTTTTTATTTCTTTTTTGATAATAAAATTAATCAGCAATCATGGAGGAATATCAACCCTTGCCCCATCGTTCGCAAAGAACAATGAGTAAACCACATTTGCCACTTGAAGCTACACCTATTCAGTCAAAGCGGCCTCGCTTAACTGAGTCAAGTACATCAAGAACTCCTAGTTCTTCATCTGAATTAACTGAATCGTCTATTTCAGTAAGTACTGAGACTCTAGTTACTCTAACCATTTCTAGTACATCCATTTCTGAAGAAGAGGTTTAACAATTATCTGAGGACATTAGCACTGATCCTAGTGAAACAGTAACCGAAGTTGTTCAACAATAAGTTGATCCTCAACTTGAAGTTGCTCAACAAGAAATTACTTCTGAACTTGAATTAGTTCCACCAGAAGTTAATCCAGAACCTATCACAGTTCAAACAGAAGTTACATCTAAACCTGAAGTTGTTCAAGAACCTCTTTCTAAAACTCTTGTTATTTTAGCCGAACATCTTGTAGAAAATCTGACTGTTGGTTAACCCGATAATGCAATATAAATCAAAGCAGAATACTATAACCTACTTCTACTATCAATTTGCGGAAGCTAAAATATCAAGTTGAACAATATAACCAGTAGAAGAAGAATCGATGCACAATACACATGAAAATACTTTGGGGAAAGCCTCAACTAAAAACCCCACTATCTTATACAAAGCCTTAGCTCTCAGTACAATCCTCACAGATGCTCATAGGCAATCTTGGCTACTCTCCAACATTCCTCTCTGCCCTCCAAGCTCCTATTTCCTTGCACAGTTCCTCTGGGATGATCTTCACTTCACCAAGTGGAAAACCTCTTCTACCTAGTGGATGATCACCTGATCTCACACACTGTCAGAACTGCACAATCCTCAGGGAATGATCCCTTCTGCATGCATGAGTTTTCTTTATAGGAAAACACATGAAACTGATAGTACACTATCCTTATCTTTAATCTCAACTGGGTCTTTCTCATAATGGACATGCATGAGTCTCTAATGAGGGAATCTTTAGTTAACTGGAGTACACTAGTTGAGTGCATGCATGCATCAACTGACTGTTAACTCTCTATTAGTTCCTCAAATAGTTTGGAACTAATTTAACTGGACTTAACTCAGTAAACTGAGTTAACTAATTACAACTCAAATATAACTCAATCTTATCTCCTTAATTTAAGGATAATTGTTGCATGACTTCAGAAAGACTTCTAGCTTGAATTTCTCCAACTAATTAAGTCAAAATAACTTAATTAATTATTTTCAAGTAGCTGTTAAGACTAAATTCAATTTTAATTCACAATTTAATTCAAGGACAAATTAAATTGGAATATTCTTATTTCCATATTTCAACACATCTGGACTTTGAATTTGAACATTCAGAAGTTGTTACTTTACTGGAAGACGATCAACCGGTTGCCCCTCAGAAATCAGTAACTATTGAAACTTCAACTTTATCAACACCAGAAATCTTTTACGGACCAGATGGTGAAGTTCTTCCCCCTGGTTTAATTGTTGTCGAGGAAGAATTAGAAGAATATTCTACACCTAGAACCCCATTCCACTTTGGAGTTGGGATTTATCTTTACCCTCATACTCCTCATTTTACTTCTCCATTTGATACTTCTTATTTTCAAGTACTCGTCGATTCTTTAGGACAACTTTTGGGTCAGTTAACTATGGCTGAACAACCGTCAACATACCAAACTATATCATCTGGTGCAGCTGTGGTAGAATCTTCTATTGCAACCTCTTCGATGTTTTCTACCACACCTAAGTCACACATATATGGTGAATCATCCATCCCAGTTGGTTACCAATCTTTATCTGGAACCCACTCAGGGGTTGCTTCTACACCATAGTCATCAGCCATGTCCTCAACCATAATTCTACCTAGTTCTTCTTTAACGGGAACTCAACAGTTTGATCCTGCATATCAATATCAAGCTGGGAAATCTGGTCAGCAAAGACCTATGTATCCATTAAATACTCTATTTCCACCATATGGAGAGCAATATGATTATTCACCTTATCCTCCCTATCCTAGAGGACCGTCATATGGTAATATCCCGCAGTATCCAGGTCAACCCGGAATTCAAGTTTGTCAATGGCAACCAACAATGCCAGTTCAAACAAGGCTTGTGTATCCAACACAACTAATGCAGATTGTGTCAGTTATTCCTACTACACCTATTGTTACTACTATACCACAGTCACAAGTTCAAACTGTTGTATCTCAACCGATACAAACTAGTCCTTCTACCTTGCAACCACAAGTTTTGGGTCAAGAAGCTAAAGTTTCTCAAATTGTTGTACAACAACCACTTGTTTCCAGGGTTCAACAACAACCTCAAGTTAGTATACCTTTAACTAGACTGACCCAAGCTTACACTGGTATAGTTTATTCACAACCTGGCCAACCCATTGCTAGGAAATAACAACCATTAAATCAACAACAATTGTACCAACAACAACAACAATTGCTTCAATAACCGTGGCAGCCCCAGTTTCAACAACCTCAATTCCATAAATTCCAACCCAATTTGAATTTCCCAATAGGCTCAACCTGGGTTTAGACAGTATCAAGCTTACCAAGGTCCTAGCCAACAAGGCTTTGCAGGTTATGGACAACCACGAATTCAACCTGGTTATCAACAACCACCTTATGCTGGATTTGTTCAACAACAACTTTATCAAGGTTACCAAATGCAGATGCCCTATGTTGGTATGCAAATACCTATTGCTCAGGTAATTCCACATATCCTGGGTATGATCAACCTGACCTGAATCAAGAGTTGCCATTTGTAGAAACTTTAGAATTACCAGATTTAAATCGGCTTACTAATGATCCAATCTTATATGCACCTTGGTGGCCGGTGATTCCACATAAGTTACCTTCTAACATTATGACATTCAATGGAAATCCCAAAGAAAACCCATCAAATCATGTCATGACCTTTCATTTGTGGTATTCATCAAACTCCTTAAATGATGATTCAGTTAGACTTCGTCTTTTCCAAAGAACACTTATTGGTCTGGCTGCTAAATGGTACATTGAGTTACCAAGTGTTATTCTCTTAACCTGTAAGACGAGACCAAAATACCGAATATGCGAAGAAATATACCCAGAACATAGAATAGTGAGTAACAATAGCCAGTATTTTATTATTCAGAAAACAATGTTCACTTGCCTTTTCGATGGGGCAACCTCCAATAGAGCAGAGCTCGATGACAAAATAAGACATGATGCTCCTCACAGGGAGTCTCTATCCTTTATATATGACTCATACATGCAATACCATGGATCAATACCATGGTTCCTATTAATACCATCTATCTAATACCATGGCCCATTTGCAACTAACTATGGTCCCATCATTAAATGCGGATTAACCACTTACAATTATTAATATGGGCTTTATTGACTCTTTACTTAACTATAACTATGACTCGATCCTACTACATAAATAAGGGGGTTAGGGTGGGACCCTAACATGCCTTCCCCCTTAAGAATAGCCTTGTCCTCAAGGCTGAAGCTGCGGAAACTACTGAAGAATAGTGGCTGGTTCCCAGATTGCATCTTCCGGAGAGGTGTCTTTTCACTTGACGAGGACTTCCCTAATCATGCAGCCACGTAGGTGTTGTTCTCGTGTGTCAAGGACCTGTTCAGGTTGGATCCAGATTGATCCTTCTTCATCCAATTCAGGTAGACTGGTTTGAATTCTGCAATTGTTCCTAATCACTTTCTTGAAGCATGAGACATGGAAAACTGGATGGATTTTTGCAGTGGGTGGCAAAGCTAGCTTGTAGGCCACTTCTCCAATGTGCTGAAGTACTTGATATGGTCCGTAGAATTTAGGAGATAGTTTCTGAAAACCCTTGTCTTTGGGTGAGGTTTGTTTATATGGTTGTAGCCTCAAAAATACCTGATCCCATTCTTGAAATTGGCACTCTGAGCGATGTTGATCTACCTATTGTTTAATGCGGTTTTGATCTTGATGAAGATTCTCTCTAAGATGGGCGAGCATGGTTGTGCAGTTTTGTAGGAGTTGATCCACTACTTGTACCTTTGAGCACCCCTTGATATAAGTAGGGGAAGGAGGGAGTTGACCATAAACTGCTTCATAGGGAGTCACTTTGGTGGTGGCATGATAGTTGGTGTTATACCACCATTCAGCTAGAGGTAAC
The DNA here is from genome assembly GCA_031772625.1 of Pinus tabuliformis. Lineage (NCBI taxonomy): Eukaryota > Viridiplantae > Streptophyta > Pinopsida > Pinales > Pinaceae > Pinus > Pinus tabuliformis. The sequence continues at coordinate 442,504,021 of CM062813.1, read as the reverse complement.
CACTGTACCCAAATATGTTGCTTTTCTGAAGTGAAACACCTAAGGTAGGTTTCCAGACATTTGTTGACAGCTTCAGTTTGACCATCCATTTGTGGATGATAGGAAGTACTGATTTTTAGTTGGGTGCCTGTAGCCTGAAGAGTTCATGCCAAAAATTACTGGTGAAGATCAGGTCACGATCAGACACAATAGAAGTGGGCATGCCATGCAATTTGAAGATCTGATCCATGAAAGATTGAGTGACCAAAGTCGGTGTAAACGGGTGGGTTAGGGCACAGAAATGTGCATACTTAGAAAGTCGGTCCACAACCACCATGATGACTGACTTGTTTCCTGACTTTGGAAGACCTGTAATGAAATCCATAGAAACCTCGCTTGGTGCTTTGACTGTCTCCCCTTTGTGGCGTTGACAGACATCACACTATGCTACAAATGTAAGGATGTCATTTTTCATGCCTGTCCAAAAAAATGATCTTCTAGTGCGAGCATACGTCTTTTGAAAGCTTGAATGTCCTGCAATGGGGGATGAGTGCAATTCTGCCAAAATGCAGCTTTTGAGGGTGGATGTTGGTGATATTACGACTCTGTCCTTGTAGATAAGGATCTAATCCTGCCACGAGTAGCTCTAATACCACTTATTATAGATCTAACCCAGAAATATATGATAATAGAAATAACCCAAGAAATAACAAAAATCTGAAGAATAGAAATGCTTCTTTATTGATCACACCCTTAAGGTAGGGAAACACCATACATTCACTCCTTAAGGAAGGAGAACACTCCACAAGCCATATGCCTGTTCATACAATATTCCTTGACACCTCTCCATGTGGAGTCTCTAGCCTCTATATATGCCTCATACATACAATACCATGGGTCATTACCATGGTTCCCTCATACCATCGAACTAATACCATGGGCCCATTACATTATTACTAACTACTTGTGGTCCCTTACATGATATGGGTTAACCACCTTATTTATTACTATGGCCCATCCCATTATTACATTATTACCTTGGGTACCTCCCTTTGTACCCCATATTATTCCCCCTAGGTATATAAAATTCCACCCCCCTTAGCATGTTTCGTCCCCGAAACATGGGAAGAACACAAATAATAAGATCTACTCAAAAGATTAGTCCACTGATACCATGCACGTGCATCTAGCCATCCAAGAGAAAGTTGAACTCTCAATCTCGCTAGTGCCTCGCTCGCATGAGATGGAAGTTGATCGTGGAAGCTCTTCTTTGTTAATGTGTAGTAGGTGGATCTTCGCTCTTCTCTATCTGTTCTGCGGGGGTTGTTGTCCTTGTGGCTAATTGGTTGCCATCTTGTTGGTTGTTGTCTTGCGGGGTGATGTGGGTGATGATATGTTGAAGTTTTAACCCACAGTGTCTTTGTCTTTAATTCACCACTTACTGGACCCTGATTGTTATCTGGTGCATGCTGTGGTGCTTGTTGTGGTGTCTTATCAACCATTGAACCCTCATCTGATGTATCAACACCTGTAACCTTTTCTGCTTTAGCCTCTATTTGTGTTTGATTTTCGATCATCACTGGCTCATCATCTGATATGTCAGTCCCTGGAACATCTTCTGCTTCAGCCTCCTTAGACTCTACCTTTTTATTAATGGAAATATCCTGTAATGTAATATTCTTCTTTTTATACTAGAGCTTCAGGAATTGCTTCTGCACATTAATATTGATAGTACCCACTAATTCCATCCAAGAGTATCCCAAAACAACATCCATGTTATCCATATTTGAAGTATAAAAATCACCATGCAACACATACTTATCGATGGAAAGCTTCAAATCTTTATAAACTTGCACATCCTGTGTGTTTTCAATGTGTTTTGCTCACACTTGTAATTTTTTTTCCAAGTTTACATTTATGAGATTTTGCTTGCAACTCGGATTTATAGACATAATGATTTTCTCCTTCTGAATCAATCCATGAACCTGCAATAAGGAGACACCAGTAGAACATAACCCCTGACGTGTCTCATTCATTTTTCTAGTACAAGACCATTTGTCCATAAGGAGTTTTTCAAATTCTTTATCCGAAAATTCGAACAACTATTTGATGCCAAGTGAGTTCCACCATATGTCAGCCCCTTTTGTCAAATTAAGCCGTACTATAGCCTTCCAAAATACCCCATATTTGAACTTTATTCTTTGTATGAATTCTTCAATAGTAGGGCTATCATCTTTCCCTGTAAACTTAGGATCCGCCATCAAAAATATTTTGAAAAAATTTCGCTTACTTGGCGAAAATTTAAAATGGCCACAATTCCGTCAATATTGCCCAGAATCTCTATTATGACCTGTTTTCGGAAATGGAACAACCATTCTGCATCTTCCCATATGATAGAAATCCTGATCCAGACACTAGAATTTCAAATCTGCACTAAAAATTCTGAAAAAAAATAAAAAAAATAAAAATAAATAAATAAAATCAGCGATATCTCCCTCATCCGGACTCTGATTCGACTATTTTTTTTCTGAAATTGTGTATTTTTTTACAAAGAATCTAGACCTGCAATTAGATTTTGCAGATCTTGCACCAAGACGTCTAGATCTGCGTCGTAAACTTGCTGCCTTGAAAATTGTCTGCAACATCACTGATTTTTAGATCAGCGATATCTCCTTCATCCGGACTCCGATTCAACTGATTTTTTTTTGAAATTGGGTATTTTTTCACAAACAATCCAGATATGTAATTAGGTTCTGCAGATTTTGCACCAAAACATCCAGATTTTCCCCGCAAACTCGCTGCCCCGAAAAATTGTCTGCAACACCACTAATTATTAGATCAGCGATATCTCCTTCATCCGGACTCTGATTCAGCCGATTTTTTTTTGAAATCGGGTATTATTTCACAAATAATTCAGAGATGCAATTAGATTTTGTATATTTTGCCCCAAAATGTACAAATCTGATTTGCAAACTCGCCGACCAAAAAAATTCCTGCAAAACATAAAAAAATAAAAAAAATAAAAAAATAAAAATCTCCACTTTTTGCCCAAGAAAGTGTTTTGATACCACTTGTTATAGCTCTGATACCACTTGTTTTAGATTTTATATGAAAATATAAGACAATGCAAATAAACCCAGAAATAACAAGATTTGAATAGATAGAAATGCTTCTTTATTGATCAAAACCTTTAAGGTAGGGCAACAACATATATTCACTCCTTAAAGAAGGAGAACACTCCACAAGCCATATGTCTATTCATACAATAATCATTGACAATAAAGAACATTTCTATCTTATTATTTCTTAGTATATTTGCATTATCTTATATTTTCATATCAAATCTATAACAAGTGGTATCAAAGCACGCACTTGGGCAAAAAAGTGGAGAATTTTAATTTTTGCAGGATTTCAGGGGAAACGAATTTGCAGATCAAATCTATACATTTTGGTGCAAGATCTGAAAAATCTAATTGTAGATATGGATTCTATGTGAAAAATACCCAATTTAAAAAAAAATAGGTCGAATCAGAGTCCGGATGAAGGAGATATTGCTGATTTAAAAATCAGTGGGGTTGCAGACAATTTTTCGGGGCAGCAAATTTGCAGCGCAGATCTAGACGTCCTAGTGCAAGATCTGCAGAATATAATTGTAGATTTGGATTCTTTATGAAAAAATACCCAATTTTAGAAAAGAAATCAGTCGAATCGGAAACCGGATGAGGGAGATATCGCTAATTTAAAGTCAGCTCTTTTTTCAGAATTTTTGGGTGACGACGGGAGAGTTGCAGCGCAGATATGAAATTCTAGTGCTTGGATCAAGATTTCTATCGCATGGGCAGATGCAGAACGGTTGTTGCATTTCAAAAAATAGGTCATAATAGGGATTCTGAGCAATATTGATGGAATTGTGACCATTTCAAATTTTCGCCATTTTTTTGGTGATGGCGGGCCTAGGTCAGAGTTTGAGGGACTTGTATAAATTTGATGGCTCTCATCCAGCCAAATGGATAGCACAAATGGAGAAATGTTTTAGATTGAATTACATCATGGATGATGAGACTTAGCTGAATGTGGGAAAAATTTACTTGGACAATGAAAGACGGCAATGGTGGCAATGGCATCAACGTTGTTATCGAAGGCCCTTGACTTGGGACATATTCACAAAAGCTCTTATGGACCACTTTGACCACAAAACTAATCTTGTGGATAAGCTCACACAAACAAACACACAGCCTAGCAAAGATTTTATTTTTACAGGAAAGAAGGAAATCGAGGAACCTAAAGGGTTATTTTCTGCTGGTATCTCCTTATTGCATGTTCATGGATTGATTCAGAAAGAGAAGATCATTGTTTCTATAAATCCTAGTTGCAAGCATAATTTCATCAATGTTAATTTGGCAAAAAAATTGCAAGTTCCTGCAAAACACATTGAAAACACATAGGTTAATGATCAGAATGTGCAAGTTTATAAAGATTTGAAGATTTTTATGGACAAGTATGTATTGCATTCTGATTTTTATACTTCAGATACGGCTAATGAGGATGTTGTTTTGGGGTATCGTTGTATGGAATCCATGGGTACTATCAATATTAATGTGCAGAAGAAATTCCTGAAGCTCTGGTATAAAAAGAAGAAAATTACCTTACAGGATATTTCCATTAATAAACAGTTAGAGTCCAAGGAGGCTGAAGCAGAAGATGTTCCAGAGACTGACATATCAGATGATGAGCCAATGATGATCGACAATCAAACACAAACAGTGACTGAAGCAGAAAAGGTTACAGGTGCTGATACGTCAGATGAGGGCTCCATGGTTGAAGTAATATTGGAAGATAAGACACTAAAACAGGCCCTTGGACACCAGTAGAACATAACCCCTGATGTGTCTCATTCATTTTTCTAGCACAAGATCATTTTTCCATAAGGAGTTTTTCAAATTCTTCATCCGAAAATTCGGACAACTGTTTGATGCCAAGTGAGTTCCACCATATGTCAGCCTCTTCTGTCAAATTAAGCCATACTATAGCCTTCCAAAATACCCCATATTTGAACTTTATTCTTTGTATGAATTCTTCAATAGTAGGGCTATCATCTTTCCCTATAAACTTAGGATCCGCCATCAAAAATATTTTGAAAAAATTTTGCTTACTTGGCGAAAATTTAAAATGGCCACAATTCCATCAATATTGCCCAGAATCCCTATTATGACCTATTTTCGGAAATGGAACAACCATTCTGCATCTGCCCATGTGATAGAAATCCTGATCCAGGCACTGGAATTTCAGATCTGTGCTACAACACTCCCGCCATCACCAAAAATTCTGAAAAAAGAGTTGATTTTAAATCAGCGATATCTCCCTCATCCGGACTCTAATTCAACTGTTTTTTTTTTTTGAAATTGGATGTTTTTTCACAAGGAATCTAGATATGCAATTAGATTTTCATATCTTGCACCAAGACATCTAAATCTGAGCCATAAACTTGTTGCCCCGAAAAATTGTTTGTAACATCACTGATTTTTAGATCAGTGATATCTCCTTCATTCGGACTCCGATTCAACTGATTTTTTTTTTTAAATTGGGTAGTTTTTCACGAACAATCCAGATACCACTTGGTATAGCTCTGATTCCCCATATTTCTTGAGCACCATGACCACCGGTGATGAATAAGGACTAATGCCAGGACGAATGGCACTTGCTTCCAAAAGTTCCTTGATTATTTTTTCTATTTCATTATTTTGGGTGAATGGATATCTGTATGGGTGCACATTTGGTGGCTGGGCCCCTAGAACCAAGTTGATGCTATGATCATGTTCCCCTCTCGAGGGTGGAAGCTCATGAGGCTTGTCAAAGACTGGCAGATGGTTATTTAAAATCTGTTGCATCTCAGGATGAATCAGCAGAGAATTGGGTTCGATGGCCTAGATAGCATTAAATTGAGCTATAACTCCATGATGGCCCTTTTTTAGCAATTTTTCCATCCTATGTGAGCTAATGATAGAGGGAGCTCCCGCCTGGAGTCCACGAAAAGTATGTGTGGAGTTGTTCTGTTTAAAGCTCATATATAACTCCTGGAAATCCATTGTGATTGGCCCAAGAGTGCAAAGCCATTCAACACCAAGGACAATGTAACACCCTCCCATGTGTATGGAAAACATGTGAGTCTTCAACTGATAATCCCCCATTTGAAGTTTGACATTTTCACAGCGGCCTACACATTTCATTGTTCCCCCATTCGCAATTTGGACTTGTAAGTTAGAAACTGCTCGTACAAAACAATGCACTACTTCCGCAACTTTTTGATGGATGAAATTATGTGTACTTCCACTATCAATCAAGACTACTACTGGGCAATGTTTAATAAAACCTCTAATTTTGAGAGTTTGAGGTGAAGAAATCCCTGCCAAAGCATGCAACGAAATCACTGGTTCATCAGGGACATTGTCCTTCTAGTTGTCCTCTTCTACCTCCTCAGGTTCCTCAAGTGGTGGGGCTTCCTCTGATGAGCTTTAGTCAGTGGCATCAATTTGAAAAAATTTGGGCTCTTTGCATTTATGACCTGGGGAGTATTTTTCATCACAGTAGTAACATAATCCCTGCTTTCTTCTTTCGGCCATTTCTGCAGGTGACACCTTTTGAACCTTAAGTGTTTGAGTTGTGCTCTAAGCCTATGGGGGGCAACCCTTGGCAGTGAAATTTGGACGAATGGACTGGGCCGCTAACGCATGTTCCACGTTATGAGCTACCTTGCAAGCCTCCGACCATATGGGAGGGTGGTGCAGTCGGACGTGGGCTTGTATGGCCTCTTTAAGACCGCTGATAAAACATTCTGTGTAGAACGCATCTGGGAGATCCCTAGTGCGGAAAGCTAAGGCTTCAAAGGCTGTAACATATTCAGCCACTGTGCCCGTCTGTCGAAGCTTAGTGAGATGACCTAAGAAAGCAGATTCCTAGTCAAAGCGCTCTGTAAGAGCTTTTTTGAAGGTGGCCCAAGTCAAAAAACTTCCATTGCAACGTTGATGCCATTCCCACCATTGCCATCTTTCATTGTCCAAGTACATGCTCCCCACCATAAGCTGAGTCTCATTATCTAAGATGTTATTCAGATTGAAATACTGCTCCTTTTGTGATACCCATGCGATTGGGTGAGAACCATCAAATTTATGCATATCCAGCTTGGAAGGTCGCGGACGGGATTGTTGGCAAGTGCCCCAGAGGTGAAGAGAGTGGCTAGACTCACCCTCACTGTGTCCATTGCCAATATACACCTCCTCACGGGCTTCCTGAATGCCCTTAGAGAGTGCGTTAGATAGTTTGTCAAGCTAATCTTGGATGGCTTGCAAGGATTGTTCAATTTTGTCGATCTTCTCATTGGCCATAGCTTGAGCTCTAGTTGCTACCATGCACAAATCCAATGTACTGGAAAGTTAGGACCACCCGGATTTTTTTCACTAACAATTGAATGGTACCACCTTGCTCAGCTCGTCGTCTTGATTCTTATGGGCTAGATCACTAATAAGCGCCCCAAAGTCCTCAAAATGTCACTGCTGCCAAAAGTCCTACGAAAATCACGCCCTGATATAGGAGCCCCACACAACTACTCAGATCTGGTGGATCTGAGAGATCTAAATGGCTGATCGGATAGCTCTAATCGGCAAGACAGATTGCTGTTGTGGATCAGAATGGCTAGTCTGCTAACTTGGAACTGCGGGACTGATGTCTGTTGCTGCTGTAAACCCCCTTGTGAGATCTGATCTAGTAGAGATTATGTGTGATCCCAAGATAGAAAAGGGAACTATGGTCTTGAAGAGTGTCAGGTGCTACGGATCGCAATATACATAAGGGTCTGACAGTAGTACTCGACCCAATATTTTAGGGCTCTAACTAAGGAGGATCAACCATACCCTTAGCCGTACAACCCGACTACCCTATCATACAGGCGAGTAATCTCTCTGAGTGTTGTTCTCGGTGTACTGTAGCAGCAAGATGGCCGATGGTTTATCTATGGCGTAGTTTCAAAGGAGCTAGGGGGCTTCCGATATACCCAGAGGGTACTTGGAAGACAGTCTGTGCGTGGTTCTATCTAATGCGCTACTACTCAAAGGGGTACCCACAGGGGTTACAAGGGAGTCCAACAAGCATGACCACCTCTTGTATTTCCTGCATGCATGCCTCCCCAAATCCGCAGGTTTATGCGCTCAATGACTGATCCCATGGTTTAAAGACGCCGGAACACGTCTCTAGCCAAAAAAAAAATTGCTAAGAAATGGAGATCCCACCTTCCCTCGAAAGTGCTCTGATAACACTTGTTATGCTCTTAACCTGCAAGACAAGACCAAAATACCGAATATGTGAAGAAATATACCCAGAACATAGAATAGTGAGTAACAACAACAAGTATTTTATTATTCAGAAAACAAGTTCACTTGCCTCTTCGAGGGGGCAACCTCCAATAGAGCAGATCTCGATGACAAAATAAGACACGATACTCCTCGCAGGGAGTCGCTATCCTTTATATATGACTCATATATGTAATAGCATGTATCAATACCATGGTTCTTATTAATACCATCTATCTAATACCATGGCCCATTTGCAACTAACTGTGGTCCCATCATTAAATGTGGGTTAACCACTTACAATTATTAATATGGGCTTTATTGACTCTTTACTTAACTATAACTATGACTCGATCCTACTACATAAATAAGGGAGTTAGGGTGGGACCCTAACACCAAGAGCTTCTTTTGATAACTTTACAACTTTAGCCACCAAATTTCTGACCCACTTTCAGTTACCTATCAGATAGAAGACTGGAACTAAACTCCTAACCAACATTAAACATACTACTAATACCGATATATCAGATCATATTCATGAGTGGCGGCGTCATCATCGAATGGTTAAGACATATGTTCCTGATCAGCTTTTGGCTGAGTGGTTCATAAAATCCTTGTTGCCATTAATCATCGAGGATGTGGCAAAAGGTGGAGTTGTCACAGAAGAGCAAGTAATTGCTCATGCCCAATACTTGGATTTGATTTACACATAATCCATCATGCTCTACAACAAAATTCCTAATGCACCTCGACCAGCTTTCACTGTTCCTCCTCCTCCACAATTACGTAAGGACTCTCATGCCAACGATTGTGTGATCCGTTCTTCGAGAATGAAAATGACAGGAAGACCATCTGGTCAAACTCTTGCCATTACCAATCAAACTACCAATGCATCAGAAAACATTCTTGCTTCCAAAGTTAATGTCGTGTCATCTGACAAAGGCAAAAATCAAAAGAAACTAGGAGGAAAGAAAAAGGGGGAAAACAAGAAGAAATAAGATAATTCCCCTCAAGAGAAATCATCTGATTCCTCTACTTCGGCAAGGAAACCTCGTTATCCATGTCTAATATGTAATGATGAGCATTTTACAAGAGATTGTCCACACCGCTCAGAGGTCTCTAAACTTTTAAAGACTTCTAACACATCTGCAATGTTGACTGATCTGTTTCCAAACCCAGAGACACATTTGGTTGCAACAAACCATGCTTCCACATCCCAAGTACTCATGTTATCCATCACAAAGCCACAAAACAAAGTTTTGGTGTCAACAAGAAATAAAGATTATGGAAATCCACCATCATCATTGAATAATCAGGCCATTGATCAACCTAATCCTTCGACTTCGACTTCATCTGAAAATATTCCACCTATTGCACCAAAATTGATAATAAAACCACCAAAGGGAGTTGTGCATAAATCGACATTTAACCCTCAGGCTTGAGCAGCTCAAAACTATAACATAGTGGAAGATCTTGCTCAATCACCTTCTACTATGTCGACACTCGAGGTGTTACAAAACTGTCCCTCCCAGAAGCAAGCTTTATTGTTAGCAATTGGCAGAATAGACCCTACGGATTCCAATCTTGTGGTTTTTAACCATGCGGGATATACACCACAGTTACCAGTGCAATTATCTTTCCTAATTCAAGTAAAATATCTCAATAAGAATGTTCACTGAACTATTATTGATGAGAGGGCATCTACTTGCATTATGTCAATGAGCTGCTGGAAAACACTTGGTTCATCGTCGTTGTCACAATCATCAACTATGTTAAAAGCTTTTGACAGACAAACATATACTCCTTGTGGGATTTTGAGTAACCTGCAAATCGAACTACGGGGCAAAACAATTACTGTTGAAGTTGAGGTAGTTGATGGACCCCTCAATTACAACATTTTACTGAGAAGGCCATGGGTATATGCTATGTTTGTTGTGGTTTCCACGTATTTTCATACTATTGCATTCCCTCATAAGGGTGGAATCACAGTGATTGATTAGCTCGACTTCTTTGCCAATAGTTCATAATCTGTGGGAAGCATTGCGTTGGTACACAGACCCCCGCTATCACTTCAAAGTGTTGGAGTAGGTATCTTTAAATATCCTTCCCTAATGGGTACTTTTACACTACTGTCACCATCTAATTTGGAGGAATGGAAAGAGTAGAGACTTGCAACATGATTTCCTCCACCTCATCTGATTTAAGGAGGATTACCAACAATTTTGAAGTTGATAGTAATATTCAGGTAATGCCGCAAAGCCCCATTGAACTAGCATAGCAATCAATTTTTTGGGCTTGTGCGGCAAACCAAAATTTGCATTCACCAATTGTATGGGTAGACCGTTCGTTAGAATATGGCACTTCTTTGGATCCTTTCTCACGTATACATTCTACGGATGAAGGAATCGTCCAATCAATGATGATAGTAGAAGAACCTTGAGAAGATTATCATCATCGTTCCCATCTTCTAGACGACATCGAAGATTATTCAAATGAACTAAGCCACCCTTCAGTTTTTGATTTCCTTTCGAATTCAGTTTTCATAGACATAGTAGAATCTCAGCAAAACCTATCAAATATTGAAGAAACAATTTCTTTTAATATTTCAACCAAGCCTAATGTTGTAGAGAACATTTATGTCAAAAAATCTTGTTCTCCATCAAAAATAGATAGTTACCTTACTCTCTTTCATGAATTTAAAGATATATTTGCATGGTCTTACAAGGAGATGTCGGGCATTGGCTCTAGTATTGTTGAACATGAAATCAAAATGTACCCTGATGATAAGCCAGTACAACAGTGGCTTTGACCTGCTCATCCAAAGAAAGCCACTGTAATTGAAGTAGAAGTTGAAAAACTTTTTCTTTCTGGTTTCATTTACCCTGTACCTTTTACTAACTGGGTTTCCAACATTGTTCCTATCACGAAGAAACAAGGGACAATTCAAGTGTGCGTTGATTATACGGATCAGGCATGTCCAAAGGACAATTGTCCTACTCCTTTTATCAACCAAATTATTGACGAATGTGTCGAATGCGAAATATTCTCATTTATGGATAGTTTTTCCAGCTACAATCAAATCAATATCCGCCCATAAGACCAATCTAAAACAGCTTTTATTTGTTTGTGGGGGACATTCGCATATAGAAAACTCCATTCAATTTGAAGAATGCAAGGGCCACATTTCAGAGGGCAATGAATTATGCCTTCCATGACATTAAGCACATTCTTCAACCTTACCTTGATGATTTACCTGCTCATTCACGAAAGCGGACTGATCACCTGTAACATTTGAGAGTAATATTTTTACGGTGCCAACACTACAAGATACGACTCAATCCACACAAATGTGTTTTTTGTGTTGGTTCTGGTCGATTGCTTGGATTTGTAGTGTCTAGAGAGGGGATTCAACTCGATCCATTAAAGGTTCAGGCAATTCTTGATTTGCCTCCACCTTCAAATCTTTTACAGTTATAGAGACTCCAAGGGAAATCAAACTTTCTGAGGAGGTTCATTCCTAATTATGTTGAGATGGCTAAAGGTTTTACACGTCTTTTGAAAAAGGAGACATCCTTCAATTGGGATCAGGTTGCGCAAGCTTCCTTTGATGTTCTTAAGGATACCTTGATTAGATCTTCATTAATGTATTCTCCAAATTACCAAAACAACAATTACCTATATCTTGCCACTACAGATACGACCATTGGCATGGTTTTAGTCTCGGAAGAAAATGGGATTGAACATCTGATTTATTATTTGAGCTGAATCTCAACGATACAAAGAATAAGTACTTTTATGTCGAAAAACTAGCTTTGGCAGCTATGCAAGTTGTTCAAAGATTTCATCACTACATCCTGCTTTAGAAAACTACTGTCATTTCAGATTGCAACCCTATGACATACATTTTGTCACGTCAATTGTTGGGGGCCAAATACTCAAAATGGACAGGAATTTTGTAGGAGTTTGATTTGGAATTCATCAAGTCCAAATCAAAGAAACCTCTAGTTTTCGCAGAGTTACTTTGCGACCTTCCCTCGACCTCCATTGATTCAACATTTGAACCATCTATTTTGGATGAGTCTTTGTTTCTGATATCGTCATCTAACGTGTGGTATGGAGATATAATTATCTATCTCTAGACCCAAACTTTCCAGACTGATACCTCTCGCTCGCAATAGTGACATATTTGATACCAAGCCAAAGATTATCTGATCATTGGCGACACTCTTTACCATCGTGGTATCGATACGATTTTATAGAGGTGCCTCATGCATGAGGAAGCTGAGAAAGCATTGAATGATTTCCATTCAGGTGCCTATGGTGGACACTTATTTGGATATGTAACCACACAGAGAATTCTCCGTGCTGGTTACTTTTGGCCAACTATATTTAAAGATTGTATTATTGTTGTTAGTAGTTGTCACACATAACAGATATATGACCGAAAAAATGGATTACCACCTACACCATTGCATCCAGTCATTGTTGTTGTCCCATTCGCTAAATGGGGCATTAACCTTATGACATGTAACCCCACCTCGGTCGAGGGGCATGGGTATATTATAGTCGCCATTGTCTATTTTACCAAATGGGCTGAGGCGATGCGAACATTGAACAACAGTGGCAAAACGACTGCTCTTTTCTTTTTTAACCATGTGGTTTCCTAGTTTGGTGTACCACAAGCCATAGTTACAGATCATGGGTCACATTTTCGCAATCACATGATGTCTGAGTTGACTGCTAAGTTAGGACTGTCACATGATAGTTCTACCCCTTATTACTTGCAAGCGAATGGACAAGTTGAGGCCATCAACAAAGTCCTAAAGAGAATGTTGTAGAGAATGATAGGGCTTCATAAGCGAAACTAACACTTAATCCTATACTCTGCCTTGTGGGCATATCGAACCTCGGTGAGAAATGCAACTAGATTCACACCCTTTCAGTTGGTGTATGATTTGGAAGCAATATTACCGATACAATGTGAAATCTCATCGCTCAAACTCACAATTAACCTGTTACCCAACACTTCTGATGAAGAAGCACATTTCTTGGAATTAATCCATCTGGATGAAACCCGTCATGATGTCACATTGGCTAACGAAGCACATAAGAAACGTATTAAGGCGCAATATGATATAAATGTCAAGCCTCGTATCTTCTTAGAATGAGACATGGTCTTGGTTTACAATCAAGAAGCTAATAAACTTGGAGCAGGGAAATTCGAACCAATGCGGATGGGTGCTTATATTGTCAAACGTGTTCTGGAAAAAGGTGCCTACGAGTTAGTAGATTACGATGGGATTCCATTGTCACAGTCTCGGAATGGGATGTACCTCAAATGTTACTATGCTTGATTTAGTGTAGTAAAACTCACTGTATATATGCTTTCATTGCATGTGTGTGTGTATCTTTTAGGGTGTTTATCTGGTTAGTAATCCACTTTGCATTTGTTGTAGATGTCAGAGTCTTCAAAACCTTTTGTTGGTTACACTGATGGTGCTAGTCATAGTACGCAAAACTTGTCTTTTATAACATGGGCTATTTTCGCTCCAAGCGACGAGTTAGTGAGTTTTCAAGGGATTTGTATTGGTCAATCAACGAATAACATCACTGAGTATATTGCATTGATTGAACTTATATCTGATGCCATTTCATTTGGCATTAGTCGAATCATTGTTAGGCTAGACTCGCAACTCATTGTACTACAACTAACAAGAATTTATATTGTCCGAAATCCAACAATTTTTCATATGTTCCTTAGAGTTCTTATTTTGGAAAGACATTTTGAACACATTCAATATCAACATATTTCTAGAAATTTTAACACATTAACTGATTCTCTAGCGAATTATGTGTTAAATAGACATTTGCGACACATGTAAAAGTAATATTTTCAATTCACATCATCAGTTGAATAAGATTGCATATAACCATAGAAAACTCTGAAAGTAAAATAGATAGGTGTTTTAAAAGTTTTTACAAAATTTGTGTCCAAGACATGTTCAGTCATCTAACCCAAAAAACTCAAAATGCATGCAAAACATCCTAAGTATATCTAGTGGTTCTCATGATAACAGGTCATAGCCTATGATGTCATGTGCAAAAGCCTCACCTAGTGCCTAGCAACACCAATAGTGTGATGCTGCAGCCTCATAGGTAACTCCTCGATCTCGACATCCAGAATACCAAGGGTTAATCCCTCTATGTGATCCTGCAACTCTGCTAATGTCTCGGCCAAATCTAAGTCCTGGAGAACTGCTCTCCCAATGTTTCTCCGCGTTGGCCCACCTACAACCTATTGGTGTCCCACAGGTCGAATAGTACCCACATCTGCATGCATAAGAATTATTTTAGTTTAGTCTTGGAAACATTAAAAAAACAAAAAACATGTAGAAACTTGAAAAATCAAAAAACACTTTTGCTCAAAAAATTTAACCATAGCACCCCATTGTGCTCTGACTGGTAGAATCAAATCTGAATCTCCATGGAAATCCATCCCTAAGTATGGATGCTCTTCAATGACAAGATGTTGTCATTCGAGCCAACTGAAGAATGCAATGGAAAAAATAATTGTTGACTGACCCGCATGTCGAGCCATCAATTCAATCCACCTTTGCATACGTGGATCTCTAGGACTAGCTACATCCAGTGATACATGATGTGGTTGCATCAATGGGATTCTCGAAGGTAAAAGCGATTAAGATCGAACCATAAAAAAATTCTTCGTCTTACCACTTTTTACCTTGGTCAATTGTTCTTTCAGTGAAGAAAGCACAACCTCGCACCAGTTGAAAACTTTTGGCTCTAAACAGTCAAGTGCATACTGCATATAAGATCTGTTCACCAGATGCAGTGTCACACTACCAGCCAATTTTGTGATTATGAATAGGATCGTTCTCAAAGGTATATCACCTACATCCCTAATTTTTATTTTCCCATCCTTACTAGGTTTTGTACCTAGGCAACAAAAATGTCTAATATAATCTCTCACCAATTCACCTCCATGGGAAAATCCAAAAAGTGAGATGGGGGCACCTCGCCTCGACAGTCTGGTAAGAAAGTAGATATCATCAATGGTAATAGGGACCATCTTTTCCCTGATGTGAAAAGTCTGATATATTTGATCCCATGCATGAACAAGGAACTGTAGTAGTTCTATTTTTTGCCTCATTCTGGACAAATTGAAGTATTTGAGTAACCCATAGTTTTTTAAGGCCTCAACTATACCCGGATTGTTTAGGGTAACCATGTCTTGTTCTTCGTGCTCTCTTTCTTGACATGTAATTGGCATTCTGATCTGATGAAAGCTTGAAACACAATCACAAGCTTAGTTAGGATCATTTCCATGCAAAAACAGGACAAATTTTAGAGCAAACAACTAAATCTAAGTTGGGAAACTCACCCTGCACAGCCCAAGCATGGAGACAGTGCATTGCAAAGCATGCAGGCTTCTATCTGGGTGCTCTTCAACATAGTTTTCGATGTGAAAGCCTGCACTGATCCCAAAGCGAAAAAATGAAACCCCAGGGGACCCAAAAAATCCTAAAACTTGCATGAAATGACAAAAGAATGACCTGAAAAGAAGCAAAAGAGGTTTAGCTCCTACCTGGTCTAGACGGCTTGAGAAATGGTCCACGGAATCTCTCACAATCAGTTGATGAAGTTCGAGGTAAAAAACTAGTTCAGAGCACAAAACTGAATGGTAAGTTCCAAATGGTAAAAATGTCATGGTAAAAACTTGTTTTATGTTTATTTCATGTTCATTAATCGAGTAAACATTAGTATTTACCTATTTTTTCCTATGAAACAGGTATTTCTAATCCACTTGGTGGTGTTTTGAGCAGGTTTCACAACTGACTTACAGAATTTGACCTGCTCGATGGTAAATTGTATCTTTGACCACAGAGCACACTTTTATCTTTTCTTCGAGCTCTGTTAAAAATGGAAAAGGAACCCCCTTAGATTCCTCTTTAAGCTCTTTTTAGACTCCCTAAACATGAAAAGATTTCCGATCACTTGTCCTTTCCATCTCATTAACGGATTGGAAACGATATCCCTCTTGTATTATTTTACGCTTTTTCGGGATTGAGAGATTAATTTACAAAATAGAACTCGTGGAGTTTTCTTTTTGTCCATTTTCAAACTCTCTAAACATGAAAAGAACTAAGTTATCTTTGTCGTTAAACTCGTTAAAACATCAAATAGCGACAAACTTTTCCATCTAGACAAGACCGAGTTTCACCTTCACTAGACCCGTTAAAACATCAAATAGCGATGGATTCACCCGAAGGGTGAAATTATACAACAAGCATATGTTATCCTCCTCAAGCTTGATAAAAATAAAGAGGTACTGGTCAGCAATGACTAGGGAAAATGGGAAAAAGGGGAAAACCACTTTATGGTAGTAGGTCGCTCTTGAACATGAAACTTTCACTCCATCATCATGACTATTTGGGTTGGGTTATTAGCTTGATGGTTATCACACCATTGGTCTATCATACCATCCATCACTTCGTTTTGGGTCAATGCTACCAATTCATTTTAGTGTTGCCAACATGTTCAAGATAAGTCATTCAGTCAAAATTTATCCTTTGCAATACCATAAACCTTCATTTTCATGACCGCCATTCCTGAACCTTGTGTCGTCAATCAAATTCCATCTCCAAAATCACTACACTCATTTCATGTCATTGATGTGGGATACATCAAGGCCCTCCTGCGACAAGTCGCTTCTTGTCGACATCAGCACATTATCCAAGAAGTTGACTTAGAAACACCCTTCCAGTGCCTCGAGGCTTGCATGCATCAATGGCAGGTATCTCGCTTCCAATGATAGGTTAAAATCAATGGCCTTTGACCGAAAGACTTTGTATGGTGTTTGACATCAAATCATCCATTCACACCATGAAAAATGTACTGCGGTACCTTGAGGATCATTATCATTATCAGTGACTTCTCTCGCATCTATTAACAGTGTGCATCATTGGCTGGTAATTAGATGGTGTCTTCCCATGTTCAACTTTAGAATCACATATTCACATGGTTAGACTCGTACTTGAGCAAATGATTGAATGAGATAGAAGACCCCATATCTAGTTTCATCCATCCGGGCTGTGATTTCAGGAGTACTAAATCATATGTACAATGGCTTTACATTGATGGTCATTTCGATCATGGGTCTATATCTGTAGACGACTGTTTATGTACATGTAATGAAAGTTTATAAGTTGAGAATGGGTATGCCTTCCCTCAGAAATTCATGTAAAAATCAAATATCATGATATATGTATTGTAATTGATGCAGGCCACCTTCCACTTTGATACCTCCTCATCACATTGTAAAGCATTTCGTTCGACATTGACATTTTTCTGACTTCATGCTTTATGGTGTAGTTGTTACAAATCCATTTGGGAAAATCAATCCCATCATCTAGATCAGTGTTTTAGGGCTCATCAAACCCTAATTTCAGTTGCTACATGCCCTAAACAAGTCACCCCTTTGAATGCCTCCTTCCTAGACTATTTCATGACTTGAAGATATCTAGAAATAGCCTCTAGAGGGACCAGCACAGGTAGGCCCTTGTAAGGGTGCACTACAGAGCTGTTAAGTCCATATCAGGTTGCTCTGCACAACACTTAGGCTTCCTTTCACCTGCGCTGGGTGAGATTGAGTGAATTCACATAGGGTTTGGGGAATATTCTTATCTTTTAGAGTCATCTAAAACATTCCCTCACTTATCAACTCCTATGTGCTCAAAAATGGATAAGGAATGAGTTAAGATGCATCCTATCCTCTCATCCCTTCCTCCATGGAACTAATTCTAAGTATGGAAGGCCATTCAATGCCACCATTTATGACAAAACCTCCTTCATATTCCTATAAATTGACCACTAATCTAAGTGATCAGGGATTGGATTATGTTGAATTGTAAGGAGATAATGTTGCTATGACATTTGGCTTTGAAGCAAGTATTGTAATGCTACAAGTTTTTCATGATTTTGATGTGATGTGGATGGGATATAAGCTGGAGGAATGGCTTTGAATCAAACACCAATGGTTGTAATTCCTTCTTCTATTCAATAAAGTGTTTGAACCTTTCTCCCATATGTTCGTATTTCTTTATAATTCTTATATGTGTGAATTGTATTTGATTCCTTCAACTTATATTCATTAGATCGTTTGCTTTTATCGATTCTTTGTTTTCTGTTGTGTTTATAGGTACTTCTCAAGTGTATTAAGTACGAGAAGGAGCGACGGGATTGATACAAGGGAGACGAGAGGAAAGTGGAACTACAAGTAGGTCTTCTCATCTTCTCATATTATCTATTGCCTATAGGAAAAGACTAAAACACTTTAAACTATTGTTCTAGATATAGCTACTTATAGGGAATTAGTATTTATCCGTAGATAACAAATTCTCCAAAACAAGACTTGGTGGAGTCCCTCTACAGGATCGATAGGTGGTATGCTATGAGTCGCAAAATCTGAATGAGAATGAGCAGAACCACCCAACACATGATCTTAAGTTAGCAGTGATCATACATTCATTGAAGATGTTGAGGCACTATCTTATTGGCAGGAGGTTTGTACTGATGAGTGATCATATTGGGTTGAGGTATTTATTTGACCAGACAAATATGAATGCCAAGTAGGCTAAATGGTTGGCCATGATTAGTGATATTGATTTCAAGATCAGGCACATCAAAGGTAAAGTGAATAGGGTGGCAGATTCTCTCAATAGGAAGGTACAGGTAAATCACTTGGTAGCCATAAGCTCCTATGGGATAGACTTACAAGATAGGCTCTTGCAGGTAGGTCAGCATGATGTTAGGTATATGGATATTTAGCACAAATTTCAGTAGGGTGTTGGTATAGGTACAAGTGATAGTACATGTACATGTACGGATCATGGTACAGGTATAGGTACAAGTGCAGGTGCACAAGATGTGGATATTTTCCTTATAACGGATGGATTCATCAAATTCAGAAACAAGATATATGTGCTAGATTGCAACGAGATCAAGAAGGTGATATTGAGAGAGTTTCAATGTGAAACCATACTCATGTCACCCAAGTTATTAGAAGACATTGATAGCAGTGAAGAGATATTATTATTTGCCAAATCTAAAGAGGGATGTAGCGGAGTTCTTAGCTAGGTGTTTTGATTTTCTTCGAGTGAAGGTAGAGTGCAAACATACAAGTGGAATGCCACAGTCAATCATGATTCCAGAGTGGACATGGGAGGTCATTTCCATGGACTTCATCACAGGGTTACCGAAGACAATGAGACAACATGATTCCATCATGGTTGTTGTGGATAGGTTAACAAAGGTTTCACATTTAATTCCAAGGAAGTCTATATTCTTAGCTAGCGATGTGACATAGGTATTCATCAAAGATGTGGTTAGGTTTCATGGTGTTCGAAAGAATATTGTGTCGAATAGGGATGAAAAGTTCATTTCCAAGTTTTGGAAGGTGTTATTTGCAGGTTTGGGCACAAATTTGGCCTTCAAAATGGCTTATCATCCGTGGACAAATGGACAGACAAAGACGTTCAATAGGATATTGGAGGACATGTTGAGGATGTAGGTGATGCATCAACAGTGGAAGTGGGAAGAGTATCTCCGTTTGGTTGAGTTTGAATACAACAATGGTTATCAAGGGTCATTGAGGATGAGTCATTTTGAGGCATTGTATGCATGGTCATGTTTCTTTGCCTTAGAAGCATGACTGTTAGCAAGAGATTCATGTATTGTTTTTCCCCCATTTTTCATATTTCCTCTGCCTACAAATCCATCCTTTCCTTTACCAATAGACTCCAGTGCTCGCATGGATATTGATAATGCCTTCCTCTTCGCCCTAACTGTGATTTCGATCACCCTTTTGGGAGATGGAGAGAAAGCCTCTAGCATGTCCACTAGGTGTCCACCGGGTGATGACACCTCTCTGAAATCACGTCCTATTATCTGTATGAAACAAGAATGCCAAATACCACCTTTGTGCCAAAATTCCCACTCTATCTCCCCATCATCCAGATTCCTAATCACTTTACCACTCAAAAATAAACCACTGAGGACTTTTCTAGCCAAACTAAACCTTACTCCTTCTGGTCTACATAGATTATTATATGATACTCCTTCAATGATGTAGTACTATCTGAAAGTCCAGTAATACTGCAAATTCCAGTTGTTTATTTTCCATCACCCCTAGCAGAGACACGTCAATAACATTAGGAACTAAAACAGACCAGGATTAAGACACCGTAAGTCTCTTTATGTGCCTCTTGCCTTTAGAGTACAAATGGGAATTGTATTTAATAGGCCCATTCAATTATGCCCCCCTCAAGAAATCCACTTATTTGGATAATATCTATAAGCAAACTCTTTTATATTCCCCTAATTGATACTCGTATAATACACCACACATATCATAAATGCACCATCCTCTATCCTCTCCCTTATATTAACTATCAAGGATTTGAAATGACTAGCCACCTTACCCCTCGTTGCTTTTCATAGCTTTCCCTTCCATATGTAAACACTATTTTCACAAAGTCTATTCTCAATACGAAACTAAAACTCTGTGAATTATCCAGTTATAATGTAAGACTTGTATCTGTCTACAGCAAGGAATGCACATCGATACTATAGTAGGTTCAAATATATCAGAGCCTACCCATATGAATATTACTTCCTCTAGAAGAAAAAATAGTTCAAAATATTTACCAACTATCTTCTAAACTCGTCTCACTTTGAAGGGATCCAATCACACCCTCTGACTGTGGTATAACCACCCTTTCTAGAAAATGAATGGATGTACGAAAGGTTTAAACTTTTATATAGTCACTGAACATGAATTCCTCTAGATATTGTTGTTGTAGACTTGAATCATCTATCAAAATAAATCTTGTACTCTTCTAAATGCCCCTACCAGTTAATGAAATGAATATTCAGACAATAAAACACACACCAAAATAAAGTCATAGTGGAGCTCCAATCCTCTGTCGGTCTCCCTTATATCACTGAACATACCATAGAACCATTAGTAATAGCTACTAGGAGAAATAACCTCAAAAACATATTTGTTTTTGAACAGTTGAGGTAGCCAAAATCTATTTATCTGAACTCTTCAAGTATATAAATAAAATATCCAATATCCAATTTTTTTTCGAATTCAAAATCAAACTTGCTAAGTATGATCCAAATAACTACCCTCACCCAATCCCATGATCTGAAGAATCTGGTGCATTTCAACACGAGATGTACCCATCTCCATTCTTATTAAACACTCTAAACACTTCCAACAAATTAGCCAGCAATTTGACTCCCAGCTCATCATCAATACTCTTTCCAAAATAGTTGCACAGCAACTTCGTATAATGAAATAAATTGCTCGAATTTAAGACTTCCATCCTCGCTCCCGAACAGCAGACGAACAACAGATTCCGTATCTTCATCAGACATTTGCATTCTGAGTTTGTTTAAAAAGCCATCGATTCCCTCAATTGTGAACTTTCCATCTCCATTTTCATCCACAGTATCATAGGTTCTTCAAAGTCTCTTAACTCCATCAGATGGGTCATCTAATTTTCTAAGACTAGTAGCGGAATAATGTTTTGCAGCGTCTAATAGTTAGCAAATTGAAATGATAATTTTTATATAAGACACAAAAAAAGAGAACTCACATGTGGATTTGAATGTGTCATAAGGCATTATTATGGTTCTTACGATGTGCTTTAATGGTTATGTGGGAAGGCTTTGGTCATGTGATCCAATTTTAGACAGAACTATGTATGTCTGAAAGGACTATATATACCTAAGAGTGTCTCCAAACACAATTTCTTCACATATAATTGCATATATCACACATCACATATAATTGCATATCTGATGGAGCCATGGCGGCGTTGAAAATTTGCTTAACATAAGAAGTCGAATGGGGATATGGGTTGGAAAAAAAATATACGTCCTTAAGATATAATGTAATTCCTCCCTAACAATTATGGCTTTGAAAATTTGCTAATTTGAAATTATTAAATTTCAAATTATATTATGAATCATTGAAAAACATACAAAGATTATAAATTATGAATTTTTATTTGAGATTGGACATACTAGTGACTAATATAAATATTATTTTTAATCTGTATAATTAATCATTTTTTCACGTTTAGTTTCATCTGCATGTTGTTTATGCAATGTATGATAATGGTGCTCAATTCATGAATGAAAACATAAGGATCAAATGCATGAATGACATTTGGTAGGGTGCATAATGTCAACTTGATGGAGTGAGATTCAAAAGTTCACAAATAAAATAAAATACATCTCTCTCTTTATTGATGTATTTATTATCACTTTTAGAAAAGGAATCATTGTTAATTTGGATGGGAGAAAAGGAAGAGAAAAATTCATAGTCGTAATTTTACATTTTGTTGTTGGATTTGTTGGAAATAATACTGAGAGGGGGTGAATAAGTATTATCAGATCAATAATTTTATTTCCCAAACAGATTTATATATGCTACTTCAAAGAAGTGAACTAGCATGTACACACGTCTATGCTTAGATAAACTAGTGTATACTCAGAGAACTTGTGAATTAAAGAATTTATCATGTTTGATCTTTAACCAGTGCACCAGTAGCTTATTAAAAAGTGCAGTAAAACAAAATAAAGCATCACACATAAGAAACACACATGAACACCAAGATTCAAGGTGGAAACCCAATGTGGGTAAAAACCACCTACTGTTGTTCATCTCTGTCTTTTTCTAATAATAATAAAATATGTTTACAATATTGTACTAGTGTAGACTCATACTAGTACGCAGGCACCCACCTGCAGAAGGCTACAACCTTCTCTCATTTTCCAACTTCTACTAGAAGGGAGCTGCAATCCCCTAGCTCTTGTACTAGCCAATTTGTTTACTAGTACATAGGCGTCGACCTACAGAAGACTACAACCTTCTCTCTTCCTCCAGGGACAACATTTCATAAATTTTCAGACTAGATGCTCTTGGAACACAACACCACAATATGGAGGCCGCATTTCATCCAATTTTCATACTGGACCCATCAAAAAATTTTAAACTTAAACTGCATCAACTACATTAAGTTAATTTGAATAATCAAATAACTGACACCAAAACACTGTGCTAAACCCAAAAACCTGCATCATCATTCAGAACCAGCTGTAACCTCAAAAATCATGCATTAGAATGTATACACTACTTTGTTGAATTCAAACTATGTGTATACGCTACTTCCGTTAATCAAACCTGCATATACCTTCAAGACTACTAAAAACATAAAACTTCTGAATCAAGTCTATACCAACTAGCAATATACTGAACATCTATTGTCAACTTACAAAGCTTCACACAAGCAGCAACAGAGGTCACTTTTTCTCATTTATACAATCAGTCAATCAAATACTAACCTCCTTATGCATTTAGTTTTACATTCAGATCTAAGAAGACTTCATTGACAGACAACTGTAAAACAACAGAATTGATTCACTAAGATCTGAAGAAAAGGCTTTTCTTTTATATACGTTGTTTTGAAGAGTGTAACCTGTGTGTACACGTGCTTTTGAAGAGACGAACCAACACTTTGTTGCACTTTCAGACTTCAGACAAACCCAAATCATGACATTTAAAGAATAAAATAGGTGTACATGATCAGATCTAGCCCAACAAATATCAGATCATCCAATAATAAGTCATTTTAGGTCTCATGATCTTGATCCAACATTGAATTCAAGGTGCACAAATTATTTCAGATCAAATCACGAACATAACCCCTGCAACATAAAATATACTTCAGATAGAAGTATTCCTTATAAACTCATACACTTGCACATAACACTTCATAAGATATTCATTCCTTGTCTACTAGCCCTTTGATATTCTCCTCCTTATAGACTTAGATCCTTTATCAATACCTCAGATCAAAAACCACTTAGGACCAATACCTTGGACCAAATACCTATGGTCAATACCTCAGACCAAATATGTTGGAAAATACCTTGGACCAAAACCTTGGACCAAATACCTCGGACCAAAACCTTGGTTTTCCAACATGTACGCGCTTTTCCCCTTGTGGGAGTGTGTGTATACATATACGCTCTTTTTTTTCTGTGGACAAGTGTGTATACTTTGTTTTGACTAAGTGGACTGGCGTATACTTCTTAAACTGCTTTACATCAACCTTTTCCTTTACCTTCTTTATTCTGATTAGTAGCCCTTATTTCCATCTTCATATTATTCTGTACCACTGCCCTATTACCTCTTAATATACCTATTGTACTGCGAGTTTCCTTTTACCAAAACTGAATTGACCTATGAGTGAGTTTCCATCAAGGATAATAGATGTATCATAATGCCAACAATCTCCCCCTTTGGACTTGATGGAAACCATGATGGTGTTGATTACTGCATGCAACACCAAAATACTAACACCAAAAATACTCTCCCCCTTTGACATCAAGGGCAAAAGGTGGACCAAACAACTTTCCTCCTTTGATATACATTATGTTGTCCATGCCCCCCCTAAGTACATGCCGAGTCTGCAGAGATATGACTCACAAGAATAACATGACTCTATAACTCAACTAAGTGAGTATGATTTCCTTATGACCAATGACTCATACATACATCAATCACCCAACCAAGTGGGGATATTGTTTATACATGACAGAAATATAATAAATATTACATCATTCATCCCATGCAAAGTGGGGATAAAAATTACATCATTTGTCCATTAGGACCCATTCAAATGTATGAGAAGTCATATCACACCCTAGACCTTTACATGACTTAAGCAACAAATGGTATAAATATCTGAAGCCAGAGCTGGACCCAGCAACCATAATACCAACAATGCAGAATGCGTGTGAAGGTTGATGCTCACCCCTGAACCTGTGGTACCTGTACAATGTCAGCAAGTCATTCAACAAGGCATCTTTGTCAATCAGATAAAAATCAATGAACAAATCATATTATCAGATTGTAATCATCAACATCAGATAGAGCACCCATAGCAAATTCTGACCCACTTTTTTTCTGTCAGAAAAAAATATACGCTCCTTCAGCCACAGAAACCTATGTGTATATGCGGCTATACTTCATGAAACCTGCGTATAATAACCTTCCTCTGAAAAACTAGATTTTAAGAGCAGGATGATGCAGCAACTACTCCCAGCTTTTGTCTGAGATATTCGAATGTTTCTATGGGTAGTGGTTTACTGAATATATCAACAACTTTTTCTTTGGAGGGGAACATACTCCAATTTGACCTTTTCTTCAAGCACTTGTTCTCGTAGAAAATGGTACTTGATGGGTATGTGCTTGGTCTTGGAGTGCATGACAGGATTTTTTGAAATATTGATGGCACTTGTATTATCACATAGAATGGAGATGGGTAGAGTACATGTGATTTGAATGTCTTGCAAAGTTTTCATCATCCAAATCAGTTTTGTGCAGCAAGATGTAGCAGCCACATATTTCGCTTTAGCTGTAGATAAGTCAATTGAACTTTATTTCTTGCTGAACCAAGACACTAACTGGGAACCCATATAGAATGCAACACCACTAGTACTCTTTCAATCATCAACACTTCCTACCCAATCTACATCTATATATGCATGAAGAATAAGGTTTGTATTTTTAGGATACCATAGTCCAAAGTCCCAAGTTCCTTGAAGATATTTGAAAATTCTTTTGACTGCCTAAAGATGTGATTCCTTTGGATTTGCTTGGAACCTTCAAACAATTCCTACTACATGCATGATGTCAGGTCTAGTACCTATTAGATAAAGAAGACTTCCAATCATAGATATGTAAGTTGGTTGGTTTACTACTGGTGATTCATCATTAGAGTTGAGACTACATCCTGTTGTTGGCATTATGATACAGATGTTTTCCTTGATGGAAACTTACTAAGATGACAAATCACAGCTCAGGCTCACAGAATGAAGAAAAAGAGATATATGTAGGATACCCTTGATAAAGCTGCATATACATGTGGGTTAGCCAACCAAAAGTTGCGTATACGTATACACGCACTCTCATGCAAGGAAAGGCATGTACATTTGGTTTTGGTCCATGGTATTTGGACCATCGTATTGTGATCCATGGTATTGGTCCAAGGTATCTTGTCTGACATGTTGATCCCAGGTATTTGGTCCAAGGTATTGGTTCTAAGTGGTTTTGGACCATGGTATTGAGTAAAGGCCTAAGACTATAAAAGGAGGAGAAGATCATTAGGCAAAGGCACCAAGTAAGTCTCGAATATCTGATGAAGTATGAGATCTAGTATGCAGGTTATGGGTTCATGATGCCTTGCTTGATCTGAGCTAAGGAGGAATCTCAGCGGTTGATGGAGAACAAGATCTAAGGATAGATCAGGATCTAATGGCTTGGAATGAATCATCTCTATACGGTTTGATCATGTTTATTCTAGATCTGTATACTGACGCATAAAATGTTCTGTAAATATTATAATCTGGGTATAACTCAAGTTTGGAATAGCTGCAAATCATGAATGAATATTTACAGATGTATACGCCGGTTGACTATGATAAAAGTGCGTACATACGCAGGTTAGATACGTCTAAGTAGCGTATACCATATGAGCTATGATGTTTGAAGTTACAGGTGGTTCTAGTTGTTGATGAGTTCTGATGACTGTTTACTAGTGTCAGTATTCTACATATTCAGTTTGGTTGATTGTGTTTAGCTTCAGTGTTGATGGATGAGATATAATAATGGATCAGGATCATAATGACTTATCTTTATGTGATCGGATGGACTAGATCTGGTTGCTAAAACACATATTATCCTTGTATATGTAATGATCTGGGTATGTCTGAAGTCAGGAAGTGCAGCGAAGTTATAAGTAAGTAATTAATGACATATACATTGGTTTGCTTTTGTGAAGTTGCGTATACACACTAGTTCGGCTCTTCCAAGTAGCGTATGCACTCTGATGCATGATTTTTGATGATTTAGTTAGATCTGAACATTGTTGCAGAGTTCTATGTTCTTCTCTATGCTCTGGTGATTGCAGTTTGTTGATAGGGTTTCAGTGATTCAGTATTGGGTTATTCAGAGATTGATGATTCTAGTGTTGATTGATTGTGTGCTTCAATGATATTTATGGGTCCAGTATAAAAATTGGATGAAACGTGGCCTTCAGATTATGGTGTTGTGCTTCAGGAGTATCCAATCTAAAAAATTATGAAACGTGGTACTTGGAGGAAGAAAGAGAAGGTTGTAGCCTTCTATAGGTCAGCACCTACATACTAGTACAAGAGCTAAGGGGGTTGTAGCTCCCTTCCAGTAGTAGCTGAAAACGAGTGAAGGATGGAGCATTCTGTAGGCCGACGCCTACGTACTAGTAAAAGGATCGACTAGTACAAGAGCTAAGGGGGTTGTAGCTCCCTTCCAGGAGAAGCTGGAGAACAAGAAGAGGTTGTAACCTTCTCCAGGTAGAAGCCTCTGTATTGGTATAAGGTTGCACCAGTACATAAATATTGTAAAAAGAAGTTTCTTATTAAAAGAAGATAGAGACGAATTACCACAGGTGGTTTTCACCCACATTGGGTTTCCACCTTACATCATGGTGTTCATGTGTGCTTCTTGTGTGTGATGATATGTTATGTTTTACTATACCTATTTACTGTTCATATGGTTAATAAAGTTCTAATGCACTAACTAAAGATCAACATTTAATGGATTAACTGAATCATAAGTTTACTGGATATACGCTAGTTGCATTAGACACAGTTACGTGTACGGGCAGGTTCCCTTAACTAAAGCAGCGTATATGAATCTGAGTATGGAAATCAAAAAGTACTTGATTTGATAATATTGATTCACCCCCCCTTCTTAGTATTGTTTCCAACAATTGGTATCAGAGCAGGTCCTTTAGTAGAAGCTTAATTGCTTGAAGGAGATCCGTAGAACAATGGGAAAGAAGCTAAAGAAGAAAGCGCCTCAGAAGAAGAAGAAATCTCAGAAGAACTATGACAGTGGGAGAATCGATTGGGGAATATGTGGAATCAACACTTCAAATTCAGAATCACCTCATAATGAAGATGAACAAGCAAAAGAACTATCAGGTATGAATTTGTTATCCTATGGTAATACATTTCTCTATCTATTTGAAGATGGTGAAAGTGATAGTGAAACAACTGAATTTGCTCTTATGGGTGAGAAAGAAAGATATCAAATAGAGGCAGAATTTAAAAGTCTTACAGACAAAATTAGAGATAAACAAGATCTATTGCACAAAAGGGAATGTGTCTCCAAAGAAGAAGTTACCAAACTAAAAGCTCAACTAGAGGAAGGAAACAAGGTAAGAAAGTTATTCAAGGAAAAGGAAGATCAATGTAAAACGTTGCAAGATGAAGTGACATCATTAAGTAATGAAGTAAATGAAAGGAGCACAACAATCAAGAAACTCAGAGAAAGATCCAGTTACTATGAAAGGCTTGAAGGTACGATCCTCTAGCTAAAAGAAGATATTGAAGAATCAAATAAGAAGAATAAAGAACTACTCCAAGCTCTTGGAAAACAAGAAAAAAAATTTCTTGAATTAAGACATCAGTTGGAAGAAGGAAGAAAAGCTGAAGAAAACATGAAGAAGCAATATCATGAAAAGGAGGAGCAACATTAGGTTGAGGTAAATATTCTAAAAGATAACTTAGAAGAAAATGATAAGCTCTTACGATTTCAAGATAGTACTAAGATCTTGGATGATATTCTTAGTTGTCAAAGGTCTCCTTCTATCAAAACTGGTCTTGGTTTTCATGAATTTGTTGAAGGTGAATCTAGTTCACAAAATAAGACAAGGAACTTTAATGCACAATCTGAAATACTCAACAAGGAGATGAGAGGTCAATCCCATCAACAACTAAGGAAAGAAATTCTTTAAAGAAAATCTTTTACTCCTCCGATGAATAATGTTGAATGTTATGTATGTCATAATCTAGGACATGTTGTAGCCAGATGCAGAAGTAGAATGGTTCAAGACCATCACACAGAAAGATCATACGTTCTAGGTACTTTAAGGGATATTGTTTTTCTTGCAATATGTTTAGTCACAAAGCTGTTAATTGCTACAGAAGGAATATGAAAAATGTAAGATGTTATGCATGTAACAAGTTGGGACATATAGCAAAGGAATGCAGGAACAAGGTACGGGCACCATACCAAAAGGAGAAAACATCATCACACTTGAAGATATGGAAGAAGAAGGAAGCACAGTTTGAAAGATGTGGCACAACGCAATGTATAGACATAACAGACTCAAAGGACGCTGAAAGTGTAGACCTTCAGTGTTCTCAATCTCATACACAAGTTTCATAAAGAGAAGTTGAGTATATATGCGAGTTAGACTCTGCATAGTGGCGTATATGTCAGTTTGAGAAAAGCAGTGGGATAGGCTCAGAAAAAGGGTCTGATATGATTTAGTTCATTATTTTCTCTATTTGATAATGGTCACAATTTGCTGATGATGTGTGGAAATGCCTTGATACTTGTAACATGTTTAGAAGTGTTTTGATCCTAACTTGATGATGATGATGCCTTGATACTTCTTGCTGATATATGCATGATCAGATTTGACAGTAAACAAGATGGCACAGGTTCAGGGGGAGCATATACTTTTAATAATGCATTATTGGCATTATGGTTAGTAGTCCTTGGTGATGATGCTTATATGGCTAAATGATATATCTTGCTATGATATGGTTATGAGTTGTCCATGACAAAATCTCATATGATTCTTGGGGTTACATAGTTGGTGTTCAGATCAGATTTGTGGTTGATTCTCTGATGATGCATATATGGTGCTTACATGGTGATCTTCATAAGGATAAGGAGAAGTAAAAAGCTTGAATACACAATTTCATTACATGATGATGAGTCACTCATATGCTGCTGTCGACATATAATACAACTATGATGCAGGATTCCTATAGTTCTTGGTGCTCACATGGATGAGGATTGTTGCTGTTGATGATATCAAGAAGTCTTGACAAAAGATCTTGAGCTCAAGATACATAGTGCTATATACAGTATGTTGGATACATGGATGATTACTCAAAGTTGCATTGTTGGAGACATGATGATGATGAGTTCTCACCTATATGATGATAGATTGATACTTAAATATGTTGATTGATGCAGATGTTCCCAAGTAATGATACTTGGATGATATATAAGATCATGCAGATCTTGATGTTGATGAGATGGCTATGGTGTTTTTAACTTATGATATAATGTGAATGATTCTGTATGTCATATGAAAAACTCTGTTCAAAAGGATGAGTTGATATCTATATGCAAACATACCTTATTATAGGTTGATGACTTATACACTAATGGACATATACAGGTTGTTGTTCTAGATGCTGTTGACAGATGCTTATGGAGCAGATCATACATTATGTGTGATAGTTGTTGATGACTATCATGGTCTTATTTAAATGTTTGGTCTCTGTTATAAATGTCATGTAAAGGTCATATCAAGACTCATGATGTAATAGTTTGTCTCTATCTATTGTAGTCATTTAATGAATCCCTTTTGGTCATATGATGTAATTTGTACCCCCACTATGCATGGGAAGGATGATGTAATATTTCAGCCATGTATAAACAATTGGTGTCTGGTGTATCCCCACTTGGTTGGGTGGATGAGTCAATATTGGTATATTCCCACTTGGTTGGGAGATGGATGTATGTATGAGTCTTTGGTGATAGGAAGGTCATTTATGATAGAGTCATGTTCTTCTTGTAGAACATCTTTTTGAAAACCTTGCTTACAGTCAGGGGGAGCATGAACAACAGACTTCAGCAGAGAAGAGATTTTAGCATGTACTCAAAGGGAGCATGGACAGATTGGTACACCTTGACATATACAAAGGGGGAGCTCAATCAGATATTTCAGCAGGTACTCGGGGGGAGTATGGACAACGGAATGTATATCAAGGAAGAGAATATCTTGGTCCACCCTTTGCCCTTGATGTCAAAGGGGGAGAGTGACTTGGTATGGTTATTGCCATCAAGTCCAAAGGGGGAGATTGTTGGCATTATGATGTAGGTGTTGTCCTTGATGGAAACTTACTAAGATGAAAGATCATAGCTCAGGCTCACAAAATGAAGAAAAAGAGATATACGTAGGATACCCTTGATAAAGCCGCGTATACAGGCGGGTTAGCCGACCAAAAGGTGCATATACGTATACACGCACCTTTTTGCAGACCTTGCCATCAAGTCCAAAAGGGAAGATTGTTGGCATTATGATGCATGTGTTGTACTTGATGATAACCCACTTGTAGCAGAACAACTCACTAATATATAACTAGATGAATCTACAGAAGAGATATCAGATGTGACAGAATACATGGGATGCAGGGCAGCTCAAAGGAATCAGTTCAGATGTAATGAACAATGACAACTCATTAAGATGACAGTTCTCAATATGGAAAGATAACTTTGCCATCAAGTCCAAAGGGGGAGATTGTTGGCATTATGATACAAGTGTTGTCCTTGATGGCAACTTACTAAGATGAAAAATCATAGCTCAGGCTCACAGAATGAAGAAAAAGAGATATACGCAGGTTACCCTTGATAAAGCCGTGTATACACGCGGGTTAGCTAACCAAAAGGTGCGTATACATATACACGCACTCTCATGCAAGGAAAGGCACATACATTTGGTTTTGGTCCATGGTATTTGGACCATGGTATTGTGATCCATGGTATTGGTCCAAGGTATCTTGTCCGACGTGTTGATCCCAGGTATTTGGTCCAAGGTATTGGTTCTAAGTGGTTTTGGACCATGGTATTGAGTAAAGGCCTAAGACTATAAAAGGAGGAGAAGATCATTAGGAAAAGGCACCAAGTAAGTCTCGAATATCTGATGAAGTATGAGATCTAGTATGCAGGTTATGGGTTCATGATGCCTTGCTTGATCTTAGCTAAGGAGGAATCTCAGCGGTTGATGGAGAACAAGATCTAAGGATAGATCAGGATCTAATGGCTTGGAATGAATCATCTCTATATAGTTTGATCATGTTTATTCTAGATATGTATACTGACGCATGTAATGTTCTGTAAATATTATGATCTGGGTATAACTCAAGCTTGGAATAGCTGCAAATCATGAATGAATATTTACAGATGTATACGTTGGTTGACTATG
Organism: Pinus tabuliformis; assembly: GCA_031772625.1. Taxonomy (NCBI): domain Eukaryota; kingdom Viridiplantae; phylum Streptophyta; class Pinopsida; order Pinales; family Pinaceae; genus Pinus; species Pinus tabuliformis. The sequence continues at coordinate 442,471,488 of CM062813.1, read as the reverse complement.
ATAAAAGTGCATACATACACAGGTTAGATACGTCTAAGTAGCGTATACCATATGAGCTATGATGTTTGAAGTTACAGGTGGTTCTAGTTGTTGATGAGTTCTGATGATTGTTTACTAATGTCAGTATTCTGCATATTTAGTTTGGTTGATTGTGTTTAGCTTTAGTGTTGATGGATGAGATCTAATAATGGATCAGGATCATAATGACTTATCTTTATGTGATCTGATGGACTAGATCTAGTTGTTAACACACATATTATCCTTGTATATGTAATGATCTGGGTATGTCTGAAGTCAGGAAGTGCAGCGAAGTTATAAGTAAGTAATTAATGACATATACATTGGTTTGCTTTGGTGAAGTTGCATATACACACTAGTTCGGCTCTTCCAAGTAGCGTATGCACTCTGATGCATGATTTTTGATGATATAGTTAGATGTGAACATTGTTGCAGAGTTCTATGTTCTTCTATGTGCTCTGGTGATTGCAGTTTGTTGACAGGGTTTCAGTGATTCAGTATTGGGTTATTCAGAGATTGATGATGCTAGTGTTGATTGATTGTGTGCTTCAATGATATTTATGGGTCCAGTATAAAAATTGGATGAAACGTGGCCTTCAGATTATGGTGTTGTGCTTCAGGAGTATCCAGTCTAAAAATTTATGAAACGTGGTACCTGGAGGAAGAAAGAGAAGGTTGTAGCCTTCTATAGGTCAGCACCTACGTACTAGTACATCAACTAGTACAAGAGCTAAGGGGGTTGTAGCTCCCTTCCAGTAGTAGCTGAAAACGAGTGAAGGTTGGAGCATTTTGTAGGTCGACGCCTACATACTAGTAAAAGGATTGGCCAGTACAAGAGCTAAGGGGGTTGTAGCTCCCTTCCAGGAGAAGCTGGAGAACGGGAGGAGGTTGTAACCTTCTGCAGGTAGAAGCCTGCATACTAGTATAAGGCTGCACTACTACAGAAATATTGTAAAAGGAAGTTTCTTATTAAAGAAGATAGAGATGAATTGCAGCAGGTGGTTTACACCCACATTGGGTTTCCACCTTACATCATGGTGTTCATGTGTGTGATGATCTGTTCTGTTTTACTACACCTGTTTACTATTGATATGGTTAATAAAGTTTTGATGCACTAAATAAATATCAACATTTAGTGGATTAACTGAATCAAAAGTTTAATGGATATACGCTAGTTGCATTAGACACAGTTGCGTGTACATGCAAGTTCCCTTAACTGAAGTAGCATATATGAATCTGAGTATGGAAATGAAAAAGAGTTTAATTTGATAATACTGATTCACCCCCCCCTCAGTATTATTTCCAACACTTGTTACCACTAGATTACATACTGGTTTAAAATATTCCATTCTGTACTTTTCAAGACCTGCTTGAGATATTTGGTTTGTAAAATAAAGATACCATATTTTGTTTGCCAAACTTGTAGACCAAGAAAATAAGTAAGTTCACCAAGTAAGGACATTTCAAATTCTTGCTACATTACTGAAGAAAAATTCTGACTCATGGATTCTTCATTGCTAGAAAAAATGATATCATCAACATAAACAACAATAATTAACAATTTATCATTTTCAATCTTTGTGTATAAATTTCTATCTGCGGAACCTTTTGTAAAGCCTTGTTGTTGTAGATATTTGTTAAGGCAGTAATACGAAGCCCTTGGAGCTTGTTTTAGACCGTAGAGAGCCTTTTTGATCTTGCATATGAGTTGTGCATCATTTCCAAGAATGAATCCTTCTGGTTCTTCAATATAAACTTCTTCTTCTAAATCTCCATTAAAGAAGGCTGATTTTACATCCATTTGATATACTTTGAATTTTTGAAAACTAGAAAGAGAAAGAAACATCCTTATGGCTTCAAGTTGGGAAATAGGTGCAAACTTTTCTTCAAAATATATACCTTCTTGTTGAGCATACCCTTTACAAAAAAGTCAGGCCTTGTTTCTAATAACTTCTCCATTTTCATTCAACTTATTTTTAAATATCCATTTTGTTCCTATAATATTTTTATCATGAGGTCTAGGAACTAATTCCTAAGTATCATTCTTTTCAATTTTCTCAATTTATTCATCCATGGCCTTGACCCAACATTCATCTTTACAGGCTTCATTTATATTTTGAGTTTGGTGGAGGATAGTAATGCTAGATAGCTTGAGGTCCTTGTAAGAGTTCTTCTTGTCTGTACACCAACCCCCTTTTCTCCTAGAATTTGAGATTTTGGATGATTCTTCTGAACATACCTAGATGGAGTCTTTTCCCTGTCTATCATATAGTCTTCTGATGCTTCATTGGTTTCTTCTTCAATATCGTTTTGGTTTGAAGAGGGAAAGCATCCCCCATCTTCCTCATTGTCATATTCCTCTGTTGGTTTCATCTGTTCCAGATTTTTGCATGCTTCATCAACTACAACATCAATGCTTTCAATAATTTTCCGAAGTCTTTTATTATAACATTTGTATCCTTTACTCATGGAAGAATAACCAAGAAGAATACCTTCGTCTACTCTAGGTTCAAACTTACCAAGTTTTTCATCAGTCCTTTTGATAAAACATTTTCTTCCAAAAACTTTAAAGTATTTTACAGTAGGAGGCTTACCATACCAAAGTTCATGTGGAGTTTGATTTCTATTTACCCAAACATTCACTTTGTTAAGAATAGTCACGATAGCAAATGTAGCTTCACCCCAGAAGGTTATAGGAGTTCCAGATTCATCTAGCATAGCTTGAGCCATTTGTTGAACTTTTATATTCATACTTTCTACCACACCATTTTTCTAAGGAGTTCTTGCAATGGATAATTGTATTTTTATTCCATTTTGTTCACAAAAGTCAAAGAATTCATCTGATATGAATTCTCCCCCTCAATCGGATCTGAGACATTTGATTTTTTGATCTGATTCATTTTCAACCAAAGCTTTGAAGGATTTAAACTTTTAAAATTCTTAATATTTATGCTTTAGATGACCTATCCAACACATTATGGAAAAATCATCAATAAACAAGATAAAGTATTCTTCTCCACGAGGTGACTTTTTCCTTGTTGGTCCACATAAATTAGTATGGATGAGTTCAAGAGGCTTACTTGCTGACCCTTCCTTTTCAATGAACTGTACTCTAGTTTTCTTACTAATTTGACATGGTTTGCATATTGTATTTTCTAGGATGCTGATATCTGGAAGATCACGAACTACCTTGAGCCTGCAAGCTTTTCTTATTTGAGAAAAGCTTAGATGTCCCAATCTTCTATGCCACAACCAATTTTCATCTGTTTTGCTTCGATATCATTGTTGTTGTCCTCCTTTGAGTATGTATAGGTTGTTTGGAGTTCTTATACCTTTGATCATGGTCTTTCCTGTATCAAGCTCACGAATGACACATCCATTTGATCGAAACACCACTTCATTTCCTTGATCACACATTTGACTAACACTCAATAGGTTATGATTTAAACCATCTACATACATGACATTTCCAGCTTTAACTTTTTCTTTCAATAAAACAGAACCTTTACCTTTAATGATAGCTAGAGTGTCATTTCCAAATGAGACATTCTTTTCTTTTTCTAAAGCATTATATGAATGAATTTTCTCTTTATCACCTGTCATGTGTTTGGAGCATCCACTGTCGATGTACCACTAGTGTTCTTGTCCTTCTGTATACAAAGCTATGCCACATCTTTTTGATTGAGATTCCTTCCTTCTCCATATCTTGGGATTAAATGGTGTTTGATCCTTTTGAAGTGTTGGCCGAAATTTGCTCCTGTATTCATATTCTTCATGACCAAAGTTGTTACAAATCAAGCATTCTATTTCATTTTCAAGAGGAGAAAATTTATTATAGGAACTTTCCTTGATTCTTGTTACACTCCTTTCATTTCGTTCTTCTCTAGTCATGATGGTTTTGTAAGCAACACATTGAGTAGCCTTGTGCCCAAAGTTATGACATGAAAAACATTGTCCATTAAAGAAGTTTCTTTGATCATAGAATCTTTTGAAATTGTTTACCTATTGGTTGCGGCTTCTATTGATATTCATCCTTGGAGTGAATTGAGTATGATTTACCTGATGAGTAGTTTTAGGCCTTTGTTGACGATTAACATATTGTTCACTAGTCTTTACTGCATCAAGATAGCTTCTGGTGGAGGTTGACAACTTCTATGATTGAGATGATTCTTTAGTATATCCAAGACCTATCTTTATCAGAGGAGAATGCTAAAATTTGATAATTTCATTTCAAGTGTTTGATCCTGTAGCAAATCTAAGATTGAGAGATTTTGTCTTCTCAAGATCTTTTCTTAGACCCACAATTTCACATTCTAGATTTTCATTGTGCTTTTCTCTTTGAGCAAGTTGGTCTATCAAAGTATCTATGATCATGTTATTTTCTTCTAAACAGATTTTGAGTTTAGTGATTTCTTCAAGAAATTCTTCCTCTTCTAATGGATCCAAAAAATCATCATTGTCATAAGCCATGAGTATTCTATAATCTTGTTTAGTTTCATCTTCATCACTATTAGATAGACCATCACTATATTCATGCGTATAGTAACTCCTCCTATTCACTACATGTTTTCTATTGCCGTTTGCATATTCCTTCCCTTTTTCATATTTACCTTTATGAGTCCAATTGGTAGCATAGTGATCGACTCTACCACAAGCAAAGCATTTGAATGGTAGCTTATCTCTGAACCTTCTAGAACAATATTGAAGCTTCCTGACAAAATTTACTTCATCTTCTTCTTCTGAAATGTGTCCTGATTCATTGTGCTCTTCCTTTTCTTTTCCCTTTGTTGATGCTTTAAATGTGGCTTCTCTCATATCTGATGGACTTCCTTTTCTCATTTTAAAAGCAATTAAGATTCCGTGAAGTTGAGTCACAGTGATAGTTTGAAGATATTGTTTTTCTTCCATGGCAGACACTTTTGACTCAAATTTAGCAGACAAAGATCTCAAAATTTTCTCAACTAAAGTAACTTCCTTTATCTCTTCACCCAGATTCTTCATACAATTAACAATCTCATCTATACGTAAAAGGTAACTAGCTATACTTTCATCACTATGCATCTTAAGAGTTTCATACTGAATTCTGAGAGTTTGAAGCTTAAGACATTTTACCTGAGAGTCTCCTCCGTACCTCTGAATGATTTTGTCCCATATTTCTTTGGTTGTCTTGAGCTGCATGAACTTGACAAATTATGATTCTGACAGACTTCCTAATAATTTATTGACAGCTTTGGCATTGGTTTCCTATAACTTCTTACTTGCAGAGTCTGTAGGAATTGTTGTTGGAAATTGATATCCTCCTTCCACAATTTCCCAAACATCAACTCCAAGCAATTATAGATAAGCTCTGGTTCTTATTTTCCAATATACTAAGTTTTTCCCATTGAATATTGGTGGTCTGATGGATCCCATGTCTTCGTGATTATTCATCTTGAAAGATCTACCTTCAAGCGATCAAGCTTCTTCTGGAAAACCTGCTCTGATACCAATTGTTGGAAATAATACTGAGAGGGGGCATGAATAAGTATTATCAGATCAATAATTTTATTTCCCAAATAGATTTATATACACTACTTCAGTGAAGTGAACTAGCATGTACACACGACTATGATTAGATAGACCAGTGTATACTCAGAGAACTTGTGAATTAAACAATCTATCATGTGTTGATCTTTAACCGGTGCATTAGTAACTTATTAAACAATGCAGTAAAAAAGAATAAAGCATCACACATAAGCAATACACATGAACACTAAGATTTAAAGTGGAAACCCAATGTGGGAGAAAACCACCTGCTGCTCTCATCTTTGTCTTTTTTTAATAATTAGAAAATATGTTTACAATCTTGTACTGGTGCAAATCATACCAGTACACAGGCACCCACCTGTAGAAGGCTACAACCTTCTCTCATTTTCCAGCTTGTACTGGAAGGGAGCTAGAAACCCCCTAGCTCTTGTACTAGCCAATTTGTTTACTAGTATGTAGGCACCGACCTGCAGAAGGTTATGACCTTATCTCTTCCTCCAGGGACCATGTTTCATAAATTTTCAGACTAGATACTCCTAGAAAACAACACCACAATATGAAGGCCATGTTTCATCCAATTTTCATACTGGACCCATCAAAAACTATTAAACTTAAACTGCATCAATTAACATTCAGTTAATTTGAACAATCTGATCACTGACACCAGACTACTGTGCTAAACCCAAAAACCTGCATCATCATTCAGAACCAGCTATAACCTCAAAAATCATGCATCAAAATGTATACACTACTTTGTTGAACCCAAACTGTGTGTATACGCTACTTCCGTTAATCAAACCTGCGTATACCTTCAACACTACTAAAAACATAAAACTTCTGAATCAAGTCTGTATGTTGGGTCCCTATAATACTAGTGATTACCCAATTACTATTGTAGTTATACCCTTTATTTATATTGTTGTTCCCCTATTACCCCCATGTTGTTATTTCTATGCCCCATAGAATCCCTCTATTGTTATTTTTGTGGCTTTATATTATTATTGTTAGGTCGGTTGGATTATATTGTGACTCCTTAGACTCGTATATATAGAAAGGAGGTTTTGTCATTTGTATCATCCAAGAATTATTCATTTATGTAATGTAAAGGAGGTTTCCCCCTCGAAGAGACTAAATTCTAAGGCGTTGATCTATCTTTTCTATCTTTTCTTGAGTTGGTTTCATAACATTTGGTATCAGAGCTTTGGATTCTAGGGTTTCGCTGCTCCAAACAGGTCATCGTGGCATTTTCGCTATAAATTTTTTTCTGTGATGTTTCAAAAGTTGCAAGAAAAACCCATTTGAGAATAAATCTCACTGAAGCTTGGCTCCACATTTCAGAGCTTTTCGCGTGATATTTGAGGAGATATGATCTGAGGAAGTTGGTCTTTTTGTAGACTCCTGAATTACATTCAAAACAGGTGACCTGGGGAAAATCGTCATAACTTTCTCTCTGGGGATCAGATTGAAATTTCGTAAGAAGGTACAGAAAGAGGATGGACTTTAGTTTCTTTTATGTGTGTTTTAGATTCAAAGGTTGAAACAGTGACTCGTGGCACGTCGTAAAAGTTCACTCTATGGAACTAGTCTAAAAGCAAGTCACTGTGGGAGATTTCACATAACTCTTCCTTGGAGAATCCAATTTGGGTCAGAATTGTGGCATTGGAAAGAGTACACAGAAGGCTACTAAAGGTCACAATTTTAGAACTAGATGATCCGAAATTATAGAGATACATCAGATTCAATATCAGGCTTCTATAAAGTGAAAAAAGGTGTGTAGTTTTTTTTAAATTTTTGTGTAAGCTTGGTTTAATGGAATTCAAAGGGCATAGTAAAGCATTATTATCGGTAACTGATGCCCCGAGCAAAGAAAATGCAAACACCTAGTAAAGAACCTGAAATCTCTAGCATGACTCATGAAGAAGAGGAAGAAATGCTACATGATATATCAAAATTACAAGAACAAGTGCAACAAATGTCACGCTCACAAAAGCTAACAGAAGCTAAGATAAATGGCGTGGAATCTAAGATAAATGGCATGGAATCTAAGATAAATGGCATGGAAGCTAAGATGGATGATTCGAAGACAGATTTGAAGAGAGACATGGCAGATTTGAAGACAGATTTGAAGACAGACATGGCAGATTTGAAGACAGATTTGACAATTTTTCTACAAGAAATACTTACTAATGGTGAAAAGGTTGTAAAGGAAACTCATGATGTGAAAAAAAGTAATGTTAATCATGATTCCATAGATGTTAATGTTAGATCGAAGACCCACCATATTCCAAAAATCGATATGAGGAAGTTTGATGGCAAGGATCCCGCCACATGGATATTACAGATGGAGCAGTTCTTCGATCTCAATAATGTGCAAAACACACAAAAGGTACGTATGGAAAGTGTATATTTGGAACCAAATCAGTTTGTATGGTATCAATGGCTTTGCTCTCGTAAATAATTTATCACTTGGGCAATTTTTATGGAAGAATTGATAGCACATTATGAAGATACAAAAAGAAACACTTTTTTTAGCCAATTGATAAGTCTCAAACAAAAGGGTTCAGTAATGGAGCACATTGAGGAGTTCCAAAATTGAACATAAGGGTAAAAGATATTCCAGAGGAGCATAGGATTGATGTGTTCATAGGGTATTTAAAGGATAATATCCAACATGATGTTCACCTTTGGGAACTTGATTCATTAGAGAAGGCATTCAGGTTAGCAAGAAAAATGGAAAGCAAAATTATGGCAACCAGGAAGCATACCACTCACAACTATAAAGACAGAAGTGTTGTTGCCCCTAGTCTTCCACAACCTATAAGTTTGACACCACAACAATTGGAAGAAAAAAGAGCAAAAGGGCTTTGTTACAGTTGTGATAGCAAATACACTAAAGGTCATAAGTGTGCTGAGAAGAAATTATTCTACATAGATTGTGAAGAGGAAGAAGAAAAGGAGCAAGAAAGGTCAAAAGAAGAAGATATACTCCAGGAACAAAGCCTAGATGAACAAAAAATAAATCCGACCATATCTTGTAATTCATTGGCGGGAATTACCACTCCTCAAACCATAAAGATAGAAGGACAAATCAAGAAGAAAAAGGTAATAGTGTTTATTGATTCAGGAAGCACCCACAATTTTATTCATTGTAGGGTAGCAAAAGAATTGAATTGCTTCCTATATCCAGCACCAGAGTGTCAAGTGATGATTGCAAATGGAGGAACAATAAATTTCTCTGGAAGGTGCCACAATATCAAGCTATCCATGGGAGAATATGTATTGACTAGCCCAATGCTTTCCATTCCTATGGGAGGTGCTGATGTTGTACTAGGAGTCCAATGGCTACGATCCTTGGGTACAATAGCTTTTAATTTTCAAGAACTTTTCATCAAATTTTCTACGGAAGGAAAGGAAGTTGAATTAAGGGGTATTGCAGGGAAACCAGGAAAGATAATCAGCTCTAATGGTATGACAAAGCTTCTAAAAAAGGAGCAAAGAGGTGTAATTGCACAATTATGTTCGCTATATGTTTCCACATCGGAATCATCTATTTCTCTAGATCTCCAAAAAGTCTTGGACAATCATTCCAAGGTATTTGAGACTCCCAAAGGTCTCCCACCTATGCGTGATCATGATCATGCTATTCATCTGATTCCAGGAAGTGTTCCTCCAAACATCAGGCTGTACAGATATCCCTATGTCCAAAAAAGTGAAATTGAACATATGGTTGCAGAAATGCTAGAGGCTGGTATAATTCAACCAAGTCAAAGTTCTTTCTCTGCTCCAGTAGTATTAGTGCACAAGAAGGATGGATCATGGCGCATGTGTCCGGATTATAGGGAGCTCAACAAGCTCACTATTAAAGATAAGTTCCCCATTCCTGTCATTGATGAATTACTGGATGAATTGCATGGATCAATTTAATTCACCAAGTTGGATCTTCGTTCGGGATATCATCAAATCAGAATGAAGATTGAAGACATTCTGAAAATGACATTTAGAACTCATGAGGGTCATTATGAATTTTTGGTCATGCCTTTTGGCCTTACTAATGCACCTTCAACATTTCAAGGTTTGATGAATTCAATTTTCAAACCATTCCTTAGAAAATTTGTGTTAGTATTTTTTGATGATATGCTAATGTACAACAAGTCTTGGAAGGATCATGTTGAACATGTTGACAGGGTGTTACAACTATTGGAGGAGAAACAATTATATGCAAAAAGATCCAAATGTTTCTTTGGAGTCCAGGAGGTGGAATATTTAGGTCATATTGTATCTCATGAAGGAGTTAAGGTAGACCCTAGCAAAATTAAAGCCATTAAGGAATGGAAAATCCCCACATCCATAAAGCATCTGCGAGGATTTCTTGGGTTGACAGGGTATTATCGCAAGTTTGTTAAGAATTATGGGAGAATAGCAGCACCTCTAACAACATTATTGAAGAAAGATGCATTTTCATGGACTCCGGAAGCAACAATGGCCTTTGAACATCTTAAAGAGGCAATGTGCCAAGCACCGGTCTTAGCTACACTAGACTTCACAAAAACCTTTATTGTGGAATGTGATGCTTCAGGAAATGGAATTGGTGTTTTTCTAATGCAAGATGAAAGACCCATTGCTTTTGAAAGTCATCCAATCAAGGGAAAGTTTTTAAGCAAAGCTATTTATGAGAAGGAAATGTTGGCAATACTCCATGCACTTAAGAAATGGCGACCCTACCGAATGGGAAGACACTTCAAGGTAAAAACAGATCATGATAGCCTTAAATACTTTTTAGAACAAAGATTATCCTCTGAAGAGCAACAAAAGTGGGTCACAAAGATGTTGGGTTATGACTTTGAAATAATCTACAAAAAAGGGAAGAAAAATGTGGTGGCAGATGCACTCTCAAGAAAAGATGAGGATGTGGAAGCATTGTTGTGCGCCATTTCTATTATCCAACCAGATTGGATAAACGAAGCAAGGGAGGAATGGAAGAATGATGAAGAAGTGTGGGCACTTATTCGAAAGCTACAACAAGATTCCAGTACGTCTGATACATTTAGCTGGAAAAATGATTCATTATGGTACAAAGATTGCTTATACCTCTGTAAGGATTCCTAGCTAAAACAAAAGATTCTTATGGAATTGCACACTTCTCCCTTAGGAGGGCACTCGGGATTTTTAAAAACTTACCACAGGGTTAAGAAGAAATTTTTTTGGGATGGACTTAAATCAGATATTCAAAAGTTTGTGGTGGAATGTTTGGTTTGCCAGCAAAATAAAGTTGAAACAATTAAGACACCGGGTCTATTACAACCTTTATCCATTCCAAGCCAACGTTGGGAGGAGGTTTCAATGGATTTTATCGCAGGTTTACCCAAGTCTAAGGGAAAGAGTGTCATCATGGTGGTAGTTGACAGACTTACCAAGTATGCACATTTTTGTGCATTATCACATCCATTTAAAGCCAGTACAGTTTCTACTGCATTTATGGAAACAATTCAAAAGATACATGGAAACCCAAAGATTATTGTAAATGACAGAGATCCCATTTTCACTAGAAATTTTTGGACAAAATTATTTTCTTGTCTTGGTACTCAGTTAGCTCATAGCTCATCTTATCATCCTCAATCTGATGGGCAAACTGAGATAGTAAACAAACGTTTGGAAGGATATCTTCGTTGCTTTGTATCTGATAAATAGACACAATGGGTCAAATGGTTGCCTCTGGCTGAATGGTGGTATAACACTTCCTTCCATACAACAACAAAAATGACCCCATTTATGGCACTTTATGGGTATCAACCACCATCCATCACATCATATTTAAGAGAAAATTCTAAGGTTCAGGCAGTGGAACATCACATCGAACATCAACAACAAGTCCTCCAACTCTTAAAGGATAACCTCGTGTTGGCACAAAATAGAATGAAACAACAGGCAGATCAACATCGCAGTGAAAGAAGTTTTGATGTAGGTGATTGGGTATTCCTATGGCTACAACCATATAAGCAAATGTCCCTAAAGCAAGCTAAGAAGGATAATAAATTATCACCAAAGTATTATGGTCCGTACAAGGTGTTGCAAAAGATTGGTACTATGGCATACAAATTGGAGCTTCCTGCAGCTTCTCGATTGCACCCAGTTTTCCATGTTTCATGTTTAAAGAAGGTTATAGGTGACAAGCTCCCAGTTCAAACATTATTTCCAGAACTTGACGAGGAAGGAAAAATTATATTGGAACCGGAAGCAGTCACAGAAACAAGAACTCGACAGCTACGAAATCGATCAATTTCAGAGTATCTTATCAAGTGGAAGAACTTATCCGCTGAAGATTCCACATGGGAGGATGAGAATTTTATGCAAAAGTATCCAAAACTACTCAAGCGTTGAGGACAACACTTTTTTGAAGGAGAGGGGCATGTTGGGTCCCTATAATACTAGTGATTACCCCATTACTATTGTATTTATACCCTTTATTTATATTGTTGTGCCCCTATTACCCCCATGTTGTTATTTCTGTGCCCCATAGAATCCCTCTATTGTTATTTTTGTGGCTTTATATTATTATTGTTAGGTCAGCTAGATTATATTGTGACTCCTTAGACTCCTATATATAGAAAGGAGGTTTTGTCATTTGTATCATCCAAGAATTGTTCATTTATGTAATGTAAAGGAGGTTGCCCCCTCGAAGAGGCTGAATTCTAAGGCGTTGATCTATCTTTTCTATCTTTTCTTGAGCTGGTTTCATAACACTGTACCAACTAGTGATATACTGAACATCTACTGTCATCTTACATATCTTTACACTAGAAGCAACAGAGATCAATTTTTCTCATTTATACAATCAATCAATAAAAAACCAACCTCCTTTTGCATTTAGTTTTACATTCAGATCTAAGAAGAATTCATTGATAGACAACAGTAAAACAACAGAATTGATCAGATAGATCAGTCAGATCTGAAGAAAAGGCTTTTCTTTTGTATACACTATTTTGAAGAGTGTAACCTAATTGTACACGCGCTTTTGAAGAGACGAAACAACATACAGATCTGAAAATATTAACTCATCACTTCCCTGCACTTTCAGACTTCAGAAAAACCCAAATCACAACATTTAAAGAATAAAACAGGTGTACATGATCAAATCTATCCCAACCAATATCAGATCACCCAATAATAATTCATTTCATGTCTCATGATCCTGATCCAACATTGAATTCAAGGTGCACAAAGTATTTCAGATCAAATCATGAACATAACCCCTGCAACATAAAATATACTTCAGATAGAAGTATTCCTTAGAAACCCATACACTTACACATAATGCTTCATAAGATATTTATTCCTTGTCTACTAGCCCTTTGATCTTCTCCTCCTTATATACTTAGATCCTTTATCAATACCTTGGACCAAAAACCACTTAGGACAAATACCTTGGACCAGATACCTAGGGTCAATACCTCGGACCAAATACCTCGGACCAAAACCTTGGTTTTCCAACATGTACGCGCTTTTCCTCCTATGGGAGTGCGTCTATACATATACACTCTTTTTGTTCTATGGACTAGCATGTATATGATGTTTTGACTAAGTGGACCTGCATATATCTTTTAAACTACTTTACATCAACCTTTTTCTTTACCTTCTTTATTCTGATCAATAGACCTTAGTTCCATCTTCCTGTTCTTCTATACCACTGCCCTATTACCTCTGAATATACTTGTTGTATTGTGAGTTGCCTTTTACCAAAATTGAATTGACCTATGAGTGTGTTGCCATCAAGAACAACACTTGTATCATAATTCCAACAGGATTATATAATTATTGATACTTTTTATTTATGTTTTATTTACTTGAGTTAATTATGTGTTGTCGTTGCGACAAACACCCTTCAAAATTTTGCGTACACTTGAATTTTGGAGCTTACTACATATCTTAAAACTAGTCGTTTCGTAGTCTCTTCTTGGCTAATTTATGCTTTTTAGCTCCCAACATGGATTGGAAGTGTTGAGGGTACTTTCTCACACATGCTAAGTCTACTAGCCCTTCCTTCCTTATATACTTAGATCCTTTATCAATACCTCGGACCAAAACCCACTTAGGACCAATACCTTGGACCAGATACCTAGCGTCAATACCTCGGACCAAATACCTCAGATCAAAACCTTGGTTTTCCAACATGTACGTGCTTTTCCTCCTATGGGGCTGCGTCTACAAGTATACACTCTTTTTGTTCTGTGGACTAGCGTGTATATGATGTTTTGACTAATTGGACATGCGTATACCTTTTAAACTGCTTCACATAACCTTTTCCTTTACCTTCTTTATTCTGATCAGTAGACCTTAGTTCCATCTTCCTGTTCTTCTATACCACTTCCCTATTACCTCTGAATATACCTGTTGTATTGTGAGTTGCCTTTTACCAAAACTGAATTGACTTGTGAGTGAGTTGCCATCAAGGACAACACTTGTATCATAATTCCAACAGGATTATATAATTATTGATACTTTTTATTTATTTTTTATTTACTTGAGTTAATTATGTGTTGTCGTTGCGACAAACACCCTTCAAAATTTTGCATACACTCAAATTTTGGAGCTTACTACAAATCTTGCAACCAGTTGTTTCGTAGTCTCTTCTTGGCTAATTTATGCCTTTGAGCTCCCAACATGGATTGGAAATGTTGAGGGTACTTTCTCACGCATGCTAATTCTGCAACAAGTTCATGAACACATTCTTTTATGCAAGCTTGAACAAGCATAGACAAGCCCATCAAGACTATGTTTGTGCGATGTTCAATCCATGTCGATAATCAATGTGCACTGACATTTACAGTTTCTCACTTCTAGTTGTGTTTGTACTTCTATCTCAATGAGTTTTGCAAACCGTCGCTTTCACGCACTTTTGCTTTCATGAGTGTGATTTTCATTTTTTCAGTTGTCTCTTTTGCTTTCTTTTACGCTCTGGCATGTGTTTCTTTCATTGTCGTTCACATATCACAAGTGTCATTCACACTTTAGCACTTCTCATCTTCTGACATTTTAAGTGTCATACAATGTACATAATCTTGTTTTGGTGGTTTCAAGAGGTTCTCCTTGTGTAAATGAGTCAATCTTTCCATGTAAACCTTTGTCAAACTCATTTCCAAAATTTTAAGCAATGTCAGACAAGTGTGGGCACGGTCCTTGCAGACTGTATCTTTAGTGTCACACTTGTTGTAAGTTGTTATAAAGGTTGTCGCACTAAGGGAAGTACATTGTTAATGTGTTTCGGATGATCTATGTTGTGTCGTAAATCACTCTAAGTGTGTGGTCATAGTCAAGTCTTATCACTATTCACATTAGATTCCTTGATCCCACACACAACCAAATTTCGAAAAATTACCGGCAGCTTAGCCTCCTCTGGCTTTCCTAAACTTTGCATTGTATAGTCCCAGCCCTCAAGATACAACCTTGCCTCTTGACATAGTGCAATGTGCAGTTCCTATTTTCCAAGACTACACACTGTGTAGTTTCAGTGCTCAAGCTTAAGCCTTGGCCTCCAAAATTGTGCAATTAAACCCTCTAGCCTAGCCCCAACTATTCACTGCACATCCTCTAAGCTCAAACCCAAACCCTAAGCTTTTGAGCTGCACAATCACCAAGTTTTCTATGCCTCCCAGAACTATGTAGTTGACATAAACATTGAAAAATCATGTAGCCTGACTCACTGAACCTAAAAAATGTACAATCTGCCTACTTAGTCCATCCTAAATTGTGCATTGCGTTGTCTAAGGGCTCAAGCCTCAACCCTGAGCTCTTGAACTGCATAATTTTTCAATCACCTAGGCTCCTCTATCTTCCAGAACTTCACAATGGGAAAAATCAGTGTTCAAACCCTAATACTGGCTCCTTGAGCTCCCTAACTACATAATCTTTTTTCTCAGTCCAAGCCTGAACTAGGCATTACGTAGTCTCAAGGCTCAAACCTGACCCTTGACTTCCTGAACTCCACAATTGCACAGTCACTGAGCCTCACCCTTAACATTCCACATGGTTCCTACTGAGTCAGTGGATCATCATGCAACATCTTATACTATGGTTTTATCAGACTAATGTCATCTTTTCATGAGTGGATTTCATATGCATTAAATCTATCATCCTATGCAAAGATGATGAAGAAGGAGATGGATAAGGAGGAAATTCTAGAAGACACATATGGATTTGAAGAGATAAGATGATCATTAGGCGAGAAGGCAAAGGAACACTAGGTTACAACAGAAGATCAAGGTTCAAGACCGCATGAAGACTCCATCTGATTCACAACCCTTTGGAGGGTGGATATGAAGAACAAAGGATAGCTCTCATGAAGATGAAGCATTGCACATATATTTTTGAAGAAAAAGGAGCAACAAGAATGTCTCTACATTTCCATGTCATCAAGAATTCCTTGTCAGCGATATCATGCCATGTCCTATCATGGGTCATCATATGCCACATCATTCTTGTGGATTATTTAATTTCTTACTTGAAAATGTATTATAAATTGGAAATCCAAAGGACATGTATAGAATATTAAGAGTCATGTAAAGTTGAAATTTCATAGGAAGTTAAACATTCATGAGGTTAATCAAAGAGTCACAGGGGAGGTAAAGTATAAAGCCATTGGTTATATATACACCCTCATTGTATGAGCAAAGGATTTTTCACCTTGGCTTCTCTGGAAAGGCATTAGAGAGACAAGATAGTTCTTTTAGGGAGCAAGGATTGGCTCCAACACTCCATTTTGGGGCTAGTGGTGTTCATTGTATACATATGTCTTGTGACTTTTAATTAATACTTTAAGCCTGATGGCCATCATGTTTTCATGTATGGATTGTGAATATTTGTAAGATTGTTCTGTGAATTTTTATGATTCATGTTTCGTTTCACTTGTACTAAAGTAGTTTAACTATTTTGTTTATTTTAGTGCTTATCTAATTGAGAAAGTGTTGTAATGGTTGCCATAATTGTCTCATCCTTGTGGACTATTCTGTTGGATGTTAGACAGATCTTTCTTGTTCATAATGGTTGTAATGATTGTTGCAACTTTGTGGACTATTCCGCTGAATGTTAGAAGGATATCTTTTGTGTGTGTGTGTGTGTGTGTCTACTAGTGTGGTAATATTACCTCTCTCATAGAGGCTCACTTTCCTTTCCCTCCATAGTAGAATAATATTGACACATTACAATCAAACATTCACTAGGCATACTCAATTGATGATCTAAGATTACTTATGCATAACTTTGTAGCCAAAAACAGCATATAGGAATATATGGAATTTGGACCAATATCCTAGATGTGGTTCTTATTCCAAATGGTGTGAGGTCTAATTGGGACTTCAAATCAGGGAGACACGCTTGGTTGACGGATTTCTAGCACCATCAAAAAAATGGAGCTAGAAGAGGGCTAGATGACAATTTGTGCTTGTTGAGTCTGTTTTTAATCTCTTATCATAAATGGTTCATCCTCAAATCATACTCCAGGGGTGTTTTTTCAAAATATCCCCCAGTAAATCGTTAATCCTCGATGAACCTCTTTATCAATTGTCTCAATTGATATTTAATGGTGAGGATGAAACATCCATAACCAAGCACATTTCTAATTTTCTTAAATTTTTTGAACATTACGAAATCGATGATGAAGATTTTTCTTGAGTGGCTTTCTTCATCACCCTTGAAGGTCATGTTAGTCGATGGTGTCATACCTTACCATATTCTTCCATCAATTATTTTCATCATTTCCTCAAGGAGATTTATCAAGCTTTCTATAGTTATGATTACTGAGATGTTCTTAAAAGAATCAATCAGCTAAGAATGAAGCCTAATGAATCAGTCAAATATTTCTCTGATTGATTCCTTCACCTTTGTTATGAATTTCCTGAAGAAGACACAGATTGGGATTTCTTTAAGAAAAATTTTGAATGTTTGGTTTACATATCTTTGCACGGTGGATATGAACGTCCTGATGTTTCTACTTCCCAAACTCTTGTAAATCATGAGACACCTCTAATTTCAGAGGAGGAATCTATGATTCCTTTTGTTCCTTGTCCTCCTCCCTTTTCAATTCTGATGTGGGTGCCTCCTTGCGATGATAATAAAGTTGGGAGATCTGCTAGTCAAATTCCTAATTGACCTTCTCATTCTTCTTCTGCTTTTCATGACTAGATTCAATGGAGGAAATCCCAGAATGTCTCATGAAGCCCATCATGGAGACTAACTCCTCCATTTTGCAATATGATGTTACTATTCATAACTCTAGTCTTGAATCTGATCTATATTTCTATTATGCTCTATCATCTACATGGCATGACTCATTGTACCATGATCAGCCTGATCAATCAATTCCACCAGCTAGTTGTTCACACTCTCTTGATTTTTTAGCTGTTGGTTCAAATTGCGATCAGATCCAAGGTGATCACATTACACAGGTAGAGGAGAAGGAAGGTGAATATTCTTTCAATATTTCTTCTCTTTTCCAAAATCCTCCATGTGGAGATTATGTACTTCTATTCTTGGATGATTTTCAATCTGCTAATCTCAATAGTGAATAAAATCCAATCAATTATTTTAATTAATCTATAGCCTTGGGAAACAATCATTCTAATGATGATGACTTTGTTGATGTATGCGATAGTGAATGCCCAGGTTCATCATCTGATCTTTCAGTTTCTCATGAAGACTTTAATTTAGTTCTAGAATCTGATTTGGTCAAAGATGTTGAGAAATGGCAACAAGAAATTCCGCTTTAATTTGTACTTGAATTAAACTAAGAATTAAAATCGAAGTATATTCTCATAACAACTTGTAAATAGTTAATTAAGTTTAATTAACTTAATTAGCTTAGGAATTTCAAGTTGGAATTTTTTATGTAGTCATGTATATGTTCTCCCTAAGTTTTAGGGGTCCAATATGAGTTTAAATTGAGTTGGAAATTAGATCACTTAGTTTACTGAGTTAAGTTCAGTTGAATTAGTTCTAAATTGTTTTTGGAACTAAATTGTTTTTGGAACTAATAGAGGACTAGCATTCAATTGGTTCACTAATGCATCCACTAGTGCTACTGTAATTTATTGAATATTCCCTCATGAGAAACTCATGCATGTCAATTCAGAGAAAGACCCAATTGAGACTAAAGTGCAGGGACAGTGTACTATCAGTGATATTATTTACTGGAGTGTAAATATCATGCATGCATCATAGATTGATCCTATGTTTGGATTGCGCAGTTTTGGAGGCATGAATTCCCTTTAAATACGGGCTATTCATCCTAGGAATAAGGCAAGAGATTAGGAGCTTGGAGAGCTACAAAATTGGTTAAGTGTTGGCCAAGAGCTAGCTTGTGAGCTGAGAGAGTTGAGCATACTTGTGTGGAATTGTTCTAGTGAGAACGAGCTTTGTATCTTTACTCATATTTCTGATATATGCAATATAGCTAGCGTGGTTTTGAGCAGTGGATTTTTCTAGATAGATCTTATGTTATGTTCCATTGATTTATCTTCTTCTAGTTCATATTGTTTTCAGTGATCTATTCGCTTCCGCTAGTTGAAAGTAGAAGTAGATTATTATCCTGTACTTTAGTAAATTGCATGATCTTATGAATCTACATGATTTTCTACATGGTATAGTATTTGAAGATAGTATACTAGAGGAGATTTTGAAGTTTTGATTTTTGGGTTACAAGTGAAATTCGAATTTGCAATACATACTTCAGGATTGACAAATGACGTTCTATGGTTTGCAGCTCGAGTATGTCTTGGAAGGCAGCTCGAATTTCATAGCCTGGAGGTACAAAATGGAGGCTGTGCTAGAGGATAATGGCTTGAAGGAATTCATTAATCAAGAAATTCATAAGCCAACAGCATTGGATGCACAAAATTTGGCTGAATGGAAGAAATGTGTGACAAAGGCGAGGCGGATAATCCTTGATGGAGTTAGAGACCACATTGTCTCGAGTCTCCATGGCAAGGAAACTCTGTATGCTATGTGGAAAACATTAATGAGCTTGTATGAGAATAGCAGTGACTAAGGGAAATTTTCATTGAAGGACAAAATTTGAAAAATAAAAATGGAGAAAGGTGAAAAGATTCCAAAATACTTGACCAAGTTCACTCAATGTCATGATGAAGTTGGAAGTGTTGGAATCATGGTTGATGAGGATGACATGGTGAGTCTTTCTCTTCAAGGACTCCTAAAGAGTTGGCAAGTTATCAGGACTCTGTCAATGGTCAGGAGAAGCTGCTGGATTGGGAACGACTGTGGTTAGATTTGACGCAGGAGGACATCAGGAGGAACACCATGGATGGCTCTTCATCAAAGACTAATGATGAAGAGAACCGTGCCTTAGTGATTAAGGCAAAGAAGGGGAAAGGGAAAGATTCCCATTCCAAATCAAATTCTTATCATGGAGGTAAGAAGAAAGACATGAAAAAAGTTAAGTACTTTCATTGTCATGAGAGGGGCCATTTTGCTACAAATTGTCCTCTCAAGAAGTTCAAGAACAGGTCCTCAGGAGGAGCGGAGGGTGAGGCTTTAGCCTCTCAATTCGAATTGGAATTTTCCCTCATTGAATGCATGGTGTCATAAATGATGGGGAGTGTATGGTATTTAGATAGTGGAGCTTCATTCCACATGACTGGCGACAAAGAGTTATTCAGTGACCTGGAGGAGAAAGATCTCCATATGCATATTGATATGGGTGATGACGAGAAATATAGTGCTACTGGATTGGGCACGCTTACTTTTCAAAGGGAGAATGGGGCTCCACTCACCTTGAAGAATGTTATGTATGTGCTTGGGCTGAAGAAGAACTTGGTCTACGTTGCCATGCTTGAGGATAGAGGCTATGATGCGATCTTCTTGAAAGGAAAGGCATTCCTTCTACACATAACCACGAGTCAAGTAAAGAAGATAGTTATTCAGGTGAAGAATATCTATAAGATGGAGGTAGAGGAGTGTGATTCTTTGAGCACAAAAGTAGAAAGGGTGTAGAGCCAAGATGTTGGCAAGTTGTGGCACAGGTGATTGGGCCACTTGCATCATGGCTCTTTGAATTATTGCAATAGATCTCTACTGGTCTTCCCAAAGGTATGCTTGAGCAATTTGATACATGCAAGGGATGTACTTTGGGAAAATACACCAAGTATTCCTTTCACGATAAAGACAGTTGAGGAGAGGCTATTCTAGAGTGAGTCCATTCAGATGTGTGTGGACCATTCTCGACAACATCCACTGCAAAACACAAGTATTATGTTATATTTGTTGATGACTATTCTTGTAAATGTTGGATATTTTTCATGTAGAAAAAGGATCAAAATTTCACAAAGTTTTGTGAGTTTGAAGCATTGGTGGAGAAAGATTCGGGCAAGAAGGTTAAAGCTCTACAGAGTGATAATGGTGGTGAGTATGTCTCGAATGAGTTTAATAACGTTTGTACAGCGGAAGGGATTAAACGTGAGTTAATGGAACCCCATAATGCTTAGCATAATGGGGTGGCCAAGAGGAAAAACACAAGCATATTATGGGCAACAAGGGCGATGTTGCATGATTAGGGCCTACTAATACACTTGTGGGTTGAGGCATGAAACATAGCAATTTGTGTTCAGAAGCGTAACCCACATCAAATATATGAGATGAAGACACTAGAGGAGGCCTCTTCTGGTAAGAGGCCAGATGTTGGTCACTTCAGGATTTTTGGGTCATCGCTATATTTCCATGTTACCAAAGATACACAAAAGAAGCTTCAGTTGACATTGGAGTTGGGGATATTTCTACAGTACACTTATACACCTCACAACTGTCAGGTGTACTTTCTGACCAGTAGGATGACAATGGTTCAAAAGGATGTCAAATTCAATGAGGAGAAGGCCATGCAAGTTTCCCTTGAGAGGGACCTTGAGCTACATGTGTATGAGAAGCTTTTAGCTCCTAATATTGAGGAGCCTCAGATTGAAGTTGAGAAGACACATGTAGAGGATCCAGGAGTGGAGACATCCACTCAGGCAGAGTCTTCTAGAGAGGGAAGAAAGCCCACCAAAGAGGATGATAGATTGTTGGATGATGCATGAGAGAATGTGGGAGCACCCACTTCTCAGCCTAGGCAAAGGAGGTCACCTAAGAGGTACAATGGATACATGGCTCTTATGGGCAAATGTGTGTGACAAAGCCATATTCCTTTAAGCAAGTAGTGCAGCAGTTAGTTTGGGTTGATGCCATGGTCGAGTAGTATGACTCCATAGTTCATAACAGTGTTTGGCATGCTTTCCAGAGACTAGAGGACAAGTTAGTGGTGAGCTCTCATTGGCTTTACAAAGTAAAGCAAGCTGTAGATGGTAGTGTGGTGAAGCATAAGGCAAGATTTATGGCCCGTGGATTTTCACAGGTAGAGGGGATTGACTATGATGAGACCTTTGCTCCTGTTGCAAGGTACTCATCGATCAAATCTATATTAGCACTATCAATGAAGATGGGTTGGAAGATACATAAGATGGATGTGAAGACAACCTTAATGGCATGATTGAGGAAGAGGTGTACATAGAGTAGCCTTAAGATTTTGAGTCCTTTGACCATGAGTCACATGTGTTTTGGCTCAAGAGAGCGTTGTATGGGTTGAAGCAAGCACCCCATGCTTGGTACACCAGGTATATAGCTACTTCACTAGGTTGGACTTCATGAAGAGTGAAGTGGATGCAAACCTATACCACATAGTGGTGGAAGGTAAATTGTTGATCATTGTACTTTCATTGATGATCTCATAAAAACAGGTGATGATCAATTGATCAAGTGAGAGTTTGAGATGAAGGACATAGGGCTCATGCATTACTTTCTTGGCATGGAGGTATGGCATGGAGATGGGGAGTTATTTGTATCTTAGGGCAAGTATGCCAATGAGATACTCAAGAGATTCCTCATGGAGAGTAGCAAACCCATGGAGACTCCTCTAGTAGGTAACTGGAGGAAGGAGGATGCTACTTTGGGAGAGGTAGTGGAAGCTATTGTTTACAGACAGCTTGTGGGTTCACTCATGTACTTGGTGAACACATGACTGGATATGTGCTATGTAGTTAACCAACTTAGTCAAGCGATGGTTGGGCCTACCAAGTTGTATTAGAAGGCGGCAAATCATGTGTTGAGATACCTCAAGGGCACTTCTCAGTATGGATTATGTTAGGATATTCCGACACATAGGATATAGTTAAGTTCAACTTGGTCTAGTGTAGAGTTAGGTATAGAGTTAGGTAAAGTGTGTTTCTTTACCGTTGTACATTTTGTAACTTACAATCCGACGGTCACGATATGTAGTGCTCCGACGGTTCATTCTCTCCTCGGTATTACCGACACTTGATCCGTGGCTTGACACCCGATTGGTCCATGAGTTCTATTTAAAGCGCATGGAGGGTCATTGTTCGGGTAATCCGTGCATGAGAGAAGCTTATGTAAATTTTGATTCTTTGATTAATAAATTGCCTGTAGTACCCACGTTGGGACAGGCCGTGGACTGTTTCCCTCTTTGAGGGTTTTAACCACGTCAAAAATACTGGTTTATTGATCTGTGATCTGGTTGTGAGCGGTGTCCTTTTGGTATTCTTTCTGAGGAACTTACCCTGTAAATTCCTACATGGTATCGGAGCTATTTGAGGGCCGCGTCCGTTGGTGATCCAAATCTGAAGCCGGTAGAACTGCATGCGGCTGTCGTTTCCTAGATCTGCTGTTTCTGACTGCTTTCGGGCTGAGAGGACTGCTCTGTTGCGTTCGGAGCATCTGTTCCAGTGAGGAACCCCTTTCATTTCACGCGAAAAGGTTTCCGGTAGCCCTAGCTGCGTCATTTTTCAGATCGGGAGGTATACAGTGTTTTTTGCAGTTTACTGTTATTTTCTCTCTGCTTATTTCGGTCTCAGTTTATTTAGCCTTTTTTTTAACCGGATCTATACCTTTCATTTCTGCGTATGCTCTTTGCCCTGCGACTCTGTGCGATCTGGGCAAATCAGAAACAGAAAGGAAGGATTTTTCTCATGCGTATGCTCTTTTCCCTGCACCTTAGTGTGATCTCGGAAAATCAGAAACATTGAGAAAAATATTTAGTTTTTCGGCTAAAGCTAACTTTGAGATTTTTTTTAAAAATTTCTAGTTTTTTTGGCTAAAGCTAACTTCGAGCCGCAAGGTTCGTTTTTCTTTGCATATTCGTGTTGGGTTTTGTGTTTTGTGTTTTGTAGGGAAAAAGAGCTTTAAACCAAGGCCCCCCCCCCCCCCCTCTCTCTCTCTCTCTCTCTCTCAAATTTTTTGTATAGATCAATTGGTTCAAAGCTATTTTAAGAGAGTAGAGGTCTTGGGTTCAAGTCTCCATTTTGTGGGGGCGGATTTTTTTTTCATTCCCGCACATTCGCGCACTTTGCCGGCAACGTCAACAATTTTTTTTCAAAAAGCCATAACTTCTTCATCCGGAAGCCTTTTTCAGAGCCGTTTTTTTTAAAACCGCCTATTTTTTCGAGATCTATCCATTGGAACACTTACTTTCAGCATCTTCAGCTTCAGTTTTTTTTAAAATGGAAAGTCCATGCCAAGTCATTCTTGACAGCACTAACTACTTCCAATGGGTAGCCTACATGGAAGATTTACTTAGAAGTAAAGGTCTCTTCAGAATAGCCACAGACCAAGAGAAGAAACCAAAAGATGAAGACAAGGCTGCAAAATGGGAAAATAGACAAGATCAAGCACGTGGTTTGATAGGGATGTCTATTTCTCCTGATCTTAGATTCCACATTGCAGAACTTGAGACTCCTCATGAAGCATTAGAAAAACTCGCTAAAGTTTTTGGGATTAAAAATGAAATTAGAGCCCATCAACTTGAAAATGAGTTGCTTACTTTGGATCCTAATAATTTTTCTTGCATTGAAGATTTCTTGTCCAAATTCAAGACCCTTAGATATCTCTTGGAAGGTGTTAAAGTTAAGAAAGAAGATGGTAACCTTATTTATTCCATCCTTACTAAGTTGGGACCAGCCTACTCTGTATTTGTTTCCACTTTCCATTCTACAAGGGAAGCTTTCATTTGTCAAGGAAAAGACTACAAGGCCCCTTCCTTTGACTCCTTTTGTGATTCTTTAATAAGAGAACAAGAAAAACTCTTACACCTTGGTCTTCTTAATCTTGGAAACTCTTCCACGAAAGCGTTAGCTGCCCAGCAGCAACCAAATTCAAAGAATCCTAAGAAGTCATATCCTCGAAAGAATGGTCCTAAACCATCTCAGCCTCAAAATGAAAGATCATTTCAGCAAAATGATAAGACCAATAAAAACAAATGGAAGAAGACTGATAGACATTGTAACTTTTGTAATCGAGATGGCCACTTAGAATCTAAATGCTTTAAGAAGATGGAAGCCTTGGAAGCCGCAATGAAGAAACATAACATCCATGTGGAGCCTACTTCAACTTCAACTTCCGGAATGGCACTTTCTGCATGTCGTTGTCAATCATCTCAGTCTGGTTATGCATTAAATGTATCTTCTTCTTCTTCTCATTCTCATGAGTGGCTCATTGATTCTCGAGCCTCTTATCACATGGCCAAAAACCAAGCCATGTTTTCTTCTTTAAATGATTGTAACACCAAAAATATATATATTGGTGATGATAGATCTCTTAATGTTGTAGGGACTGGAACTGTTCATCTAGACAATGGTCAGTTTAATGATGTATTATGTGTTCCAACCTTATCCTGCAACCTTCTATCTGTCTATCAGATAACTCATTCAGGTGAAGGTAAAATTGTTGAATTTTCACCTCATGATGTTGTAATCAAGGATCTAAAAGATCCTAAACAGATTCTAGCTACTGGTCTTGCTGATGATTCCAAAAGGTTGTATAAGTTTCACAACTTTGGGTCATCAAATCTTCCCTCAGTATTTGTTGCTCATAATGATGAAGTGAGCAAACTTTGGCATGAGCGATTTGGTCACTTAAACTATCGCTCCCTTCAGCATCTATGTAAAGAAAATATGGTGACAGGTCTTCCTATGGTATCTTGCAGAGATGGTGTTTGTTCCGGATGTGTACTCGGAAAACATCATCGGGACAGTTTTGACAAACGTGCCTCTTGGCACGCCTCAGCCCCTTTACAGCTTGTGCACAGTGATTTATGTGGTCCTCTTCCTGTTGCTTCATTCTCTGGCTGCAAGTACTTCTTAACTTTCATTGATGATTTCTCCAGACGCACTTGGGTATACTTCTTAAAACTCAAGAGCGAAGTATTTAACACTTTTTTGGCCTTCAAAGCCTTTGTTGAAAAACAATCTGGACATCAAATTCTTAAGCTAAGAACTGATAATGGTGGAGAATATGTTAAAAACACATTCATCAACTTTTGCACCGAAAATGGAATTCAAATGCAACATACTGTTCCATACACTCCACAACAAAATGGTGTAGCTGAAAGGAAAAATCGCACCTTAAAGGAAATGGCTAATTGTATGCTGCGATCTAAAGGACTCAGTCTTAGTTTTTGGGCCGAAGCAATTAATTGTGCAAATTATATAATCAATCGCACTCCTACTAAGGTTCTAGAGAATATCACTCCAGAAGAAGCTTGGAGTTCCATTAAACCAGATGTAAGTCACTTTCGTGTGTTTGGAAGTGAAGCGTGGGCCCATATTCCAGATGAAAAGCATAAAGCTTTAGAACCTAAGAGTGAGAAATGTACTTTTGTTGGATATTCTGAAGATGTAAAAGGTTATAGACTTATTCCATTTAAGTCCAAAAATGTTATCATTAAAAGAGATGTAAAATGTGATGAAAATAAATCGGCCTGCGAGCCTAGTCCGGCGGATGTGCCACCTCTTCCTATCTCTTCTACTTTTGAAAACATTTCTTCTTCAGATGATGAAAGCGAGGATGATAATCCTCCCCCACCTTCTCAGGATCCTCAACTTCCAAGATGGGTCCGTGCTACTCGGGATGCAGCAGGTGATCTTGCCGGTGATCCTACAGATCAGCGACGTACACGTTCTCAGTTTGAAAGAGCCTCTTCTTTACTGGCTCAAGCTCCAGAAAATCATGATCCTGACACTTTTGCAGAAGCTTCAGGCCATCCACATTGGGAAGCAGCTATGAATAAAGAATACTATTCATTGATGACAAATGATACATGGGATCTTGTTCCTCTACCAAAGGGACGCAAACTTGTTAGATGTAAATGGGTTTACAGAACCAAGTATGGACCAGATGGGAAAGTTGATAAACATAAAGCTCGTCTCGTTGCTAAGGTCTTTTCACAGGTTGAAGGCATTGACTACACTGAAACCTTCTCCCCTGTTTCCAAAATGAACTCTATCCGCCTTGTTCTTTCCCTTGCTGCCTCTTTAAAATGGGAAGTCCACCAGATGGATGTTAAATCTGCCTTCTTGCATGGGGACTTGCAGGAAGAAATCTATATGGAACAACCCATTGGCTTCATACAAACAGACTCCAGCCTTGTTTGTCGACTTAAGAAATCCCTTTATGGCCTCAAGCAAGCTCCTCGGGCTTGGTATGCCAAAATGGATAGCTTTCTTTTAGAATCTGGCTTTTCTAGGTGTCATTCTGACAATACTGTCTACACCAAGAAAGTGGGCAACTCTCTTATCATCCTTGTTCTTTATGTTGATGATCTTATTCTTACTGGTAGTGATCCCAACCTTATAAACCATGTGAAGTCCAGCCTTAAAAAGAAATTTGAAATGACAGACTTAGGACACTTACACTATTTTCTCGGTCTTCAAGTCTTGCAATCCCAGGAGGGTATTTTCCTTTCCCAGTCCAAGTATGCTTGTGATATTCTTCGTCATTTTCACATGGAAGACTGTAAGCCAGCCCCTTCTCCCTTTCAGTCTGGAGTCAAACTTTCAGTCTCTTGTACTTCTCCTGAAGTTGATGCTACCTTATACCGTCAACTTGTCGGAAAACTCTTGTATTTAACCCATACTCATCCTGATCTTTCCTTTGCTGTTGGCCTTGTTGCTCGTTTTATGCAAAACCCCCGTGAAAGTCATTGGAAAGCAGCTAAAAGAATACTTCATTATGTTCGAGGTACAGTACAGTTTGGGATTCATTACAGTGCCAAAGCAGCTCCTTTGTTAGTTGGTTCAATGATTCTGATTGGGCTGGTGACCCTGATGATCGGAAGTCTACTGCCGGTTATGTCTTCACTCTTCGTTCAGGACCTATTACATGGGCTTGTAAGAAACAGGCTGCCATTTCTCTTTCGTCAGCAGAAGCAGAGTATCGTGGTGCCGTGGAAGCTAGTAAGGAAGCCTTGTGGCTTCGTCAGATCCTATCAGAGTTTGGCTTTGAGCAGCAGCATCCAACCACACTTTGGTGTGATAATCAAAGTGCCATTCAGCTATGCAAAGATCCAGTCCAGCATCAGCGCAGCAAACACATTGAACTACACATGCACTTCATCAGAAAGCTCATTCATGACCATGTTCTTGAAGTGAAATATTGTCCAACAGATGATCAGGTTGCAGACATCTTCACAAAGGCTCTCACAGAGGCGAAGTTCACTAAACTTCGATATATGCTTGGAGTTCAGGAAGTTGTCACTAAGGGGGGATAGGCTCTAGTGCCTCCTTCCTTCTCCTATTGTGTCATATTTGTAAATCCTTCAATCCTATCCCAAGTTGTTCTTAAGGGGGGATGTTAGGATATTCCGACACATAGGATATAGTTAAGTTCAACTTGGTCTAGTGTAGAGTTAGGTATAGAGTTAGGTAAAGTGTGTTTCTTTACCGTTGTACATTTTGTAACTTACAATCCAACGGTCACGATATGTAGTGCTCCGACGGTTCATTCTCTCCTCGGTATTACCGACACTTGATCCGTGGCTTGACACCCGATTGGTCCATGAGTTCTATTTAAAGCGCATGGAGGGTCATTGTTCGGGTAATCTGTGCATGAGAGAAGCTTATGTAAATTTTGATTCTTTGATTAATAAATTGCCTGTAGTACCCACGTTGGGACAGGCCGTGGACTATTTCCCTCTTTGAGGGTTTTAACCACGTCAAAAATACTGGTGTATTGATCTGTGATCTGGTTGTGAGCGGTGTCCTTTTGGTATTCTTTCTGAGGAACTTACCCTGTAAATTCCTACAGATTATGGTATAGGTAGACAAAGGGAGTGAAGCTTCAAGGCTTCATAGATGCAGATTGGGTAGGGATTCCATCCGACAGGAAGAGCACATTAGGAGGGATCTTCAAAATTGAGTCAGCGACAGTTCCTTGGTACAATAGCAAACAGATATCGGTTTCACTTAGTTCGGTAGAGACAAAGAAAATGGTTGCGATTCAAGTAGCACGTGAGACCATTTAGATGAGGAAGATCCTAGTTGGTTTGTTTGGTCAGCAAATGGATCCAACTATGACTTACTACGATAATCAAAGTTGTATCAAACTCTCTGAATATCTAGCTTTTCATGATCGCTCCAACCATATCGATATCTGATATCATCATCTTAGATATTTTGTATTGAGGTGGATTATGTTGTTAGAGTACATTCCCACAAAGGATCAATATGCTAACATTTTTACAAAGGCATTGTCAAGATGTAAATTCAAGTTTCATAGAGACAGATCAAGGTAGATGATAAGCCCTTTCTTGTTGAGAAGGAGTGTTGAGAAATGGAAACAAAAAATTCTAGTTTAATTTGTCCTTGAATTAAACTGAGAATTAAAATCAAATTCTATTCTCATATCAGATTGTAAATAGTTAATTAAGTTTAATTAACTTAATTAGCATAGGAATTTCGAGTTAGAAGTCTTTCTGTAGTCATGTATATGTTCTCCCTAAGTTTTATGGGTCCAATGTGAGTTTAAATTGAGTTGGAAATTAGATTACTCATTTTACTAAGTTAAGTTAAGTTATATTAGTTCTAAATTGTTTTTGGAACTAACAGAGGACTAAAATTTAGTTGGTGCACTAATGCATCCACTAGTGCTACTCCATTTAACTGAAGATTCCCTCATGAGAAACTCACGCATGTTAGTTAAGATAAAGACCCAGTTGAGACTAGAGCGCAGAGACAATGTACTATCAGTGGTATTATTTACTGAAGTGTAAATATATTGCATGCATCAAAGATTGATCCTATGTTTGGATTGCACAGTTTCGGAAGCATGAATTCCCTTTAAATACAGGCTATTCATCCTAGGAATAACACAATAGATTAGGAACTTGGAGAGTTGCAGAATTGGCTAAGTGTTGGCCAAGAGATAGCTTGTGAAATGAGAGAGTTCAATATACTTGTGTGGAATTGTTCTAGTGAGAACAAGATTTGTATCTTCACTCATATTTTTGATATATGCAATACAGATAGCAGGGTTTTGAGCAGTGGCTTTCCCCAGATACATCTTGTGTTATGTGCCATTGATTTATCTTCTTCGTGTTCATATTGTTTTAAGTAATCCATTGGCTTCCGCTGGTTTAAAGTGTTTGTGTATGTCAATCCTATCAGTCACCAATGCTCAAATATGCTCTTAAAAAGCTTTTATTAGGGTCCTACCGCAAATTTTTATAGTTTCAAATAGTTTTTCAATAAAAATCTGGTCACCAGCTAGGTTAGGTAGGTCATCACTACTCCTTTCACCTTTATGGTCAATGGACATCATCACGGTCAAGTAATTCCTTGTTGTAAGGGTGTCATAGTCATTATGGTCATCATTCTGCTCATTCTTTTCATGTCAAGTCATCATTAGGTCATTGGGTCAAAATCATGAAAAAATCAGTCATTTCACCATCAAAGTCATCATTTCAAGGAGTAGTGATGGAAAAAGTTTCAATAAAGTTTTCAAAAAGTGTTTTATATTTTCAGTATGATGTATTATGATTCATAAAGTTCCAAAGCTACATTTTCAAAAGCAAATGTCAAAGTACATGATGGGCCCACTACACCACCCATGGAGAAAATCGATTTTTCAAAGCAATAAAAGACCAAAGAACCTCTCATTTTCTCATTTCACTTCCAAGAGACCTCTCTCTATCCTCAAGGAGATCTGGCACCCTTAGAGAAGCATTCTCTTGCCACCAAAGTGCCTCATTTGGCCAGTGTTGCACTTTTGCTACGCTTATCCCAGATTTGATGTGCTTTCCTCAAGGACATCTAAACTCCATTTCAATCAATTCTACATCAACACATAGGGTTTAAGCTATAATTTACAAGTAAGTGGATCATCTCTTAGTTTGCTTGTGCTTCAGTTTGTGCTTGAAAGTCAGTTTTCCCTCTCCTAGGGTTTTCTTGTTTTCATGGTCTCTATGATTTCCATATTGAGAAGAACCCTCTAAAAATAGCTCACTCACTTCCTACATGTCCCATATATCCCATAGACACATTCCCACACCCCTATCCCTCATCTACTCCCTTTTCCCCAAAACCCTTGCCTAGATCCTACATTCCTAGGCTAGGATTGTTTTTCTCTCTTTTGGACCCCTTCCCCTCATCCTTTCCCTGAAATTCCACTTTTCCCTACTCCCTAACATCCCTCCCTATCTCCCGAAATTTTCCTAAGAATTTAGAGACCCCCTAACCCCTTCATCTCCCTCAATTTTTAAAACTTCCCAAATCCCTTGATTTTCCCTACACCAAACCCTAATTTCCTCTCCCATAGAGATAGGGTTTGATATGGATTATGAAGATACTGAGTAGAGGAGGCATAAGGGAGGTCTAATCAGTAGGTATGAGCTAACTTTAGCACATGACATCATGTCTTCTCCTTTTCTCAAGAAATCCTTCCAGGATGTTGGTTGCCTTGCCTTTTGCCAAAGGATTGAAGAACTTGGTTTTAATGACAAACTCACCAGCACTTTTGCCACTAGTTTAAGGAGAGATAAGGTGACCATTGATGGAGTGGTGTTCACTCTTTCAACAGAGACCATTGCTACAGCTACAAGGATCCCAAACACTGGAGAACTTTGGTTCAAGAACAAAGACCTCGACCTTGAGAATTACAAGATGTATCTGAAACCTCCATATAAAACTGCTCCAAAGCACATCTTCCCTTTCAAACATCTGCTGGACAAGTATGCCCCTCTCATGAAAATTATCATGAAGTATTTTACATGTGAGGGTAGATTCTCAAGATTGTATCAATACCATGTGAGGCTTTTGATGCATTTCACTGATGTAAAGGCTCTCAACCTAGCTCATTACCTTTACAAAAACATGGTTAATATGGCATAGAAGGTGCATAGGTTGGGAAAAGATCATCATGCTAGTTTGTTTCATCATGGTTTGGTGAATATTCTAGTTTTCCATCAGCTCACGCACATCAATTTCTCTTGGGATGGTTTCATCTATTCAGCATCTTTATTGCCTTCTCCATCTCAGTCAAGTAGTCACTCTACTCCTTTGTCTTCTCTAACACAACAAGAGGTGGCTTCCACAAGTAGACCTATCACAAGAACTCCTAGGGAAGAAGTGACCAAGACCTACACAAGAGGGAAAAGGCTTTTGTTTTCTCTAGACATTGTTGAAAGGGCCAAGCCTACATCATCACAACAACATGAGACACCATTGGATGAAGAAGCACATATTCATCTTGACACTGATATGCCAGATTTAGAAGTGCATGGGGAAGTTAAATCTTCAAAGAAGATCATCTAGGATAAAGAGGCCGAGATTAGAGATCTGAAGGGTAGGTTGTCTAAGGAAGATTTATTTATTTATTTATTTCAGCAAGAAAACAAGAAGCTCAAAGTCAAGCAACTTTTTCTTGATAAATCTAAGGCAAATTTGGAGAAGGGTTGTGCCAAAGGTAAAACAATGATAAACGTAGAAGAGATTGAAGCCATCAATTTTTAGATCAAGCCTAGAATGCCTAAGCCAAGAGATTTGAAGAGGAAAGAAGAGAAAATCACTGAAACATCCTCTCCATCGAGGCAGCAAAACATTGACAAGTCCATTGAAGAAGATTTTGAGAAAAATAGGGAAAATTGGCTTGATAGAGTCAATTTCCACTTGGAAAAGCTCCTTAAGAGGGCCAACAGGGCCACTAAACTTTAGAGGCATATGGCCATGCACTATTGTACTAGAAACAAGGTCCCCCAAGTCAGAATCAAGCAATTGAAAGAGAAGTTAAGGCAAACCCTAAGGAGGCAAGAAGAGAAAGATAAACTTGATTTGTTAGCTGACACCTCCCTTCTAGCCTAAAATTTCATTTTAGAGCTTCATGGACCAAACTTGAAGCAATTTTGAAGAAATTTTAAAATTTTTTGAGTTTTTGTGAATTTTGGCATAAACATGAAGAATAGTTTAGCCAAAATTGCAGTGCCAAGGCGCTATTCTTTTTCCTCAAACCTCCAAATGCCAAAAATTTTAAATGGATGGATAGATAACAACCTATACACGGCATCTATCCACTTTTGGTGTCTTGTCAGCAAACAAGTTTGAATAAAATACCCAAAGAAAGGTCAAAAACCACTTTCTGCCACCTTATTGGACTCGGCATTGCGCTTTTGGAGTACTTATGGGAAAATACATTTTTCTTGGTGACGGAAGCTCCATTTTCACTACTTAGGGTGTTTAATGACAACTAGACATCCAAATATTTCGAGTGGTATGATCGGTTTTCAATTTGGAGCAATGGAAGGCCTTTAAAAGAGAGCTGGAAGATGGCATTGCGCTTTTGTCTAGAGGTGCTACACTTTTGCAGAAGGCACTATGCTTTGACCTGTGTCTCCCTTTTTTCAATTTTTCTCAATAAATATTCATTTCCAATGATGTAATTCCTCATTTTTTAGATGAAATAAGGTAGATTTATGTAATGAGAGGTGAATTAACATGTTAGAGTCATTTCCATGTAGTTTTTAGGTTCATAAATGAGTAAAGTTTAGTTAAAGTCTAAATGGAGGGTTTGTTACAACATCCCTAGTCATTAGGTGTTGGTTGAGATATTATTTTGATCAGTTCCTATACTAAGGGATTCGACCCCTGAGAGTGGGGAAGTTGTTTTTTTGGTCTATATGTATCTAGTTTTCAGTCAAGCAAAAGGTTGGACATCAGAGAGTGGAAGTCTTGTAGCTTGTACTTCATCACACTTTTACGGGAAATGAAAGGCCAGTTGCATCACCTATCTAGTAATTATTGTGGTATGAGTTTGTGATAATTTTTTTCTTCTATTAATAGCTTATATGAATTATAAATGCATCTCCTTTCCATATCTATGCTCCTTAGTGATTTTCCTAAGAGGTATTAAACAAAATTCTTATGATTAAGCTTTGTTTTGTTAGGAAATCATATTTGTGTACTTATTCTTCTGATAGATGAATTCATGGTTCACATGCTCATCTTGATTTTCTTATCTTTTCAACCCTACACTACATTTACCAACTCTTAAAATATCACAGAGGCATACCTACCTTGCTCCTTTATATCTCTTGCAACTGAACCCTTGAGACCTGACCTAGTTCCTTGATTATGACTCCTGATCCAGCAAAACGCTAAAATACTTAAACACTAGAGATGAAACATACCTAGCCTAACATCTTTTCCAACTCTAGTCATCATTGGCTGTGATCTCGTATAGATAGCCCTCTTTGGTTTGGTAGGGCTAGTTGCTAAACCCTAAGTGGTCTAAGGTTACCTTCGTCGATCTCCTTTCTCAACCTTGGGACATTATGGAGGATAACAGAAACTAGAAGTAGATTATTGTCTTGTGATTTAGTAAATTGCATGAGCTTGTGAATCTACAACATTTTCTACAAAAGAAGATGTCATTATCGAAACTTCCTCTTAATCTCACTATCCCTTGTGCTCTACCATTTGCGATGCATCTACTTGTGACAGAGATACTACATCCTCTTAAAGTTATTTATCCGATGAGTTAACTTCTCAATTGACACAAGGTGGTGATATTATCCATGATGAAAATGAAAACAATAAAATCATTGAGTACTCTTTCGATCCCTCATCATCCCTTCTCTTGCATGAAGACAACTCTCCAAACCAACTTGCTCATGAAATTTCTTCGATTCATACATCTTCATATTTGCGATCAAATGACTCTTTCAACTTGAGTAATATGATTATTGAATTTCAAAAATATGGTCAAGTCAGTGATAGATATGGTTTCCATCTGGTGAGAAGCGCTCTTATTGAAACCAATGGTAGAATTTATCCTCACACCATGCATGATCTAGTTCAATCTTCAAGATGCAATTTTACAATCCTTGAAAGTTTTGGGACTTTTCAGGAAGTTGACGCACTTCAACTTCCATTGATGGTTATATCAGGACCTCACAACTCTAGTAATCCCCCTGAACTAAGTCAAATATGGTTTCTCTCGCATAATCCTTGTCTTTGCATGGTTTCACTCGATGTAAATCTATTTTTGAAAAATGTTTGGTATCTTGGATGTAATCTTTCAAACTTTTGAGATTTGGTTTCTAATCATATTCAAGAGTCTTCTTCAGTTGATCCATCTTCATGCAAATATCTTGCATCAAAGTCATGTTTGGAATGTGTATCTCTCATAGAGTCATGGAATTGTGAAATTGATCATTTCAGAGACTATCTTTGGCCGAAGGGATCATGTCTCAAATCCATTTCTTAATAGTCAGATCCTAGTTTTTTTTTTGCGAATGTTTTATTGCAAATATTTACCTTCATCGCACCTCAAATCCTCTTGAGTGATAATGAATGCACGATTTATCTCGCGAATCAAATTCTTCTTTGTTCACTATGTCTCGATTGGTCTCCTATGTTTTTTTTGTTGGAATCCCTTTTAAATTATTTCGGTGATTATGATTCTTGTACATTTTGTCACAAGTTACAAGAAAATGGCTTGTCACATTCGTCTTGCGAGGAATTTGGTTTGATTGTTCAGAGAATTCACATACTTGTTGAAATTGATTTATCTTCATTAACCAGTAACTGGGAATGTGACGCTTTAATCATTCCATCTGATCATAATATTAACTATCATTTGTTTTATCATTTTCCCACCATTATATTTGATGACAATTGTTTCACATCAATTAATGTTTACGGTTTATCTCACCATTTGGATACATGTCATGCAGTTGAGCCACTTTAGCCTTCGTTGATGGTTATGTCAGGTCTTCATTATCTTGAAAATCCTTTTGAATATGAGAAGATCTAATTTCCCTCACAAGATTCTCATTTTGACAATGTGCTTTTAATTAAAGATTCATTATTTCAAAAAAATTGGTATTTTCAAGAGGATTGTTTCAAATTTCATGATCCAATCGTCGAATGGTTGGAGCATTTTTACTTGGAAAACTTCGTTGCAAATAAAAGGTTTCGGCATTTTATCATGATTTCTAAGCAGGATGACATAGAAGAAGGTGCATTCACAAGAATTCTTGAGGTTTGTCTAATTATGGTTTCCATAAAAAAGGTAAGAATGCAGACTGGTCAGAAGAAGTGGGTGTGACACATTTTTCTAGCCATAGGCAAGACCTTATTTCTCTTGTGCAAGTTTTTCAAGATTTTATCTTTTTTCTTGCTCATTACTTTATATTTGATTTAGTTGTGTGTATCTTTGTGGATGCAGGTCAGTAACAACTATGGTGGCTACATTGGAAATTTCATTATACGTGACCCTAACCTTGTTAGGATATTCCAACACATAGGTAATAGTTAAGTATAACTTGGTCTAGTGTAGAGTTAGGTAAAGTGTGTCTCTTTACTATGTACTTTTGTAACTTCCAATCCAACGGTCATGATATGTTCTAGACATGAAGTGATCTGAAATTTCATTATCTCCTTGGTATTACTGACACTTGATCTGTGGCTTAACACCCAATTGGTCCATGATCTCTATTTAAAGAGAATGGAGGGTCATTTGTAGGGTGATCGTTCATGAGTAAAGCTTATGTAAATTTTATTTATTTTATTAATAAATTTCCTGAAGTGGTCGCGTTGGCTCAGGTCGTGGACTGTTTCCCTCTTTAAGGGTTTTAACCACGTCAAGAATACTGGTGTATTGATCTGTGATCTATTTTTTAGTGTTGTCCTTTGGTGTTCTATCTTAGGAACTTACCCTGTAAATTCCTACATGGTATCAGAGCTATTTGAGGGCCGCATCCATTGGTGATCCAAATCAGAAGTCGGTACAACTGCATCTGACTATTGTTTCCTAGATCTATTGTTTCTAACCACTTTTGGGCCAAGAAGATTGCTTTATTGTGTTAGGAGCATCTATTCTAGTGAGGAACCCCTTTCGTTTCACACGAAAAGGTTTCCGGGAGCCTTAGCTACGTCATTTTTAAGATCTTGAGGTATACAATCTTTATTTGCAGTTTTAGTTATTTATCTCTCTGTTTATTTCGGTTTATTTATCTGTTTCTTTTTTATTACCGAATCTAAACCTTTCATTTCTGGGCATGCTCTTTTCCCTGTGACTCTTTGCGATCTGGGCAAATCAGAAACAAAAAGGAAGGATTTTTCTCATGCGTATACTCTTTTCCGTCGCACCTTAGCGTGATCTCGGGAAATCAGAAACATTGAGGAAAATATTTAGTTTCCGCTGAAAGCTAACTTCAAGCCATAAGGTTTGGTTTTTTTTGTATGTCCGTGTTGGGTTGTGTGGTTTTTTGTTTTGTAGGCAAAAAGATCTTTTTCAAGTAAGCATGCACCCCAAAGCTTCAGTGACTAAAAAAAAACCCTTCCTCTTTTCCAAAAATTACTAACCTTTTAAACTAGTTCACTTGGTCCAAAGTTACTTTATGAGAATAGAGGTCTTGAGTTCAAGTCTTTCTTTTTGTTGAGTTACTTTTTCAAAAGACACATGTAACTTATGTTTTAAAGTTACTTTATGTAAAAGTGTTCTCACCCATAATAAAAAGTGAGTCACTTATAATTCTAAAGTCTCTTTATTCTTTATTTAAGTTACAATTTAATGGGTAGATCATAAAGTACCATTGTAAAAGTGACTTTCACTTATTTATAAAAGTGGGTCACAATTTTTTTTTAAAGTGAGCTAACTAGATTAAGTTTGGAAGGGGGGTGGGGTTTAAAATATAACATCATTCACTTCTGCTCATTCACGCACTTCATCGACATCTTCAACAACTTTTATTTAAAAATCCATAACTTCTTCATCCGGAAGCTGTTTTCAGAATCGTTTTTTAGAATCAGATTAATTTTTTGAGTTTTTTCCATTGGAAAAATTAGTTTTAGCATCTAGAGCTTCAGTTTCTGTTAAAATGGAAAGTCCATGCCAAGTTATTCTTAACAGCACCAACTACTTCCAATGGTGGTCCTACATTGTGAATTTACTTAGAAGTAAAGGGCTTTATAGAATAGCCTCAGGCTAAGAAAATAAACCTAAAGATGAAGATAAAGCAAGCAAATGGGTTGATAGGGATGTCTATTTCTCCAGACCTTATATTTCATATCGCAAAACTTGATGCCCCTAATGAAGCAATGAAACAGCGCACTAAAGTCTCTGGAATTAAAAATGAAATTAGATCCCATCAACTCGAAAATGAGTTGCTTAAGTTATACCTCAATAATTTTTCTTCCATTGAGTATTTTTTGTCCAAGTTCAATACCCTTAGACTTCTCTTGGAAGGTGTTAAGGTTAAGAAACAAGATGGTAGCCTTATCTCTTTCATTCTTACTAAGTAGGGACCAGCCTACTCTATGTTTGTTTCCATCTTCCATTCTACTAGAGAATCCTTTATTTCTCAAAGACAAGACTACAAGTCCCCCTATTTTGATGCCTTTTTTGATTCTTTAATAAGAGAACAAGAAAAACTCTTACATCTTGGTCTTCTTAATATTGGAAACTCTTCTAAGAAAGCCTTATCCACCCAACAACAACCAAATTCAAAGAATCCTAAGAAGAAGTATCTTAAAAAGAATGGTCCTAAACCAAACAAGGGTCCTACGCAATTTTAGTCTCAAAATGAAAAATCAATTCAACAAAATGATAAGGAAAATAAAAACAAAGGGAAGAAGACTGATAGACATTGCAACTTTTGTAATCAAGATGGCCACTTAGAATCCAAATGCTTTAAGAAGATGGAAGCATTGGAAGTATAAATGAAGAAGCATAACATCCATTTGGAGCACTCTTTAACTTCAACTTCATCTTCAGGAATAGAACTTTTTGCATGTGGTTGTCAAGCATCTCAATTTGGTTATGCACTAAATGTATCTTCTTCTTCTCATTCTCATGAGTGGCTGATTGATTCTGGAGCTTCTTATCACATGGCAAAAAGAAAGCCATGTTTTCTTCTTTAAATGATTGTAACACCAAAAATATATATGTTGGTTATGATAGATCTCTTAGAGCTGTAGGGACTAGAACTGTTCATCTAGACAATGGTCAATTTAATGATATATTATGTGTTCCAACCTTATCCTACAACCTTCTATCTATATATCAGATAACTCATTCAGGGGAAGGTAAAACCGTTGAATTTTCACCTCACGATGTTGTAATTAAGGACCTGAGAGATCCTAGACAAATTTTAGCTACTGGCATTATTGATGATTATACAAGGTTGTATAAGTTTAACAAATTTGGGTCATCAACTCTTCCCTCGGTATTTGTTGCTCATAATGATGAAGTAAGCAAACATTGGCATGAGAGATTTGTTCACTTAACCTATCGCTCCCTTCAGAATCTGTGTAAAGAAAATATGGTGACAGGTCTTCCTATTGTATCTTGCAGAGATGGTGTTTGTTCTGGATGTGTACTCAAAAAACATCATCGGGATAGTTTTGAAAAATGTGCCTCTTCGCACGCCTCAACCCCTTTACAACTTTTGAATAGTGATTTATGTGGTCCACTTCTAGTTGTTTCATTCTCTGGTACAAGTATTTCTTAACTTTCATTGATGATTTCTCTAGATGCACTTGGGTATACTTCTTAAAACTCAAGACTAAAGTATTTAACATGTTCTTGGCCTTTAAGGCCTTTGTTGAGAAACAATCCAAACATCAAATTCTTAAGCTAAGATCTGATAATGGTAGAGAATATGTTAACAAAAAATTCCTCAACTTTTGCACTAAGCATGGAATTCAAATGCAACATACTGTTCCATATACTCCACAACAAAATGGTGTAGCTAAAAGGAAGAATCACACCTTAAAGGAAATGGCTAATTGTATGCTTCAATCTAAAGGACTTAGTCTTATTTTTTGGGCAAAAGCAATTAACTGTGAAAATTACATAGTAAATCACACTCCTACTAAGGTTTTAAAGAATATCACTCCAGAAGAAGCATGGATCTCAATTAAACCAGATGTAAGTCACTTTCGTGTTTTTGGAAGTGAGGCATGGGCCCATATTTCAGATGAGAAACATAAAGATTTAGAACCTAAGAGTGAAAAATGTATTTTTGTTGGATATTCTAAAGATGTCAAAGGATATAGAATTATTCCACTTAAGTCCAAAAATGTTATCATTAGAAGAGATGTAAAGTTTGCTGAAAATATATTGACCTACGAGCCTAGTTTGGTGGATGTGCCACCTCTCTCTATCCCTTCTACTTCTGAAAATATTTCTTCTTCAGATGATGACAACAAGGATGGTAATCCTCCCCCACCTTCTCAGGATCCTCCTTCCGCTCCTCATCTTCCAAAATGGGTATGTTCTACTCAGGATGAAGCAAGTGCTCTTGGAGGTGATCCTACAGATCAGCAATGTACACGTTCTCAATTCGATAAAGCCTCTTCTTTACTGGCTCAAGCTTCAACGAATTATGATCCTGACACCTTTGCAGAAGCCTCAAGCCATCCAGATTGGGACACATCTATGAATGAAGAATATTGTTCATTATTGGAAAATGATACATGGGATCTTGTTCCTCTTCCAAAGGGAAGAAAACTTGCTAGATGTAAATGGGTTTACAGAACCAAGTTTGGACCAGATGGAAAAGTTGGTAAACATAAAGCTCGTCTTGTTGCTAAGGTATTTTCACAAGTTGAAGGCATTGACTATACTGAAACCTTCTCCCCTATTGCCAAAATGAACTCTATCTGCCTTGTTCTTACCATCGATGCCTCTTTAAAATGGGAAGTCCATCATATGGATGTTAAATCTGCCTTATTTTATGGGGACTTGCATGAAGAAATCTATATGGAACAACCTCCTGGCTTTATACAAAAAGACTCCAGCCTTGTATGTCAACTTAGGAAATCCTTTGATGGTCTCAAGCAAGACCCTTGGGCTTGGTATGCCAAAATGGATAGCTTTATTTTAGATATTGGCTTTTCTAGGTGTCATTTTGAAAATACTGTCTACACCAAGAAAGTGGGTAAGTATCTTATCATTATTGTTCTTTATGTTGATGATATTATCCTTATTGGCAGTGATCCCAACCTTATAAACCATGTGAAGTCCATCCTTAAAAAGTAGTTTGAAATGACAGACTTAGGACACTTGCATTATTTTCTTAGTCTTCAAGTCTTGCAATCCAAGGTTTCACTGATTCTGATTGGGTTGGAGACCTTGATGATCAGAATTCTACTGCAGGTTATGTGTTCACTGTTGGTTCTGGACCTATTACATGGTCTTGTAAGAAAGAAAGTGCCATTTCTCTTTATTTAGCAGAAGCAGAGTATTGTGGCACCATAGAAGCTAGTAAGGAAGCCCCGTGGCTTTGTCAGATCCTATCAGAGTTTGGCTTTCAGTAGCAACATCCGACTACACTGTGGTGTGATAATCAAAGTGCCATTCAACTATGAAAAGATCCAGTCTAAAATCACCGTAGAAAACACATTGAACTACACATGCACTTCATAAGAAAGCTCATTCATGACCATGTTCTTGAAGTGCAATATTGTTCAATAGATAATCAAGTTGCATACATCTTTAAAAAGGCTCTCAGAGAGGCAAAACTTACTAAACTTTGATTTATGGTTGGAGTTTAGGAAATTGTCACTAATGGAGGATAGGCTCTAATGCCTCCTTCCTTCTCCTATTGTTTCATACTTTTACATCCTT
Source organism: Pinus tabuliformis (assembly GCA_031772625.1). NCBI lineage: Eukaryota > Viridiplantae > Streptophyta > Pinopsida > Pinales > Pinaceae > Pinus > Pinus tabuliformis. Next base: position 442,429,998 of record CM062813.1, on the reverse strand, counting down.
CAATACTATCCCAAGTTGTTCTTAAGGGGGGATGTTACGATATTCTAACACATAGGAAATAGTTAAGTATAACTTGGTCTAGTGTAGAGTTAGGTAAAGTGTGTTTCTTTACTATGTACTTTTGTAACTTACAATTTGACAGTCATGATATGTTCTACACATGAAGTGATCTGATGGTTCATTCTCTTCTCGGTATTACTAACACTTGATCTGTGGCTTAACACCAGATTAGTCCATGATCTCTATTTAAAGAGCATGGAGGGTCATTTGTAGGGTGACCATTCATGAGAGAAGTTTATGTAAACTTTCTTTCTTTTATTTATAAATTTCTTGAAGTGGTCGTGTTGGCTTAGGTCGTGGACTGTTTCCCTCTTTGAGGGTTTTAACCACGTCAAGAATACTAGTGTATTGATCTATGATCTGTTTGTGAGTAGTTTCCTTTGGTGTTCTATCTGAGGAACTTACCTGGTAAATTCCTACATACCTTCTAGTTGTTTAGGTTAGGAGTATGATTAGTTGAATTCTAGTTTCCCCTTTCTTGCACTATTCCCACACTTGTTCTCCTTAGTCTTTCTTGTCTTCTCTTACTTTTGTCTTCCATCATGATTTGTTTTAGCCTCTTTTTTCTTATGATTTGGTTTTTCTTTCTTGTTATGTCTTGTCTTTTTCTTTTTTTTCTATCAATAAGACTTTTCATGAAGGTTTTCCTATTTGGGTTTGAAAGGCAATGTGGCAAAACAAGAAAATGACTTTGTGACACTACAACATTTGGTTAACTCTCTATCCTTCTTCCTTGTCTTGGTTACACCTTTTGGTAAATGATGCTTCGATGGAAAATATGATCCGAAATTTAGGAAAGCCTTGTGTAAAACCATGATCTCCATGTCTATTCTGGAAACTTCATCCGTACACTCAGGTTTTTATGTTTCAGTGTTTTTAGGCTGATCCACTCAAGTAGAGAAGGACAAGGCAAAAATATAAACGATAAAACCTAAATCAGAGGTCTCTATATGCTTCTCTGAAGGAACAACCTCCCCTGCTCTTAGTGAGTCGGGATACATCTTTTTCCCATAGATAAATAAGTTCCAATGCACAGTCCTCTTTAAATAAATAAATAAAGGTGAAAGAAGAGAAATCCTTCCTACACAAAGAGGTGAAGCAAGAAACTATGTTGGGGTACTTTCCACACTCTCTAGCAGTGGAGAAATATTTTTGTTCATAAAGTGACTCTGTCAGGGTACTGTCTAGGCCTGGTAGCAATGGAGCAACACCAAAGATGAAAAAATATATTTTGAAAATCTAAAGCTCGCGAACTTCATTACCCTATCCTGATTGCAAACATTGTGTGATCGTTGATCTTATATTTATGTTTAACCGGGTAAAGGAATTAAGGGAACTATGTTTATGCACGAGGTAAGTGGGGAAGCCATGGTAATTTGAACAATGAATCAATACTTCCTGAAGAGCTAGATCCGACATGAAAGAATTGACCAAGGAAGAGAAGATGGAGTTCTACCAATGTGTCACCGAGTGTTGTTGCTGCGACAAACACCCTCCAAAATTTTGCCTACGCTCAAATTTTGGAACCTACTGTGGATCTTGAAATCGGTCATTACGCGGATCTTGAAATCGGTTGTTCTGTAATCACTTCTTGGTTAGTTGATACTTTTGAGCTCCCTGCTTCGATTAAAAGTGTCAAGGGTACTTGATCACAGATGCTCAGTCTACAACAAGTTCATGAATGCAATATTTTATGCAAGCTTGAACAAGCATAACACAATCCATCAAGATTGTGCTTGTGTGATGTCCAATCCATATCAAAATTCATTGTGCACTAACATCAACAGTTTCTCACTTCTAGTTGTGTTTTTACTTCTATTCGGTGAGTTTTGCAAATTGTCGCTTTCGAACACTTTTATTTTCATGAGTGTTGTTTTCATCTTTTTTATTGTCTCTTTCTCTTTATTTCACCTAATTAGTATCATTTTCATGTTATCTTTGCTCTGTTATGTGTTCCTTTCACTATTTCTTGCATATCGCAAGTGTAATTCGCACTTTAGCAATTGTCGTCTTCTGGCATATTAAGTGTCGCACAATGTACATAAGCTTGTTTTGGTGGTTTAAAGAGGTTATCCTTATGTAAATGAGTAGATCTTACCATGTAAACCTTTTTGGCACTCATTTCCAAAAGTTTAAGCATTGTCGCACAAGTGTCGTCATGGTTGTTGCAAAGTGTATATTTAGTGTCACACTGGTCATAAATTATCGTAAAGGTTGTCACACTAAGGAAAGTGTTCTGGATAATCTATGTTGTTTCATCAAGCACTCTAAGTGTGTGATTACAGTAAAGTCCTATCACTATTCACATCAGACTCCCTAATCCCACACTTAGCTAAATTTCAAAAAATTCCCAGCAACTTAGCCTCGTCCGACCTGCCTAAACTACACATTACACAATCCTAGCCCTCAAGCTACAACCCTACCTCTTGACATAGCACAATGTGTAGTTCCTTCTTCCACAATTGCGCACTATGTAGTTTTAGTGCTCAATCCTAGTCTAGGTGGATATTGGTGGCCACCCACCTATTCCACCTAGACCTCTAGTCAGTTTCATCTGTTCCTTGTTTATTTCAGCATTTAATATTTTTAGCATTTTTCCGGGTCCTAAACTTCTGGAGCAGTTTTGACCCCCTCAATGGCCTTTTTTTTAGGTCAGAAGTAGGCCTATGCTCCTTCCACAAATCCTATAATAATCAGAGAGACCTTTCCAACAAGGTATCGTACGCACAAAACAAAGATAATATGACCAAGTTACAACCCCAGGAAGTTAGTTGCCCAACTAACCCCAACGGAGCCCACAAACACTTGGTGTTCCATCTCCTAGGGTTAGGGTTTTGGTTATTTAGGGTTTTCCCTTATTGTTCAATAATAAATAGGCCCTTGAGCCTCATTGTAACATGGTTCAGAGGCATGTAGCCACCACATCTCTTCTCAAAGATAAGCTACCATCACTCGAGCTAGTTTATTTCCATTTTGTTTGTAAGCATATTTCAGTATTCTGATATTAATGAAGTGAAGTGTTATTTCTACTACATCTTTGTATTTATGGTTATATTTGTAATTTGTTGCATTCCTATTTAAATTCGAATTAGTTGTATCAAAGCAAACTACTCTTTCTCTATTTTTCTTTCCATGTCCCCAACAAGGTCAAGGTATAAGGACCTTTGCAATACCAGCCTTGCATACCCCAACGGCCTCCTATGGTAGAAGAAAAGAAAGATGAGGGGGAAGAATGAATCCCTCAAGCGACCTAAGGAATATGATGATGGATAACTTTGCCCAAATCCTTCGATGGCTACCCACAGGCAATGCATCTTCATCCAGCAGCCACTCTGGAGGTGCCACTCCTCTTAAGGTACAAGTTAAACTTAACATTCCCATATTTGATGGCCAGATAGATGCAGACGTCGTAGATAAATGGTTGAATCTATTGGAAGGATATTTTTTAGTTCATGACTTTTCCAATCAGGAAAAGATTACTTTTGCACTTCTCAAAGGTGCTCCACACGTCAAGGACTAGTGGGAAACCTACTATGAACAAAAGGACGTGAGGGAATCCTCACTATTTTTAGTTGCACTCACTTGGGATTATTTCCGAGATGCCATCAAGGAACAATATAACTTTGTCGGGAGCTATGAAGATAAATACATAAATTTGACCACACTATGGCAGGGAAGGGACTATGATATGTCGGAGTTCACAAATTTTTTCTATACCCTCCACACAAAACTCGGCATCAAGGATTCTAAGCAGTATTTGGTACTCAAGTAGCATGACTGCCTACATAAGTACATCCAGGATGATATGGAGTTCCTGGACATCTCTTCACTCAGCATGGCATACCAATATGTTGTCAAGATTGAGAAAAAGTTTAAATAGAAGAAGCGATACTTTGGATCTGTGAATCCGAAGCAAGGAAAAGGCACCCCCAAACCACAGAGCAATGGCCAAAGCCAAGGCGGGGTGACCCAAGACAACCCACCGAAGCTGAAAGCAAATAAAACACCCCAAAGACAAAGAAGGACATGGGAAAATGGTGTGAGTTCCATAAGAGTTCCACTCACAACACAAGTGAGTGTTGGGCCAAGTAGTCACTAGTGGCCGAGCTGAAGGCTTCTAAATCAAATGCATGTTTTGACTCCGAGTCAGAACCTGACATGGGAATTAAAAAGGGAAAGATAAAAGTGAAACATAGCTTAGTGCCATCGTGGCCACCATCAAAATACATAAGAATGATCTTGGAGATCTAGAGGAGGGGGAACGCCTCTTCCACTCACAGATGTGGGTGAAGGGTTCTCCATTGTTGTTCATTGTAAACAATGGGAGCCAAAAGAAACTAATTTCAGTAGATTTCATGAACAATTGATCTAAAAATCACTTGTGAGAGATCTCAGTTAATTAATGCAGGTATTACAGACTCATGTGCTGGTGTGTGTGTCTATTATCTTAGGCAACAGATCGATAAGATTGCAAAATAAACAGACACTGGAAAACAGTAAGAGAAACAAAACGAGAAAATGCAAAACACAACAATTTAATAAGGAGTTCACCCAATCCTCCTGGGCTACGTCTCCTCATCCAGCTTTCAATGGTGGCCTTATTTTATTGTGTCTTTAAGCAGAGTTTTTACAATGAGGAGCTCAATGTGAGTCTCCAGTAGTAGATGATGCTTAGTAGGGTGGTACTTGGATTCCTCAATCCACTAGAGTACACAGACTCCTCCATACCAAGTCTCGACCTCAACTGGTCTTAATGTGATGAGTCCAATTTGGTACTCAGTTCTCGACAGATATCCTCACAGGGATTTCTCGAACCTCTCAAGCCTTCTCGATTTTGTCTGCTCGATGCTTCCTTAGCTCTGCAGGTCAGCTCGACTTTTGTCCTCTACTTGTTGCCTTACTCTCTGTTCTGTCTCTTTTGTCTCATTATCTTCTTACTTTGCTCTTTTTCTATTCATGGATTAAAGCCAATCTGTCCCTTGACTATTCACTTCCTCTTCTGTCCCTTCAGTTCACCTACCTCTGTTTGCTTGGAATTCCCTGCTTCTGTGTCATCGCCACTGTGTAATGTTTCATAGAGAGGTGACCACTTGTCCCCTCACGAACTGAGTGCCAGCTCTTCCTCGAACAGCCTCTATTTCGGCTACTTTGTGAAATGATTCATCTGCTAGCTAAGCGGTCAAATCGGACTTCAAACCTTTATGCGCCATAGCTTATTTCTCCCTCCAAATCCGGTCTCCCATCGGGTGCAATCTCCGCTATTAGATCTGGGGCCTCGAGATCCTATGGTTATCGTTTTGTTAGATGGTTGAATTACTCGAACATTAGCCCGTGATGAGAGCGGTTTTATCTCTTATCTTCCGGACACGTGTCACTCGGTGTATGGAATCGCTTGGTCCTCTGAAAATCAACTTACCACCCAAAATGCCTCCGATATTCCGCCGGTTTTGGAGCGGGGGACCCGCCTTCTATTTTACCGCTTTTCCCACGGTTTTCCAGTTTCCCTTGTGACCAAGCCCTCGGGGCTTTTCCTTCTCGAGGGGTTTTGCCTAGTGATGTGTGATTAGCGCTAATCGTGCATAAGAAATAACCTCCATTTCTGGGTTTGAGCCTCCCAACTGCCATTTTTGCACCATGCACGATCCCCATGGGCCAACGGTCAGTGCGCTTTGACCGAAGGTCCTCGTTGCTCCGTGCTGGCTGCAATTTTCCATTATACAGAGGTTATTTCTGATAGCTCATTGTCTACAAGATTTTAAAGTCTATCATGATTTGAAATAGTCATAGAACTCTGATAATTTTCATGGATCCAATTCGGATCATGAACTTCCCACTGAAAAAGCTTTTGGACCACTAAAAGTTGGTTTTCAAGCATCGACTAAGAGAGGGTACAATTGTCTCACTTGTCCAATCTATATCCACTTTTCACTGCTCGGCTTTGAACCCTTGAGCCCAACTCTAAGGTACTCAACATCTCGCCTGTGTCATTCTCACCTTCCTATCCAGAACTGTGTCTTCCTACAATTCATTAAGATATTCAGGTAGCAGGTCATCAATAGAAGGAAATTGACTCTCTTCTTTGGGATCCTCAATTAGGGAAGGTTCAAATAGTCTCAAGTTGTCTGCATTGATGACTGAGTGTTTGGTCAATTTAGTGTGATCTAAATTGCTATTTAAAATGTCAATCTGGGGTTCATAAACTGACAAAGTGAAGTGTACTATATGTACTAGATAACCATTTCCTTAATCTTTTGTCATTTTTGAGTTTTTAGTTTATTTTTGGATTTATCTTTCCCTAATGTGTGATGGTGAAAATGAAAGTGAAGTATGAAGTATGGATGGTGATGGTGGTTTCTACAGTGATTTTCTGAAACTTGAAAGCGCTCAAGAAGAAAGCTTTAAAACAACTAAACTGAAATCAATTCTTAAGAGAAAGTAAATGCATCAAACAGTGAACTAATGACAATGGCCTAGTATCCTTGTTGCTGAATGAAAAGAAAGTAAAAACTGAACTTAAAGCAACTCAAACCAAAAGAAAAGCAACTAATTCACACTACTTAAACTCTTCAGATCCTTTACCCTTCAGCTCAATCTACCTTGTGGGAAGTAATCATGAATAAGTCAAGCAATATGCTATCTAAATGGTAAGAAATTAAATTGCATAAAAGAAACTAGTCACACTACTTTAACTCTTCTGGTCCTTTACCCTTCAGCTCAATCTACCTTGTGGGAAGCAACCATGAATAAGTTTAAGCAATATGATAACTAAATTGCAAGAAATTAAATTGCAGAAAGGAAACTAATCACACTACTTCAACTCTTCTGATCCTTTACCCTTCAGCTCAATCTACCTTGTGGGAAGCAATCATGAATAAGTTTAAGCAATATGATAACTAAATCACACTACAGTTAGTAATATTCTAATTTCTTGCTAATAGAGTCACTTCACTATAGAAAGAAACCATAAATTGATGAGCAGTATGATATCTAAATAACAAAAAAATAAGTAAGCAAATCACAACTTGAAAAAGACAGCGCTGAAATTAAACTTCAGAAAATGAAAGTTAGCAGGAAGGACAAGATGATCTCATATGTCAATAGTTATCAAAAAGATGAAAATTTGCCCAGGATACCTAAGAAAACCTGCAGAAAAGCACTGATCAGTTGACAATTATAAGAAAACAGAGGTGAAAATATAAACAACAGTGAGTTAAGAAACATCAAACAGTATGTTATGTACAAGCTAATGATACAAGAACATAATAAAACCAAATGAAAACTTTACAAGGCTTCAGCGCGCAGGGGTCCTCTGCCACTTAAGCCGGTCAACAAGTAATCACATGAATAAACTCAGAAAAGTCTTCTCATATATTAAAACAGCAACATATATAAACAGTGGGGTGATAACACAACAGTTCAGAATTTACATATCCAAAAAAAAGCTCTTTTACAGTGTTCATCGACGCGTTATTTATAATGACAAAATGCTGAAACTATCTAACTAACTCCTACGCTATTGACTGTGTTTCCAAAGACACGTAGATCCCTTCAGCCGAGATCTAGCGTAACTGTCATCATGTCTATTAAATCTCCGGAGTGGTAGCTGTTGGATTCAGGTTACAGAAGTGATCTCTAGGTGTGCCAGTGTCTTCGTGAGCTGAGGACTGTGCCACGTAACGTTCACGTGCTCAAAACAGAGACGTGCCACCGCTGAACTCCTTGGTTGGCTTTTCCTTTGACCTTCGTTGACCGTGACCTTCCATGGATGATTTGGCTGATTTGAAGGGACACGTTCCATGTATCCATCACCTGGAGCTTGCCCATGTGGCTCGTTTCTTCATAGGACACCTGTAGCACAGCTTTTAACAAAATAGCTGCGGAATCCTGTGCTGGTTGTGGAAATTGACAAGTTTCCGCAGCTGCATGAACAAAAAAACTAAACCAAACAACAGTCATAAGCATAGTCAGAAAACCATATAAAAAGCTCTTTTTAGACTATAATGCAATGATTTAACAACTGGGTGGATGAAGTAAGTGGAAAAAGAAGGCTGAGAGGGTGTATAGGAAGGTGCAGGTTTGAGGCTCAACATACCCCCACTGTGAAGGTGTTGCATGTCCTCATGCAACCAAAATTGAGTTATTTCCCTCTAATCCACATGTTCTGAGGCTTCTGCAAGGACATCTAGCCCTCTTTTCTTCTTCCTTGATGCTAACATCATCCTTGGCTTCCTGACTAGGCATTTGAACTTGAGGTTAATCAATGCTCTGCTTAACTTTTTGCACTTCTTCTTCAATTTTCTATTTTTCTTTTGCCACAGTCCTAAATGGAGCATAGTGTTATCATGGACAATTTTGTCTACTTTACTCTGCTCTTTGAGTGCTTCATTTTCCTGTATGATATGCCTATTTAGGACTTCTAACTCAAATATTTCCTATTTCAAATACTGAACTTGTGCATCAGGTGGCAGAGAGGTACTTGGTCCTGCAGCTGATTGTTCTAAGGTTTCCAGGTAATTGTATGCCTCTTGCTGATTAGAATCTACCTCAGGTGTCTTTCTCGGCCTAAACTCAAAATCTGGTGGAGGAGGACTGCTCTCTCTTTCCGGCCGAAAAGGGCTTTCCTCACGTGGAGGACTTGACTCAATGCTTGGCTGAGTTGGAGATTTCTCAAGTGTCTCTTCATCTAAATCAATAAAGTGAGACTGTTTTTCTTTAGTTTTATTCCCCTTCCCTTTTAGCCTAGTGCTCCTTCTTAAGTATGAACTAGTACTCTTTTCTTGTGCACTCTGTTTTCCTTTTTGCTTTTTCTTGGCTATGGAAGCGGCTTGAAGATCTATTAATCTTTCTGACAGAGGTTGATAATCCTCTTCTATGGATTTCTCAGGGGATGGATAGACTTCTTGGATGGTTCTTTTGCCTTTTTCCTTCTTCTGTTTCTTACTTCTAGCTCTATCTTCTTTTTCTTTTTGGACTGTTTCTTGAATTTCTATTGTAGAGGAGTCTTGGATTGTAATGTTCTTTTCTTTCCTCCTACTTTTCCTTGGAATCTTTGGTGGACTGCTTCCAGAGGCCTCAGACGGCTCTTGGAAGTAGTTTCTTGTCAAGAATTGCCCCCAAGTATCCTTAGTTTTCTTCAACTGATCCTCAATAAGAATTTTTATGAGCCCATGATGGTAGAGATAAGGTTCAATATTGCCTACATGTTTTTGAACTGTAAAACTCATCTTTTTCAAACTTGATAGCAGAAAATGAGGCAAATTAAGGGTGTGACCGTCTATGAAATTCATCATCAGTCTAACATGATACATATACATAGAGCCAAAACGACCTTCACACGTGATAAATTTCTGGATGACTAACAGTATACTAGACCATTCCTCTTTTAATACATGAACAGGGATGCCTCTTGTGAATACGGTGGTATCCATACCTTGGTTTTGTAGCATGGTTCTCCATATTTGATCGTCCACACTTCTATTTTTAAACCACCATTCACCCTCTTGAGGTAGGCCCATGGCAGCTGCTACTGTGGCCTCGGTCACTGTGAATTTTAAATATCCAACCTCCACTATTTGTCCATTAAAGGACCTTGCAAAAGCTTTGGTCACCTCCTTGTTATAGCCTTTAAACTTCTGGATAAATCGTAGCCATCTGACTTTCTTCAGCAATTCCTTAACTTGAGGATAACCCTCCAAGTATTTCGGTCCTTCCGGCTCAGCTCTCAGTAATTTTCCCATCCTCTATTTTAAATTCCACTGAGAGTTCTTCTGCATGTGAGGGTTAAGGGAAAAAATAGCTCTGTTACAGGGTTTAGGATAGACTGTAATGACTGTAGTGAGGGTTTAGGATGACTGTAGTGACTATAGTGACTGCAATCGGGGTTTAGAGCAAACTGTAGTGACTGCAGTCGGAAATAGAGAACAGTGAATGGAAATACCCGAATTACGGGAGGAATAGTGGGTGAGCAGTGATAAACGAGTTCATAAAATGAAATGTGGACGCATGCAAGGAGTATGATATAAGTGGAGTATGAGTGGAGTGATAAGCAAGTGGAGTAACGACAGGATTTTTTTCGAGTCGGATGACTGTGTATGATATTTTACATGTCTCAACAGACAGCTACGGAAATTATAGCTGGGAAGAGCCGTAACACAATAGGTCACATCTCAAGAGTACGGGTAATAACTAGAAGTGCAGTCATACTTGAGTTCAAACTCGGAGTAATCATGAAACCGTGAGGGAGATAAATGCGAGGTGTGTGGAGTGATATCGCAGAATAAGAGTGATAGTGGGCTAATATATCAAATCATTGCACATAGGAGAACCTGTTATGGTTTAATAACTATACGTAATTATGACTTGAATTGTTATTTGATAAAGTTTTTTGATCATACCTTTGGAAACTTTGTCAATTCTTGCTCAAGGCTTCTAACCAGTTGCTCTTCTTTGATATCTTGGAGATGCCCCATGTCTTTAGCTCAATTACACCTGCATTTCATGATTATGGCACTAACAGTTGATTGTATTTTTGAAAACAGAGTGATGCTGGCTATGGAAATCATTTCTGGCTGCGGAAACTGCTTCTGGCTACGGAAACGGTTCCCAGCTGCGGAAACTGAGACAGCACCCCCTTGTCTGCACAAATATAGTTAGAAAAGAACTAACTGAATGAAAATAGTCCTGAAGGGGACTTTTTATTGATGGAGTGAAATGGAATGAGTGAAATGAAGTGAAAATGAAGTGGAATGAAGTGAAATGGAGATGAAAATGAGATGGAGGTGAAGTGAAATGACAAGTGAGATGAAGTGAAGATGGAAGGAGAAGGAGAGGAGATTTTTTTTTTGGAAAATATAGAGTGTCAGGTGTCCCTGATTTTCACTCTATATTTTCTGCATAAGACCGCCAATCTGGGATTGGTTTTCAGGCTTATACACATTTTTTCTTTTTCTTTTTTTCTCTTTTTTTTTTTTTTTTTTTTCAAAAACTGAAAGAAACAAAGATTAGGTTGGTGGGAGAGAAGGGTTCTTCTCCACCAGCCTTATTTCAGAATTCTCTTGGAACATTTTGACAAACTCCTCTTTTGAAAGTGGCTTATGATAAATCTTCAATCGATGGCCATTCACAATAAGAGGAGTCTGAAATTCATCAATGGTCTTGATTCTTACTGCTCCATTGTTAAAGACTTTATCAATCTCATATGGCCCAAGCCAATGAGTCTGAAACTTCCCTTTGAAGTCTTTAAACTTGGAATCAAACAGTAAAGCCCAATCTCCCTCTTGAAACTTTCTCTCTTTAATATATCTGTCATGCCACTTAGCTATTTGATGTTGAACTAGATCAGTCCTTAAAATTGCATCTTGTCTGATCTCATCTAGCTCATTCAGCTACTCCATTCTGTTCTTTTGGGCTTCTGATAGATTCATCCCCAACTGAACTGCCATCTTGAAAGTCTTGACTTGAAACACAATGGGGAGCAGGACTTCTTTCCCATAAACAAGTTCATAGGGAGAATGTCCTGTTGTGTTCCTCCATGTAGTTCCGTAGGCCCATAAGGCTTCAAGAAGCCTTTCTGCCCAATCTCTTCTGTGGAGATGAACAGTTTTGGTGATGATGCTCTCAAGAACTTTGTTTGTAGATTCCACTTGACCATTTGCTTGAGGATGGTAAGGAGTAGATTTTCTGTGCTTGATTTTGTATTCTTCCATCAGCTTCTCCATCAAGTTAGATGTGAATTGACTTCCCTGATCTGTCACAATTTCTCTTGGGACACCAAAACGAGTAAAAATATCCTCAAAAATAAATTGAACAACTGAATTTTCAGTGGCAGAAGGCAATGCCTTGGCTTCTACCCATTTAGTGACATAATCAGTGCAAACCAATATATATTTCTTTTGTCTAGATGGTGGATTAATGGGTCCAATGAAATCTAAATCCCATTTTTCAAAGGGTTCGATGAGTACCTGTGGCTATAATGGCATTTCATTTGAAAGAGTCGGTCTCCCAACTCTCTGGTAGCTGTCACACCTTCTGACATATTGTTTTGCATCTTTGAAGAGAGACGGCCAATAATATCCTAAAGAAAGGATTTTATAGGCCGTCCTCTTGTCAGCAAAGTGTCCACCGCATGGTTCATCATGACATGCCTTGAGGATGTCAGGTATTTCATCTTCCCGAACACATCTTCTGATCACACAATCTAGCCCTGTTTTAAACAATTCATTAGAAATCCATGAATAATTTGAACTCTCCTGAATAATTTTCCTTTTCTCATTAGGAAATAAGTGTGGAGGTAGCTTCCCTGTAACCAAATAGTTAGAAATATCTACATACCAAGGAGTCTTAGTAGTTACTGCAAACAAATATTCATCTGGAAACTTATCCTCTACAGGATAATCTTCGTTAGTATTTTGGATTCTAGACAAGAAATCAGCTACTGTATTTTGTTTCCCTGGTCTATCCAACACAGTAATATTGAATTCTTGTAAAAGTAAAAGCCATCTTGTAACTCTGCCATTAGTAACAGGTTTGTTCATGAGATATCTAATTGCAGAATTATCAGTATGGACAAAAGTTTCATAGCCTGTTATATAATGTCTAAACTTGTTGATTGCATGAACAACAGCTAAGAATTCTTTCTCAGTCACAGTATAATTTAACTCAGTGGGGGTCAAATTTTTACTGGTGTAGTAAATGGCATAAGGAACTAAATCCTTTTGACCCAACACAGCTCCTAGAGCTGTATCTGAAGCATATGTAGAAATATGGAAAGGAAGTTTCCAATTTGGCCCTCTCAAAATGGGTGCTTCAGATATTCTTGTTTTCAAAGTTTCAAATGCAGATTGACAATCAGGATCCCACTTGAATTCATAGTCTTTTGTAAGTAATTTGAAGAGTGGAGATGCTATTTTGGTGAAGTTTTCAATAAATCTTCTATAATATCCAGTAAATCCAAGAAAACTTCTAACATCTTTTTGACAATTTGGAATAGGCAACTTGGAGATGACTTCAACTTTTGATCTATCAACTTTAATCCCATCCCCTGAAATATGATGTCCTAAAACAATCCCTTCAGTAAACATCATAAAGAATTTCTCATGACTTAATGAAAGGTTTGTTTCTTTACATCTTAAAAGGACTTTTTCCAAATTCTCTAATGCCTCTTCAAATGAATTACCATAAACTGTAAAATCATCCATATAAACCTCTACACAATCATGAATTAGATCAGAAAACATTCCTAGTACTGCCCTTCGAAATGTTGCGGGTGCATTACATAATCCAAAAGGAAGTACTCGGTAAGCAAAAGTTCCCCATGGACAAGTAAATGTGGTCTTGTCCTGATCTTCAGGTGCTACCTGAATCTGATTGTAACCACTAAAACCATCCAAAAATGAGAAATACTTTTTTCCTGCTAAAGTATCTAATACTTGATCAATAAAGGGTAAAGGAAAGTGATCCTTCAAAGTTGCTTTGTTCAATTCTCTGTAATCAATGCAAACCCTCCATTTACCATTCTTTTTAGGTACTATAACCAAAGGAGAAACCCATCGGCTATCTGAAATTGGATAAATGAAGTTCACATTAAGTAACTTTTGGAGCTCTTCTTTCACTATCTCCCTAAGGTTTGGATTCATCCTTCTTTGAGATTGTCTGATTGGTCTACTGTTTTCCTCAATGTAGATGTGATGAATGAAAGTCTTAGGGTCAATACCTTTCATATCGGTATACTCCCATGCAAATGCAGTAGAATGTTTTTGCAAGATTTTGGTTAGCTCTTCCTGTTGTGATTTTTCCAAGTTTTTGTTGATATTCAATGTTTTTCCTGGAAAAATCTCAATGGCGAAACTACCAAACTCTTCCATAGAGAAAAGAGAAATTTGTCTAGATGATAGATACTCAATGTCAGAATCCAACTGAAATTGTGTGTGGTCATATTCTGAAGATGTTTCAAAGTTTTCTAATGTGTTCAGAATTTGACTATCTTCACTGATCTCAGAAATGGTAAAGACAGGTTGTATAGTATCTTCATCATCAACCCACTCATTATCTCCTATTTCTGTAATTGCTTTTGCTGGAGGATACAGATTGAACTTCTTTGTCGAATTACCATCAGAAATATACATATCCCCAGACCTACAACTGATAAAAGCATCAGTTGTGGCTAGCCAAGGTCTTCCTAAGATGAGAGGATGTCCTCCTAAATTACTCTTGGGAGTTAAAATCATGAAATCTACTGGATATTCCCAAGAGTCTAAGGAGACTGAAATGTCTTCTAATACACCATCTGGTTTAATAATTGATCGATCTGCAAGTTGCAATAAAGTAGGTGTAAAAAGAAGATTAGGAAGTTTTAGCTGTTCCATAGTCTGTCTACTCATGATGTTGATAGCAGCCCCTAGATCAATCAAAGTATTAGGAATTTCTACCCCATTGATATGTGTTTTGACAATTGGACTACCGAGATCTACATACTTCTGCATAGTAATTTTTCCCATCATGATATCTGCAATTTTTCCTACCAGGTGGATTCTTCTTGTATCTCTTGGTTTCCTTCCTGGTCTTTGAAGACTCAACTCCTTTATTGTTTTCGCTAGAATAGGAATCTCTTTAATGGCTTGTAACAAGGGAATCTTGATACAGACATTCTTCAATTCATCTAGAAAATCATAGTTAGGCAACAAGATTTGTTTTTCCACCCCTTTGTCAATTTGTAATCTTTCAGGAAAAGGAGGTGTGGATGAAGATGCAGGTTGCTCAACTATAGGAGTTGTGGGGGTTAACTCTTTTTGTTTTTCTTTTTGAGTGCTTGGGTTTTGAAGAGATGCTTCAGAACCCTTATTGGCTTCAAGAGAATCTTCCTCAGAAATGCTTTGCTTTTGAGCATCTATAGAAGGCTTATCTAGGACTCTACCTGATCTGAGTTGTACATCATTGAGAGGAACAATCATATAGGCAGGAAATTGTTGACCTTCCATCATGTAAGCATTTTGAGGGTTTTTGTTATTGGGGTTTGGCAATGGCTGAGAAGGAAGTTGATTTGACTTTTGTTGGAATGGAAGCAAGAGTTGAGAGTTTGGATTCTGTTGAGAAGGTTGTTGTTGTTGAAATGGCAATGATAATTGTGGATTTTGATTTGGAAGTTGTGGAGCTTGTTGATTTTGAAAAGATGGAGGATATTGATAAAATTGAGCAAATCTCCCATAAAGATTTTGCATACCTTGTACCCATGATTGAAAAGGATTTTGAGGTTGGGACCAAGGTTGTTGCCAAGGATTCCAATTTGGTGGGGGTTGAAAATTCATAGAGTTGTTAAACCCTTGATTTTGTTGCCCCTGCCAAGGTCTCCTTGCAACAAAACAGAGAGACTCAATTGTATTTGGATCTTCTTGAAAGACAGCTTTGAGCCCAGGAATTGAAGGACAATCCTTGGTCTCATGATTCTCTGAACAAATTACACATGTTTCTACAACTTTTGCATCCAAGGGACATTCCCTTAGAGCATGTTTCTTTCTACACTTTGGGCAAAAGATGGCCAAAGCCTCAGCTTCTGCTTTTTGCTTATTGTGAATCTTAAGAGTGTCTAGTTGCTCACTAAGACTCCCTAAGATGTCAACCTTGAATTCATCAATCATGTTGCCAATCTCAGACCTACTTACTGATCCAGTTGCAGATTTGTTTGCTCTGATGAGAGAAGGATCTCTAGGCCCTTTTTGAGTTTTAGATTTCCCCCTTGAGAGATGGACACATAGCTCTACTATATCATGAAGTGGAAGTTGAGATATGTCTCCTTTTCCCATCATGTTCAAAATATCTATCCATTCATCTCTAATGGATTTTAATAGAAGGGCTTTCAAGGTCTCCTCATCTAAGTTGCTCATTTTTTCTCTTTTCAGATTGTATTGGAATCTTTCAAGTAAATCCTCCAAGTTTTCATCTTCTCTTTGCACCATTTTGAATACCTCATCCTTGTGATTGGTGGGCATACAATAGTCCAGGTACCTATCCAAAAATGTTTGTTTCATATCATTCCAAGTCCTAATGGATTGAGTGAGTAATCCCATGAACCATTTCAAGGCTGCTCCTTTCAATGTTGAAGGAAACAGTTTGAGTTTTTGAGAGTCTTCCAGATAATCATAAGTTCGACACACGACCTCAAACTCAAATAGAAATGTTTCAGGGTCCTCATTTCTTAACCCATGGAAGTTTGGGAGGACATATGGTGAGATGTTTTTCATTGTGGCTCGGGAGTCCTCATCGACTATAGGAAATCCAAATGAGTTATCTCCATCCCTATTTCCCCCAATGTTACCTCTACCTCCTCCATTATTTCCTCCTCCTCCTCTACCTCTACCAAATCCATTTGCTCCTTCCTCTGTCATGGTAGTTTCCCTGGAGACTTCAGAGTCCTCTGGTTCCTCTACTAAGGGTGAACGAGAAGGAATTTCTCCCTCTTCTTCTTCAGATGATTCTACTTCTTCAATTACAATTTGTGTCTCTGTAGAAGGAAGGAAAGGATCTCTTTCTAATTCAGATTTGATGGAAGGTGTGGGAGAGTCGACTACTGCCTCTTGAATTCCAGGAATCCTAGGGCTAGGAGTGTAAGTTGGAGATGATGGAGGTGTCTCTTGTCTATTCCTTGAAGTAGATGGAGTTGTAAAAATCGAACTCTTGGCTCTAGCTAAAAACCTTCCCCTAGAATCTCTTGCTCTATGCATGTCATTTTTTTATTTTTCTTCAAGTCGAGCTAATAATTCTCTTTCTGATCTTCCAAGTCACTCTAGGTGCAAGAAGAGAGCATACTCAAGAAACTATTAAACCAATAACTTTCTCTTTTCTGATCCTCCAGATCACACTAAGTGCAAGAGGAGAGCATACTTTGAGAGGTTATCAATTTTCCTTCCTTGAAATTTTCTTGTTTTTTTTTTAGAAATTGGCTACCTAATTTCACTTCCCCAGCAACGGTGCCAAAATGTTTGGTCAATTTAGTGTGATCTAAATTGCTATTTAAAATGTCAATCCGGGGTTCGTAAACTGACGAAGTGAAGTGTACTATATGTACTAGATAACCATTTCCTTAATCTTTTGTCGTTTTTGAGTTTTTAGTTTATTTTTGGATTTATCTTTCCCTAATGTGTGATGGTGAAAATGAAAGTGAAGTATGAAGTATGGATGGTGATGGTGGTTTCTATAGTGATTTTCTCAAACTTGAAAGTGCTCAAGAAGAAAGCTTTAAAACAACTAAACTGAAATCAATTCTTAAGAGAAAGTAAATGCATCAAACAGTGAACTAATGACAATGGCTCAGTATCCTTGCTGCTGAATGAAAAGAAAGTAAAAACTGAACTTAAAGCAACTCAAACCAAAAGCAAAGCAACTAATTCACACTACTTAAACTCTTCAGATCCTTTACCCTTCAGCTCAATCTACCTTGTGGGAAGTAATCATGAATAAGTCAAACAATATGCTATCTAAATGGCAAGAAATTAAATTGCATAAAAGAAACTAGTCACACTACTTTAACTCTTCTGGTCCTTTACCCTTCAGCTCAATCTACCTTGTGGGAAGCAACCATGAATAAGTTTAAGCAATATGATAACTAAATTGCAAGAAATTGAATTGCAGAAAGGAAACTAATCACACTACTTCAACTCTTCTGATCCTTTACCCTTCAACTCAATCTACCTTGTGGGAAGCAATCATGAATAAGTTTAAACAATATGATAACTAAATCACACTACAGTTAGTAATATTCTTATTTCTTGCTAATAGAGTCACTTCACTATAGAAAGAAACCATAAATTGATGAGCAGTATGATATCTAAATAACAAAAAAAAAGTAAGAAAATCACAACTTGAAAAAGACAGTGCTGAAATTAAACTTTAGAAAATGAAAGTTAGTAGGAAGGACCAGATGATCTCATATGTCAATAGTTATAAAAAAGATGAAAATTTTCCCGAGCTGCCTAAGAAAACCTGCAGAAAAGCATTGATTAGTTGACAGTTATAAGAAAACAGAGGTGAAAATATAAACAGCAGTGAGTTAAGAAACATCAAACAGTATGTTATGTACAAGCTAATGATACAAGAACATAATAAAACCAAATGAAAACTTTACAAGGCTTCAGTGCACAGGGGCCCTCTGCCACTTTAGCTGGTCAACAAGTAATCACACGAATAAACTCAGAAAAGTCTTCTCATATATTAAGACAACAACATATATAAACAGTGGGGTGATAACACAACAGTTCAGAATTTACATATCAAAAAAAAAGCTCTTTTACAACGTTCATCGACGCATTATTTATAATGAAAAAATGCTAAAACTATCTAACTAACTCCTACGCTATTGACTCTGTTGCCAAAGACATGTAGATCCCTTCAGCCGAGATCTAGCGTAACTGTCATCATGTCTATTAAATCTCCGGAGTGGTAGCTGTTAGATTTAGGTTACAGAAGTGATCTCTAGGTGTGTCGGTGTCTTCGTGAGCTAAGGACTGTGCCATGTAACGTTCACGTGCTCAAAATAGAGACATGCCACCGCTGAACTCCTTGGTTGGCTTTTCCTTTGACCTCCGTTGACCGTGACCTTCCATGGATGATTTGGCTGATTTGAAGGGACACGTTCCATGTATCCGTCACCTGGAGCTTGCCCATGTGGCTCGTTTCTTCATAGGACACCTGTAGCACAGCTTTTAACAAAATAGTTGTGGAATCCTGTGCTGGCTGCGGAAACTGACAAGTTTCCGTAGCTGCATGAACAAAAAAACTAAACCAAACAACAGTCATAAGCATAGTCAGAAAACCATATAAAAAGCTCTTTTTAGACTATAATGCAATGATTTAACAACTGGGTGGATGAAGTAAGTGGAAAAAGAAGGCTGAGAGGGTGTATAGGAAGGTGCAGGTTTGAGGCTCAACACTGAGTAGATGTGCATGTAAGCTGGTAGATCAAGGCGAAAATCATTCTCACCAATTTTCTCAAGTATCTTGAAAGGTCCATACTTGATAGGATTTAGCTTTTTACCTTCACCTTGCATCCTGTCCTTGCTGATATACAGCCAGACTTGATCACCAACTTGGAAACTATGCTCCATCCGATGCTTGTCATGCCTTTCCTTGTATTTGGCCTGGCTCTTTTCCAATTGTTCCTGTACTACCTACTGAATATCTTGGGTTTGTTAAATGAACCTAGTTTCCTTGTCCACATCCTTGTGTCCCTCAACTATTGTGTCTTCACCAAAGACAAAATCCAAAGGTGACCTGGGTGTAAAACCAAAACAGATCTCAAAAGGAGATCTCTATGTAGAAGAATGTTTGGCTCGATTGTAAGCATGCTACACATAACACAAATGTTCATCCCAAAGCTTAGGATGCTTACTGCAATATCCCTTGAGAAACTGGATCACTGTCCTGTTGACTACTTCTGTCTAGCCATTGGTTTGTGGATGGAAAGTTGTGCTTTTCTTCAGTTTGGTGTCCATCAATTCCCACAGACTTGACCAATACTTTCCCACAAATCTGGTGTCTCGATCAGATATAATGGAAGTGGGTAATCCAAAATGAACCCATACATGTTGAAAGAACAATTTTGTAGTTTGTTCAGCTATAATCTATTTATTACAAGGTATCAAAATACACATTTCACTGAACCTATCCACAACAACATACAGATAATCATGACCTTTCCTAGATTTAGGCAGTCCTCCAACAAATCCATGAAAACACTTTCCCAAGGATGAGAAGGAATCAGTATGGAGTGTACAAGCCTAGTTTTCTATTGCTGGGCTTGCTTTTAGAACACATGGTACACCCTCTTACATATCTAGAAATTGTCTCATTCATTCTTGGCCAATAACAAAATCTTTGCAGCTGTGCAACTGTTTTACTTACACCAAAGTGACCTGATATCAAAGAAGTGTGTGCTTCTCGAATTATCTTTACTCTTTCAGTTTGTGGAATGCATAGCTTCCCACAATGACATAAGAGTCAGTCCTTTACATGATAATCCAATTCTTCTATTTGTTTTCCTTGACTTAAAGTTTCATATAGATCTTTAAAGTCTATATCTTGAGCATATTGTTCAATGTAGCTCTCATGTAACATAGAATTATGCTTAAGTATAGTAGATGCATTTATAATGTGTCTAGATAACATATGTGCAACTTTATTGTCTATGCCCTTTTTATATCTGATGACTAAATGAAACTATTGTAGAAAACCCATCCATCTATAGTGTCTTGATTGTTGAAACATAGTTTGGGAGTGTACATATTGAAGTGGTTGATGATCAGTATGTATTACTGTCTCTTTGCCCATTAAGGAATGTTTCCACTTTTTCACACTTTGTACTAATGCATACAATTCTTTATCATATGTAGGATAGTTAACTACTGCAGAATTAAATGTCTCAGAATGATAACATATGGGTTTACCGTGTTGTATCAACACTGCTCCCATGGCATAGTCACTGGCATCCATTTGGATGTCAAATGGTCTTTGAAGATCAGGCAGTGCTAGTACTAGTGTTGTACTAATCTTTTCTTTCAAGGTGTCGAAGGCCTTCTGCTATTTTCCTCCCCACTGAAACACCTTGTTCAATCCTGTTAAAGCATGTAAGGGAGCTGCAATTAAGGAAAAGTTAGAAATGAACTTTCTCCAATATTGTGCTGCTCCTAAGAAGCTTCTAACTTCTATAGAAAATTTGGGTTTAGGCCAGTTTACAATGACTACCACCTTAGAGGGATCTATCTTCAATACACCACTCCCTACTATATGTCCCAAATAATTCAAAGATGTTTTACCAAATTCACATTTTGAGAGTTTAACATAAATTTTTTCTCTTTTCAAAACAACTAGTGTCTGCTTAACATTCTTTAAATGTTCTTCCCATGTTTTGCTAAATATCAGAATGTCATCTAGGTACACAATAACAAAATCATCAAGAAAATATCTGAGTACATCATTCATTATTCTCATAAAAGTAGCAAGAGCATTAGTTAAGCCAAAAGGCATAACCAGCCATTCATACAATCGCTGCCTTGTTTTGAAAGTATTCTTCCATGCATCTCGTTCTGCAACTCTAACTTGATGATATCCACTATGCAAGTCTAACTTGGAAAAATAAACAACTTCTTTCAATTGATCTAATAGATCATCTATGCGAGGAAGGGGATAAAGATTTGTTATTGTTATCTTATTCAGTGCTCGGTAATCAATGTACATTCTCCACGAGCCATCTTTCTTTCTCACCAAAACAATTGGAGATCCACATGGTAATGTGCTAGGTCTGATGAACCCCTTTTCGAGCAACTCCTGCACTTTCTTATTTATTTTTGCATTCTCTAAAGCAGACAACCTGTACATTCCAATGTTAGGCAATGGAGCATCTTGTTGCAAATTAATTTCATGCATTATTTCCTTTTTGGGTGGCAGACCTTTAGGTTATTGAAACAAGATATCATACTCTGAAACAAGTTTTTCTAAATCAGCTTGTTGTTTAGCATCACAACCCTAAAATACATTGGTTTTATCAAGTTTCTTTTCCTTTACAACCATCAGTAAAAATTGTTTGCATGAATTTATCATTCGTTTCATTTGCCCTGACTTTATGAGAGTGTAATTATTCTTGAGCTTATGAGCTCTTACAAAGTATTCGATTCCATCTTTAACAAGTAGATACATGCTCTCAGCTCTATAGAAAATAGCTTTTCTGTCATACAAGTAAGGACTTCCTAAAACAATTCCACATATATCCAAAGGAATTATGTCTAACTCAACCTCATCTACAAATGCTGACCCAAAAGAAAACTTGAGTTTGCATTGTCTGGTCACTTGTAGTTGTGCTTTATCATTTAACCATCCTAATGGGTATGGTTTCTTGTGAGGTGTGGTCAATAATCCCAACTTCTTCACAATTGCTTCAAAAATTAAATTTACTTGTGAGACACTATCAAACAAAGTATTAATCTTTTGATGCTTGGAAATAACTCGAATATGGAAAAGCTCATTTCTTTTTCTCCCATTTTCTTCATCAATAGTAGATTGTGCAGAATTACTAGTAGATGCTTCAGAATTCTTACCTTTTATACCTATGGCTGCAATGGTTGTTTCATCTCCTGAGTCCGACCCCAAATCTTTCTGAATAGTTGTAATAGTCTTCTTCTTCTTGCCCTCGAACTTCTTAGGTCTCAACTCTGGATGCATAATTCAACAGTGCTCATCATCATGCCCATCCTCCTTATAGTGAGTGCATGAAGATTTTCTTTTCTATGCAGCATTGACCTTCCTTGCTTTAAATTTTTGTTTTATTTTCTCCTTATTCTTGCTTGCAGTGGGTTGGGATGATCCCCCAACTTTTGGGTTTCCATTCTTTCCTCTAGCTTCTAGATGCGTAGCTTGAACAAATACCTCATCTATATTGGTGGGATTAAACATGAGGATAGTGTGCCTCATGTAGCTCTGTAGACCACCGATGTACTTCAACAAAGTCTTATGTGAGTCTAATGAGATTCCTAGAATCAATGCTCTCTTCCTAAATTCTTAGGTGTAGCCTTGTACACTTTGCCCTTTCAACTGTCGAAGAGTTTGCCAGCTCATCATGGCTTGTTGCATGTAGGCCAATGGATAGAACTGTTTTTTGATTGCAAAAACAAATTCACTCCAGACAGAAAGAGTCTTACCATGTCTTTTCATGTCAGCTTGGGTCCTGCCTTCCCACCAAACTATGGTAGTGCCTCCAAGGCGTAGGCTGGCTAGCTAAATCTTTCTCTTGTCTGAATCAATAGTTTGCATTCTGCAATAAACATCAATTTGTCTAATCCAATTGTCCATCTTTTCTGCATTCAACTCTCCATCATATATTGGTAAATCAAATTTAACATCTAGTTTAGTCAAAGACGTCTTCTTTTTATGTTAAGGGCTATTAGGAGGTGTGAGAAAGCTTTCTTCTTTCCCTTTTCCTTTTGAGTGGTCATGGAGGAGAGACTCTTCTTCTCCTTTCTCTTGTTTGGAGCCTGATGAATCTTCATCTTTGTGTTTTCTAAAATCCTTATACATTTCCTCTACCATGGACCTTATGGCCAGGAAACTATCTATAAATTGAGGGTCTGGCCCCACAGAACCTTCCTCTGACATTGTCTTCTAAGGATAGACTCTTCCAATTTCAGGATTAGTTTCAACCAACTTTCCTTCTCCTAATTTGAGCTTTGATCTAGTTAGCATTCAACAGCTAAATCCGGCACAAGCTTGTCTAACCTTAACAACCTAGGTGCTTTGATACCACTTGATCTAAAAATCACTTGTGAGAGATCTCAGTGAATTAATGTAGGTATTACAGACTCATGTGTTGGTGTGTGTATCTATTATCTTAGGCAATAGATCGATAAGATTGCAAAATAAACAGACAATTGAAAATAGTAAGAGAAACACAACAAGCAAATGCAAAACACAACAATTTAATAAGGAGTTCACCCAATCCTCCTGGGCTACATCTCTTGGTCCAGCTTTCATTGGTGGCCTTCTTTTATTGTGTCTTTAAGCAGATCTTTTACAATGAGGAGCTCAATGTGAGTCTCCTGTAGTAGATGATGCTTAGTAGGGTGGTACTTGGATTCCCCAAGCCACCAGAGTACATAGACTCCTCCTTACCAAGTCTCGACCTCAACTGGTCTTAATGGGATGAGTCCAATTTGGTACTTAGTTCTCGACAGATATCCTCACAGGGATTGCTCGAACCTCTCAAGCCTTCTCGGTTCTGTCTACTCAATCTACAAGTCATCTCGACTTCTGTCCTCTGCTTGTTGCTTTACTCTCTATTTTGTCTCTTCTGTCTCACTATCTTCTTACTTTGCTCTTTGTCTATCCATGGCTTAAAGACAATCCGTCCCTTGACTGTTCGCTTCCTCTTCTGTCCCTTCGGTTCACCTGCCTCTGCTCGCTTGGAATTCCCTGCTTTTATTTCATCGCCATTGTGTAACGTTTCACAGAGAGGTGGCCACTTGTCCCCTCACGAACTGAGCACCAGCTCTTCCTTGAACGGTCGTTATTTCAGTTACTTTGTGAAATGATTCATCCACCAGCTCAGTGGTCAAATCAGACTTCAAACCTTTATGCACCGTAGCTTATTTCTCCCTCCAAATCTGGTCTCCCATCGGGTGCAATCTCCACCATTAGATCTAGGACCTCCAAATCCTATGGCTATCGCTTTTATCGCACGGTTTACTTGCTCGAACTTTAGCCCGCGATGATAACGGTTTTCTCTCTCATCTGCCAGACATACATAACTTGGTGTATGGAATCGCTTGGTCCTCTGACAAATCTGCTTACCGCCCGAAATGCCTTCGATATTCCGCCGGTCTTGGAGCGCGGGACCCGCCTTCTGTTTTAGTGTTTTTCCCATGGTTTTCCAGTTTCCCTTTTGACCAAGCACTCGGGGCTTTTCCTTCTCGAGGGGTTTTGCCCAACGATGCGTGATTAACATTAATCGCGCATTAGAAACAACCTCGTTTTTAGGTTTGAGCCTCCCAACTGCCATTTTTGTGCCACATATGGTCCCCATGGGCCAATGATCAGTGAGCTTTGACCAAAGGTCCTCGTTGCTCTGTGCTGGCTGCAATTTTCCATTATACAGAGGTTATTTCTAATAGCTCATTTTCTACAAGATTTTGAAGTCTATCATGATTTGAAACAGTCTAGAACTCTGATAATTTTCATGGATCCAATTCGGATCAGTAGTTGGGCCTATCGACGATAGAAAATCCACAATCATACACCATCAGGGTGGCTTCATCAAGGACCAGATCCCTGCATCATCCAGCAGTGTCACCTTCCCTACAGCATCAAGCCCTTCACGGATGAGGTACTGTGTGATGTTGCTCCTCTTGAAGTTTGTGATGTATTATTAGGACAACCATACTTGTGGAAGCGACATGTTGTATATGAGTCTAGACCTCACTATGTGATTATTACTTTGGGCAATAAGTTGTACAGGATACCGAAGGTAACCCCTCCTTTCGCCATCTCTTTGATCATTGCAAAGCAATGCAATAAGATCCTTTCCTAGACCAGGAAATTTGTTTTCCTTATGATTCACCCTCAAGGCAAGAAGAAGGTTATGGCCATGGCTCCTCCACATAGTAGTAGAAGATGGACAAGATCGTGGAGTAGTACAGGGAAATTTTCACCTCACCTACAAGGGTACCGCTGCATTCTCAGGTCAAGCACTCCATTGATCTGACCCCAGGCACACCGCTACCCAATGGACTGATCTATCGACATTCTTTTCTAGAGAATGATGAGATTAATAGGCAGATTTAGGATATGTTGTAGAAAGGGCACATCATGCCAAGCTCATCACCCTATGGGAGCCCGATTTTATTGCTATAGAAGAAGGATGGGACCTAGAGACTCTGTATTGACTATTGGGCGCTGAACAAGATCATTGTCCAGAATAGGTATCCAATCCCACAAATTGATGACCTTTTGGAATAGCTCAAGGGGGTCAAATATTTTAGCAAGATTGAATTGAACTTTGGTCATCACCAGGTTCCTATTGAACCTCTGATGTGTGGAAGACTGCCTTTAAATCCAAGGAGGGAATTTTCGAATGGTTAGTCATGCCTTTCAGGTTAATGAATGCCCCCGCAATCATCATGAGATTGATGGATGACATCTTGTGACCCTTCACCAATGAATTTGTGGTAGTGTATTTAGATGATATCTTGATCTTCATCCAGAGTTGGGAAGAGCACCTCCACCATATTCGATAGGTCCTTCAAACCTTGTGACAACACAAGTTATGTGCCAATTGAAGAAATTCACTTTTGGCATGACCTAGGTTCAATATCTAGGGTACATCATTGATGAGAAGGGTGTGCATGTGGACCCAACCAAAATACAAGTCTTTCGGGATTGGCTAGCCCCAACCACTCTAACAAAGATTTGCAACTTTCTGGGTCTTTCCAATTTCTACCACAGGTTCATGTTGGGATTCTCTCATATCACTTGACCTTTAAGTCAAGTCACCAAGGGCGAAGCGAAAGAAAAAAAAATTGGTCTGAAACCTAACAGAAGGTGTTTGTCAAGTTGAATCATCATCTCTGCTCTCCACTATTACTCACATTACCAGACCTGCAGCAACCATTTGAGATTGAGATACTCCTCTGACTATGTTATTGGTGCAGTTCTTACTTAGTAAGGGCATCCTGTGGCTTACCATAGTGAGACACTTTCAGACACAGTCGGAAAGTATCCCACTTACAAAAAAGAAATGTATTCCATTATGCAGGTATGCCATTAATGGAAGCATTACATTATCAGAAAAGAAATGGTCATCCACACAGACCACGACACCTGTAGTTCATATAAACACAAGGGAAGTTGTGGAAAAATCGCCATAAAAAATGGTCCACGTACCTCCAACAATTCCATTTGAACATTAACTGCAAGAAGGGCAGCACCAATAATGTTACAAACTGCCTCAAATGACCACCAGTCATGGCATTGATCACTATGCTCAACTCCTATGGGCATGACTTTGAGGTGGCCACATCTTTACAAGAGCGATCCAAAATTCGACAGAACATACCAGACACTCATGGAAGGTAAGAAAGTTCCAAATTTTCACCTCCATCATGCACTATTATGCCACCTGGGACACATCTATGTTCCTTCAAGTGAGCATGCCAAGATGATTTGGGAGGTGCACTAAAGTTGAGTCGCTGGACATTTCAGGGTAGAGAAAAAAGTGGCAGTACTGTAGAAGTATTTTTATTGGCCAAACCTTCATCAGGATGTTGGGAGGTACATTAAATCCTGCATTGCTTACACCATTTCTAAACCAACCATCAAGAATCAAGGCCTATATACTACTCTTCCTACTCCTAGTCGACCTTGGGAAGCCATCTCTATGGATTACATGTCGAGCCTTCATTTTTGTAAGCATGGCAAAGACTGCATTTTCATGGTCGTCAACATATTAGCTAAGATGGCCATTATGCTGCCCTACAAGAAGAGTATCACAACAGAGGGCACTGCTAAACTCTTATTTAAGCAAGTGTGGGTACACTTCGGGATCCCATAATCCATTGTTTGAGATCAGGACAAAATATTCCTAAGTGAATTTTGTTCAAGTATCTAGCTGATGTTGGATACCAAACTTATTAATTCCATGACTTTCCATCCCCAAACTGATGGCCAAACAAACATTGTCAATATGATGATCGTACACATTCTGTGCATGTACAACTTGAATCATCCATGCACATGGGATGAAAGCCTCCCCTATGTCCATCACAGCTACAATAGAGCTCTCCACAACTCAATGGGCCACAACCCCTTTTAGGTAGGGTTGGGATTTCAGCCATTATGTCTCATTGATGTGGCCATATCATTTGCAACTACTCAGGCAAATTCGGCTCATGTTTAGTCTAAAGCCAACAGGGCTAACAGCTTCATTGAGTGCATACAACACATCTGCCAGTAATTCCATGATATATTGGGTAGAGCCAATGCTATGTACAAGGAATTTCATGATCAAAATTATGTTCCGCACAAGTTCCAGGTGGACGACAAAGTTTGGCTACATTTGCAGAAGGAGCACCTCGCTGGACCCCACCGCAATATTCATCAACTCTGATATGGGCCATACACCATGACTAAGGCTATGGGGGATAGTGCCAGCAAGCTCAGCATTCCACCGTTCCTTGGTCTGCACCTCGTGTTCAATCTAGACCACCTTTGGCCATACTTTCCACCATTGCTCGACACATCCAACATTGTAGAACAACTCACAATCAACAAAACAGAGCTTAACCTAGACTGCATGGAAAAGTCCACAAATAGTCAAATCATGGTTACACAGATCAAGGACACTCACCAATAGAGGATTTAGCTATGTTGATTTGTCAAAGCAGGCCAACTCCTTAACCAAGGCAAGTGGTTCACCAGGGACCAGGTTCAACAGAAATTTCCTCACCTCATGGAGGCTTTGCATGCAATGGGTACCATCACTTATTAAGGATGGAGGAATGATCCAAGTGGATATTGATGGCCACCTGCCTATTCCACCTAGACCTCCAGTTAGTTTCCTATGTTTCCTTGTTTATTTCAACAATTACTATTTTTAGCAATTTTTTGGGTCCTGAACTTCTGGAAAAGTTTTGACCCCCTAAACAATGTTTTTTTGAGGTCTGAAGCATGTTGGGAGCGATTGGCAAGGGCTTGTTGCAAATCCTATAATAATCAGAGAGACCTTTCCAACAAGGTATCATACACACCAAATGGAGATAATATGACCAAGTTACAACCCCAAAAGTTGGCTACCCAACTAAACCCAACGGGGCCACAAACTTTTGGAATTCCATCTCCTGGGGTTAGGGTTTTGGTTATTTATGGCTTTCCCTTGTTTTTCAATAATAAATAGGCCCTTGAGGCTCATTTTAACATGGTTCAAAGGCACGTAGCTGCCACATCTCTTCTCAGATATAAGCTACCATTGCCTGAGCTAGTTTATTTCCATTCTGTTTGTAAGCATATTACAATATTCTGATATTAATGAAATGAAGTGTTATTTTTGTTGCATCTATGTATTTATGTATATATCTATGATTTGTTGTGTTCCTCTTTAAGTTTGGATCAAATCTTGAGCCTTGGCCTCCAAAATTGCGCAATTGAGCCCTCTGCACTGGCCCAAACTATGCACTGCGCAGTCTCTGAGCTCAAACCCAAACCCTAATCTCTTGAACTGTACAATCACCAAGTTTTATCTACCTCCCATAACTGTGCAGTTGAGAGAAATAGTGGAAAAAATTGTAGCCTGACTCACTAAGCCTAAGAAATGCATATTTTTCCTACACATTATAGCCTGAACTACGCATTGTGTAGTCTCAAGGCTCAAACCTCAGACTTGAGCTCTTTAAATGTGAAATTACGTAATCATCTAGGCTCCTCAATCTTCTAGAACTGCGCAATGGGAAAAATCATCATTCAAGCCCTTAGCCTGGCTCCCTGAGCTTCCCAACTACGCATTTTTTTTCTCATTCCAAGCTTGAACTATGCATTGCACAGTCTCAAGGTTCAAGCGTGACCCTTGACTACCTAAATTTCAAAATTGCACAGTCCCTGAGCCTCTCCCTTAGCCTGCTACTTGGTTCTGGCTCAGTCAGTGGATCATCATGCAACATCTTAGACTAGGGGTTTATCAGATCGATGTCGTCTTGTCATGAGTGTATTGCAGATGCATGAAATTTATCATGCTATGGAAATCTGATGAAGAACGAGATGGAAAAGAAGGACATGCTATAAGACACATATGTAGCTAAAGAGATAAGATGATCATTAGGTGAGAAGATGAAGGAACGCTATATTACAATAGAAGATCAAAGATCAAGACCACATGAAGACTCCATATGATTCACAACCCTTTGGAGGGTGGATATGAAGAAAAAAGCATATCTCTCATTGACCTGAAATGGAGTAGATTAGTAATGTTGTGAATTCCCCATTCAGAATAAAACCCAATATGCTTATCATTTTCTTATCAAGTTCTTAAGGATTTAATACTTTTGCTTAATTAACTGATTCCCATGAGAGTTTCTTACGTAAATGTTATAAAAAAATTAACATAAAAATATATGCTAAACAGTAGAAAAATAACAACAAATAACATCACAATACAACACACAATAAGAACATGATAAAGGAGTTCACCCCTCCTACGATACATCTCCTTGGTCCAACTTCCAATGGCTTGGGCCTCTCTATTATGCTCAAATTAAAAAAATGTGTTTATAATGCTCAAATTTCTCTGAAACATGTCTCAATGAGTTTAGAATACTAAAAAATGGCCATTTAGCATCTTTTTGCATCCCATTTGGATAAGAACTAAAGAAGTTATGAATTCTCCCAGTTCTTCCACTATTTGTTCCACAAAATGCTCCAAAACTGACCAAAAACCCCATTTCCGCTCCAAAATCCACTAATGGAGCGATAAATTCACCGTTCAATGGGTTATATCCTATCGGCCATATCCAAATCACAATCAACAAGTTCTGCGGGCTCCCAACACAACATAATGTTGTGATTGTGGTATTGTGGACCCACCAGGGATAATTAACTGCAACATATAATCACACATCCAAAACCTCCCACTCATCACAATCGACGAAGTTCAATGGTCGAAGGTCTTATTAACATGGAAACACTGCGATTGTGGTATTGCGGACCTGTTGGGGTATTAAACTGTGATATATAAATTCTCGCATTTGGGTCTTATCAAAATTGGTAATCGGTTGCAGGTACATAACCAACACGATATGACGGACCCGCTGGGATATTAAACTATAACACATAAAAGTATCGCGTCCAACAATCTTATCGCAATCAGAACTTTACCAGTGGTAACAACATAACAACAGGGTGTTTGGTGTGATTTGCGAGGGCCGATTCTTTTCCTATGCCTATTTTTTTCCTAATATGTGGGACCCAGTGGCAACCTACCACTTGACACTTCCCCATTCGCTGGGACCCTTTCCATGTCATCCAATCCTACCACATAGACAAGTCAAACTTGAACTTTGACTTGCTCTATATTCTGCATACGAACTCGGATTTGAGTGTCGTTTGCACTATTGGATTTAGAATGAAAAGCCCTTCAATTTGAAGCTAAGTTTGACAAGATTCTGATAATTTGGTTTTTGAGCATAATTCTGAGCACCTGATCCATCCTCCCCACTGGAATCCTTTTGGACCCCAAAATATTTATATTCAATTATTGAATAGATGAGGGTATTGTTACATCACCTTCCCTACTTCAATCCATTTGGCCTTTGATCGATGTGTACCTTTGAGACCCACCCGAAGATAATCAATACTTCCCCTTTTAGTTGTGCTTGTCCTTCTGTGAAGTATAGTGTCTTGCTGAAGCACATCAAGAAATTCTAGAGAAAAGTCTTCAATAGATGGAATTTGAACATTCTCTCCTTGATCTTCAATCAAAGGAGGTTCATACAATCTCAAATTTTCAACAATAACAATGGAATATATTTGCATATATGAAGGCAAATCAAGCTTGAAAGCATTATTTCCAATCTTTTCCAAAATTTTAAATGGAAACAATGTAAACTTTGAAATGGGAACTGATACTCTTACCCGTTTCGTAGAGATAGCAAAAAAGTGACCCGATTTTGAAAAGGAGTGATGCAGAACACACATGTTTTTTTTAGAGCATAACTTTTGGCACTTTAAATTTTTTTATGTACATTGCATTTTAAAATGGTAGTGATTTTCATGCTGATTTTAAAAAATGGTAATTCTAGATCAGGCCCTTTTTTTAAAAGACCTATTTTTTGACTTTAGATTTTCTAATGTATGAAATGTAAATAATTATTTTCTAAATTTAATATTTTTTTAAGTGGTCTTCTTCTTCATATTTTCTTGTTTTTATTTTAATTTCTTTTTTTGTAGTGAGGATTTTATTGTTTTGCATATTTAAAGAAGAAGGTTGATGTTTTGAATTTTTGATATTCTACATATTTATACATCGTTAATTAAGTTTTCAATACACATGAAATTATTGTATCTAAGAAACAATAATTTTTAACAATTGACATAAAAATAACCATTTTTAACATAAATATAACTAAAAAACTACACGTTTTGATAATTTTTTGTAATTTTTTGCTAGAAATGACATGTCAAAATCACAATTTTTATAGGAAAATTTTAACTAAAAATGGTTAAATAATAGTTTTTTTTATGAATTTCATGTCAAAAAAATAATAATAATCACTAGTTTTCTCAAAAAATAATGATTAACATAAAAATTAATGCGAAAATCACATAATACAAATATTGAACGCATAACAACCTTAATTGAGCGATTATTCTTCTCATAAAATATCAAAGTCAAAACATTACAAGTATAACTAATTAATAGTTACAAAAAATGAGCTTGATTTCCAAGCATAACTTAAATTTAATCAACAATGTCACGTAATCCAAACTCTTCGTCCTTTAGAGTTTCATCATTGTCTTCTTCCACAATATTTTCTGCTTCATTTTGCTTATTTTCCTCTTCTAGTGGATCTTTGATGTCTGTGAATCTCCCAATGTATGCCTTTCCAATCATTCTATGTAATGGTGGTTGGGGTTCCTTTTCCTTTTTTGCCACATGTGATTCACTAAATTCCCCTTTGTTCAACCCAATTTATTGCATTACATCTGGAAGAAATTGAAGAGCATTAATTCTTTGCTGAATAAAATTGCACTGTGTTGGATCTTTTCAATGGCAATGCAATTTCTTCCTTTTTGAAGGCAACATGCTAGTGTCGTACCTAATTATCAAGAAAAAAAGAAATAATGAAGTAAATTAGTATAATGACATATAAATTAAGAAATAACATATTAAAATTCAATTCCATATAATAAAACTTACCTGAGCTAGAAAATAAATCCAGAACCCAATCTCCTTCATTTGAACGTATGTCTATAAGATAGTTAATCAATAACTGTGGTTTTTGATAAATGTTAACTATCTCTCTTTTTGCTTCTTTATCTTCATATGTTAGTTTTCTCACAACAACATCATAAGTCAGTCTTTGGCTATGACTCTTTCCATCTACCCGATTAAAAATCATTGACACATAGCTATCATCTTTTGCCCAACTATCAATATGGATGAACTCACAATCATTTATAAATAGTTGATCTTCACGGTTAAGAAGATTTGGCTTTTTCTTGTAACATGAAATAGCAAAAGTTCAATTAACTTGTACATAAATTAATTTTTTAACATTGATCAAATATACATTTTAAACGTCTTATCATGTAAGTTTCATCCTTGAATTTGTTTTCCCCTTGAAGATTGACAATAATAATAACCTCAGCGGCCCAACAGCCCGCAGGGGTCGCGGGGTGATTCCCAAAATCACGCCGCCACCCACGCGGTCCATTGGGCCACCGAGGTGGGGGAGAGGTTGTTGAGGTGATTCCGAGAATCGCCCTGCCACCCCCGCGAGCTTTTGGGCCACCTAGATGGGGCGAAGGCTATTAGGGTGATTTCGGGAATCGCCCGGCCACCCACGCAGGCTGTTGGGCTGCTGGGGTGGGGCAGACAGCTGCGGACAACCTATGCCCCACCCCGATGGCCCAACGACCCGCGGGAGTGGCGGGGTGATTCCAGGAATCACCCGGAATGACCCCGCCACCCCTACAAGCCGTTTGGTCGTCGGGGTGGGGCGAAGGGCTGCGGACAACCTCCGCCCCACCCTAGTGGCCCAACAGCCCACTGGGGTGGCAGCGAACAACCCTCTGCCCCACCCCAACAACCCAATGGCCTATGGGGGTGGCGGCGGATAGCCCTCCGCTCCATGGCGACAAATAACCCTCCACCCCATCTCGGTGGCCCAACGGCCCACAAGCATGGCAGGGCAATTCCCAGAATCACCTCGCCACTCCGGTGAGTTGTTGGGCCACCAAGGTGGGGCGCAGGGCTGCAAACAGCCTCCTCCCCACCCTGGTAGCCCAATGCCTTGTGGGGTGGCGGGGCAATTCACCCCATCGACCATCGGGCCACCAGGGTGGGGCGGAAGGCTGCAGACACCCTCTGCCCCACCCCGGCGGCCCAACGGCCCACGGGAGTGGCGGAGTGATTCCAGGAATCACCTTGCCACCCTTGCGGGCCGTTGGGCCACCAGGCTGGGGTGGAGGCTCCGGAATCACCCCACCACCCTTGCTAGTCGTTGGGCTGCCGGGGTGGGGCAGGGGATTACGGGCAGCACCCGCCCCACCCTAGCAGCCCAACAGCCCGCGAGGGTGGTGGGGTGATTCCCAAAATAACCCCACCACCCGTGTAGGCCATTGGGCCACCACGATGGGGCTGAGGCTGTCCACGGACCTCTTAAAATTGGAGGATGTTGACATACTTGTTTATGACTTCAATTTAAAAAAGAGAGGAACTCTTCGCTTCAAGATGATAGAGATTCTGAAAAGGTTGTTACCAGAAGGAACAACGTTGATATGGGAGTCTGCTAAAACCAGTCATAGATCCAAAAGAATTTTTGAATCCTGAAATGGTAGGCATGCATGTGGACTCAGATGGGGCACTAGTTGATGAAAGAGAAGAATATGGAACATCTTCGTCTGCATCCAGTCATTCATATGAAGATGTGAGTTCTGATGGTGTGCAAGAAAATATGAGTGATTTTGAATAATTATCTATGACAGTTTATATAACTGATGTTTGCATCGTATCTTGAAATAAAAATTTTGATTTCCATATGGTGTTAAATAAGAAGTTATGAGTCATTTTCATGTTGTTGGATTATATGTCTTAATTATGATGATTTTTATTGTTTAGAATATCTACAATGTAGCATTAAATTAGAGATATAATGTATGTTTCATTCAATATACAAATAATGACATTTTGATTAATTTAGTCATGTAATTTGTTCATAATGTCATGGTTTTTTTATTTTATGGTTGAAAAAATTCCAAATTTTTTTGTATCTTTAATGTTATGGTTGAAAACAATTAGAATTTTAGCAATCCTTAGTGTGATGTTATTATATGTTTAACAACATGGATGAAAATTAATAGAATTTCAATGTATTTCAGCTGCCATTATTTTATCTTTATGGTCATTACCAAAACATGTTGAATTTATACTTAGGAAAGAAAAATGTTATTCTACCAATTTTACTAGCATTTTTTTAAAATGTTGAAAATTGACCCTTAAAACAAAGCCATCGTTCCAATATCAACACTTTTCGTTTTTAGGGTGTCTTTTGCACGAAAATTTCATTTTCACTGCCATTTTTTAAACATGTTCAAAATTGACTCTAAAAAAACCATCATTCCAGTATACACACTTTTCGTTTTTAGCACTATTTTTGATGTTTTTTCAGGGTTTTTTGGCCAGAGTTCCTGTTTTGAGTTTATAGTTCTCGTTTCAAATTTTACATTGTTTGGACCATAACGAATTAGTTTCAACTTTTTACCTTCACCTTGAAGCCTTTCCTTGATAATGTATAGCCAAACTTCATCACCCACTTGAAATTGATGATCCACACGATGCTTATCATGCCTTGCCTTATACTTGCCTTGACTCTTTTCTAGTTGTTCTTGAACTATTTGGTGAATCAACTGAATTTTCTCAATGAATTTCTTTGGTCTGTCTATGTCACTATGTCCATCTACAGCTACATCTTTCTCAAAGATGAAAACCAAAGGCAATTTAGGTAAATAACTAAGACATGCTTAAAAGGCGAAGTTAGAGTAGAAGAGTGCTTTGCTCAGTTGTAGCCATGTCGAATATAATGCAACTGTTTATCCCATAACTTAGGATGTTTACTATAATATCCTCTTAGAAAATGAATAATTTTTATGTTAACCACTTTAGTTTGACCACTTGTTAGCAAATGAAAGGTTGTACTTTTCTT
This sequence comes from Pinus tabuliformis, assembly GCA_031772625.1. Classification (NCBI taxonomy): domain Eukaryota; kingdom Viridiplantae; phylum Streptophyta; class Pinopsida; order Pinales; family Pinaceae; genus Pinus; species Pinus tabuliformis. The sequence goes on along the minus strand of CM062813.1, from coordinate 442,394,500 downwards.
CAACTTGGTGTCCATCAAGTTCCATAAACTTGACCAAAAATTCCTAACAAATCAAGAATCATGATCACTTAGAATAGAAGTAGGAAATCCAAAATGAACCCATACATTTTGAAAGAAAAGTTGAGCTACTTGTTCAGCTATAATTTTCTTTTTAAAAGGCATTAATATGCACATCTTGTTGAACCTATCCACAACTACATACAAATAATCATGGATTTTCCTTGATAATGGAAGACCTCCTACAAAATCCATAGAAACACTTTCCCATGCTCGTGAAGGCACTGGAAGTGGTGTGTACAATCCTAGTTTCCTATTACTAGGCTTACTGACTGCACACAATGAACAACATCTGATAAAATGTGACACACTTTCAAGCATATGAGGCCAATAAAAATACCTCTGAAGATTTTCCGTTGTTTTACTTCCACCGAAATGTCTAGCAATAAGAGAACTGTGCGCTTCCCTTGTGACATTTACTCTCTCTCCCTATGGAACACAAATTTTTCCCAAATGATACAACAGATTATCATGTACATGGTAGTCTAATTCCTCAACTTGGTGGCCTTGACTCAAGTTTAAATATACCTCTTGAAAGTCAGCATCCTGTGCGTATTGTTCAACATAACTTTCAGGCATAATAGAATGGTTCTTGAGTAGAATGTCTACATTAATAACTGGTCTAGATAGCATATCAGCAACTTTGTTATAAATACCTTTCTTGTACTCGATTACAAAGTGGAATTGCTGTAAAAGTCCCATCCAACGAAAGTGCCTTGACTGCTGCAATTTAGTTTGAGATTGTAGATATTGTAGAGGCTAATGATCGGTGTGAATATTGGTTTATCTTCCCATCAAGTAATGCTTCCATTTCTTCCCACTTTGTACCAATGCATAAATCTCTTTATCATACGTAGGATAATTAATAACAACACCGTTAAAAATATCATAATGGAATGAAATGGGATTACCATGTTGTAAAAGAACTGCACCCATGGCGTAGTCACTTGCATCTGTTTGTATTTCAAAGGTTTGTTTCAAGTCCAACAATGCTAAAACTAGGGTTGAACTGATATTTTGTTTCAAATCATGGAATGCTTTTTTTTGTTTGCCTCCCCAATAGAAGACAACCTTCACACTGGTCAAAGCATGTAGTGGAGCTGCTATGGAAGAGAAGTTAGAAATAATCTTCCTCCAGTACTGCGCTACTCCCAGAAAACTGCTTACTTCTGTGACTAATTTGGGTATTGGCCAATTCACAATGACAGAAACTTTAGAGGGGTCAATCTTCAACTCACCTCCTCCAACTATGTGGCCCAAATACACTAAAGAAGTTTTCCCTAATTCACATTTAGACATCTTCAAAATAAATGTTCTTTTCTTGTGATATCCAAAACTTTCCTTACATGCTTGATATGCTCTTCTCATGATTTGTGGAATATCAAAATATCATCTAAATAGACAATTACAAACTCATTAAGAAATGACCTTAAAACATCATTCATAACGCTCATGAATGTAGTTGAAGCATTGCAAATACCAAAAGGCATAACTAACCACTCAAACAATCCTTGTTTGGTTTTAATAGCAGTCTTCCAAGTATCCTCCTCAACTATTCTTACTTGATGATATCCACTTCTCAAGTCTAATTTAGTGAAATATTTTTCATTTTTCAATTGATCTAACAAATCATCTATTCTGGGAAGTGGGTATCGATTCTTTGTTGTAATCTTATTCAAAGCTCGATAATCTACACACATGCACCAAGTTCCATCTTTCTTGGGTACCAATACTATTGGTGAAACACATGGCGAAGTCGAGGGAAGAATTACACCTTTATCCAACAATTCCTGGACTTGTTTCTTAATTTCTAAACTTTCCAGAATTGACATTCAATACATACCAATGTTTGGGAGTGGAAAGTCCTGCTGTAGCTGAAGTTCGTGTTGAATTCCTCTTTTTGGTGGCAATCCTTTTGTTTCTTGAAACATGTCTCCATGTTAATTGACCACTTCAACCAATTCAGCTTTCAGCATCATATCTCAACAAACAAAGGATTACTACTCCATGCCATTCTTCTGCTTGATCATAAGGAGCACAAGACTCTTCCTGGAATTGACCAGTCGCTTCATTTCCCCTACGCTTGTTAAAGATAGACTAAGCTTTCTAGATGGGCTCTCACAATATACTCCACTCCGTCTTTGAACAAATTATATTTTTTCTCAAAATCAATGGAAAACGACTTTCCTATCATATAGATACAGGCTTCCGAACACAATCCCAGAAGTATCCAATGGCACAATGTATAATTCGACTTCATCAATGAAATTTGCAGTGATTACAAACCTGAAAAGGCATTTTCGTTTCACTTGAAAATTGGCATCCTTGGTTATCCAACCTAATAGGTACGGTTTATGATGAGGCAGAGTTTCCAAGTTCAATTTCTTGACCAAATCCGTAGAAATTAAATTTTCCTGAGATCCATTATCAAAAAACGTATCAATCTTGGTGTGTTTGGACATAACTTTGATATGGAACAACTCAATTTTGTTTTTCTCATTTGAAGCATTATTGGAGTTATTTGTTGTGCTAGTGCTTGCCATGAATTCCTCTTTGCTTGTTTTTGCCATTGCTTTCCCTTAGTGACTGTGATCACAATCTTGGTTTAATCTCCTAAGTCAGAACCCAAGTCTTGTTGTGCAACAACATTTGTCCTTTGTTTCCCTTTATTAGCTAAATTTCTTCGGTCTTAATTCTGGATGAAGCTTCCAGCAATGTGCTTCATCATGACCCTCCTTGGAACAATTCTTGCACATGGGTTTCTCCCCTTCTTTCTTAACAGAAGCATTTTTCTTCTTCCTTCCTTTAAATTTCTTCCCGTTTTCACCACTCTAAAATGGCTTCTTCTTACCTTCTTCTTGTACATTTTTCCATCTTGCTTTGAGGTGTGTAGCTGTAACATAGACCTCATGAAGATTTGTGGGACTAAACATAAGAATGGTATGTTGAAGATAGTTATGCAACCCTCCTATGTATTTCAACAAACTATCGTGTGATTGTAAGTCTACTCCTACCATAAGAGCTCTTTTCCTAAAATCTTGAGTATACTCTTGCACATTTTGACCTTTTTTCTGTCTGAATTTTTTCCAATTCGTGATAGCTTTTTGCATATGAGCTAAAGGGTAGAATAGTCTTTTTATAGCAGCAATGAAATCATTCCAAGAAATAGAGATCTTACCGTGTTTTTTGATCTCATATTGAGTCCTTGATTCCCACCATACAAGTGCTGCTCCCTCCATTCTCAATGAAGCCAACAAATTTTGATATTATCCTCTTGAATGTTTTGAATTCTAAAATACACCTCCAACTAACGAATCCAGTTATCCAGCTTCTTTGCATTAACTTCACCATTGTACATAGGCAACTCGAATTTAAAATCAAGATTTAGAAAAGGATTCGAAGAATGATGATGAGTACGAGTATGGGTTGTAGTAGTGGAAGAGGGTGAAGATGCCTTCGAAGAAGAAGATGAATAAGATGGTGGAGATGGTGGAGGTTTTCCTCCATTCCCATTACCTCCTTTTCCTTTATCTTCTTTTCCATTACCTCCTCCTAAATAGCCTTCTCCATTGGGAAGCTTGGAACTTTCTACTTGCAACCTGCTATTCCTCTCTTCATAGAGGACCTTAACCATCTTTGGCATATCAAAGAAATCCTTTCTAAAGATATTTTCATCTTCTGTCATGATAAGTTATCCTTTGTGAGACATGATCTCTGGAGACTCAACTACCACTTATGCAACTTGAGGATGTCTTGGTGTAGAAGACCTTGGCAACCTTGCTCTTCTTCCCCTTGAGCCAACTATAGGGCTTTGAACCAGCTTCCCTTCTCCTATTTTGAGTTTTAACCTTGTAAGCATGACATAAACTTGCAAACAATTAAATCCATCTTTCACAAAGAAAATCTAGTAAGAAAAAACCAATGCTCTGATACTAACTTGATCTAAAATGAAGCATATTAGTAATGTTGTGCTAATTCCCCATTCATAATAAAACCCAATATTCTTATCATGTTCTTATCAAGTGCTTAAGGATTCAATAATTTTGCTTAGTTAACTGATTCCCATGAGAGTTTCTTATGTAAATGTTATAAAACAATTTAACATAAAAATATATGCTGAACAGTAGCAAAGTAAAAGAAAAGAACATCAAAATACAACACACAACAAGCACATGATAAAGGAGTTCACCCCTCCTGGGCTACGTCTCCTTGGTCCAACTTCCAATGGCTTGGGCCTCTCTATTATGCTCAAATTACAACAAAAGTGTGTTTACAATGCTCAAATTCCTCTGAAACCTATCTCAATGAGTTCAGAATACTAAAAAATGGCCATCTAGCCTCTTTTTGCATCCCATTTGGATAAGAACTGAAGATGTTATGAATTCTCCTAGTTCTTCCACTATTTATTCCACAAAATGCTCCAAAATCAACCAAAAACCCCATTTCTACTCCAAAATCCACTAATGGAGCAAGAAATTCGTCGTTCGGCGGGATATCTTGTTGGTCGTATCCAAATCACAATTGGCAAGTTCTACAGCTCCCAACACAGCGAAATGTTGTGATTATGATATTGCAGACCTATCGGGCATAATTAACTGCAACATATATAATCCTGCGTCTCGAACCTTTGCTCATCACAATCGACAAAGTTCAACTGCCGAAGGTGTTGTTAACATGGGAACACTACGATTGCAGTATTACAGACCCATCGAGATATTAAACTGTGATATATAAAATCCCAGTGTCCAAGTCTTATCGCAATTAGAAATTGGGGGGGTACATAACCAATGCGATATGACGGACCCGTCGGGACATTAAACTATAACACATAAAAGTATTGTGTCTGGCAGTCTTATCACAATCGTAACTTTACCAGTGGTAACAACATAACAACAAGGTGTTTGGTGCGATTTGTGGGGGTCGTTCTTATCCTATGCCTCTGATTTTTTCCTAATATGTGATATGCAAGACCCAGTGGAAACTTGCCACTTGGGGCTTCCCGATTCGATGGGACCCTTCCCATGTCATCCAATCCTACCACATAGACAAGTCAAACTTGAGCTTTGACTTGCTCTATCTTCTACATATGAACTCGGATTTGAGTGACATTCACACCGTTGGATTCAGAATGACAATCCCTTCAATCTGAAGATGAGTTTGACAAGATTCTGACACTTTGGTTTTTTAGCATAATTTTGAGCACCTGATCACTCATGAAGGATAAGAGTTTCACATCTATTTTTGAAGACAAAGGAGCAACAAGAATGGCTCGACATTGCCATGTCATCAATAAGTCCTTGTGAGAAATGTTATGCCATGTCATGGGTCTTCATATGCCACATCATTCTTATGGATTATGTAATTTCTAATTTGAAAATGTATTATAAAGTGGAAGTATAAAGGACATGTACAAAAGATGAAGATTCATTTAAAGCTGAAAATTCATTGGAAGTCAAATAGTCATGAGGGTAGTCAAAGCATCATAAGGGAGGTGAATTATCACATCATTGGTTATATACACACCCTCATTGTATGAGCAAAGGGACTTTTCACCTTAGCTCCTCTTGCAAGGCATTAAAAAGACAAGCTAGTTCTTCTGGGGAGTAAGGATTTGCTCTAACACTCCACTATTGGGGCTAGTGGTGTTGATTGTATACATGTGTCTTGTGACTTTTACTCAATACTTGAAGCCAGATGGTCGTGTGCATGGATTGTGAATATTTGTAAGATTGTTCTATGAATATTTATGATTCATGTTTGCTTTCACCTATACTATGGTAGTTGAAATATTTTAGTTATTTTAGTTCTTATTTAATTGAGAATATGTTGTAATGGTTGCTATAATTGTCGCATCCTTGTTATGTTAAATGTTAGATAGATCTTTCTTGTTCATAATGGTTGTAATGACTGTCATATATTTTTGGACTATTCGTTGGATGTTAGATAGATATCTTATGTTGTGTGTGTCTCTCTAATAGGGTGGTACTATTACCTCTCTCCTAGAGGATCACTTTCCTTTCCCTCTACACTAGAAGAATATTGACACATATACAACCGAACACTCACCAGGCATACTCACTTGTTGATCCAAGATTACATATGCATAACTCTCTTATGCATAATTTTGTAGCCAAGGAAAACCTATAAGAATATATGGTAGTCGGGTTGATATCCCAGATGGGGCTCCTATTCCAAACGGTGTGAGGTATAATTGGGACTTCACATCAGGGAGGCCCCCTTGGTTGACAGATTTCTAGCACTGTCAATATTATGTGTGTATGATTAGTGTTTTCCTCGAATGCATTTTTCCATTCCCTTTTTTGTTTTGTTTTGTTTTGGATATGTGTTTCAAACTTGTTTCACTTTATTTCAGCATTTTTTCTTTTTCTTTTCTATTTTGAATTTTTGTTTATTTGATTTGGCTTGAGAGGTAGGTGATGCTACATGCAGGGAAATTTTTTAGGATGGAAATTTATCTAAATGTTTAGAAACCTTGGCGTATCTTATTACTACCTAATATGAAAACTATAAAATGTTTAGCAAGATTTTTTGAAATTATTCAACTTTATAAGGATTCTATATAGTCTATATAAAATTTTGGCAATTTTTGAGGTAAAGTAATTTATATTATAAAATTTGGGCGAATCATTGTCTAAAAAAATGGAAATTAACGATTTTTTTTTTTAGAAAACATGAAATATTAGTTCACCTGTGAATATTAGCCCCTAAAATTTTCTGTGGCTACATATAGAAAATGGATGATAGTTGATTAATAGGAAAGGATTCTAAATCAATATGAATCACTAGGAAAATGATGAACAAGGTAGAGGATAATGTAATTATGATTTTATCTTAGTTGTTGTTTAAATTTTTGATGTTTTTCTCCATTATTTATCTTATGTACTTTAGTCTTGTGAATATATATAAGAAGACTAATTATGTGAGTGTACAATGAAATACAATCAAGAAAGATGTGAATTCAAAGCAATGGTTGGTGACTTTATTCATTTTTAATGAAATATTTAAATCAATATATTGTTTAAATTCACAAACCTTTTCTTATTAATGTTATTAACCATGTGAGGGTCATCATGTTTGACTATTACAATAGTAATTTTCTTTAAATGTTGAAAAACAAAACAAAAAATTGAAAGGAAAATTAAATCTATTACTGGTGGTATCAAGATTGTCATGTTTAAAATGTGATTATAGTGTTTATAAATCTTGCATCTTCAATATTTAAAAACAATGTCTTAATAATGCATTATGCATTCTTTTTCTTCAATATTTTCATCCTTTTAGATCCTCATAAGTATTTTAGCATCCACACTATTGTGTTTATAACATCTTATTTGTTTCCTTATATTATATTTATTGCCTCTTGATTATCCTTGTGGTCATATTTCACATCAAAATTCCATAATAATAGTGTCTTAAGGTCTCCTTAATGTCTTACTAGTGTCATCATAGGATCCTACTTACATTATTATTGTATCTCAGTGTCACATATGTCTTATATAAGTTGAATTACCATCCTAATTGAGTGCTTTTAGCATCTTTTGTACCTCATCAATATCCTTGTTGCATCCTAGTATCATCTTAGTTATAGTGTTAGAGTCTTGGGTGTCTCATTAGCAATTTTTATCATATAACAAATCTTCTAAACGGCTTTAACCATCTATGTTTAGTGCCAAATTGTGGTCATTCTCCATATCCATTGTCACACACTATCTAGGGTGGTTATGGGTAGTGTGGTTGCATGGACCTTAACCAAGAACACTTGTAGGAGTTTGGTAAACTCAATCATACTAAATTTGAATTTTATGCCCCCTCAACAAATTCTTAGTGTGTCCCTAAATGTATTTTTGAATTGAGTTGTAGTTTTACATAAAAATTAATTGGGTTGGAATGCCATTAAAACATAGCTATAGCTCTCTCCTATGATTCCATTACTTAGGAAAAAAATATTCAACAATTTCTAGAACAAGGTTTTGTTTAGTAAGGAACAATGCAATTTCACCATTAAGGGGTCGATTTTCTGAAACATGTATTCATATGATTATGGGCAATGTGTACACATGGGAATTTTATAAACATACACTTAGGAAATTATGGATCTTAATAATGTTACTTGGTCTGAATTTTATTTATCAAAACGAAATTTTCAATGTGTCCCTAAATGGCTTCAAGAAGTGAGTTGCAACACCACATAAAGTTTTGAATGGTACTAGGATAGATGAGTTTTCAGTTGCATTGGACTCTTGACATCACATTTTCTAAAATATGTTTTGTTTGATGATATTGAAAACTAGGGTTTTCTCAATAAGAGAAAATGCAACTTTTACACTAAGGGTTTCATTTTCCAAATCATTAGCTTAGACAATTGTGGATAGCAGATAGAATTATGACATTATCATTGGACAGATGCCTGAAAGAGTTAATTATTCCATCGTTTGGATTTCATGCCTCTGGACTAAATTCTCAATGTGTCCATAAATTGCTTTAGGAAGCTAGTTGCAACTCTCCATGAAACTTTGTGTGGAACTTAGAATGATGAATTCTTAATTTTGTTGGAATTGTGAAATCATATTATAGCTAGAAGCACCTCTCTTGTATGATTCCATTTCATAGAAAACATTTTATTAGATGATCTACAAAGCTATGATTTCACTCAATAAGACACAAATACAATTATTTCACTAAACTATTTATTTTTCATAACAACATATTGATAAATGGTGGTTGAATGTTCACGTAATCCTTGTAAAATGCCCTTTCATGACCTTATGAAAGGAAAATATTCTTCTCTATTTGCATTTTATGCAACGAAATAAAATTCTCAATCTATCCCTAAATAACTTGATTCACCACAAAATTATAACCAAGAGTTAGATAAATTAAGTGTTCATTATCTTGGACTTGTGACATTGGATTATAATTAGGGGAATCCATATCCTATACCCGATTGCCTAGAAAATGTTTATTTTTATGACCTTAAATACTAAGAATTTTCCTAGTAAGAGATGATGTAGATTTTACACTAAGGGGTTAATATTTATAAACATTAGATTGAGAAATTTTAGATAACATTCTCATGTTATTTTTATGTAAATACATTTGTAGGAGGTTACTAAACTCAATTATTCTCCTTTGTTTGGATTTTATGCATTAGAACCAAATTCTTAATATGTCCTTAAATGGATTCAATATAGAGTTGCAGGCCCCCTCAAAACTCTAATTGAGACTCAAATATATGAAATAAAAATTGAATTGGACTCTTTGCATCGAAATAAAACTTAGGAAACCCCACCCTTGGGATTGAATTGCTTAGGGAATGTTTTCTTCCACAATTCTTGGAACTAGGATTTCTCTCAACAAGAGAGAATGTGTTTTTTAGAATAAGGGGTCTATTTTCCAAAACACTAGCTCAAATTATTATGGATAGTGTCAATCCATCAATATTGTCCAAATGCATTCATAGGAGCTTATAAAACTAAATCATGTTTCCCGATTTGGAATTTATGTTTCCAAACCAAATTGTCAATGTTATCCAAAAAATTTGTCCACATCTTGTACAAATGATAACACGACAATAGCATGGCAAAAATGAGTTCAAACATTAGTAAAAGCATTCTTTGGTGAAAAAAATTCCTGATATATGAAGATGGATAGAAAGAAATTGGACTTTCATCCACCGCACAACTTTCTGACCTCTAGCAAAACACTTTGCATATGCTCTTCAATAAATTTGTGTGGCTTCACAAATCCCAACAAAACAATCGCGTAGTGAAAATTTTCCATGCTTAATACTTCCTAATCAGTGGATTTAATGACATCCAATATCACATGTCGAGATTACCACATTATGGTCAAGGAAACATCGACCCTAGCTCAACTTTCTCCACTAAAATGACTTGTCAGTTATTATGGAAGGATCCACTTAGATATATAAAAAGAGGAGCCAAACCAATGAAAAACAAAACACATTCAAAGAAAATTTATGTTGTCAGTTTTATGCAGAAGGAAGCAAGATTGAGAGAGAGAGAGAGAGAGAGAGAGAGAGAGAAGGCCTATCCCTTGAGAGATGTTCAGCTTCTCCCCTAGTATCATTTTATACAACAAGTTGAAGTTATAGTAGATTCTTCGAGCACTAGACTTATTTCTTGTCTTTCCATTGGGTTTCATTTGTAAGATGATATTTTTTTCTATTTACTTCATATGAGTAATTGTGCATTTTTATTATCTTCTAAATTATGGATTTGACATGGATTTTGGTGTTAACAATCTTCCTATTGCATATTACCATCTAACAAGGGGTTATTTCATCTTTTTTTACACATGCTTGAGGGAAATAATCACCAACAGTCAATGTGTCCCTAAATGGCTCTTGAAAGTGGGTTGCAACTTGTCCTAAAACTCTAATATGGACTTAAGTTGATGAAAGTTCAATTTTCTTAGACTTATAACTTCATATTATAGCTAGAGACACCCCATTTGTATGATTCTATTTCTTGAATGTTTATTCTATGATCTCTATAACTAGTCTTTTTCTTAGAAAGAGATAATGCAATTTTCACACTAAGGTTATGATTTTATAAAACACTAGATTATGTGATTACCAGTAACATGATCACATTATACTTATCCAAACACTTTTATAGGAGCTTACAAAACACAATTATGCTATGAAATTTTGATTTTATGCTCCTATATTAAATTCTTAATGTGTCATTGAATGACTTTACTAGATTAGCTACAACGCACCATAAAACTCTAGTTAGAATTTGGATTAATGAACCATTAATACATTAAATATTGACATTGGATGAGAGCTAGGGGCACCCCTATCCTATGGTTCCATTGCTTGGAAAATGTTTTACTCAAACAATCTTTGGAACTAGGGTTTTACTCAATAAGAGACAATGCAATTTTTTCACTTTGTTTGGAAATTAATTATTTGTCATAAGGCATTTTGAGGAATTTTTATGTGCTAAAATGATTATTAGGATAATTATTGAATACCATATACTCTCCCACATCTAGATAATTATGAAAAACATACTCTTTTAAAAGTAAACCATTGGGAAATATGTTGAGCCCAAGACACTCACAATGACCATCAAAGTTCCAAAGGAGCCAAGAATTTCACATGATACCTTGATTTTTATAATGTACCATCATCATAAGAAAAAAAAATTAACAATTGTTAAATGTTTACTTCACCCTTCCACCAATTTATGTATTTTCTCAATCTTGGAGACATGTTTTATTCATGTTGTATTCATGTTTGAACAAATTTCTTACTTGGGAGGCTTGCTAGCCTCTCAATCCAATGATTTTCCTCTATAGAGTACATCATTGGTTATAAATGGTAGTTGATCCCCTAAGTTCCCAATATTGACTATTCTCTTTGATTTGGTAAGATTTCACCCTCTTTGGTAAACTTATGGGAAAACCATAACTCACTTGGTGGCTTGATATATCTCCTTAACCAATGTAGTGGTCTTCCAAGCATTCAAACCCAGTGATTGAGAAATATGTCAGAAATAAAATGGACTTATTGAAGGATTGGGGGACATGTGAGAAACTAACTTTATGCTTATGATTCATATTCCATTTATTTCCAAATTAGTGCCATTACCATAGTAAAGAGAAAATATATTTCAAGATTTTATCCTTCAAGATTCCTTCTTCAATATTGTTTTATAGTTTCACAATGAAGTTTCCATTTATAGTATTCTATGTAGCAAAGGTGAATTCTTGGGATATTCACGCTAGAGTGTTTTCTTTTTTCCAACGTTATTTACCTCTTCCTTCCATCCTATCTGAATTTTCCCATATAATTTTATATTGCATATGTGTAAGTGAGAAAGAAATTTATTTCTAAACCTATTCATACATCAAGGATTTGTGACAGACACATCTTTGTTATAGAAGCCAATAAAAAAACACCTCCTGAGTTTAAGAGACCAACCTAGACATATCTCTTCTATATCATAAATCAAGAAAGGAATAGCCTAGTCGATATGCTAGCACAAGCATTTATCTCCTATCAAATAATTCCCATCAATAACATAAGAAAGAATAAATGGACCAAGGAATAACAACAATGCTTAGATATGCCTACTTCATTGGAGAACCTGAAACTGTTGAAGTTGTACATCAAAAATCATATTTCCCATACAGAATATTATTATTTTATTTTATGTATTAGAAAAATAAGGAAGTATATATTAATTTTTCACAAACAATACATTTCCAAATTCAATTCACACATGGGTATTTCATTTTTCAAGTACATAGAGATGTTGATCAATGGTTATTTCTTGCAAGTTCTTTTCTTTCACCATGTTTATGTGACAAAATTTTCATTATTATAAATTGAATTTTGTGGGATTATAAATGTGGGTTCTAAAGGCCACATTGTGCAAATGTTAATCCATAATAAAAAACACTGAGAATTATGAGGTACTCATAATAAGATGTTTTGAGTCTTTCATATGGCTATCCTTTAAAAAAAATAGTCTTCCTTAGTACTCAGATAAATCTGGCTTTTAGAGTACGACAATTAAATATTTTAGCACACGTAGTCATATATTTTAGAATGTAAACATTTGGCCTTAGCTTTCACCTTGAGTTTTCCTCCTCAAATATCAATACCATGGCCTCACCACAAAAGATATTTTAGTTTGAATAGTTTCCTCATTAATCCATGTACCTCCAAATTCATTAAGACTTGCTTGGTAGCTCACTCCATAGGGAATTTTTGATACAAGCCTTCCAACTATGAGGGGTCATCATCATATGCTCATAAGGTGATAGTATAGTGTAAGAGTTCAAGTGATTTGATTTTTCACCATACTTAGGTGGACATCATGCATGTGGGTGCCCCTTCATGAATGAGGATGCATAGTTGGATTACAATGTTCTTGATGGAAACTAGGAAGTATAAAGAAATGGATGGGGGAATATGAGGAGACTCTGCCTAACTGACATCAAAGACAATCATAAGATCTTAGAAAGGATCCTCAGTGCAAAAATAGGAGGCTTACTTTATGAAGGGCATGTCTGGAGGACTTTCGACATTGACATGGCAACAAGAAATTGTGTCAAGTCATCTACTATGCCATAGTTATGGGAATCTTGTGTAAGGGAATTAGTAGTGTTTTGATGTAATGGTCCCTTGGTGATTTTAGGAGTTACCTTACCTATTGGCCACGGATATGTAAGGTGACATTTGTTGATGATATAGCTTTTATGGCAAGTTCCATTTGTGAATCAAGCAGAGGCCTCTATTAACACAATCGAGTGGAGAGGCTCATGTTAGTAAAATCCATAATGAGGATTTTATAGGTTTCTTTACCGTGTTGGTATGGAGGTGGATTCGAATGAATAGTTTGGAAATCATGAGTGGTCATGTACTCTTGGCTAGGGAATGGGTTTTGAAGCACAACTGACTATGAATGGGGGGTAGTTGATGTAGAAGGAGGTTGGTTACCCCTCTTTGCGATCTCTTGGTTTTCCCATAAACTACAATTTTCAGGAGGGAGAGGAAACACATGCATCTAATGACCATAGGTACTACAAACTGCATAAGGATTATTCATATGAATATCCTTGTTCTACTTAAATTGGTTTCCCTATTTTTGATTTGGGTTATTTGAGTTTCCTGCCAAGTTGGTACTAGGTTGTTAGCCCTGATTGCCCAGGTTTCCATAATTTTAGGCCATTTTGTTTACCCTTTTCCTTGTTATTTTTCTTTGGATTAGGGTAGTTGGTAATATTTTACTGGGCATACACCTTACCTTGCTGAGGAGGTGCATCTTGAGGCATGGGAACTTGAGGTATTGGTGTTAGAGTGATTGGAGCACTAGGTTGTTGGAACAAATAATAAGGGTTCATTATTACATTCTGGTAGGCAGGTCGAGTACATTGTTGTCAAAGAAAAGGATGATTTGGATGGTAATAGGAATAAGAGGTACTAGTACCCTCATGTGACAATGTGAGATGAATTCAAGAGGTGATAAGTGTAATAGGCACTAGGCCCTCCCTACTGATGGATATATCCCATTTGTCTTGGTGGACATGCAGAAGGTTGGTGATCTATTATGTATCCAATCACATTGTTAATAGCAAGGGATTTCTCAGGCGTTGAATTGTCACCAAGGCAAGAGCATGGAGCATCAAGGATGATAGTGTATAAATAGCTCGATAGGGTATAGATCATATCACAATGAATATCCTTTTGAATGGTCTCTTTTTCAGTTTTATGGAATTTTGATACAACATCCTTGGTTATTGGAGGAAGGATATATTTCAGGAACCAATCCATAAATAATTGATTATTAAGTTGAGGATATTTGTACAAGCTCAAACATCTACTCTATTCTTGACTGTGGTAAGTTATATGGGTGGCAGTGTTCTAGCAACAAGAGATCAAGGTTATGATACTAGTATCATGGTAGACAAGTAACTGAAAGTAGGAAAGGAGCACATTAATGATGGTGGTGAACACATGGTGAGTGTCATTAGGCTAGTCAACATACCATTCATTGTAGCATGAGTAAGTGTGCATTGAAATAGGTCAACGTGAATTTAATCTTCCATGATGGATTTCAAGGAACACCAGAAATAGAATGATCAAATATGATTGGCATGATCATATCTTGAGTTCCCCTCAAATTTGGGGATATCTAAGGGAATTATGATTTGAATTGGGGGGGCATGTCAAATCATGGAGAGTCAATCATTAATGAGTTGGCCTAAATTGGGTAGATTTAATTTATCCATGAATAACAGAAATGGTTGAGTTACATTCTTTTGAGTAGGGTCTTCTACATTGGTTCCATTATTAGGAACCACGTTAGTCCATCATTAGTGCCAAAATTTCCTCTATTGTTGGCACCCAAAGTGGTATCAACATTGCTACTAGGGTTAACACCTTCCTTGGTAGCATGTTAGGATTGGGTGGAAATAGTATAATAGGAACTACTAGAAGCCTCAAAAAAGTTAGCGTCCAAAGACAACCTAAGGTGAGGGACCTTGAATTGTCAAGGAGGTGTAAGGGGTCATCCAAGAGGAAACTGATGAAAATATCTCTCAATATTTGTGACTAGCACTTTATAAGAACCATGGTGTCTAGAAGGGGTTGAATCGACGAGGCTAAAGGGATGAATACATGAATCAAATCAACAATCAATAGGAAGAAACTACATTCAGTGGTGCAATGTGATTTCCCATATAAGTGCTTATGTGTATCCAATTCAAGCAGTCTCATCCTATTAAAGAAAAATACCCTAGCCTAGAATATCAATTATGCCTCAAACAAGTCATAAATTATGTTTCAAGATGGAATTACAAACAATCTAGATACTAGACTAGTAGGGTCAACAACAAGGTTGGGAGAAGGTATGAAGAGGTTTGGTTTCTTCCCACACCCACCACCTATAGTGTCATTTTCCTATAATAATGGCCACTAAGGTTACCTTTGTCAAGTGTGTCTAATAGAGTATAAGCTTCTAAGTGTCAACTTTGGATTGAGTTTCACATCCAAGATTTGGTAGCCTCAAGGGGAATCACTCGTATCTACAATTTAAGCATTACCCCCTTCATTGGTTTCTTCTATGCACATTTTTTACCACCAGATGGTGAAGGAATTAAATCTCCCTAAAGGAAAACTCTATATTTAAATGTATGTTTATCAATGGGTGCTGTTTAGATGCTTATCCCACTAATCCTAACATCAGTAATATATTATTTACGTGTCCAAGTGAGTTTAATCAATGCATGTTAGATTAAGGTTGATTATAGAGGCTTATCTTGGGGTCATGAACCAAGAATTTGAAATTTGTGGTGTATAGGTGTGTGAAAGTGTATCTATTATACAACTTGAAATGAAATTACTTTACACTAAAATTAAATATAATGAACTATGTAAAAATAATAAATAGAATGCTATAATTCAACAATATAAACATTCACCATAAACAGGTCACTACCCAACATATGAGGATTGCGTGCAAGGAAAAGGAGGCAAAAGGGAGCAAAAAGGAGGATTCAATGGGTAAAAACAAAATCATGAATGAATATGGGATGTGATTTTGTATCGTAAAACCAACTTTCTTTAGAGGTTATAGTATAGGAATAGTTGTTCGGTGCTACAAATTGACCTTTAAGAGTTCTATCATGAAGGGGCTTCCAAAGAGAAAATAAATGGGAGATTAATGCTAAAAAAAAATAGATGTTATTAAATGCAATATATAATGGAGAAGAAAGTGAATATACCTACAAAACAATGATGACATGGGTTTATCTAGCCTACTACAATAAACTACCAATTCAACTGTCCAAAATATAGCTTGGTGGAGAAGTACTATAAGCTATCAAGGGGGATTTCGTTTTTCCTCCTAAGGTTTAGAAGATGGAAACATCAAGGCTTCCTTACCTACTACTGACAAGAGGGAACCCAAAACCATTCATGAAAGAATGAGCCAAAAAAACTAGAAAAAACTAGAAAAAATTTGCAAATTCAGACCAATGTAGGACATTGACCTAGATGTGCATTAACCAATGCAAAAATTGGGGCAATAAATGCATTGGCCAGTGTAGAAACTAAGCCAAAAACTGTGTTGGCCAATATAGGAAAGGGGCGAAAAAGTGCATTGACTTTTTTATGCCTATGTTTTTTGGGGTCTACTCTAGATCTGACATTTGTTTCTATTCCAAGACCTCTAACCTAAAAAACAATAGAAAAAGATAGAGGTCCCAAATTTCTCCAAAAATCACCAAAATGGAAACTTACTAATGGCAAGGCTTACAAACACACAACCTAGGACTTGAAGTGTTTATATCCCCAATGGATTTCCCATTTGTTAGATATATTATTGCACAAGGTTTATCAAAAATACTTTCTCTATGGGTTGCAAGTATTCCAATAAGAAATAATGATGATTTAGATATAAACCTTAGGAGTGGCACATATTAATATAGTTTCTCATATGATCTACAAAAAATACCAGAACAAAAACTAAAAAAGAGAAATTGAATATATGAAACTATATAACACATGGAATGCTCCAATAAACCAAATAATACCTTTATTACTTATTCATCTATTGAGAATCTCCACTTGAGTGTGGCTCAAAGGACCTCCTCCTTGGGAGGGTTCATTGATAATCCCTACTGCAACGTGTGATACCCTCTCTCAAAGGGGAAAAATTATCCAAAAATAAAAAAGAAGAAAAGAGTGGAGAGCTTATAATGGAGAAGGCTCAAGAGTTATAGGATTGTAGGTTCAGTGGCAAAAGTGGATCATGAGAAATGAGGAGGAAAACCTCTCTATTTATAATAAAATGCTAGCTAGATTTTATGAAGTAAAATGCAATAAAGTGTTTCTTAGACCAAATCAAGATATAAGTAATTTGGTATTTTATTATTCTTTGTGTGAGGAAAAGGTCAAAATAATGGTTAATGATCTTTATTTAGGTAAATACCTAAAAAATAATGAATTTTTGAGTTAATTAAATGAAGAGTGAGTAGAATAGTTAGAAATATTTAATAAGCAATGGGTTTATTAAATTACTTCTAAGTGAAAGGGTAATAATTTACCAATAATTTATAAATTATGATTTAATAAATTATTTCTATGATACTATTTAATTGAAATAATAAATTTATTCTATGATACTATTTAAAATATTAAGAAATAATCAATAAATAAATGATTAATTGAAATATTCCAATGGAAAAGAATAATGTGAGTTAAAATATATTAAATTATTTTCACCAAAGTGGGTAAACTTATGAGAATAATATAAAACTAATGAATTTATGGGTTATCCTCATGTAAGTGGATTAAGAAATAGAAATAACTGAGGAAAAGTGGTTACTTATACTATTTCCTTTTGTGAAAGTGGGTTTTAATGTGTAAAACCCATACTCACATGGAATATTTTGATCCACCTAATGATTTTGGCTAGATGATCACCTTTTGTGTGATAACACTAGTAACACAAAAGAGCATTGTTACTCAAGCCAATGAAATAGAGGAGCATTTTTGCTTGAGCCAATAATATAGAGTATAATTATTGCCCAAGCTAATGACACAGAGGAGCATTGTTACTCAAGCCATTGAAAATAGGAGAGCTATTGCTAAAGTTAGTGAGATAGAGGAGCATTTTTTCTCATGCCAGTGACACTAAGGAGCATTATTGCTCAAGATAGAGACATAAAGGAGCACTTTCACTCAAGTCAACTGCTCATAGGAGCATTGTTGCTCAAGCTAGTGATAGAAAGGAGCATTGTTTCTTTTCCCAGTGTCGCAGTCACCCAACAACTCCCCAGCCAATGAAATGATGCATATGGAAAATGCTTTAACTCGGGTTTTATCCTATAAATTTTATTTTTCAAGCCTTATATCACCTTATGACCATCAAGTCAGTGATACAACTTTGGGAAGTAACTTTTACTCTAGTTTCCTCACTTGTAAACTTTCCTCTATCAATGAGTACATTATTGCACTAAGGCTCAGTGTAGCAATACAATGATTTATTTGAGCATCAAACCAATGTTGTATCACTTCTTTGACGGTCAAGTTAGTGATACGACATATATTATGGACCTCCCTTACACATGAAACACTAAATCTTGGATTTTCCAGTATATCATTCACTCATATATCAGTGAAAATAAATGGAGAAGGTACTTATTAAAAGAAATTAATGCACTTCATCCTTATATAACACCCACATCATAAGGGAAATTTCCTCTTAGCCCTAGCTAACTACTCCACTCTATTTTACCTCAATTTAACCTAAGAGTTGCACCCTAGCTGTAGAAATTCCTTGTAGATTCAAACTACTAATTGTAATTTACTAAAACAATAGACTTGAATCTACTCTACTCAGCAGTGGAAACAATTAAATGATCATGAAATCATGAAGCACGCAAGAGAAAGAATTCATTACACAATGATTTCCTAGGGAAAGCCACAACTAAAAACCATTATTATCTGTATATTACATTAGTCAGAAAATATGAGAAGATTATAATGCTTTTCTCAAGCTCGGGCAACCTCTGCACTATCTCTATCTGTCTCACTACTTCCTAGACAAGCCTAGGCCAATATTTAACCAAATTTTGGCTTGACAAAGTCCCTATTTCCTTGTGTTGTTTTCTTGGGAATTAAACCCCTATTAATTATGGAAATTCCTCAATATGGATTGTGCAATCCTCATAGGCCTTCCTCTAACTCAATGCACCACCTGTATAATTCGAATGATTATACAATTGATAGTACATTGTACCTGAACTCTAATCTCAACTAGGTAACTCCTAGATCTGACATGCATGAGTTATTTATGAATGAATCATCATTTAACTGGTTGAACACATGAAGCAACACCCCATTTTATGACCTCCTACTACTTCCTCCATCAGTTGGAACTAGTTTAACTGACTTTAACTCAGTTAAATAGAATTAATTAATTACAACTAAAAAAAATCAACCAGGGCTCCTATAATGTAG
Organism: Pinus tabuliformis; assembly: GCA_031772625.1. Lineage (NCBI taxonomy): Eukaryota > Viridiplantae > Streptophyta > Pinopsida > Pinales > Pinaceae > Pinus > Pinus tabuliformis. The sequence goes on along the minus strand of CM062813.1, from coordinate 442,374,918 downwards.
GAGGCACTCTACATGACTCAAGTTAGACCCTCAACTCAAATTAACTAAGCCAACTAAGTCAATTCAACTTAGATAACTTGTACAAGTTGTCTTGTGATGTGGAATTACAAATTTATTCCTAATTTAATTCAAGGAAAAAGTTAAATTAGGATTTTCTTGTTGCATTTTCAACAATCCCTCTCAACAAGAAAGAGATTATCATATACACCAATCCTGCCTCTATGGAACTCAAATTTTGCTCTTGATAGTGCCTTAGTCAAGATTTATGCATCATGTTCCTCTATAGGAATGTACTCCAGCAACATGATTCTCCATTGCACACAATCTCGTAGATGGTGATACTAGATGTCGATATGCTTGGACCGATCATGAAAAACTGGATTCTAACATAGTTTGATACAACTTTGATTATCACAATAATCACTGTAGGATCCATTTGTTGACCAAATAACCCAACAAGGATCTTCCTCATATAGATAGCTTCACAAGTTGCTTGACTAGCATCCATGTACTCTGCTTCTATTGAACTAAGTTCAACTTATCTCTACTTATTGTTGTACCAAGAAGCTATTGTTGACCCAATATGGAAGATTCCCTCTGATGTGTTCTTCCTATCTAATGGAATCCCTACCTAATATGCATCTATGAAGCCTTGTGACTTCACTCCCTTTGTCCATATTTACCAAAGACCAAACTTAGTGGTGCCTCTGAGGTATCTCAACACATGTTTAGCTGCCATCTAATAAAGTATGGTTGCCTTAACCATTGCGTGACTAAGTTGGTTAACTACAAAACATATGTCTGGTCATTTTTTCACCAAATACATAAGTGAACCCACAAACCGCTTGTAAATAGTGGCCTCCACTACTTCTACCGAAGTAGCATCTTCCTTCCTCCAATTCCCGACTAGAGGAGTCTCGATGGGTTTGTTGCTCTATATAGGGAACGTCTTCAATATCACATTGGCATACTTTCCCTAAGAGACAAACAATTCCTCATCTTCTTGCCATACCTCCATACCAAGGAAATGATGCATGAGCCCCAGGTCCATCTCGAATTCTCTTGCAAGATCCTCTTTGCAAGATTTTCCAACTTCTCATCATCTGTTAGAATTAAATCATAGATATATAATACTATAATCAACAATTTACCTTCAACTACAATATGGTAAAGGTTTGCATCTGCTTCACTTTTTGTGAAACCCATCCTATTGAAATAGTTGTCAATCTTGGTGTACCAAGAATGGGGTGCTTGTTTCAATCCATATAGGGCTCACTTGAGTCTGCACACATGTGACTCTCAATTGAAGGTCTCAAATCCTTCAACTATTCAATCTACACATCTTCCTCAATCACTCTGTTGAGGAATGTTGTCTTCACATCCATCTAATATATCTTCCGTACCATCTATGATGAAAGTGCTAGGATATATTTGATTAAAACGTACCTTGCTACTGGAGAAAAGTTCTCCTCATAATCAATTCCCTCCACCTAAGAAAACCCTCTGGCCACAAATCTGGCCTTGTGTTTCTCCACACTCCCATATACTTATTTCTTTACCTTGTAAATCCATATGAAACTCACCAATAACTTGTCTACTGATCTTGGGACCACTTATCAAAAAACATTTTTGATAATGGAGTCATACTACTATACCTTGCCATCAACCCATACTGGTTGTTGTATTGCTTCCATGAAGGAGGATGGCACAATCTCTACACTCTCACTCATCAAAGCCATGTAGCCAGTGTACCGATCTAGTGACCTCCTCTGCTTTTGCTATGATGTGGGTGCTCCCACATGCTATCTAGAATCATGCATCAATTTTTTAGCCTCTCTGGTGTGATTTCTTCCATCTCTAGAAGTCTTTGCGTGACTGGGTGCTTCCACTCTCTGCTCCTCTGCATGTGGTTGCTCCACACCATCCTGAGGTTCTTCCTTCAAAGCTAAAATCTCCTCATCTCCATGAAATTGAATCTCCCTCTCAAGGGAACATCTCATGGACTTCTCTTCATCGAACTTCACATCTATATGAACCCTTGTCATCCTATGAGATGGAAGTTACACCCGATAGTTGTGAGGTGTATCGATGTACCCCACACATATGTGAAACTCAGTTGTTGGCTTTAGATTTTTCCTTGCATCTTTGGTAATATGACAGTAAATTGATGAACCAAAGATCCTCAAGTGTTCCACATCTAGTTTCTTACCTGAAAAATCTTCTTCTGGTGTACTCATCTTGAGAATCCAATGAGGACTCTTGTTCTCCACTATACAATTGTGTTGCATGCTTCAGACCACAAACCAAAATAATAGGCCCTGATCATGTAACATTCCCCATGCAACTCCAATAATACTCATTTTCTTCCTTTCATCCACCCCATTATGTTGTTAGTTATGGGGTGCTATTAACTCTTGTGGAGTTCCTTCTGATGCATAGAAGTTATTGAATTCATTTGACACATATTCTCCACTGTTATTGCTCATGAGAGCCTTCACTTTCCTACTGGTGTCTTTCTCAATAGGTTCTTTAAATTCACAAAATTTAGAGAACGCGTGATCTTTCTTCTGAATAAAGAAAATCCAGCACTTATGTGAGAAATCATCTACAAATATTACATAATACATGTGCTTGGATGTGGAGGCTATCGAGAACAGTCAAAACATATATGAGTGAACTCTTTCAAGGATCATTTGTGTTCAACTATCCTTATCATGAAAGGTGACTTTGGTGTACTTCCACAATGTACACCCTTTGCATGTATCTCTCTGCTCTAGTGCACTCTTGGGAAGTCCTGTAGAAATATGTTGCATGATCTTCAAAGCTTTGTGGTACAAGTGGCCTAATATTCTATGCCATAATTCACTGGTGTCTCGGCTCTGCACCTTCTCTTCTTTTGTGCTTAAAGAAGCATAGTCTTCTACATCCAATTTGTAGAGGTTCTTCACCTGAACCCCAATCTGCTTCACTTATCTTGAGGCTATGTGATGAAGGAAATCCTTTCCTTTGCTAAATATCACATCATAGCCATGGTCCTCCAATATAGCAACTAAAACAAAATTCTTCTTCAGACCTAGAACATACATGACATCTTTTAATGTGGGAGGATAATCAAACTCCCTCTAAAAAGTAATAGTATTGATGTTGATCACGCTATACCTTCCATCATCTCCCATTTCGATATGCATCTGGAGGTCATTCTCCTCCAAGTCACTAAAGAATTCTTTGTTGTCGGTCATATGGAATGAGGCTCCACTATCCAAAAACCACACACTACCCATCATCAATGTCACCATGCAAGTAATGAGGGTGAAATCCAACTCAAATTGTGAAGCAAGAGCTTCACTTGCCACTCCTCCTAATATATTATTATCGTCCTTCTTGTGTGGACACTTTGTGGCATAGTGTCCTAGCTCATGACAGTGAAAAAAATTAATGTTCGAAAAGTCCTTCTTGCCTGCCTGACTAGAATCTGATTTGCAATGAGATGACTTCCCTTTCCCTTTCTTTGCCTTTCCAGCCAAGGCATAGTTCTCCTCATTATCATTCTTGGATGAGAATCCATCTTTGGTGTTCTGTCGAATCTCTTCTTGCACCAAGTCAGACCACAAATTCTCTCACTCTAGTAGCTTCTCCCTTCCATTTACCAAATCCTGGTGTTCGGTAGCAAAGGTCCCGTGTAACAGTTTTGGGTCTAATAGCCTAGAAGTTAGGATAAAAATATTGTAAACCTCCGAAATATGTGGAGCACGAAATGTAAAAATTTGAGTCAAAGGGTTGTCCACCCAAGAAATAATATAGAATAATAGGAAGTAAGTCAATCTGTGGACCATAGGAAGGTATAAATAGAGCGGGGCTCTATGGGAAGAAGGCAGTTCTTTTGGGATGATCTTGGATCTAAATTGTAATGGGTTTTTGAGGAGAAAAGTCTGAAAGCGTCTGTAAGTTTGAGTCGAGGGTATTGGGGAAGGGATAGAGGCTCTGTAGCTGTGTACGCAGAAGCCTAGAAAAGTCCGCAACTATGTGCGTGAACCCCTGCAGCTGAGTACGCAGGGTGGATCTGGATGTATTGGTGATAAAGTGGAAATAAAGATAAGTTGCTTCTGTAATTCTGTGTTAAATCTGAATTATCGCGGATCTGGCTTTTTGTATGGTTAAAATAACTATTTGATCTATGCACATATGCTTATGTTATGAATATATGTGAATTTGAGTCTATTCTAAATGCGCGATCTAGTTAAATCTGATAAATGTTGGCTTAAAAACCAATATAAGTAGATTGAATACATAAACAACGCAATAATAAGTAGTAAGGATTATTCTGAGTTCATATCTGCACGAAACAGAGCAATGCAAAGCTGCAAAATGGTATGCGAACCCTCCAAACCACATCTAGACATCCCAAGGGTGCAGAAACCTAGTTCCAACACCCTCCGCTGCTACCTCAGGTGAGACCTCAGTTGTGCTCCGCGGGCTGTTTCCAAAAGGGTCGGTAACTTCAGGATTTGTTTGGCTAAATAATTTTTCTGAACCTGGGTCAGGGACATACAAGCCAACAAATGGTTCCGTTGCCAGGACCGAGATCTACCTAAAGGGTGTCTAATGTGGAACGCGGGGACTCTGTAGAAAAAGAATTGAAGGATCGAAGGGATCAGGAGCAGTAGTAGTTCGGAGTAGGGTGGTAGAGTTGACAATGATGAGTGTGATCCAACTACCTATATTCAAAGGAGTAGGAAGCGAAGACCCAGAACAATTTTGGTTTGTGCTGAACTTAGTATGGAACATACATAGAATTGCAGATGATAATATCAAAAAGGCTACCTTAGTTAGTGTGCTGCACGATCGAGCACTGACATGGTACATAAAGTACTCTAGCGATCACCCAACTGCGGGGACAGTAGAAATCCAGACCGAACTAAAGAAAGATTTTAGCCGGCCAAAGTCAGAAACACAGTCGATCATAGGGTTCAAAGAGATCGCGATGATGCCTGGTGAAACCCCATGGGTTTTGAACCAAAGACTGAAGACTATTATTTGTGAGGCTAACATGACATTGACGGATGCATAGCACTATGCTTGGTTTATGGCATCCTTAACACCACATCTAAGGATGGCTTTGTCACAACAAAATATCTCAACCCAGGCTGAAGCATTAGAAACATCGATGAGGTTGCACGAAACTCCGTTACAAGACCTGGGGTTGGGAGTTCGGAAAATCCAAGTGCAAATCCAAAAATTGTGTTTGGAAATGAAGAAGTTAAAACAAGAACAGGCACTACGACCAGAAGTCTAGGAGGAAGTATGGTGTATAAAGTGCACGAGCCAAGGGCACGATAAATATCATTGCCTGATCTTAGTGAATTATGTGGCAATGGGGGAACTAATACAATTGCGACCAGAGGCACAGGCAGGGCCAAGCACAACAACCCCACTCTGGTGCACAATCTGTCAGGTAGGAGGAAAACACAACATTGATAACTATCATCTACTGCCAAAATACAACCAGACCCCCCAGCAGTTATTTTACAACGTTTTCAGATCAGTGGGCCACGAGGAAAGAGACTGTCGTAGCTATCAATTATTAATGGACTAGTCACCTGCTTACAGAATGCAGACTGAGGCGTGAGTTTAGGATCCAACCACGACGATCGCGGCGGTGGGTTCCAGGGTCGTGGACGGAGACGAGGCAGAATGGGGCTAGGAAGGGGTCGCAGGAAGCTAATATGTTACAACTGCGAAGGTCCAAGACATTACGCGCAGGATTGTACGAACCCAACTAGAATTTCATGCAATTATTGTGAGCAATTCTATCATGAGTTGATAGATTTCCCTATGCTAATAGCACAGATTTGTGAAAAAGGGCAGCACAATGAACCACAACCCAGAAAATGCGGATGATGAGGTCCAAACCCTGCGAGGAAGATCCCAAAGTAAACATGGTACTGAGAAGTGGCACAGCCACATGAGCGGATAAAAGGAACTTAAGTAAGGAAGACGCAGGGGTTGGTAAGGAGACATATATGGAAGCTAGGGAAAGCTTCATGGAGGTCTCTACCCCAGGTAGTAGGGATCAGCCTAAGCTGGACAGGGATCCCTCGATGATAACTACCATTTTAGAGACATGTATAAAATTGCTTTGTGACAACAAGGCAGTTAAAGTCTTACAAGAATTGATAAATAAATGAGCAGGATGGAGTGAACCTCACGTAGTTCGAAAGTTGGAGAGATATGTGTCGCGGACGGGGAGGGAAATACAACTAACAGCGCAGATCAGCGATTATGAGATGGATCAGGTCATTCTAGATCTGGGCTCAGATGCCAACGTACTGCCTAAACAGACTTGGGAGCACATGGGTAAACCTACACTACAATGGTCCCCTATCCAATTGCGGATGGCAAACCAACAGAAGGTCCTGCCCTTGGGAAGGCTGCAAGAAATTATGGTAGGTATTGACGGCGCAAGTACTCAGACGAACTTTGAAGTGATTGAAATCATGGACGAGAGTACACCTTATCCTACATTGTTATGAATAAACTGGGCCATCGACATGAATGGGGTTATTAATTTAAAGAAGAGGACAATAATATTGGAAACAAAGTCGCTCCGCGTAGTCATTCCGCTAGATCCGGCTAAAGGAATATGCTATATTAAACCCATGTGCAATGAAGAGAGTGACGATGAATCATATGGTATCTACAGAATGGTTGCACAAAGGCAAGAATGGGTCAAGACAACAGAGGATAGAAGAATATCACGGGGCTATGTAGAGTCTTGCACCACTGACTCAGATGAAGAAGACGAGCAGTGGCGTAATAGGTTGAATGGAGTGACCATGCTACACTACAATATGGTGACTAAATCTCTGTACTACGTAAGGGCCCAGGATCACGAATTGCTGACATATGATGGGCTGACAATAATAGATGAATTCCTAACCAAATTTGAAATCACAGTACCACAGCACCAATGGTTTGATGCATTGAGAGGGACATTGCACGTGACACCTACATGGTGGTGGGTCACACATGAAGGGACTTTAGAAGATTGGCCCGACTACAGGCGCATGATGAAGATCAGATTTGGGAAGTTGGAACTACGTATAACGGAGAAATACGATGGATGTGATGACTTGCGCATGCACCTTACCAGAGGGATCAAAGCCTATGGAGAGGAACCTCAACCAGAGTGGGTGCACTTATTTTATCACACCCTAGACGTCATTCCAAGAAACTGGTATACTGAAGAAAAGCTCCGGCACGACACAGACAAGTGGGATATCTTACGCGAAGGGTTTTTTTTTACATTCCTCTTTGAAGATCAAGGGATGGATCCCGTGGATGATGCGTTACAGCTGGTAAAGTCCTCCAATTTCAAGACGCCACTGGAACTAGAAGAAAATATGCAGCCCGAATGGTCGCAACAGCTGAGCCAGGTTCTCAAATGCTATAATGTCCAGGTAGAAGTTGATGAGGACAATCCGCGAAACGTCAATATTCTGGAATCTGAGGGGAGTCATGAGGTGTGCAGACCCGAAATCGAAGATCCATATATCACGGTACCGTTGAAAACAAAACAAGTCAATATTGGAATAGAAGAGGAGCTAAAGTATGCAATTCTTAGGGACTATTGGGACGACGCTAAGGTGGAGAAGTTCGTCAAATTACTTTGGGAATATCGAGACTTATTCCCAACAAAAATCACGGAGCTAAAAGGGATCCTAGGAGACCTGGGAATGATGAAGATAACGTTGAAACTAGATGCGAATCCAGTTAAGCAGCAACCCTACCGATTGAATGAAAAATATAAAGCAAAGGTCCGCGAAGAACTGGACAAGATTCTGGCAACAGGAATAATTGAACAAATCAAGGAGTCCAACTGGGTAAGTCCGATGGTTGTGCAGGAGAAGAAATAGAAGGGTGAGATTCGCATATGCGTGGATCTCAGGAAGCTCAATGATGCCTATGTTAACGATCCGTTTCCAACACCGTTTACAGATGAGGTACTAGAAAATATGGGGGGGGGGGCAGGAAGCCCACTCCTTCACGGATGGGTTCTCAGGGTACCACCAGATCAAGATCGCGCCAGAGGACAGAAGTAAAACAAAATTCGCCACTGAATGGGGTTGCTTTTAATACACGGTGATGCCCTCTGGACTGAAGAACACACCAACGATATTTTTACGAATAGGGGTAGAGGCATTCAAGGAATTTACACACAAGTTCTTAGAGGTCTATCTTGATGACTGGACCATGTTCGGACTAGTTAAGAAACATGTAGTGAGCTTACAGTTAATGCTGGATACTCGCTGCCGACACCAGATTGTGCTAAACCTAAAGAAGTGTACTTTCCTTGTCCCATTCAGGAACCTGCTAGGCCATGTGGTCTGTAAGCAAGGCCTAATGGTGGATCCGGTAAAGATCGTTGTCATACTCAATCTGCAAGTGTCGCGAAGTGTCAAACAACTATGCGCCACACTGGGACACATGGGCTACAATCGGAAGTTCATCAAAAGCTATGCCCAGATCACGGCTCCAATGGAACAATTGTTGAAGAAGGATGCTACTTATTGCTAGAATGAGGAATGCAACAAAAGTCTGGAGACGCTTAAGGAAAAGATGGCATCCGCCCCTATATTTGTCTTTCCGAAATGGGACGTCGAATTTCATGTGCATGTCGACGCGTCATGTATCGCATTGGGGGCGGTACTTACTTAATCAAGAGCAGAGGGTTGACCATCTGATTGCTTTCACAAGTCGCCAGTTGTCAAAAGCTGAGAAGAATTACTCCACTACTGAGTGAGAGGGATTAGCAATGGTATACACACTTCAAAAATTCTGCCACTATTTGCTTGGAGGCCACTTTAAGATGTATACCGATCACTCTGCCTTAAAATACCTAGTGAATAAGCCTATGTTGGGGGGGTGCATTTTTAGATGGTTGCTGCTATTCCAGGAATATGATTTTGAGGTCGTTGTAAATCCAGGACATCTAAACATAGACCCAGATCACTTGTCCCGAATTGAGACTAGTGAAGAGCCCACAAATTTAAAGGACAGACTCTCGGATGACCAGCTATATGCGGTGTGCGTAGCGGATGGCCATTTTGAGGATATAATCCATTTCTTAACTATAGGAACTGCACCACAAGGATATTCTATTTAGCAAAAGAAGGAATTGGTGATATGTGCAGCAGACTTCACTGTGATTACAGTACACCTCTACAAAATGGGCAACGCCGAAATATTACATAGGTATGTCCCGGAGTTCGAGCGAGGATAGATCCTGGCCGAAGCACATGGGGGGGTTGCTAGTGGACATTATGCAGGTCGCGCCACAGCCCAAAATATTCTTCGCATAGGATTATGGTGGCCCACTCTCCATCAAGATTCAAAAGCATACTGCCGAGCCTACGATGTATGTCAATGGAGAGGAAAACCATTGCAGAGAGATGAAATGCCGCTCCAGCCACAAATGATGTTACAGCCATTCGAGAAGTGGGAAATCGACTTCGTAGGACCTATCGAGCAATGAGGGAAGATGGCCGCGTGCTATATCATCATTGCGATAGAATATTTGACCCAATGGGTAGAGGCACAGCTGGTTAAGGACTGCACGGCTATGACAACTACGAAGTTTTTGTTCGAGAACGTACTGACAAGGTTTGGGTGTCCCAAAATTCATGAGCGATCGGGGAACGCATTTCTTGAATGAAACGATTAGCGCATTCACTAAGGAATTCCATATATATCACCAACAGAGTACACCATACCACCTAAAAGTGAATGGGACTATTGAGGCATTCAACGAAATCTTAGAGACCGCATTGACCAAGGTCTGTAATGCGCAGCGAAATGATTAGGACTTGCGCATCCCTACTATGCTATGGGCATACCGAACCATGTGTGTTACACTAAAAAATGTCACCATGACTATTTACAGTTAGTATGGCTCTATCAACAGTCATGCTATCCTCCTGGGCAAGTCTTATGCCTCTGCTCTCCATATCAAACTCCAAAAAAGAGAGAAAGTCTTTGTAAATGTGTTTATCTCTGGGTACGCAGATTCTCTCGGCCTTACCTGCGTATACGCACCTAATGTTCACAAAAACTGTGTACTTGTACGCTCTGTATGTAAAGGGGCAGGTGCGTACCCCTGTAAAGGTCAAAAGGCGCGAGTTTCATCTTTAAAAAGTTACTTGTGGTCATTTCTAGAGCATTCTAGAAGGTTGTTTGATGTGTATTGAGCGCCTCCAGATGGTTCATGTACCCCTATGAAAGAGGAACTTATCCCATCAAGAGAGGAGCTATCCCATCCAAAGAGGGGATTATCCCATTGATGGTGGACCTGATTAACTTCCTCTTGAGCACTATAAATACAGGCATTGGGCCAGAAGGAGGGAGAGGTTGAAAGCTAAACATTTCTAAGGGTAGATGCTGCTGGAATTAGGACTCCCATTTAGAAGCTTGTGAGGAGAGATTCCCATCCTTACTTGTTCCATTTGGAAGTGGGTGAGCTTTGTCAAAGTAAAGGAGAACTCTTGATGGACCCCGGGAGGGACTTGCACAACACCAAGGCTCAGGTTGTAATTGTTCCTTTTGTTTCCTATTAATGCAAATGAGTCCATTCTTCTCAATAACTTGTTATTTATGAGTTGTTTCATATACTCCTTGGTCTATATGTTAAATATGTTTTATTTTATGAGATTATCAAGTGCTATTTAATCGTTTGATTGTTAGTGAATGCAGGTTTCGAAGTGAAGGAGGAGCTCATCCGGATCGGCGAGGCTAGACTACTACAACAGCGTCGGATTACAGGTAGGATCTAAACACTTGATTCCTTGTATGGTAAATTCATGTTTAGAGAAGGATTGCTCTTGTTTGTCTTGTTTGTCACTAGAGAGTCTTAGGCTCCTAGGGAGGTTGGTTGTGTCCACACTATCGACTCTTTCCGCCTGACAAAATGGCGACTCGGCTGGGGAATCCATTGATGTGAAAGTTTTTTCCTTTGTATGCAACTTTGATCTGAGAAAAGTCATTTATTTTCTGGTTTTTGCCTGTGTGACTTTGTATTTGGGTGGGCTAGCTTAGGGTTAAATTAGATTTAGTTTTTCTTGGTTTTTCCAGTAGTACGCACCCTCTGAGTATTGCACAGTGCGTACCTGTACGCACTGTTGCTGTGTGCACAGAGTGGGTCCGCACCTGTCTTAATAGGGTGCCTGCGTACCCTGCTAAAAATTAAGAAATTTCCATTTTTTACATTTTTCCTCTTAGATTTTGCTTTTTCTTAGTTTTTACTGCCCAGATCCTTTAGTCTCCTGTCAAAGATCTTCACCTGAACTTGTTTCGATAGCATTGAGTGTTTTAGTGGATTTCATAGAAGTTTAAGCCCTAGGGTTTGATTTTTGAGTAGGTCCTGTAGTGACTTTGGCGGTAGAAGTTGTCAAGCCTTAGATCTCTCTGGTTTTGTCAGCCTTCTTAGAAGTCGGACCTGTCATAAAGTCTACCTGTGAGAACAACTCATCTTTGAGTTGTCTCTTTGGCAAATTTCGAAGTGCTTGTTGATTGAGTATTGAATTCCATTTTACAAAAAGAGAAAAAAGATTTGAGTTTTGTTTTGACTGGGTTTTTGATTCTGCATTAGCTGGTCCTTGGCTTGATTATGGTCAAGTAAAACAACCTAGAATCATCCTTGTAGGCTTTTGCCTCGTTAGGTTTGCTTTAGAGTAAATTTCCTTTTGATTTGCTTGTGAGTCAATGTTTCATAGATTTTATAGATTTTGAGATTGATTTTCGTTAGAATAGATTTATATGCTTTATTAAATTAAAAATACAAAAACATCTCCTTTGAAAAGTTTTGTTTCAAGTAGCTTTTGGAGTATTTTGAGAGAAAAAGGATTTTTCGTGCACGTAATGAGTGGTCATGTTTGTATGCTTGGAAAGATAAAGAGAATTGTTTCTTTGATTGTCTTTACTAAGAAAGTTGTTTTCTATAAAATTTGCATTTTCCAACTCTCTTAGTTAGGAGTTTCATTGAAAGAGAAAAGTAGTGTAAATCATCCTAAGTGCATCTTTGTAGTGGTTTGAGTCGAGTCTACACACCATTGGTTTCATTTCCGCTACCTTTTGTCTTTAAAGAAAACCATAAAATTAACGCTTAAAGTAAAATCAACTTAGTAACTTTTATTTGCTAGGGCTCTAAAACACCAATTTAGATCAGGCTAGTGTCTTGGAGTAGGAGAGTAATTAACTCTCCAAGACAACAAAACCAAACAAATAGCTTATCTTGTGATAGAATAAATCCAATTGTCTCATTTGTACTCTGGGAAAGCTCCTCTTAAAGGAGAAGCACGAGCTCGTGTCCGAACCAGTGAGGGGATCAATCCTCCCTCGTTGGGAACGACGCCAGACACGCACGTATTACAAACGGTAAACCTCGGATTAACCATTGTCGAGGAGCCAGGGGTCACTTGTCGGTAAACCTTGGATTATTATCAAGGAGCCGGCAAGGGGATTGAGCTTGATACTTTGCCCTTGCGTGCTGTCGGAGTGTAGACTGTTCCCCCAGGTGCATTTGTTGCGGTTGGTAACCTTAGTGACCATTATCTTTAGGATTCTACCGAGGTGACGGTGGAGGGAAGATCCCACTGTACCTGGAGCAGACGTCGGCTAGACTCACTTGGATTTTCCGGGGGGTTCACTTCACTCGAGACAGTTAAAGTGGAGGAACTTGTGCCGGTCTATTTATTAAGCAGGTTGTCGGGGTAACTGTTCCACCCGCCACTTCTGTACTGAATCTGGCGATGTTGGGTTTCATCTCCAACTAGCGTTTTTGGTCTGGAAGGCTACTGTTTGTGCTTGGTTTGACGCCCTAGATTCTTTAGGCGTGTGATTCAAATTTGTTTGGTTCTTTAACAACTTTAGGTGGTTTGATTTGAGATTTTACTTTGTTTTCGTGTGTAGTAGTTAAAAGTTTTTAGCTGTGGCGGAATTACCGAGACAGTCCCGTAGACTTCGGGGCAAGTCACCTGAGATTGTTACCGGAACTGATTTGTTGAGGAAACTCCGTAGATCGCGGGGTGGACCTCCTGAAGACGTCCCGGGTCAGTACGAAGGATTGAAAGTCCTTGTAACTCCTCCTAGTGGCAGTAGAGTAGGTTCACCTGAAGAAGGAGAGTCTTCCTTGGTAGTCCATCCAGATTATCAAAGTCTAGAGACAGGTTACAATCCTGAAGCTGTTGCAGTGTCTGAGCTTGCTGGTAGTTTTTCATCTACTAGTGATATAGGCGAAGAACCTGAAATATCCGAACCTGTTACTCCAACTTCTAGTGTTCCGGATTCACCTAGGATTGAAAGAGTCATAACCGAGAATCTTCCTTTTGGTTTGATAGCTATTGAAGAACTTACTTCAGAAGAAGAGGTAGGCCCTGTTCTTGAAGATCAACCTACTCTTGACTTAAGATAGCGTGAATCTATCTTTTATAGTCCACCTAGGAGTACTACTTGGTACCTTTCGTTAACTAATTACTTAGACAATTCAGGGATAGGTTTTTCTCCACCTCGTACTCCTTATCCACCCGGAGGTATTTATACTCCTGTAAATATGTCTAGTTCGTCGTCCGTGTCTACTCAATCTCCTGAATCTTTCTTGTATGGTGGTCCTTCTGTTCCTACTGGGTATCAATCACTTTCTGGTACCTTTGCGGGAGCATCTCCTCAACCCATTGGACATGGGTCATTAGCTGGAAGCAATGGTAATAGACCGTTGGGTGTAGGAGACGTTTATATGATGTCAGGTTCAATTCCTGGTTCTCAACCTCAAGGTGGTCAATTTCCGCCTGGGGGGCAGCCTCAATTAATGCCTGGAGGGCAACCTCAAGGTACTCAAGTTGCGACTGGGGGGCAGCCTCAAGGACAGTATGTACCTATGGTGCAATACGTTCCTCAGGGTCAACCCCAACCTCAATATGTACCTCAAGGTCAACCTCAGTATCAATTTATGCCTCAAGGTCAACCCCAGTATCAGTACTTACCTCAAGGGTATCTACCCCAAGGTCAGTACTCGAGTCAAGGTTATCAACCACCTCAAGGTCAGTCTTATGTTCAAGGTCCGGGAAATGTACCTTTCAATTATCAACCCTACCCTCAACCTGGTTACAGATCTCAGTATCCTCAACCTGTTACGGGTCAATACCCCGGAATGATAGTGTGGGATCCATCACAAGGTCAACAGGTGTTGCAGCCAAGTATACAGTCGTTACCTCAAACTGGACAACCTGTAGTTTCTGGTCCACCCCAGCAACCACAACCTGTCCAGTCAAATGTTCAAACTTCTGTAACTTCGGTAGTTACTCAGCCGCCAATCGCACCTAGTACTCCATCTCAAACGGCTGCTGCAACTACCGCAACATCTACCACACTTACTTCTGGAGTATCGACAGCTCCGGTTTCTACTGTCTCTGCAACCACCCCTCAGACATCTTTACCGTTGTCCGGATCTACGATTCAAACCACGGTCTAGATGCCTGTAGGGCAGCCTGGTTTAAGTACTGTTGTAACAAGTCAACCACAATTTACTTATCAACAGCACCAGGGACAGTACCAATACGGGCCTACTGTCCAACAACCGGTTTACCAGTATCAACCGTATCCTGGGTATACTTATCAACAACCTCAACAACCCCAGTACGGTCTGGTTAATCCTGGTTTTCCAGGAGGATATAATATCCGAATGCGATTCCTATTCCAAGTTATCCTGGATATCCTCCTCCTGGGACTGGTCTTGTGACCCAAAGTTTTAGAGATCCTAACTGGCAATTGCCGTTTATCGCAAATTTGGATTTACCCGACTTGACGCGCCTAACAAACGATCCAATAAATTATCTTCCGTTCTGGCCGCCAATGCCAAATAAGTTGCCCAGCGATATACCCAAGTTCGAAGGTAAGTCTGGAGAGGATCCATCAAATCACATGATGACTTACCACCTCTGGTGTGCTTCGAATTCTATCTCGGATGATTCGATCCGCTTACGTCTTTTCCAGCGTACGCTCATTGGTGTCGTGGCCAAGTGGTACATTGAGTTACCACGGGCCTCTTTTTATAACTTTAGCCAGTTAGCTACCTCGTTCCTAACTCATTTTCAGTTGCCGGTCAGATACGATAATGGTACTGAGTTATTAACTTCATTAAAACAATCGACGTCCACTTATATTTCTGATCATATCCATGAATGGAGACGTCGAAGACGTTTAGTGAAAGTTTTTATCCCGGACCAAATCTTAGCTGAATGGTTTGTCAAATCATTATTATCGAAGATTACTGAAGATGTAGCTAAGGCTGGAGTAGTTACTGAGGAACAAGTCATTGCTCAAGCCCAGTACCTTGACTTAGTTTATACTCAGTCGGGTACGTTACACGAGAAGATCCCAGATCTTCCAAAATCGAATCAAATCGCTGCTGCTCCTTCGGGATCTCATGCCGCTGATGGTATGATTGGTACGGTGAACACAAAGAGCAAGACGAAGTCTTCCAAGAATTCTACTACTCCTATAATCACCTTGCCTGATTCCCCGACAGGAGAGTCTTCTCCTGAACTTTCCGCCGATATTCATGCTGTAAAGTCATCTACGGCCAAATCAAAAAACGGTGGAAAGAAGAAAGGAAAGAAGAAGGCTAAAGCAGACAAGGCTCCGAAGGAGAAAACAGAAAAGTCGGAAACCAATGACGAAAAGCGCAAACCTCGATATCCTTGTCTTATTTGTGAAGAGGATCATTTTACAAGAGATTGTCCTCATCGGGCCGAGGTTGTGAAAATAGTCAAAGGTTCTCCCACTCCTGCTGTGTTGAAAGATCCATTTCCAAAGCAGGAGAGTAAGATGATAGGTTCTTCCTCGAGTGCCAGTGAAGAACCCATATTGATGATGTCTCATGTACGGATTGCGACTCGATCGCAAGATTATGGTAGTAAGAATCTGTTGATGGTAAGGAAGAAGAATCTTCTCATTCTAATCCATCAACCTCAGCTCCTGGTTCCGATCCACTACAGATCGAAAAACCTAACCCGGACTTAGTAATCAAACCGCCCGCCAAGGGTGTACTTCGAAGGTCTGCTTTCAATCCACATGCGAGAGCGGCCCAGAATTACAACATTGTTGAGGACTTAGCTGTTTCACCCTCAGCAATGTCAGCTTTAGAAGTGTTGCAATCATGCCCAGCACAACGAAAATTACTTTTGTCGGCTATAGGAGCTGTTGATATTCAGGACCCGAACCTGATAATCTTCGATCTAGAAAATAGTACACCGCGTCTCCCTCATCAGATGGCTTTCCAGATTCCAGTGATAGTCAAAAACAGGCCTATTCATCGGACTGTGATTGATGAAGGAGCTTCTACGTGTATTATGTCGATTCAGTGTTGGAGATTGCTTGGTTCTCCTTCGCTGAACCAATCCCCGACCATCCTTAAGGCCTTTGATGGCCGTGGGTTCCGTCCGTTTGGTATTCTACAGGAATTGCCTATAGGGGTAGAAGGTAAAACCGTTAGTCTGGATGTGGAGGTGGTTGATGCCCCTCTAGACTACAACCTTCTTTTGGGTCGAAGTTGGTCATATGCTATGACAGCGGTCGTTTCATCGATCTTCAGAGTAATAAAGTTTCCACATAACGGCAAGATCGTGACAATTGATCAGCTGACATACTTTTCATCCGACCCAGCCTCTTCAGAGAGTATCCAGCATGTCGGTAAGACGACAATCCCTTATAGGGACGTTGGCGTAGGTTTAGTTAAAGATTCCGGTTTACTGGGAACTTTTCCTTTCCCTCCAATCAATGCAGACCCTTCATTTGCATCAATTCATATGATTACATCAGACACCATTATTTACGACGATCCTTGGATTGTCCCATCTGAATCTGAGATAGACTCATTCGGTGATGCTATGCCTTTGAGTCCATATGAAATTGCTTATGAAGCCGTCGTGTCTTTTACCGACTCGCATTCAACCCAAATCGACCAAATGAATGTGGTCAGTGAGGAATCACTTTTCACACCAACCTCAGAACGGATAGCATTTCCCGAAGTCGTGTCATCTGACGAGCAACTTCGCGAAATCCTAAGTGTAGATGATCTACCATGGGAAGATCTTCATCATAGATCTTCGTTTTTACCTGAGGGCGATGTCTTTGAAAATGATTTTTAATCAATCTTTACCACTGAATATGTCAAAGACGCTCAAAATCCAACGAAACATCCTGATTCAGAGTTGAATTTAGGGAATATTTCTCGTACTGTTCCCGTTGACATTTCAGTGAAGCTCGGAATTGTTGAGAACATTCATATAGGTGCCTCATGTACAGATGATGAAATTCAAAGTTACAAGGCCCTATTCCAAGAATTTCGCGATGTGTTTGCCTGGTCCTACGAGGAAATGCCAGGAATCGATCCTGCAATTGTTGTTCATGAAATAAAGACCTACCCGGACGCTAAACCCGTCCGGCAACGGTTGCGTCAGATTCACCCTCGAAAAGCGGCTGCGATTAAAGCAGAAGTCGAAAAGCTGTTGAAAGCAGGTTTCATTTATCCAATCCCGTTAACAGATTGGGTATCGAATATTGTTCCGATTAACAAGAAACAAGGAACAATAAGAATCTGTATCGACTATAGGGATATAAATCGAGCTTGTCCAAAAGACAACTATCCCACGCCCTATATCGATCAAATAATTGATGATTGTGCCGGAAGTGAAATGTTTTCCTTTATGGATGGTTTTTCGGGCTATAATCAAATCAATATTCTACCTGCAGATCAACCAAAAACGACATTCATTTGTCCATGGGGGACATTTGCTTACTGCAAATTACCCTTTGGGCTTAAGAATGCCAGAGCCACTTTTCAATGGGCGATGTCTTATGCATTTCATGACATCAAACACATTGTGCAACCGTACCTCGATGATTTGCCTGCTCATTCTTTACATCGAGCTGATCACCTTGTCCACTTACAAGCAATCTTTATGAGGTGTAGGCATTATCGTATTCGGTTGAATCCGCACAAGTGTGTATTCTGTATAGAAGCGGGTCGATTGCTGGGATTTGTTGTTTCAAAATCCGGCATTTGCGTTGATCCCTCGAAGGTCGAAGCTATCATCAAATTGCCTCCTCCTTCGAGTTTGCACCAACTCCAAAGTTTGCAAGGGAAAGCAAACTTTTTACGCCGATTCATTCCAAACTACGCCGAGGTCACTAAGGGTTTTACCCGGTTGTTGAAGCAGAACGCTCAATTCTCTTGGGATGAGATTGCTCAGCAATCTTTTGATGCACTTAAGCACGCGTTGACCCATGCACCGTTGCTGCATCCTCCCAATTACAACCAGGACTACTTCTTATACCTCGCAGCTTCGCATTCCACTATTGGAATGGTGTTAGTCCAAGAAGATGAATTCGGAACGGAACATGTGATATATTATCTTAGTAGGACGTTAAACCCCACTGAGCTAAAATATTCGCATGTGGAGAAATTGGCCCTGGCAGCCGTTCAAGCTGTCCAGCGTTTTCGTCACTACATTCTTCTCCGTAAAACTACAGTTATTTCGGATTGCAACCCTATGATTTATATTTTGACTAAACAACTACTAGGGGGCAAGTACTCTAAATGGATCGTTATCCTGCAAGAGTTCGACTTGGAGTTCGAGAAGTCCAAGTCTAAGAAATCCTTAGTTTTTGCGGAATTGATGTGTGATTTCCCGCGTTCTGACACAGAAACTGTGGCAGAGGAGTCCATTGCGGACGAATCTTTGTTTCTTATCAGTACTTTAGATCCGTGGTATGGGGATATAATCATCTATCTCCAAACCCAAACCTTTCGGCCTGAAGCTTCAAAGTCAGAGCGTCGAAAAATTCAATTCCAGTCCCAGCAATACAAAATTATTGGAGATACACTTTATCGCCGGGGGGCA
Organism: Pinus tabuliformis; assembly: GCA_031772625.1. Lineage (NCBI taxonomy): Eukaryota > Viridiplantae > Streptophyta > Pinopsida > Pinales > Pinaceae > Pinus > Pinus tabuliformis. The sequence continues at coordinate 442,355,968 of CM062813.1, read as the reverse complement.
GACTTGGTTTTTCGATGTTGTTTAACTCACGAAGAGGCTGAGAGAGTTTTGAATGATTGTCACTTTGGAGCGTGTGGCGGTCATATGTCTGGGTATGCCATAGCTCAGAAGGTGTTGCGTGCTGGCTATTTCTGGCCGTCCATGTTTAAAGATTGCATCATTGCGGTCCGAAAATGCCACAACTGTCAAGTGTTTGATCGCAAGATGCGCGCACCACCTGCTCCTCTCCACCCTATAATTGTCGTTGGTCCTTTCGCCAAATGGGGTATCGATTTTATAACTTGTAACCCTCACTCGGCCGGGGGGCATGCGTATATCATCCTCGCGGTTGATTATTTTACTAAATGGGCCGAGGCGATGCCTACATTCGACGCAAGCAGCAAAACAGCTGCAGTTTTTATATTCAATCACATTATAACTAGGTTTGGTGTCCCGCAAGCGATTATCACTGACCATGGGAGCCATTTTCGAAACATCATGATGACTGAGCTTACAAGCCAGCTTGGTTTGTGCCATGATAGCTCTACTCCTTATTATCCACAAGCCAACGGTTTGGTTGAGTCTATCAACAAAGTTCTCGTTATCATGATCCGACGAATCATTGGCATTCATCGGTCGAATTGGCACAACATGTTATTTTCAGCGCTATGGGCATACCGAACCTCAGTGAAAACATCAACAGGGTTCACTCCTTTCCAGCTAGTTTATGGCTTGGAAGCTGTGTTACCCATTGAATGCGAAATCCCATCACTTCAAATGGCTGTCGAATTACTCCCAGCTACTTCCGAAGAGGAGAAACGTTTATTATACTTAGCTCAATTAGATGAGACTCGACGTGACGCTGCATTGGCAATCGAGACTCACGCGAAGCGAATGAAAGCTCAGTATGATAGAAATGTGACCCCTCGAAGTTTTTCGGAGGGAGACCTAGTGCTATTATATGATCAAGCTAACGATAAGCTAGGTGCTGGAAAATTCGTTCCTATGTGGCATGGACCCTACATTGTAAAGCGAAAGCTAGCAAAAGGGGCCTATGAGCTAGTAGATTTTGATGGGGACTCTTTGGGTAAACCCAGAAATGGACTTTACCTAAAGAGGTATTATGCTTAAATGGTGGGTATGGAGAATTTTTAGTTAGGTTAGGTTTTCTTTCTAGCTAGTATGTTTGTTAGTTTAGATAGTGTGCTTAGCTTAGAAAGTGTGTTTTTTCGTCGTTATTCTAGCTTATCTTGGTTTTATTCTTGATATTGCAGATGTCGACGCCTCTCCAAACGTACATTGGATTTGCCGATGGTGCTTGTCGTAGTACACGGAATATCTCTGCCGCAGCTTGGGTTATCTATTCGCCCTCTGACGAGTTAGTTTCTATGCATGGGGTGAGCCTCGGTCAAACAACGAACAACATTGCAGAATACAGTGCAGTGGTTGAATTATTGTCTGAATCTATTTCATTTGGAATTCGACGTTTGATAGTGAGGTTAGATTCTGAACTCGTTGTATTACAGCTTAATAGAGTATATGCCATTAGAAATCCTGTGTTATTAAGGTTGTTTTTGAGAGTGCGTCTCTTGGAACGTGAATTTGATTACATTGAATATCAACATATTCCAAGGTCTTTAAATACATTAGCAGATGCAATTGCTTCTCGAATGTTGGACAGACATTTGCGATAATCATGCAAGTAAATTTAAAAAACATTTCATCACATATGTTAAACAAGATGAGCCGGTAATAATGATATATATATATATAGATAAGAGTGTGTCAAAAATATACATCGTCTTCGATCATAGGTTGAAAAACACCTTATGATCGGCAAAAATGATAAGTACAAAAAACCAAAAATGTCATATGTGTCTACAAAAGTGACTAGCCAATCACTGGTGGTGCTCTCTATACGAGACCACTGCCCGCGCTACCCTACACAGGAACCTCCTAAAAGGTCCTGGGACTGCGACCACATAGCGCTGAAGTCGAATAGGAATGTCATCTATGGTGGTCTCTAGTATACCCGCCGTCAGACGCTCTAGATCCTGTTCCAGCTCGGCTAAGGTCTCTGTGGCCGCATCCTGTGGGGCTGGTGCTGGTACAGCTGGTACTCTCCTCTCAAAAGCCCGAAGGTTGGCCGGACGCCGTGGACCTACATCTGCATTTTGAAAATTTGTGCTGTCAGTTTGAGACGATATATATAAAAAACAAAAAAATAGATAATTTAAAAACTTGTGAAAAATGAAGTACCTCTGTCATCCCATTGTTCTCCCTGTGGAAGAACCATGTCCGGATCATTCCGAAAATCCATTCCGGCATAAGGAAAATCCTGAATAGCAAAGACCTGGCCCTCTAGCCAGTGAAAGTAACCATCAGGAAATCGAACAACTGTCGCGCCCTCATCAGGATGCCGGGCCATTACCGCAACCCATCTCGTCAACTTAGGCTCCCGAGGAGCCCCAACTAGAACTGTAAGATGCTGGGGGATCAGCATTGAAACTCTCTCTAAGGCAAAGCTCACAACTAGAGGCCCATATCCAAAGGTCTTCAGTTGTCCGTTCTTTACCCTGGTTAGTTGGGCCTTCATGTTGGCCAACACAGCATCGCACCAGTTGAAAATGGTGCCTCGGTAGCAATCTATCGCCATCCGCATTTGGGACCCAGTGGCAATGTGCAAGGCGGCTGCGCCGCAGAGTCTGGTAACAGTGAAGGCTATCACCATAAGTTCAGGTCGGGATATGTATTTGATTTCTATCCCCTTCTCCTGGTTTTGGTTGTTACACCACTCTAGCCGAAGGCTAGCAAGGGATTGGCCACTCGGCCTAGTCCCGGACAGAGTCAGTTGCTCGCCCCTATTAGGCAAGCCAGAGAGAAAATATATGTCAAAGGGCTCTATCTCGAGCTGGTTCTCTCCGATGTAGAAGCATTGATCCTGAATGTTCCACCTTTCAACCAGCCACTCAAGGAATGGCACCTGGCCCCTCATGCCAGGTATGGCCCAGTATTTGTACAGACCGCATGCTTTTAACGCATCAATGGAGGGTTGATGATTTATTGCGGCCAAATCAACGTCTTGGTGTTCTCTTTCTCTCCAATCCAGCATGGTGACTGCCCTACACACCAAAAAACAATAGTTAGAATTCATTAAATAAGATTTGGTTGGTTGAATTTGGAGTTTGGGGTTTCAAAATGCGTGTTTCACGGGGTACACACCCCGCGTTCAGAACACAGAGCGGCGGTACGTAGCTGGTCTGAAGGCAGGCTGCGTACCCCGAGAAACATACCCTAAAACCGTAAACCCCTTAAAAAATCAAACTAAAACTTGAAATGAAATTCTAAATGGATGAAATTGAAGAGGAGGATGTTGTGGAATACCTGAAAGAGACGGTGCTCGATTCTGACGGTCGAATTCTCCGCAGTGTCCACGGGAAGTTTTCTTGCCAAAAGCCCTTTTCTCAACCTCAACAGTGAAATGGTAAAAATGACATGGTAAAAGGTCTTTTTATAGGTTTTTTGGATGAATGAATGCTAAGTTTGTTTATTTTTCACCATGGAAAGATGTTTTTCAATGTATTTTTGCCTATCTTAAACAGGTATGAGTAATGTGTTGTTTTTGTGCAGGACAAAAGGATTTAGAGGGAAAATTGTCATTTTTCATGAACCAAAACATCAAAGTCATCTTTTAAGCCCTTTTCTGACTCCTAAAATATGAAAAGATTTCCGAGCATTTCTTTTACACTCGTTAAAACGAAATTAAAAGACGGTCCCCTTATAGCCCTTTTCTGACCGTAAAAACAGGAAAAGATTGCCGAGTTTTTGTCGTTTCAAACTCGATACTGGAAATAAAACGACGTGTCCTTGATCACTTTTTACTTTTCAAGTCAGTGGCGCTAATCATGAAAGTACTCCTTGGTCGCAAGATCAAGCGGTTCTCCCAGGTATTATTTTATACTTTTTCGGGCTTGGGGGACACAAATTTACGAAAAAGTTCAACCTGGAGTCTTCTTAAGTTTTTTCAGACTCTCTAAAATTGAAAAACGCCGAGTTTCTCCTATACTGGGCTCGTTAAAATTTCACAGTAAAGGGCCTGTTCAATTACAAACAGGAACGAACCACTCCTTCCTAGGGTTCGAATCAAAACTAGGTTGGACTCATCCGAAGGATGAGCTTATAATCAAGCATATGTTATCCTCCTCAAGCTTGTTAAAAATAAAGAGGTACTTGCCAGAAATGGTGGGGGAAAAGAGAGAAGAATGAGCCTATTTGTTATCCTTTGTCTCAGAAAAAACCTTATTACCACTCTTGAACACGACACTTTTCATTCACCTGGGTTGGGAAATCCTTTTCTTCACAGTTGATCAAACCACATTGAAAGTCTTCAGCCGGGTTCCGGGGATTAACTTTGAGTCATTTGTTACCAAGCCATCTGTTGTGTTGTTATGTGTTCAAGAGGTCTGCAAATAAAACTTTCATCTGCAAAATACTTGTCATCCATTTTGACCATCCCTGAGTCAGTCCTTACAGCAATATTTCTTCAACTTGAACTATGATTTCGTGTTGCGGGCTTGCCTGCAACGGGTCGCTTTCTATCGACATCAGCACATTATCTAGAAAGATGACTTAGAGATCGTCAGTACCTTGAAGTCTGCATGCATCAATGGCAGGTTTCTCGCCTTTGACGTCAGTTTACATCATTGACTTTCGATCGAAGGATTCCGTGAAATGTTCGACATCAACTCATTCATTCACATCTCATGGATTGTACTGGGTACTTTGGGAACCATTGACATTACTGGTGGTCTCTCTCACACTTGTTAACAATTTACATCATCGACTGGTAATCAAGTGGTTTCTACCATGTTCGACATCAACTCATTTATTCACATGCCTAGAATCATACCAATTCGGGAAGTAGAAATGAAGACCCTGGATCTAGTTTCCACCATCCAGGCTGCGAGGAGTTTTGTATTCATTATCTAGTAGACTAATCATAAACAGATGGCTGCGTCCATACTGTGTCTACAAAAGTCTATGATTATGATGTACTGCAAGATCATTCCTGTATCAGAATAGTTAGTCTGTTAGTTAAAGTTTTGATCTGAGTATGGGAATGCCTACCTCAGCGATGATATAATCTTATACATGTATTTTGTGTTGAAAATTGCAGGTTCTGACCAGGCTCTCCACGGGATAATCCTTGAAATGATAAAGCGCTTCACCCTTCCTAGATAATACAAAACCCTAATCTACTACAGGCTTCGCACTTTAGGGGGCAATCTGTTACACTAAAAAATGTCACCATGACTATTTACAGTTAGTATGGCTCTATCAACAGTCATGCTATCCTCCTGGGCAAGTCTTATGCCTCTGCTCTCCATGTCAAACTCCAAAAAAGAGAGAAAGTCTTTGTAAATGTGTTTATCTCTGGGTATGCAGATTCTCTCGGCCTTACCTGCGTATACGCACCTAATGTTCACAAAAACTGCGTACTTGTATGCTCTGTATGTAAAGGGGCAGGTGCGTACCCCTGTAAAGGTCAAAAGGCGCGAGTTTCATCTTTAAAAAGTTACTTGTGGTCATTTCTAGAGCATTCTAGAAGGTTGTTTGATGTGTATTGAGCGCCTCCAGATGGTTCATGTACCCCTATGAAAGAGGAACTTATCCCATCAAGAGAGGAGCTATCCCATCCAAAGAGGGGATTATCCCATTGATGGTGGACCTGATTAACTTCCTCTTGAGCACTATAAATACAGGCATTGGGCCAGAAGGAGGGAGAGGTTGAAAGCTAAACATTTCTAAGGGTAGATGCTGCTGGAATTAGGACTCCCATTTAGAAGCTTGTGAGGAGAGATTCCCATCCTTACTTGTTCCATTTGGAAGTGGGTGAGCTTTGTCAAAGTAAAGGAGAACTCTTGATGGACCCCGGGAGGGACTTGCACAACACCAAGGCTCAGGTTGTAATTGTTCCTTTTGTTTCCTATTAATCCAAATGAGTCCATTATTCTCAATAACTTGTTATTTATGAGTTGTTTCATATACTCCTTGGTCTATATGTTAAATATGTTTTATTTTATGAGATTATCAAGTGCTATTTAAGTGTTTGATTGTTAGTGAATGCAGGTTTTGAAGTGAAGGAGGAGCTCATCCGGATCGGCGAGGCTAGACTACTACAACAGCGTCAGATTACAGGTAGGATCTAAACACTTGATTCCTTGTATGGTAAATGCATGTTTAGAGAAGGATTGCTCTTGTTTGTCTTGTTTGTCACTAGAGAGTCTTAGGCTCCTAGGGAGGTTGGTTGTGTCTGCACTATCGACTCTTTCCGCCTGACAATGTGCAAGAAGTTGACAGGCCAAACACCTTTTTGGTTAGTCTATGGCAAGGAGGCCGTTATGCCTATGGAATATCTTGTCCCTAGTCTGCGGATCACAGCAATAACAGGAATGGTCGATCGCGGGGCTTTAGAGGAATCACTCGTGTAGCTAGAAGAATTGGAGGAGGAATGGTTTTTGGCTGGTTTCCATAAGCAAGTACAGAAACAACACGGCAAAGCATGGCATGATCACCATATCAAGGTGTGCACCTTCAAGGAGAATGATCTAGTATTGCTATATGACAATAAGTTCGCGAAATTCCCTGGCAAACTCTGAATGCATTGGTTGGGACCCTATGTCATCAAAGAAGTTATTGATGGAGGCATGGTTCAGCTTGCCAAACTCAATGGAGACCCCTTCTTAAGCCGAGTGAATGGCAGTCGCCTGAAGCTCTACACGGGCGGGCCTCCCGCCTGACTAACCGTTCGAGGGACAGTCCCACCGCTCCAGCCAGTTGAAAGAGAGCACAGGATGGTAAAGTATTCTGGGGGAAAAAGGTGTGATTTCTAGGGTATGCGTCGATTTGGCCCATCACCATGATCGTGGTTGTGCAGTAAGAAGTGCGATGATGCATTACTAAGAAGAGAGGTGACCATTCCTGTTAATATTCATGACAAGATGTCTGAATTATGGCAAAATGGAGTGGGCAGTGGACAATTAGGAGGAGTACAAGCCAGATATGGAACGAGCTGCCACAAATTTTACACGAGGACACCAGACCAGGTGAGAACCGGTAAATTTGAAATTCGAATTGCTTATAAATCACGGAGGGGCATCCACCGAGCAACCTACACTTATGGAAAACATATGCTGGTTATCGATATGGAACTTTTCATTATCTCTACACAAGGAGTAAACCCAAGGGTAGTGATATGGCCAATGGAAAGGCAGGACTCTCCAAGGAACATGGTGTTGACAGCTGTGGGTGCCTCGCAGAGTGTAGCATCAACCATAGGGGATGTACCAGAAAAGGGGAGACACAAAGCATAATTGGTCCAAATGTCGTCGCCCCGCCCGGGGGCAGGCCAGCGAGCTACAACAAAACAGAGAAAGGATGGAAATACGGAGACCACTGGTAGCAATGCAGTTCATACGTCGTTGCTGAGGTACCTTGAGGATTAGGATTTCGTGGAAAGCAGCAAAGGTCTTGAAAAATTGCAACACAAGCTGCAGCGGCCAGTACTAAGAGCGGATACGAAGGTTGGAAGTGGTTGCAGTGGTACAAGGAGGTCCCATATACAGCTGCCCCGCTCAAGTTAAAATCCTATGAGGGGGTGTTCTATGTTAACCGAGCAGAGCAGAATGAGCATTATCGGTCGCAAGACTTGGTAGAAACAATGAAGCCGGAGCCGGACAAAGCATTGTAGGAGACAACAAAGAAGCAGTAGGACGATGAGCGTCACTTAGAGGGAGGTGAACCGCGAAGCCAAGGCAGTGCATTGCGCTGCACCAATGAGTTACTCGGGACGAGTTACGATGATTGTGTTGGGAGACTGTTGGGTAGCGAAGGTCCCACATAACAGTTTTGGGTATTAGGATAAAAATAATGTAAACCTTTGAAATATGCGGAGCGTGAAATGTTAAAAGTCGAGTCAAAGGGTTGTATGCACAAGAAATAATATAGACTAATAGGAAGTAATTCAGTCTGTAGACCATAAGAAGGTATAAATAGAGCATGGCTCTATAGGGAGAAGGTAGTTCTTTTGAGATGATCTTGGATCTGAATTGTAATGGGTTTTTTAGGAGAAAAATATGAAAGCATTTGTAAGTCTGAGTCGAGGGTATTCGGGAAGGGATAGAGGCTTTGCTGCTGTGGGCACAGAGGCCTGGAAGAGTTTGTAGCTATGTGCGCGGACCCCTACAGCTGAGTGCGTAGGGCGGATCTGGATGTATTGGTGATAAAGTGGAAATAAAGATAAGTTGCTTCTGTAATTTTGTGTTAAATCTGAATTATCGCGGATCTAGATTTTTGTATGGTTAAAATCACTGTTTAATCTATGCACATATGCTTATGTTATGAATGTATGTGAATTTGAGTCTATTTTAATTGCGCGAAATGGTTAAATTTGATAAATTTTGGCTTAAAAACCACAATAAATAGATTTAATATATAAACCGTGCAATAATTAGTAAGGATTATTCTCAGTTCGGATCTGCACAAAATGGAGTAGCACGAAGCTACAGAACAGCGCGCGAACCCTCTAGACCACATCTAGACATCCCAATGGTGCGGAAAACTAGTTCCAGCACCCTCCCCTGCTACCTCGGGTGAGACCTCAGTCCGCGCTCCGCGGGCTATTTTCGAAAGGGTTGGTAGATGCGGGATTTATTTGGCTAAATAATTTTTCCGAACCTGGGTCAGGCTCATATAAGCCAACACCTGGTAGTTGTGCCAGCACTTGGGAAGGCCTAGAAGTTCTAGGTTGACCAAATAATCTTCAGAAACTGTAACACCAACACTTCCAATCCCATCCCAACATTAGGTGAACTTGGTCAAGTACTTTGGTATTGTGCCGCCCTTCTCCATCTTGATTTTCTTCAGCTTTTCATTCATTTCCATCTTCTTGTAGTCATTGCTATTCTAAAATAGGTTTGTCAAGGCCTTCCACATTGCATATGGAGTCTCCTTCCCATGAAGGTTTGATACAATATGATCTCGAGCTCCTTCTAGTATGATCCTTCTCGCCTTTGCAACACATTTCCTCCACTCTACCAGATCTTTAGCATAAACTGTTAGAGGCTTAGGAATATATTTTTCTATGAATTCATTCAGACCATTGTCTTCTAACATTGCCTCCATCCTATCCTTCCAAGCAATATAGTTTTAACTACCCTCAAGGGCATATTTGAGTCTCAATTCGTAGAATGACATCCTACTGGCTCTGAAGAATGATACTGCAAATTCGATTTCACCTGCAAAAGACAAACTCATATTCTCCTCTTTGATTTCTTCTCTGATACCATGTACAAATTCCTTGTGGATTCAAACTGCTAATTGTAATTTACTAAACAATAAACTTGAATCTACTCTACTCATCAGCAAAACAATTAAACGATCGTGAAATCACCAAGCATACAAGAGAAAGAATTCAATCAACACATTACAATGATTTTCTGAGGAAAGCCATAGCTAAAAACCTCTGTTATCTATATATTGAATTAGTTATAAAATATGAGAAGATTACAATGCTTTTCTCAAGCTCGAGCAACCTTTTCACTATCTCTATCTGTCCCATTTCTTCCTAGACAAGCCTAGTCTAATACTTAACCAAACTTTGGCTTGCCCAAGTCCTTATTTCCTTGTTTTTTTCCTTGGGAATTAGACCCCCATTAATTAGGGAAATTCCTTAATATGAATTGTTTAATCCTCATAGGCCTTCCTATGACTACATGTACCACTTGTACAATTTAGATGATTATACAACTAATAGCACATTGTCCCTGAACTCCAATCTCAACTGGGTAACTCTCATATATAACATGCATGAGTTATTTATGAGTGAATCATCAGTTAACTGGTTGAACACTTGAAGCAGTACCCCACTGTCTGACCTCCTACTAGTTCCTCCATAAGTTGGAACTAGCTTAACTGACTTTAACTTAGTTGAAATGAATTAAGTAATTACAACTAAAAATAAACTCAACCAGTTCTCCTATAATGTAGGAGATACTCTACATGACTCAAGTTAGACCCTCAACTTGAATTAACTGATCCAAATAAGTCAATTTAACTTGATTAATTCATGCAAGTCTTGTGATGTGGAATTACAATTTTATTCCTAATTTAATTCAACGAAAAAATTAAATTAGGATTTTCTTGTTGCATTTTCAACACTAGTAGTCATGAGTTAGTTTTTATTCCCTTGGATAAAGTCACCATGATAGTGAAACCCTTGGAATCCATGTTTTCTCACCTAGTAACCCACAACTACTCTTCTTTTCGCCACTTAGGGTGACCTCACCAATTCATCTAGAGTTTCATGTCCAAAGAAAAATTCCTACATGTCGGTTCAACTTCTTTAATTATAATTTTACCATTGTTTCTTTCACCAGTGCCAGGTGCATGAGAACATGTATTTATTTCCCATAAACTCTAGATTCATTCTCTATAGCTAAGTGACACATCTGTATGGAGAAATACTAAGCCATATTGATCAAGATTGTGATATCTTTAGATGTAGTGGCAATGAGAGTGCTTCCCTAGGTTAAACTTGACAACCTCTCTTTTTATTCACCATAGGAGGCTATTACCTTTGTGTTGGTTTTGAAATATATGAAATGAACTAGTAGATAGGCACAACCACCTTTAAACCAAAACTTCTCAACTTGTTGCATCTAACATTATTGGCTAATCTACATAATGGGTGCATGTTATTTGTATTGGATATGCACGACAATCATGTACATGTCAAATAAAAGATTCTTGCAAAGCCCAAATGTTTAAAACCTCAGATGACGAGGCACCTAGAAACTCACTTGGTCTTGAATTATAGGTTACTTCATGATTCATTGATAAATATACAACATATACATGATCGACAGTTTTAAAGAAAAAAACCCATCTCTACATTACCTAGACTCATAGGTTTATAGGGATGCCTGAAGGTCTTAGTTTAACAAAGTTGTATCTCTTTTCTTTCCATGTGAAAAGGTAGTTCAATGGTTGGTGAAGCATGTTTCCTTGAGGAAGACATGATCAAGAACATCCATGAGAAGCTTGTTAATTAATTTAGTGCCTCAAAAATTGAATTGTATTGCAAGCTTCCTAAGGAATAGGTGACCTTATATGAACATTGGCTAACATATTTAACCATTCTGCTAAGAGAGCTACTCAAGACATGGTGGAGCAAAAAAAGAATTTTCAAGTGCCTGGAAAGTAAGGAATATCCTATAAATATGTTGGAATCCCCCTTCTAGATAGTAACTAACATGTTATTTATTTTTTATGGTCATCCTAATGTTGAGACTTTCCCTTAAGGATGGGTCAATTTAATATACATTGTAGTAGTTGAGGGAAAAATATTTAACTAGGCTAACATCCTTTCATGTTCTCTAAAATATAAAATTGAACAAGCTCAGAATCCCAAGGAGAGCTTATGACAATTGAAGAAGTAAACAAAGAACTAGATGAGCTTATAAATGATAAGTAATTGTCTTTTAGTTTCTTCACGAGCAAACCCACTAAATACAATCTTAAGAAACACCTAGTGGAGCCTACCAAGTAGCAAACAATACTAAATTTCTTCTTGGTCTCCATGAATAAATAAGTATTAACTCTTTCTAAGAACACATCAAAGTACCACGTAACCATAAAGAGTATATTACCTAACATGATTCAAATTATTGCATATTATTATGAGATTTGGGTAGTCTATCTAGAAGAGATTCTTAAGTCTCAACTAAAGATCCAAACACATTATAGTAGTTATCAATTTAGTTTCCAAGAGTTTTGTATTTTATTTCCTTTAATTGTACTTGTAATACCCCCAAAATGACCCTTAGATTGTAAATCAATATGTAGATATGAAACTTAGACCAATGAGTTAGTACATATCAATTAGGTTAGTGAGTTGAAAACAACTTTAGGGGTTGGTGTGCCCATGTGCATATATGTGTGTATATAATTTAGGGACAAAGAACATAGTTTTGCAAATATAGAATTGCATGAGCATTAATAAAACAAAACACTACTATAGACAACATCAAATGAAAATATTATGATGGAATAAGACTCCATGAATGTGGAAATGGATCCTTGTATGGCTTAAGATATTATTAAAATAATCCTAAGTAAAAGACACACATGGTTTAACAAGAGTCCATTAAGTGGCTTTAGGTGGTTTAACATGTTTCAAAAAATTAACATGCACATAAAGTGAATGTTATAGTGTTATGGGAGACATATCCTACATCATTTGACTGTGAGAAAAGTGACTAGACACCTTGGATGGGAAACATGGTACAAACTTGTAACATGAGGAAAAAGGTTAAGGTTACTCAGTGTGAGCATAGATAGATTCTTAGAGACCCATGAGGCAATAGGAACCACTAGAAACCATAGGTATTTGGAACATCCCTGGTGAGTTAATTTGGACACCTTGGAGGTTGCGACATAACTCGAAGTACTATGGGTGCAAAAAAGGGGGTGCATCACTTGGGTTGTGGGGTTGATGGGGGATTTGAACCTATTGTTTGGAGGATGTTGGGTTTGATTCCTTGACCTAGTTATATATGGTACTAGTATTTACCTAGCTTTAGATAAGTTGATAGACTATGGCATCAAAGCCCCAACTCAAGGGTGACCCACTAATAAGAGAATATGAGAAATATGGTTTATGGCTAGATGAATCATCAGAGGTATATAACCAGTTGTTATATTTGACCATATAAGCGCTATTTTTAATGTTATTTGAATTCCATTGTAATTAATTATGTATCATTTCCTCAATTGTGTGTGGATTGCAATTTAAATGATGTTATTAGGCAATTATATCCCTACAAATTAGTCATTGCATCATAGATGCATTAGACATGAATAATATATGTCACAAAAAATAAATTAAATGAAAATTTTCATAAAATATGGGTTATAAGGGTGATATTGGCATCAATGTGTCCCAAGAAGTGGCTAGGGGTGTTATAGAGTGGTATCAGAGCCTAGGTGGCAACATTGGTTCATATGGGTTCAACACCACTTAAAAAAAATCATAGCTTGTGTGGAAACTATTTGAAAACTTTCATGGATAATAGAGATGGAAGAATTCTCAATTCAAGATGAGCTACTCTGAAATGATGAATATAAAGTTTAAATTAGGATTACAAGATCGGAATTAGTGAAGCAATGGGTAAATTTTAGTAGTGAAGCTACCAATTCCATGTAGATATAAATTCAAGAAAAATAAGTATTTTTTTTAGTCCCTGAGTTGGCACAAGGAGGAAGATAATGTCATGACTAAGTGCCATTGGAGTTTAGTGGGTGCTTAACCCCCTTACAACTTGCAATCTAGTATGTAATAGAAATTATTGATCACTTTAAATAACAATCATGAAATCCATTAGGATGTACCTTTCAATTAAATAACACTCATGTTGGGATTCAATATGGATAAGGGTCATTGTATTAGATGGATTATGGTTTTTCAATCCATCAGAAGTGACACTTCTATATAACCTCCACACATGTTGGGATTCAATATGCAATCTGGACCATTATATGGGATTATATCATAATCGTTAAATCCATCGTGGGTGCGACTTCTTATTAGCCTTTACACATATGGAAACGTGATATGTGATCTATACATGGGAATCAAACTGATCAATTGGAGGTGCAAGTCCCATTTTACCTTTATGCATATTGTGATTTGATATGGATTTGGGCTTTTGGATAGGAGTAATATCGACCATTGGATCCATTGCAAACATAAATCACCATAAACTATTGTGTATTGTATAACATGATATGGGATGTGAGCTATAAAACTACTTTAATATCAACCATCGTATTTGTGAGTGTGTAAGTTACATGTTGTGGGAGAAAGGTAGAGAATGGACATTGCATGCAGTCACATGATGTGGGAACCTTCCATCTTAATATAGTTTAACAAAGGCACCTTGTGAACTATTGGGTGTAGGTCAAGACCAAAATTAAAAAATATTTAGTTGCATGTGTTCCAAGTGTCTAAGAGTATGCATGGAAAATTAGTTCGTGTCTAACAAGAATTAAAAGGTATATAAACATAGGAAAATACTTTTCAATAGAAGGAGAGTCCACATATGCTTGTTTGTATTTTGGCATAACAACTACGGAGAAATGTTACAAATAGTTTCAATTGGTCTAGAGAACTAAAATAAATGAAAAAAATTAGTAAAATTTTAGAATTTTTTTTTGTTGACTTTTCAATTTATCAACATACAGGGCATTTTGTGGCCCTAAATGATGTTTTTAAATAGTGAAACCCTAAGAAATTTACTTGTGTATTTGGTACAAGCATATTTTTCAAGCTTAAATAAAAGATATCAAAGAGGTATTTCTAGTGACATATTACAATTGCAAAGCATAACTAGCATGAAGGAATTATGACTAAAACAATATAGGGGAAATAAGGCATAAATTTACTTATAGGAGGTGCAAATATACAAATAGAGTTCAAATTGGGGAATTAAGGTAGTCAACAAAAATCTCATCAATAAAATAACACAACCATGGAGATAGATTTGAAATTTAGGAACACAAAATTTAAGGAAATTAACAGAAATTTGTTGTAGCATAATAGGGAAAATTGGGTAAAATGTAATGTTATGAATTAATAATGTTGCTAAGGGAAATTATCAAATTTGCAATTTTAGTATTTTTAGATAAATAAATTAGGAGAAATAAGTTGTGGAGGTATTAAATAAATTTTGGAGAAAAGGCAATGGTTAGGACTTAGGAAAACAAAAAAAAATAAAAGTGAACATAAGTTGTGGATGTTACGAAAAAGGAAAATCGAACCATGGGAAGAATCAAACCATAGTATCAAAGCATAGTGGTGGGCTCCAGTATTGTAGCAATAATGCTACAACTCCTGGAGCTTCCTTCTTCAGTTTTATCAACCCGGTAGTTCGTAACAAACTTGGAAGCGATGGTGCTGTATGCACAAGTACTAGCTCTTGCCGCAGCTGTCACTTGGTCAGCTGGCACAAGTCCGCTAGGGGCTCAAGCCAACTTCTATGAGCTCTTAGAAGAAGCTTTTTAACTGATGGATGAAAGCTAATCTCAAAAGAAGCTAATCTATTTGCAAAAAGGAACTGAAAGCCAACAAGGAACGCAAACCCTAGCAAACCCTAATTCTACCAGCTAGTCTTACTGATGCAGAGGTGGGGATGCAAACTACTGAAAGAGATGCCATTACTTCTATGAAGGTAACATGCATGTGTCTAGACTACCTTTATCTGAAGAAAACATTTTTTGTATTTTTGTTTCAATTATTAGAATTATCATGCATGTGCTTTTAACTAGCTTTTTATTGTGCAGAGGTGGATCAAGGAAGAGGAAGGCTTGAAAAAGGATGGGAGAGGAAGTCTGCAGGGGTTCTACAGGATGTTTCAGAGTTTCTACAGGATGTTCAGTAATTCCTACAGGATGTTCTACAATCAGAGTTTGGGTGATGGGTGAGTGGAAGAGGCTGCATGGGTGGATAGGGAGGTAGGAGAGGGGTTGGTAATGCCTTAGTGACCGAGAGATGAGATGATGAGGGGGTGTGCTAAGCTAGTTTGTCTGAAGGAGGGTAGATGGAATGGAAGGCCGAAAAGGGAGGATAATGTGGGCAGTAGTGTAGCTGAGAGACAAGGGGTCTAATTGGGAGATGAGTAGTTGGCCTGGGCAAGGCTCAGAAGGATGAGAGGGTGAGGGAGTAGCACTGCACAGTGCAAACTGAATCAAATCATCCACGTCTTGCATATAATCAAAACATTCCTAACTATTTAATGGAACCAATGAACAACAACGTTATTCTTAAGGAAAACCATGTATGGTACTGAAGCAAAGAAACATTCCAAGAGGTCTGAACGCATGGAAAACTTCTACACCCGAAAATATTGCACCAAAGATTTGCATGAGCACGTAAACCAATTTTTTTGGTGGGTGGCACTGTCTGCAATTCCAGCCCCTAGAAAGAGGTGAAAATGAGTGTGCAGGCAACCCTTTTTTGGAACTTTTATCAACTCCAATCTCTTCACTCTATTCTAAACAACTGAAGCAATTTTGTCTTATGATAATGACCTACTTAACCACACCAAGAAATCTAACTCAGCAAACTGTGTTTCAAATGCATGTAAAGAAAACCATAATGCTGAAGGAAAAGATAACAATACAAAGGAGGCCTTAGGCTCTCAGGTTGGTCCCAACCCCGAGAGCTATGGCTCCTTTTAAAAACTCAGGACTGAGATCAAATAGGACTGCTTTCCATTAAAAGATAATAATCATAAGTCAAATAGCATGCCAATAATTGGCTACAACAGAGCAAAACCAAACTAGCAGCTCGTAGTGCAGAATGTGCAACAAGGTTTCAAAAGTCCTTTTCGAAGGCTAAAGCCTTAGCATTTATACATCACGAGGCCCCAAGCTGGCCTCCTAAATTAGTGGGACTCGGCTGACCAAACTAGGAGTGAACTGCTGCTTCCTCAAAATCCGTTTGGCTGCCTTCTAATCCGGTTGTGGTGGCTGTTAGAGCTCGGAGTTGGGGGTGAAGATCCCGAGGAAGGCCTTTTAATGCTGGACAACCCTCCTACGAATCCTCAACCCCATCTTGGCTGTCTCCTGGTCCTTATCTGCTCGGTTTTGTTCCAATCATGTGTCAAAAAACCTGAAATGAGCACGTGTTAGCCACCTAGGAATAGTGACTGCCCTTATTCGTACAAATGACATAAACATACTAAAAAATGATGCATAAGTTATGAAAAATGAAGGATTGAGCAAAGGTAGTTAGGCCAAATGAACCCAAAATGTTACCAAATTTAGGGCTCATCATCACCCCCCAGCTAAAATGATTGCTCATCCCTGAGCAACTAATCCAGCTCCTCGTCCTTCATTGCTTTCACCGCCACCCTCACATCCCAGGCTTCTGAAGTGGTCTCTTCCTCACTGACATGGAACCCAGCCTTCCTTTCCACCTCTTCCCACTGCTTATGCTCTTCTTTTTCTGTGTTGCCTTCCATCAATCCTAACAGCAGAGGTGGGCTTAGCTTGAGGCCAATCCAGCTGGCTTGGAGGTTCTGTATGGACTTTTTGTAGAGGGGCACCCGTGCTAGAGCTTCCCTCATTCGAGTTGGAGTATGGTATTCTCTGATTTTAAGGCTGTGGGACAATGTGTTCCATCGGCGGGTGCAAGCATGAACACAGTTGTCCCCTAACAATCGCTCCATATCCTCGAAATGTGCTATGGCCTATGCCTGCTGATCCATGTATTTCAATAAAGTTTGAGGGTTGGTGGCTAAGTGTTGGTGGGCCGATATCAATGCAGTGGGATCCCCTGGCTCTGCTCTAATCAGCAGTGGCTCATGTAATTCTCGATCCATGACTTCTTTGACCTCTGCTGCCCTCTTTTCTTCATGGTTCAACCATGAGGAAAATGCCATCAACTGCATATCCCCCACAACTGTGTTGGGATCCCATGTAGTCACATTTGGAAGGGCCAAATTATGGAGATAGAACTCCGAGAGTTTGGCCTTATCCTCTGATGAACTGCTATTACATAACGCTGTGAACTGCTGGGGGTCTTGGAGTTGGGAGATACCCCTCTGTGCCAATGCATTAATCTGAAATTGCAGCCACTGGTCTCGTAGGTACAAGCCATAGGATTTGGCCGGCTGTCTGCATTGTAGAGCATCCATGGCCCAACTGGCCATGCAAGCCAGTTGTGCCTCTTTTTGCTGCAACTGCTGTTTGAGAGCTTGTATCTCGATTTGTGCTTGCAGTTCTCCTTCCTGTAGATGTGAGGTTGGCTCCCCAAGACCAACTTGCAGTCCTTCTTTGCCTTGATGTTCTGCTGTAATGTCCCCTGAGGATGTGCCCTTTTCCTTCTTCAGCTCCTGTAGCTGCAGTCTAAGTTTCTCGTTCTCTTCCTGTAGGAATACCCGCTGGCAGTTTGCCACGTGTTTGGCCATAGCTAATTCTTTTCTCGCCTCCTTGAGTTGTTCCTCCAAGGGGCCTATATCTGCCACTCCTTTTGATTCAGCTACTTTCATCCACGTGTGGGTCCTCACCCTTTCTTCTTCCAACGCAAAGAAAAGCGGCACGGTGAATTTTTGTGGAATAATTTTCCCAGCCTCCAAAAAGTTATACTACGAGCTCAAGCTTGGCTGGGGACTTCGTTCCGGAATATGCTCCTTCTCTTCTTCCCTCGGTGGCTCTACTTCGTCTCCCCTAAGTGGTGATGAGGGTGCCTCTCCCTCCATCCTCTCTGTCTCCTTAAGCCGGGCTATGGTTTCCTGTAGAGCGGCCTCAGCATCCTGTAGCCGGGCTTTTGAAGCCAACCTGTCCATCCTCTCCTTCCAAGTAGTTGTCTTCGGGCTCCCCCGCTCATAAGTGACTGATATTTTTGAAGGGGACCTCTCCCTTGGCGAGGTAGGGGTATCTTCTATAGTAATTGGGCTGCTGGATGGAGGTTGAGGCCTGCCCGATTTGATTCTCACACTTCTCCTGGCTTTGAAATACAGAGGGGTCTCCCTCTTTCACTTTTCCTTCCGCTTAGGAGGTGTACTGAGGGTGGCCAGCACGGCTGCTGCCTCCCTTGCAAGAATTTCCGTTGTCTTCTCTTTTGGTTTTACTTTCTCAGGGCTTCCTGTAGAAGGCCCTGTATCAGCTGATTTCTAGCTTCCTGTAGAAGCCGTTTTTGGTTTTCCTGTAGAAACAGGTGGCACCGTTTTAGCCTGTTTGGCTGAGGGTGCTTTGCTTTTTAAGTTGGTTGAGGCTGCCTTCGAGGTGCCTTTACTGACGTTGACTTGCCCCTTCCTTTCCACCCTACTCTGTAGCCTTTTCTCTCTGGGTGTCAATGTAGATTTTTCACCCTCCTTTTCGGCAACCTGGGGTTTCTCTTGCCTCATTTTTTGTTCTTTCTTCGGTGCTTTGGCCGCGGGTTCTTGGCCTTTCCCTTTCTTCTCTGTGTGTGCTGCCTCCTTCTCCTCGCTGCTGGAGGAGGTGAGCTCCTCGGTCAACATTTTGATATCGCCATCCTTAGTCAGATTTCGGAAGGCTTCCCACGAGAGAGGGACTGTGTAGGTGTGGAGTGCATCCTCCACGAGGAGCTTAATGAGCCCATGATTGACTACCTGGTCTGGCGTGCCCTCTCGTAATTTGGTGGCACATTCAATCATGGACTGCAAAAGGAAGTAAGGGATACTTAGCTTGTTTTCTGAAGGTAGGTCCATTTGGTGCCTCAATTCTGTGAGCAGCCTGAAATGGTACCCATATACAATGCTGAATCGTCCTTCACACGTTATATACTTCATGATTTGGAGGCTGACCTCACTCCAAAGCGGCTGTAGGCTAGCTCTGCGAACCCCGTTTTTATCCTCTGAGAATTGCTCCTCCGGTGGAAAGAACTATTTTTTAGCCTTCTAGCCTAATTTCCTTTCCTCCTTGTCCCATGGTACCCCCATTGGGAGGTCAGTGACCCTGCTGATGAATTGTGGGGTGAGTCTGAGATTCAAACCCTTGAAATTGACAATGGCCAGTGTTTTCGATTTTGGCTTCAAAGCTCGCAGGAACTCCTCTGCCCCCTCATCATCATATCCTTGAAGTTTGTCGCAGAACGACATCCATCGCGCACGGGTGAACAGTTCTACCACCTCCGGGTTTTCCCGTAGTTTCTTTGAGTCTGTCGGTTCCTTTCTGATGAATCCACCCCGCATGGTGAAAGCCTGCTATGTTAGCCAGAGGTGGCGGGTGCGTATCAAAATATGGCCTTTCAGATCTCTTTGGGACAGAGCGCAGAACTACGCCTCTGTCACGCACACAATTCGTGAATTCTTGGCTATCTACAGATGAGCCTTGACAGAGCCTTAATTACGAACCAAATCCTGTAGAAAACCCCGCATATACTACGACGACACTTTTCATGCAAAAGGAAGACGACGCTTGCAATTTTATGCTCAGACTGTAGTTTTACATTTTTGAGGACGTCGACTTCGCCACCCGTCAAGCCAATTGCATGGGAGGAACAGGTTCAGGCTTACCTTTTCCAATTTGCCACCTTTGACGTGAATAGATCAATTTTCCTCCGTAGCGGCTAGCTTCCTGTAGCGCAGCTTCCTGTAGAAGTCGCACACAGGTTCCGGAGAGCACGGCAGTGGTTTTGCGCCTTCCGTGCCACCACCAGACGTCTGAACGAGCCGAGAACTTGGAGTAACGAGCTTCAGAGAAATTCAGACGCTTACTCGACTGCAAAACGGCTGGTGATAAATGAGTGGAGTGACGATCTAGCCGGTGGATTTGAATCCCAGCTGAACTCGTGGCGCGGGGGTGAGCTGTCCCTGTCGGACCGTTGGACGAAGTCACCTCCTCATTTCACTGCAAGTCTCCCTTACTGCCGCATCATTCCCTGCAGATCCGCCGCCACCATTTCCGTTATATCGCCGCTTCTCCCCGACTGGACGCTTCTCATGTGTCCATTACCCGTTTTGCTTGCCACGACCAACACTTTCCAAATCTGAGTAGACCATCTGACTAGTCGTGGTGGCCAGTTGAATGCCTACCCGACTACTCAACCCATTCATTTCCACACTTGCAAACATTTCAAAGCATAGTTCATGTAATTTGACGAAAAAAGGGTGAGGCACTTACCTGTGCGGCCGCGACGTTATTTTCAGGTTTCAGGACGAGGGTGATTGGATTTTCTTGTTGCTGCTTCGTGCATAGGCACGGGGGTCCCTCCTCGCAGACTGCTGTTGGTTGCAACGCTTATTACCTGTCTGCGGATGGTGCATGTGCCCGCTCTGTGTGTTGCAGGCGCCTTGATGGTGTGCACTCTAGCTGGATGAACTGCTACGGGATTCCTGTAGAATGTCCTGTAGCAGTTTCTCCTCCTCGGTTGCATGCTGAAATGGTGGAGATGGTGGCATCACGGTCATGATCGCAGGACCCTTGGACGGCTTTAACAAGTAGTGCATGGTATCTCTGCATCTTCCTTTCCATTTGAGAATCGCTTCTTCTGATAATTCAATGTTCTGATTTGACTGTGCAGGTATCTCCATTGCATGGCAACTGGGGTGGTAGAAGGAGGCGACAACAGTGCGTGATGGAGAAAACATTAGCTTGCATGCCTCCGTGTCGAACCTCAGACTTTAGATTTCCCCACACAGTCGGTTCTGGGCCGTCCAAAGCTTCTACAGGAAGTTTCCTGTAGAAATACAGAACTTCCTGTAGAAAGTCCTGTAGCTTCCTGTAGGAGGCTAAACTGTGATCAAATCATGCCCAAACCTTGGAAGAGATGAGTGTTTCCAGAGGGAGTGCTGGTGAGGTCACTGGTAGCATAGTAGGGACCCTTGTCTTTGAGTTGAGGGGCCTCTTTTCCTGCATGGAATACCTGCAACCTGCATGCATTGCCACATCTTGAACTTGTTTTCCCTGTTTTTTTTTTTTTCTTTTTTTTTTTTTTTTGAAAGACAGCAGGGGCGCCTCCATGAGGTTTTCACCCTTACCATCTGCCTTGAGCGCCTTAGAGAGGTTTTCACTCAAGGGTCTTTTTCAAACATTTCCAGAAAGACAGCAGGGATGCCTCAATGAGGTTTTCACCCTTACCATCTGCCTTGGGAGCCTCAGAAAGGTTTTCAACCAAGGATCTTTATTATCTCTTTTTTTTTTTTTTTTTTTTTTTTTAAGATCTTTAGGGTACGCCCAAAACAGAGGCAGAACCCTTCTCTATGACCAGCACTGATTTTTCCATAGTTTGGATGAATTCTTGCCTTGAAAGAGGTTTCCTGTAGATCTTTAGTCGATGCCCATTGACAAGCATAGGGATGGCCTCCTCATCAATGGTCCGAATAAGAACAGATCCATTGTCATTACATTTTTCCACTGCATATGGCCCCAGCCATCTGGTTCTTAGCTTCCCCTTGAAATCCTTATGCCTGGAATCATACAACAGTGCCCAATCTCCTCGCTGCAATTGCTTGTCATGGAGGTGTTGGTCATGCCACACCTTCCTCTGAAGTTGAACCACTTCTGAGTGGAGAAGGGCCTGCATTTGGTGCTCGCCCAATCCATTCAGCTACAATAACATTTCTTGTTGTGCATGGCTGAGATCCAGGTCCAGCTGAGCTGCCATCCTCAAAGTGTTGTATTCGAACTCAATTGACAGCAAAGCTCTCTTCCCATAGACCAGCTCATAAGGTGTGAAGCCGGTTGTGGTCTTCCAAGTGGTGTTGTAAGCCCACGTGGCCTCAACCAGGCGATCTGCCCAATCTTTCCTGCTGCTGCTCACCACCTTAGTCAAGATCCCCTCCAATGCTCTATTGGTGACTTCCACCTGCCCATTTGCTTGAGGATGATAGGGGGTGGAAGTCCTAGGCTTGATTTTGTGATGAGCAAGTAGGTCTTCAATTAAGTTGGAGGTGAACTGGCTTCCTTGATTGGTGACTAGCTCTCTTGGGTAGCCAAATTTGTAGAAGATGTTCTCTCTTAAGAACTCGGCCACCTTTTCTTCTGTCGCTGCTTTGATTTCCTTGGTTTCTGCCCACTTTGTCAGGTAGTCTGTGCACACAATGATGTAAGACCTTTGCCTCGAAGGAGGATTGATTGGACCCACAAAATCCATACCCCACTTCTCAAATGGCTCAAGAGTCACTTGAGGTTAGAGAGGCATTTCATCCCTTGGAGTCGGTTTCCCCATTCTTTGGCATCGGTCACATTGGCTGATATACCTTTTGACATCTTGATGAAGCGTGGGCCAATAGTAGCCTGCCTGCAGGATTTTGAAGGGAGTCCTTTTGGCTGCAAAATGTCCTCCACAAGGTCCGTCATGACAGGTTAGGAGGATATCAAAGACTTCATCCTCCCTGACACAACGCCTTAAGATCTGATCAAGGCCAAGCTTGAATAGGTTGCCCCCGATCCAAGTGAATGAGGCACTCTTCCGTATGATCCTGCTCTTTTCTCTGGAGGATAGGTGCGGAGGAAACTGTGCTGAGACAAGGTAGTTTTCTATATCAGCAAACCATGGAGAGAGTATCGAAATAGCAAACAGATGTTCATCTGGCATCTGGTCATCCACTGTTCCATCCTCTCCTGCAGGTAAATCCAATCTAGACAAAAAGTCAGCAACAACATTTTCTTTACCTGGCTTGTCAACAATAGTCAAATCAAACTGCTGCAACAAAAGTAACCATCTAATAATACGAGCATTCACATCCGGTTTATTCATTAAATATCTAATTGCAGCATGATCAGTATGTACAAATGTTTGATATCCAGTGATATAATGTGTAAATTTGTTCAGTGCATGGACCACGGCCAAGAATTCTTTCTCAGTTACAGTGTAATTCAGTTCAACCTTGGATAAGTTTTTGCTGACAAAGTAGATGGCATATGGAAGTTTTTGTTCAACTTGTCCTAAGGCTGCCCCTATGGCTTTGTTCGAGGCATCAGTGTCGATGTGGAAAGGTAGGGCCCAGTTTGGACCTCTCAAGATTGGGGCAGACACCAACTTGTCCTTTAATTCATTCAGAGCCTTCTGACAATCGTCAGTCCATTTAAACTCAACATCTTTTTCCATGAGGCTAAACAATGGCGAGGCTAGCTTGCTGAAGTCTTTAATGAATCTCCTATAATACCCTGCTAATCCTAAGAAACTTCGAACATCTCTTACCTTCTGAGGAGGTGGAACCTTCTTGATGAGAGAAATTTTGTTAGGATCCACCTGTAACCCTTGGCAAGAAATGGTATGGCCTAGCACGGTCCCTTCAGTCATCGAGAATTCACACTTTTCAGGACTAAGGGATAGGTTCATCTCAATGCACTTGGTTAGGACTTTTCCCAGATTGGACAATGCTTCCTGGAAGTTGGACCCATAAGGAGTGAAGTCATCCATATAGATTTCCACTGAATCATGGACCAGCTCAGAAAAGATGCTCAAGACGGCTCTCTGGAAGGTAGCAGGAACATTGCATAGTCCAAAGGGAAGAACTCGGTAAGTAAAGGTACCCCAAGGACAAGTGAAGGTGGTCTTATCTTGGTCTTCCAGGCTGATTTGGATCTGGTTATACCCGCTAAACCCATCTAGGAAAGAGAAAAACTTCTTCCATGCCAGGCCATCCAACACTTGATCTATGAAGGGTAGAGGAAAATGGTCTTTCTTGGTGGCCTTTTTCAGTTCTCGGTAGTCCACACAGATCCTCCACTTCCCATTTTTCTTGGGAACCAACACCAAAGGGGACACCCATTCGCTATCCGAGATGGGGTAAATGAATCTGGCATCCAACAGTTTTTGTAATTCCTCCTTGATGATGTCCTTAAGGGCTGGATTCATTCTCCTTTGGGGTTGCCTAACCGGTTTACAGTCTTCTTTGATGTAGATGTGATGGGTACAGACCGAAGGATGGACTCCTTTCATCTCCTTATAGCTCCAAGCAAAAGCATCTAGATGACTGGCCAACAGACTACACAACTCCTTTTCCTGGGAAGGAGATAAGGAGGAGCTGATCTTTAACGTTCTCTCAGGGCCAAACTCCACATTTTTGACTCTGGGAGTGACATGGTTGGTCACACAAAGGTCCACTAAGGTGCTGGCTTGGGCATCCTCCACCAATTCCTCTAAGGACACTGCACTGGGAGGTGGAGTCTGGATCAAGGTCTCAATCAAACCATCCTCGGTTGGGAGGCCTCCCCTAGTGGTGTCTAGGGTGCACAAAGGTGCTGAGTACACCTCATCCTCTTCTCCTTCCTCCAACCAAAGTGGTAAGTCATGCTCTAATAAGGGTTGGGCAGGAGGGTACAGGACTAGCTGCTTGGACATAGGACCATTTTTGATGGTCATGTTTCCTGCACGGCAGCTTATGTAAGCATCTGCAGTGGCTAACCAAGGCCTTCCCAAAATAAGGGGGTATCCAGTAAGCTTTGCCTTTGGTTGCAGAACCAAGAAGTCCGCAGGGTACTCCCAAGAGTCAACAGAGACCAAGACATCCTCTACAATCCCTTCGGGAGTCACGGTGGAGCGATCTGCTAGTTGTAGGACTGTCGAGGTCTTTCTCAAGGAACCCTGAAGGTTGAGTTTGAGCATGGTATCTCTGGTCATCACATTAATGGCAGCCCCCAGATCAATCAATGTGTGAGGTATGATGGTGCCATTGATGTGGACATCCACTACAGGACTCCCAGGATCCAGATACTTTGGGCAGATGGCCTGCCCCAACATAAGATCAGACAGTTGTCCTATGACATTAATGGTTGAAGCATCTCTTTTTCGCCTACCTGGGTGTCTGAAACACTTTTCCTTCACCAGTTTGTTGTATATTGGTACATCTTTGATGGCTTGGAGAAGTGGTATCCTCACACACAACTGTTTGAGTTCTCCCAGAAGCTCATCCTCTTCTGGGTTGGGTTGTGTGGTGGCCGTTAGTCTCTCAGGAAAGGGTGGAATGGCCTTCGGTTCACTTTCTTATTTATCTTCCTCGTCCTCTGGGGGAGGAGGTTGGCAATCCGGAAGAGTCTTTCCAGATCGCAGATTGATCCCCTGGATCTCCACAGCATAGGTAGGGCATGATGTTTCCCCAGTATATACCTGGTGGGCCTGTCTGTTCTTGGGGTTCGAGTTCGGTTGAGCAGGCATTTAGGGTTGCCTTGGAGGAGCAGGAGGTAATGGTTGTGGTTGAGCTGGTGGTGGAGGCAAAATGGCAGGAGGAGTATTGTACTGGGGCCTCCATCCTGATTGAGGTGCATTCCACTGAGGCTGTGGCTGGGCATGTGAATGAAACGAAGGAGTAGTGGGCTGAGTATGGTACTGAGGTGGGTAAGACCATGGAGGAGGTATAGACCAGGAAGGATGAATAGGGGGTCCCCATGAAGGCATAGGAGCAGATTGGTTGGGGCTGTAATAAGCTTGGGGTGTCCCTTGCATCCCCTGTTGGTAAGGTCTGGGTCCATGTGGCCTCCTTTGGTTGAGGAAATAGAGAGGTTCAGTGGGTGCTTCTGTCCCTTGATACATGGCTTTAAGCCCAGGTAAGGTTGGACATTGGTTTGTGGGGTGGTCCTCCTCACAGACAAAACATACCTCAACCGAATGTAATGGGCACTCGTTCTTAGGGTGTTTCCTTGTACACCTAGGGCAGAAGATAGCCAAAGCCCTCTCAGCCTCCTCTTTCTTCTGCTGGATTCGGAATGTATCAAGTTGCATGGCGATGGTCTGTCTCACCTCACTCTTGAGGTCTTCTAATTGATTTGCAAACTCATGTTTGGAGAAAGGAATACCAGCGGAGAGGAGGTTTCCTCTACCTCTTTTTCGGGCTGCCCTAGAGTGGTTTCTAAACACAGTCTTTATGTCCTCATAAGGCAATTGGTAAATATCTCCTCCGACTAGCATGTGAAGGGTATCTAAGAGGTCTTTAGGGACTCCTCGGAGCAGGACCAACTTAAGAGATTCAGGGTCAAGTGTGCACCTGGCCCGTTTATAGCTGAGTTGGAACCTTTCCTCGTAATCTTCTAAAGACTCATCATTCCCCATGGTCATCCGAAAGATTTCTCCCTTGGTTTCCTTGGACCTACAGTAGTCCCGGTATTTGGTATTGAAAGCTTGCTGCATCTGGGCCCAAGTGGTGATACTGTTCCCAGGTAAGCCCATGAACCAGCGCAATGCTGCATCCTTAAGGGTAGAGGGGAAGAGTTTCAGTTTTTTCTCATCCTCGGTATAGTCATAGGTTCGACAAAGGACGACAAACTCAAACAGGAAGGTATCAGGGTCTTCAGTAGTCAGTCCATGGAAGTGAGGTAAAGTGGAGGGGCTGATGTTCTTCATTTTCATGTCTCCATTGGTCTCTCGGATGGGGAAGGCACCTTCAATTCTCTCATCTTCTCCCCTATTGTCAGCCATAGCTTCAGATGGAGTGTTCTCTAACTCTTCTTCTGCTATAGGATCTTCGTATATCTCAGGAGGTTCACCTATAGGTTCTTCTGGATCACTGCCACCAAAGAAGAGAGAAGGGTGACTCAGTGATGTGGTGGGGGTGTTGGGTAAGAATTTGCCTGTTTTATCTCGATTTCTACGAGGCATGAAATGAAAAGACTTCTGATTGCTTTTGTTTTTTCTGGTACCTGCAAAACTAAAATAGATTGAACTGCAACTACTATCTTGCTGAAATGGAAATGTGGAATTGAAATGAAAGCATGAAAGGACTAATCTATTTTGCTCAAATGAAATTGCAGGAATGAAATGCTAGGCTACGCTTGCGGAATTGAAATGCTAATCTACGCTTGCAGAAATGAAATTGCAGAATTGAAATGTTAATCTATGAAAGCAGGAAATGTCTATGCTACTTTTGCAGAAAGGAAATTGCAGAATGGAAATGAAATACTACTTAGCAGAAGGCGAGAGTAGGAAAGTAGAAGAAAAGCAACAATCACTAATACTCTGACGCTTCCCCGGCAACGGCGCAAAAAAATGGTGGGCTCCAGTATTGTACCAATAATGCTACAACTCCTGGAGCTTCCTTCTTCAGTTTTATCAACCCGGTAGTTTGTAACAAACTTGGAAGCGACGGTGCTGTATGCACAAGTACTAGCTCTTGCCGCAGCTGTCACTTGGTCAGCTGGCACAAGTCTTCTAGGGGCTCAAGCCAACTTCTATGAGCTCTTAGAAGAAGCTTTTTAACTGATGGACGAAAGCTAATCTCAAAAGAAGCTAATCTATTTGTAAAAAGGAACTGAAAGCCAACAAGGAATGCAAACCCTAGCAAACCCTAATTCTACCAGCTAGTCTTACTGATGCAGAGGTGGAGATGCAAACTACTGAAAGAGATGCCATTACTTCTATGAAGGTAACATGCATGTGTCTAGACTACCTTTATCTGAAGAAAACACTTTTTGAATTTTTGTTTCAATTATTAGAATTATCATGCATGTGCTTTTAACTAGCTTTTTACTGTGCAGAGGTGGATCAAGGAAGAGGAAGGCTTGAAAAAGGTTGGGAGAATTCAGATAGGGTCTAAGGGGTCCCTAACACCCTTCCAGAGAGTCTCACAAAGTTTGGCCCACAAGAAACCATGTTTATGAGCTTCTACAGGAAGTCTGCAGGGGTTCTACAGGATGTTTCAGAGTTTCTACAGGATGTTCAGTAATTCCTACAGGATGTTCTACAATCGGAGTTTGGGTGATGGGTGAGTGGAAGAGGCTGCATGGGTGGATAGGGAGGTAGGAGCGGGGTTGGTAATGCCTTAGTGACTGAGAGATGAGATGATGAGGGGGTGTGGTAAGCTAGTTTGTCTGAAGGAGGGTAGATGGAATGGAAGGTCGAAAAGGGAGGATAATGTGGGCAGTAGTGTAGCTGAGAGACAAGGGGTCTAATTGGTAGATAAGTAGTTGGACTGGGCAAGGCTCAAAAGGATGAGAGGGTGAGGGAGTAGCACTGCACAGTGCAAACTGAATCAAATCATCCACGTCTTTCATATAATCAAAACATTCCTAACTGTTTAATGGAACCAATGAACAACAATGTTATTCTTAAGGAAAACCATGTATGGTACTGAAGCAAAGAAACATTCCCAGAGGTCTGAACGCATGGAAAACTTCTACACCCAAAAATATTGCACCAAATATTTGCATGAGCACGTAAACCAATGTTTTTGGTGGGTGGCACTGTCTGCAATTCCAGCCCCTAGAAAGAGGTGAAAGTGAGTGTGCAGGCAACCCTTTTTTGGAAATTTTATCAACTCCAATCTCTTCACTCTATTCTAAACAGCTGAAGCAATTTTGTCTTATGATAATGACCTACTTAACCACACCAATAAATCTAACTCAGCAAACTGCGTTTCAAATGCATGTAAAGAAAACCATAATGCTGAAGGAAAAGATAACAATACAAAGGAAGGAGGCCTTAGGCTCTCAGGTTGGGCCCAACCCCGAGAGCTATGGCTCCTTTTAAAAACTCAGGACTGAGATCAAATAGGACTGCTTTCCATTAAAAAATAATAATCATAAGTCAAATAGCATGCCAATAATTGGCTACAACAGAGCAAAACCAAACTAGCAGCTCGTAGTGCAGAATGTGCAACAAGGTTTCAAAATTCCTTTTCGAAGGCTAAAGCCTTGGCATTTATACATCACGAGGCCCCAAGCTAGCCTCCTAAATAGTGGGACTCGGCTGACCAAACTAGGAGTGAACTGCTGCTTCCTCAAAATCCGTTTGGCTACCTTCTAATCCGGTTGTGGTGGCTGTTAGAGCTCGGAGTTGGGGGTGAAGATCCCGAGGAAGGCCTTTTAATGCTGGACAACCCTCCTACAAATCCTCAACCCCATCTTGGTTGTCTCCTAGTCCTTATCTACTCGGTTTTGTTCCAATCATGTGTCAAAAAACCTGAAATGAGCACGTGTTAGCCACTTAGGAATAGTGACTGCCCTTATTCGTACAAATGACATAAACATACTAAAAAATGATGCATAAGTTATGAAAAATGAAGGATTGAGCAAAGGTAGTTAGGCCAAATGAGCCCAAAATGTTACCAAATTTGGGGCTCATCACATAGTGTGAGAAGAATCTAACCATGATATGAGAAAGGGAAAGCTACAATAAAAGGAAGGCTAGAGCCTCATTTTGATCATTCTATTTGGCTTTTGATTTCGGAATTGGAGAGTTTGCTTGAGTGGCTTAGCCAAGTCAACCAGTGTTGTTTAACACAAGGAATTTCCAAGTGGAAATTCCACCCTCATTTAGGAGAACTTCGAGTGTCTCCCTAGTGAGGCTTTAGGGGGGTCTATTTTAGGACTTCCATTGAAGTTTATTGCAGAAAATTCACACAAAAATTTGTTACTTCTGGTCACAGAAGACAAACCCTGGAGCTTATTTGGAGCATCATCTTTCTATTGCAAGTTTCGTGTATTTGCAAGGGAGTATTTATATTGGTTAAAGGAGGAGTTTGGCATGATTTTTTAGAGTTTTACCTGTATCTTTAAGCTAGGACACATTTTCTCTTATAGAGCCTATGTAGGGTGTTGTACCTCTGAGATAGTAGTAGGTCAGGCTACCAATGCTAGAGCATCTAAAATAATTTGTTTTGGGGGTTTTTGATTTTAATTTTCGAAGACAAATGAATGAAGACTAATGTAGAATTGAAGAAATTAATCCTTTGGGGCATATTAATACTTCAACAAAGGGCTACTATAAAGCATTACACAGTGATATAGATCAAAATAGTGGTGAGTAGAAGACAACAAAAAATATGATTATCACAGTTTCCAAACTGTAAAAAAGAACAATCGTAAGTGGGAAAACCTTCTGAACTACGTTCAAAATATTCAAGGTAGTATACTTGAGCTTATACAATATGTTGATGATTTATTGATTAGAGGCGATTAGCTACACAGACAGTTGCATTAATCCAATCTCTTTAATAGATGACCACTTCAGGAGCTTATAGGAATCAATTGAAACTCTAATTGTTCCTACCTAGATATCTTTATAAGTCATAAGCATATGAAGAAATAACATAATGGTTGAAAACTGGAAAAATTTACAGGATAACACAAACTGTGCAAGACCTTATTTAGAATCCTTTGCTTTGTCTTAAGGTTCCAGAAAGACTAATTACATCAAGTGTCAGCAAAAGCTTCCTTCAAAGGTGGCTTCCAGGTTCAAAGTAGCATTAATAGTCATGACTTTAGAAGCAATTAACTACGAATCTTGAACTCCAAACCATTTTCAACTCTAGAAAAGAGTTATTTATACAATAATGAAACTTAAGAAAAGATCCTAAAACTGATTAAAATTTTTAGGAAAAGAAATATCTTCATGGCAAGAAGATAGGGGCAACTGTTTGAACTGCTTCTTGATGTCCCCTTTATTCAAGTTGTGCTGGCTTCATTTGTTTGATATTTTTCCATTTATGCTTCTTTGTTGTTTGTATCCTCTACGCTAGTTGTTTTCTTCATTTTGATCTTTCATTTGACTTCTTTAAACTATGTAACTCTCTTTTGACCCTGTCGAGTAGATTTTGACTGCGCATTCCAGTTTTTACTTTGTTTTTCAACAACAAAAACCTCATATTTATCTTCAAACTATTACACAGGATTTTTGTTTAAAAAACCTGGAACATCAGTCTTTACCTGCAAAACACAACAACTTATTAAGAAAAACATAGGTGACTGAAGGTCTTCAGTGGCTTCGAAATGCTTATCAGAAGCAGTCCGGGGCATATTGGAGGGTGAAACCATGGTTTAATGGCCGCAGAGGCATTATGGAGGCTGCGTTGTGTAAAACAGGAAAAACAGAGCAAAAGTAGCTTTTTATGCATTAATGGAAAAACAGTTAACTTTTTAACTATCGGGTGAAGATGAACAGTAGTGGAGCGAAAAAAGGAATACAGAGGGATTAATCATGGCAGGAATAGCTTAATTATGGGTTAAAAATGTGATTAGTAGTTAAAATGGAGTTTCGGGTCATTTCTTTGTTTAAATCGAAAAACGATTTAACACAAAAAATCTTTGCAAAACGCATAATGGCAAATTTGAAATTTGATTAACCCGGGCCGATAATGATATCGGATCGGACCTAATATCGCATATTGCTATCGCAGCATGGCGAGGGGAAAGTGCTTCACAAAAGAATATGATAATGAGCGGATGCGACATGAAATGATATATGACATATAACTATGTCGTGTCCGGGCTAATCACAATCGAATATCGAAATGTGGAAAGGGTTATGTGTTATAAGCGGAACTTTGCAATGGGATCAGATGCGATATGGGAATATATTGCGATATATATAGCGTCGGGTTTGGGCTTCCCATCGCATATCAAAATCAGGGAAAGGTGCATTTATATGAAAGGTTATGGTCCATCATCATTTGTGATGCGATATTGGTATAAAATACATAGTTTTTTAACAAAAACTAAGGGTTTTTGGGCTATTATATAAAAGGAGTTAATAATACGAGAAAGGGATTTTTTCAAGGATTTAATAATATATGTTAGTATTAGTATAAAATATGATCAGTCTTTACCTACAAAACACAACAACTTATTAAGAAAAACATAGGTGACTGAAGGTCTTCTATGGCTTTGAAAGGCTTATCGGAAGGAGTCCAGGGCATATCAGAGGGTGAAACCATTGTTTAATGGCCGCAGAGGCATTATGGAGGTTGCGTTGTGTAAAAGAGACAAAACAGAGAAAAAGTGGCTTTTTATGCATTAAATGGAAAAGCAATTAGCTTTTTAACTATCGGGTGAAGATGAACAGTAGTGGAGCCAAAAAAGGAATACAAAGGGATTAATCATGGCGGGAATAGCTTAATTATGGGTTAAAAATGTAATTAGCTGTTAAAATGGAGTTTCGGGTCATTTCTTTGTTTAAATAGAAAAAACGATTTAACACAGAAAATCTTTGCAAAACACATAATGGCGGATTTGAAATTTTATTAACCCGGGCCAATAATGATATTGAATCTATGCTAATATCGCATATCACTATCGCAGTATGGTGGGGGGAAAGCGCTTCGCAAAGGAATATGATAATGAGCAGATGCAACGTGAAATGATATATGACATATAACTATATCGGGTCCAAGCTAATCGCAATTTGATATTGAAATGTGGAAAGGGTTATGTGTTATAAGCGGGACTTTGCGATTGGAACGGACACGATATGGGAATATATTGCGATATATATAGCGTCAGGTCTAGGCTTACCATCACATATCGCAATCGGGGAAAGGTGCATTTATATGAAAGGTTACGGTCCACCATCATTTGCGATGTGATATTTGTATAAAATACATAGTTTTTTAACAAAAACTAAGGGTTTTCGGGCTATTATATAAAAGGAGTTAATAATACGGGAAAGGGATTTTTTCAAGGATTTAATCATATATGTTAATATTAGTATAAAATATGATCGGAAAGAGGAAATTTATGCGAAAAGGGGAATTTTACTAAGTAAAGTGCCTTTTTTGGTTTATTTTCCTTTGACATATATTCATTAATACTTAGGAATAAACACATGTTATGGGTTTTTTTATGTAAAAAGGATTTTACATGTAAAAATGGATTTTAATTGTGAAAAGGGATTTTGTATGGGAAAAGGGATTTTTCATGATAAAAGGGATTTTACATGATGTTTTTATTTTTCCTAGGTAAAAAGGGTTTTTACCATAGGAAAAGGGGTTTTTAATGGAAAATGAATGAATATGAATGTATGAAGGTAGGAAGGGGAAATTAGTGAATATAGGGATGAATGGGGATGAATGGGAATTTAATTAATTAATCAAGTAGACCTTCATTTTCCTTGTATAATTACCTCATGAGCATAGAAACATGATAAATATACATTTTATCCAATCAATAATAAACTGTTGCAACCTTTCTCTACTTACCCTTTGCTTATCCTATCGTTTTTTCTTCACTTAATGGGTGCATTTAAGCTAGCAAACCATTTTCATTTCTTCTTATTTAACAAAAAGAAACTATTTAAATCTACCCTTATAACCTCCAAGGGCTCAAATTAAACTAATGAGCACCTTATTATTCTCTACCTAACTACTGATCTGCCAAGATTAGTTTGGCCAGATCTTTATTCTCTAACCATAACATCAAATTTAAAGCATGAAGCAGTCAAGATTAAACAGTTTGACTATCATGGGTTGTGGCATTTAAAAACAAGTTGCACACAACCATTATTTTGCAGAAACAGATAGTTGCATTTAGACTTGCTCACTTTCAGAGTTTGTTTGTTTTCTTTCTACCTAAAATTTTCTCTCGCCTTGATTTTTTAGAGTAGCTAACCTAACATTTTCTTTGATATGGACATTATCATCAAAAATATATTTTTTCACTAGCATTTTATTCACTATGTTATGTCCATATCCTAACTTAACATTTTTGAAATGTTCTATCTAATCAAAACCAAAAAATTCTACAACATTGGCTCCATCTGGGGACTACTTTCTCTTGTAGAATGCAGAGAACCTGTAGATCCATGTGCCTTCTCCTCGGGCTATGGAGTCCTTGCTGTAAAAAATATCACATTGACATCTTTTAAAGGAAAATAAAATCGGAGTATTTACAATGAAAACTATTTCAATTTCTTAGTACTGAATGTAATGTTTGAGAAACCTTCCATTTATAGGATAAGTGGAATATAGCCCCTCAAGATTTTGCAACACAAAAGTGTGGTTACCCTTCACTTCAGTAATTGCTAAAGGTCCAAACCATAGATTGTCAAATTTACCATGCTTTCCTTACCCTTCTCTCCTGGCATCCCATCTTAGAACTAGATCACCTTCCTTAAAGTCCCTTTCCCTGGCTCTTCTATCAAACAAGACCTTCATCTTATTTTGATATTTCTGCAATTTGTATTGAGCTTCATCTCTGTTCTCATTAAGTTCAATAATCTGATTTATTCTTCTAGAAAAATCTTCAGGTCCATCTATTGCATCCTGTAGAAATTTTAAGACAAGGAAAGCCAAATTGGTAGGGAAGATTGCATCTTTCCCGTAGACTAATTGAAATGGAGATCTACCAATTGATCTCTTTGGAGTAATTCTGTTTTCCCATATTGCATAAATCATATGTGAAACCTAGCTCTTCTTATGATCAACTAGAGTCTTTTCGATTACCTTTACCAAGCTTTTGTTTGATGATTATGCAAGGCCATTACCTTGAGGGGTAGTAAGGAGTTGAATGATGTAATAGAATCTGATATTTCTGGAAAAAGCCAATCATTTTAACAGTAGAAATTTTTTTGCATTATCAGTGACAATTTGAGTTGCGCAACCAAATCTAGCTAAGATATTCTCCTCAATAAACTTAATTACTATTGCATCAGTAGCATTTCTGACTGGAATTGCTTCCACCCATTTAGTAAAGTAATTTTTTTCCGTGAGGATCCATCTATGCTGATTACTTGAAGTGGGGTGAATCTCTCCAATAAAGTATAATCCCCATTGAGAAAAAGGAGCTGAAACTATTGATGGAACGAGTGGAAGAGCTGCTAATTTCTATTTTCCAGCAACATTTGGTAAGGAACACAACCTCTTACCTTTGCCCCTACTTGTAAAAACAATATGGGCCAATAAAATCCTCCCCTCAGAATCTTGTATGCTGTAGCTCTCCAAGCATAATGTCCCCTACAAAATCCTGTATGAAACTGATCAATGATTCCTTCAATTTCAAATTCTGTTAAACATAATAACAAAATGTTGAGTGGATATTTCCAATATAAATTTGCATTAATAATGATGTACTTGAATAATTTTAACTTAAGAGTTTTACACTGGGTTTTGGAGAACGATGTTGGACACTCAAAATTGATCAAGTAATTTACAATATCTTGATACTAGTTTGACAACAAATATTTTTCATCAATGTGTATAGGACTGATATGCACTGAAGGTAGAGGTTCTTGTGGATTCTCTCTTCTAGGATGAAGGGAAGGTTCTTGTGGATTCTCCCCTTTTGCAAGGACAGAAGGTTCTTGTGTATTCTTCCCTTATATTTCCAAAACATAATTGATTCCAAGTACTTTGTAGTTGGATTCAAGTAGAAGCTTATCTAATCCTTGACCTTTTAGTAGCTTGGTAGTCTTGATAGTTAGATCAAATTCCAGAATTTGAGTGATCCATCAACCTCTTTTCCCATCAGTGTCAGGTTGGGTTAAGACAATTTTGACAACACTATTTGGGACATAAGCAGTAATAGGTGAGTGTAAGACATACATCCTGAATGATTTCAGGGCTTGAATAAGGGCATAAGCTTGCTTCTCAATGATGTCATACTTTAGCTCAACATCTCTCATAACCTTGCTAAAAAGGCTATGGGTTGTTCATGGGAATCTTCATTTTTCTGTAATAAAACAATAGCAAGGGGTGTTTCGGAGGCAAAAGAGAAAATACTAAATGGCTTAGTGTAATCAAGGTTGGCTGAGGTGGGAGCTTCAGAGATAGCCTTTTTTGTTTGTTCAAATGCATTCCTAGAAGTGGGAGTCCATTTGACTTCATGGTCCTTTCGGAGCATGTCAATTATATCCTTTACAATCTCTGCATAATTTGGAATAAACCTCCTTCAAAAATTAATCTTTCCTAGAAAAGCCTGAATCTCCTTCTTGTTTCTAGGCAAGGTCAATGATTCAATGGCAGATACTCGTTTGGGGTCAATTACTACTCCCTCCTTTGAAATGATATGGCCCAACAGTTTTCCTTCTTTGACAGCAAACAAGGACTTCTTTGGGTTCAATGATATTCCAAATTTTCTACACCTGTCAAAAACCTTCATCAAGTGCTTTAAATGTTTCTGATCAGGTTTAGAAGAAATAGTTATGTCATCAAGATAAATAACCACAAATTTATTTACCTGACCCATGAAAGTGATGTCCATAGCTCTTTGAAATGTTTCTCTACCATTGGTTAAGCCAAATGGCATCCTTGCGTACATGAATGTACCCCAGGGTGTAGTAAAAGTTGTTTTCTCTCTGTCTTCTATATCAATGTTCACCTGATTATAATCTAAAAAACCATCAAGCATAGAAAGTCTTTGTGCTCCTGAAACCATTTGCAATAACTAGTCCATTTTGGGCAAAGGATAATTATCTTTTAATGATGCCTTTTTCAAATTTCTAAAATCCACGCAGAGTCTTATTTCTCCATTTTTCTTTCTAACAAGAACCATATTTGCAACCCAATTAGAATATCTAAGAGGGAGGATGATCTGGGCATCTAACATTTTCTTAATCTCTCTTTCTATAGTTGGTAGAAGAGCTGGATTTATCCTTCTAAGCTTCTGTTGATACAATTTTGCTTCTGGATTTAGAGGAATCTTGTCTTGTATTAACGATGTATCATAGGTTTTCAAATCAGCGTAAGTCTAGGAAAAAATGTCCTTATACTTTTGCAGTAATATAAAATACTGAGCTTTGATTTTTGGGTGTAGAGATGCGCACAATTTGATGTTTTTAATATCTTCAATAGTTCCAACATTAATCTCTTCCACGTCATCTTTTGAAGAAATAGAGTGTGGGTTTTGAAAAACATCATTTTGATCGAATAATTTTTCTAAACGAATGAGTCCCTTTGGAATAAAATTATTAGATAATTGGATAACGTTGTGATTAGCAATCAGGGCTTTAAAATCTGAAGTATCATTTCCTTCTGCGTTTTCATTTATTTCACCTCTATCTTCATCAATTTGCAAAAATGATAAATCATCTACTACCTGTAGAAATGATTTCCGTTGTTCATCATCTTCAAATATTTGTGAATGTTTCAGATTATCTGGGATAGATAGACTATATTTGACTTGTATCTGATAAAGTACATCAATATGATCAGGAATTTTAAAAGCGCTAGCAGAGATAACTAAGGCACCTGCATGAATGTTGATCTTTGGGAATGTGAGTCAAATTAAAAGCATCAAATAAGTTTTCCACCGAATCCCATACCTCATTTCTGTAGGACCTAAGTCTAGGGTGCTTGGTCTAGAAAACATTCTTTACTTGCTTAACAATAAGTTCAGAATCAGTAAAAACACTTAAGTTCTGAACTTTTAGGCTTTTGGCTAACTGCAATCCTAAAAGGAAAGCTTCATATTCAGCAACATTATTGTTAACATCGAAGTCTAATTTACATGATTGGGTTATATTTTCCTTTTCAAGTGAAATTAAAACTACTCTAAATCTTTCGTGCAAGAGCCACCAAAGAACAGTCTCCAAATATCGGTTTGGTTTGGTTCAAAACTTTCAACTACCTCTTCAATCTTAACCTAAGTTTTATGTTGGCTTGAAGTGAGCTGAAAACAACCAAAGTCTTGATCTATTGCATAAATTGGACGGTTCCTTGGCTGGTCAGTCTTACAAAGAGTATGTTCAAATCTTACCTCTCTATATAATCTCAACTTCTCTCCTCCATATTCAAGAATAGTAGCATATGACATGTCCATCTGTAGAGTTCCCCCTAGTTTGGCACAGCATGACCTAGAAAGGATCATTCCAAACTTGGGAGGGATATCTATGACAACAATATCAAGTACTACACTCTTTACTAGAATTTGGGCAAGGGTAACCACTAGATCCTTAATAAGTCCTAAACACGGCACCCTTTTGGAATCAAAGGTGTACAAGTCATGGTAGGATTTAGTGATATCAAGTTTCAAATGGTCCATGATGGATTTTGGCATAAGGTTGTGTGATGCTCCTAAATCAAGCATACAATTGTATAACATGGAGTCATTTGTTTTAAGAGTTACATAGAAAGGAGGCACTATCTCATCTATCATGTCTGAACTAGGGCCAAAGACTACTGTTGGTTTTTCATCTTGTAGACTTATGACATCACCTTCAGCATCAACCAAGGTATTTTGAATCCATTTAGTGACTTGACTTTTATAACCAGGGTTTTTAGAAAGTTTTGACAATGGAATTGGGATCTTAACCCTCTCCAATTCTTTTTCAACATTAAATGCAGTCAAAATGTTTTTACCAGCTTGGGAAGTATCAATTGACTGATCTAATGGCTGAATAAGAGTTGTTTGAGCTTTAGCAGTTTTGGTACGTGGTTCAATTATTGGAGTTTCCTTTGGAGGTCTCCCAGGACCAGGTCTAGGTCTAAGATCATACCTCTTATTTAATTCTGCAATTAAAAATTTAGAAAAAGCATGATATTTAGATACCTATGCAGCTTCCTGATCCTCTTGAACCTGATTCTGTTGTGAGAGAGGAATGATGGCTATTTGATTGGAAGAAGAATCCATACTATTAATATCTTTAGTAATTGTCATAGTATTATCATCAGGTTGTTGGTCATCTATTAATAGAGGAGTAGGAACCTGTTGATCATTGGTAGGTCTCTGAAGAATTTGTAGTGGTTGGTTTCTTTTATATTAACTTTGATTTTGGTTTTGAGGTCTAGCAACTATTTGTTGTATGGTCCTAGGTTGGGTCTCAATCTTTGAAATCCTATTTGATAGGTTTCTAAGAAGAGATTTTATTTCATCTATTTTTGAGTCTTCTAATTTAGTCTTAGAGGAACTAGAGGCTTCTTGAACAGATTTAGTTTTCTTTGGGCCTTTTCTTCCTTAAGTTTTAAAGAAGTTGAGGCTACCCTATTTGCTTCTACTTCTATAGCGTTTGTTTGCATATCTTAAAGATTTCTTGAAGTTCTCTCTCATAGCATAACAGAAAAGTCATCATCGAAAGCTTTGGAAAATCTAGACTTAGCTGCTACTACAGGAGGCTTACAATCAACATGCATTTTGTGATAGAGTTTGTTGAATCTTTTGATAAAATATGCTACTGGTTCACCGAAGTTCCTTTTAAGCTTTTCAAATTCTATGAGGAAGTAAAGAGGATCCTTTTTAACACCCCATTGATTTTTAAATATGGTGGTAAGCTCTTCCCAATTTCTAATGGTATCTATTGGTAACTGCCTGAACCAAATCCTCACATTTCCTTCAAGTGACTGTACAAACAATTTCATATAAACATTCTCTTTCTCAATATTCATATTGTCTGCAAAATCTAGGAAATATTGAATATGGTCCTCAGTTGAGGGACCAGTTTCTCCATTG
This sequence comes from Pinus tabuliformis, assembly GCA_031772625.1. Lineage (NCBI taxonomy): Eukaryota > Viridiplantae > Streptophyta > Pinopsida > Pinales > Pinaceae > Pinus > Pinus tabuliformis. The sequence goes on along the minus strand of CM062813.1, from coordinate 442,316,374 downwards.
TACTTGGGAAGGTATTTTAAATACCCAGCTGGGAATGCCTCAAGGTTATTAGGTAAGACTAAGACAACATATATAGGCTGTAAAATAGGTTGGAAAGCCATGACAGTATGTGGTGTATGAGGTGCTTGAGGTATATGAGATGCTTGAGGTGTATGAGGTTGTCCAAGTGGAGTATGAGGTGTTTGTGTGGATGTAGAGGATGACGAAGAAGTAGAGAAAGAAGATGGTGATTTAGGGGTAGATAAACTAGTTGGAGGTGAAGGAGGAGGAGATCTCCTGAAAGACTTCAAAGGAGTCTTAAGAGCTAGCTTTGGGACCTATAAAGGAATACCTTCTTTTGTTTCAAAGAGAGGATTGGAATATATAGAAAATTTCTCCTCAGATTGTTTGGAAGAAGAAGCTTCAAGTTGGTCAAAAATGGAAGGAAAATGATAGGTGGTAGGGGATATGAAATCTGTGGGTTTATATTCTGGTAGATTAGCACCCAACTCAGATTTAGTTTTAGATGATCCTGGAAGTAGTGTGGGTATTGGATGAGATTCTAATGAATGGATAAGGTAAGATGACTTAAAATCGACTCCTTTATCTAGAAGTTCAACAACCCTAGGTGATAAATGGGAGTAATCAGGATCGGCTGGGATATTACCATAGGGGTCAAATGACTCTAATTCTTCAGTTTGCAAGACTAAAGTGGAAGAAGAATATGGTTGGTGTCCCCTTTTAGAACTGGATTTTCTCAATAAGCCTTTCAGGAACTAACAAAGGTTTAACTATGTCAACTTCTGAACGAGATATGGTATGTTTATAAGGTGCCAGCTTGGGAGTGGAGTCACCTAGGTGAATGATTTTAACCTTTCTAAACCCTTTAATCACCTTTAAAGGATGAGAATGAATGAATATCATTGTTCCAAGGGAAACTCGAATGAAATTCAAATCCCTAGCAATGGCACCAGTCTGATGTTGTACCTTTGAGATAGTAGTAGGTCAGGCTACCAATGCCAGAGCATCTAAAATAATTTGTTTTTAGGGTTTTTGGTTTTAGTTTTGGAAGACCAATGAATGAAGACGAATGTAGAATTGAAGAAATTAATCCTTTGGGGTATATTAATACTTCAACAAAGGGCTACTATAAAGCATTACACAGTGATATAGATCAAAATAGTGGTGAGTAGAAGACAACAAAAAATATGATTATCACAGTTTCCAAACTGTAAAAAAGAACAATCGTAAGTGGGAAAACCTTCTGAACTACGTTCAAAATACTCAAGGTAGTATACTTGAGCTTATACAATATGTTGATGATTTATTGATTAGAGGCGATTAGCTACACAGACAGTTGCATTAATCCAATCTCTTTAATAGATGACCACTTCAGGAGCTTATAGGAATCAATTGAAACTCTAATTGTTCCTACCTAGATATCTTTATAATTCATAAGCATATGAAGAAATAACATAATGGTTGAAAACTGGAAAATTTTACAGGATAACACAAACTGTGCAAGACCTTATTTTGAATCCTTTGCTTTGTCTTAAGGTTCCAGAAAGACTAATTACATCAAGTGTCAGCAAAAGCTTCCTTCAAAGGTGGCTTCCAGGTTCAAAGTAGCATTAATAGTCATGACTTTAGAAGCAATGAACTACGAATCTTGAACTCCAAACCATTTTCAACTCTAGAAAAGAGTTATTTATACAATAATGAAACTTAAGAAAAGATCCTAAAACTGATTAAAATTTTTAGGAAAAGAAATATCTTCATGGCAAGAAGATAGAGGCAGCTGTTTGAACTGCTTCTTGATGTCCCCTTTATTCAAGTTGTGCTGGCTTCATTTGTTTGATATTTTGCCATTTATGCTTCTTTGTTGTTTGTATCCTCTACGCTAGCTGTTTTCTTCATTTTGATCTTTCATTTGACTTCTTTAAACTATGTAACTCTCTTTTGACCCTGTCGAGTAGATTTTGACTGCGCATTCCAGTTTTTACTTTGTTTTTAAACAACAAAAACCTCATATTTATCTTCAAACTGTTACACAGGATTTTTGTTTAAAAACCTGGAACATCAGTCTTTACCTGCAAAACACAACAACTTATTAAGAAAAACATAGGTGACTGAAGGTCTTCAATGGCTTCAAAATGCTTATCAGAAGCAGTCCGGGGCATATTGGAGGGTGAAACCATGGTTTAATGGCCGCAAAGGCATTATGGAGGTTGCATTGTGTAAAACAGGAAAAACAGAGCAAAAGTAGCTTTTTATGCATTAAATGGAAAAACAGTTAACTTTTTAACTATCGGGTGAAGATGAACAGTAGTGGAGCGAAAAAAGGAATACAGAGGGATTAATCATGGCAGGAATAGCTTAATTATGGGTTAAAAATGTGATTAGTAGTTAAAATGGAGTTTCGGGTCATTTCTTTGTTTAAATCGAAAAACGATTTAACACAAAAAATCTTTGCAAAACGCATAATGGCAGATTTGAAATTTGATTAACCCGGGCCGATAATGATATCGGATCGGACCTAATATCGCATATTGCTATCGCAGCATGGCGAGGGGAAAGTGCTTCACAAAAGAATATGATAATGAGCGGATGCGACATGAAATGATATATGACATATAACTATGTCGTGTCCGGGCTAATCACAATCGAATATCGAAATGTGGAAAGGGTTATGTGTTATAAGTGGAACTTTGCAATGGGATCAGATGCGATATGGGAATATATTGCGATATATATAGCGTCGGGTTTGGGCTTCCCATCGCATATCAAAATCAAGGAAAGGTGCATTTATATGAAAGGTTATGGTCCACCATCATTTGTGATGCGATATTGGTATAAAATACATAGTTTTTTAACAAAAACTAAGGGTTTTCGGGCTATTATATAAAAGGAGTTAATAATACGAGAAAGGGATTTTTTCAAGGATTTAATAATATATGTTAGTATTAGTATAAAATATGATCAGAAAGAGGAAATTTATGCGAAAAGGGGAATTTTACTAAGTGCCTTTTTTGGTTTATTTTCCTTTGACATATAATCGTTAATACTTAGGCATAAACATATTTTTATGGGTTTTTTTATGTAAAAAAGGGATTTTAATGGTAAAAAGGGATTTTTCATGATTAAAGGGATTGTACATGATATTTTTACTTCTCCTAGGTAAAAATGGTTTTTACCATAGGAAAATGGGTTTTTAATGGAAAATGAATGAATATGAATGTATGAAGGTAGGAAGGGGAAATTAGTGAATATAGGGATGGATGGGGATGAATGGGAAGTTAATTAATTGATCAAGCAGACCTTCATTTGCCTTGTATAATTGCCTCATGAGCATAGAAACATGATAAATATACATTTTGTCCACTCAATAATAAATTGTTGCAACCTTTTTCTACTTACCCTTTGCTTATCCTATCATTTTTTCTTCACTTAATGGGTGCATTTAATCTAGCAAACCCTTTTCCTTTCTTCTTATTTAACAAAAAAAAACTATCTAAATCTATTCTTATAACCTCGAAGGGCTCATATTAAATTGATGAGCACCTTATTATTCTCTACCTAATTACTGATCTACCAAGATTAAACAGTTTGGCCAAATCTTTATTCTCTAACTATAACATCAATTTAAAGCATGAAGCAGTCAAGATTAAATAGTTTGACTGTCATAGGTTGTGGCATTTAAAAACAAGTTGCACACAACCATTATTTTGCAGAAACATAGTAGTGGCATTTAGACTTGCTCACTTTCAGAGTTTAATTGTCTTCTTTCTACCTAACATTTTCTTTTGCCTTGATTTTTTAGAGCAGCTAACCTAACATTTTCTTTGATATGGACATTATCATCAAAAATATATTTTTTTCAATAGCATTTTATTCACTATGTTATGTCCATATCCTAACTTAACATTTTTGAAATGTTCTATCTAATCAAAACCAAAAAAATGCTACAACATAGGGGTTAGAGAACAAACTTTTTGCTGGTGTTTGGTGTTGGTATTTGCCAACATTTTTTAGTTGGGAATGATATCTATTTGCCAGAGGATATTTATGCACAATTTCTCAGCCATTTGCAGGAGAGTTTTGTCATTTCTCAACAGTTTCTTTTTGGTTGGGTACAAAACTATGTAGCTAAGAATTTTGTACTATTTGGGGCTTTTCTAGATCAACTGGAATCTGCCCAAGATTTTTCTGGGTTTATCTGGGTTTTGTAAGAGGAGTGCGTGGATAAAATTTTGCAATTTTTGGAGAATTTTTTAGGGAAGATATTCCAATTCTTCTCCAGTATCAACAGTAGTATTTTTTGGGTATTTCACACTTTTGGGGCTTTCTAAGTCAACTAGAATTAGCCCAATATTTTTCTGGGTTTGGTAGATTTGGGTAAGAGAAGCCTCTAGTTAATTTTGTAGAATTTTTAGAGTATATTTGAGGGCATAAATCACATTTCATCTCCAGCAAAAACAACAAAATTTATGGACAATGCGAGTTACCAGCTTGAGCCATTTTCAAAATTCATATGTGCAACTTATTTATTTCCAGTTCTATTTTTGGAGGCCCAATTCATTATTACAACAAATCTTATGTGGCCATCATTGCAGTTATTTCTATTGGGAGCTTTGTATGTAATTGCTCCATTAAATAAATAAAGATGTTCAAGTCTGTATTTATTTTGCTATTTGTAATTGTGGCATTTATGGTTTACTTGGAAATGTTATTTTATTTTTGTCGCAATTTCATGGTTCTTATTTTGCAATTGCTTGGAGAAATTTATGGTAGATTTTTTAAAGCAATCTAACAAGAAAATTAAGAAAAATTATAAGTCGGACATTACAATGGTATTAGAGCATAATCTTGCCAAATTGTGGGGAAGTTAGAAAGATCATGGAGGTTTAAGCATGCATGCACAATGATTGGTGAAATTTGTGGATATTACAATGGCACAAAAGTGGAGGAATACACAGGAAATTATGGAGGAGATCCTTAGAAACAATGAAGAGATGATAAAGATGTTAGCCCAATTATGTATCAGTAAGGGAATAAAACCAAAATATCTTCATCCTTATAATAGAGGCACTACGGGTGTGCACGCCACGGGAAGGAAGCCACTTACACCATGTGGGAAAATTTAGCAGAATCACAGCACCAGACCTTCTCAAGAGGAGTGGAAAAGAAAAAATCAGTTAGATGATGGGACCATGAGGATATCTTACTTCCTATCATGGGGCCTAGGGTGTGGGTACACTGACAACAAGATTGAAGAGGAGGTTGAACAGGATATTGAGGGCACGCAGGATTGTAAGGAGTGTTGTCACCTTCTGAAAAAAGAGTTCCAGTTTTATAAAGAGGACAAAAGAAACAAGAAGTTTGCAGTCATATTCTAACCCACAGAAGATCTCAATGCTAAATCAGACCCTCTCCACTAGATAGTACTTGGAATAAGCTTTCCAACAATACCTAGAAGTCCAAAAATGTACTTCTGGATCAGAAGTTAGAGCATATTGAAGCTACCCTTTGAAAACCCAAAAAACAAAGAGAAAAATATCAAGGGTAAGGCTCATCACAAATCACAATTGGAGTTCACAATAGCAGCAAGGCAGGGTAGTGAGATCAGTGATCAGTGATCGCTGATATCGCAAATCGCAAATTTTAGAGGTCCGGCACAAATTACATATCATAGGTTCCAGCGATCTCGCATATCGTTGGTCGCAAATTTCAGAGGTCTAATGAAAATCACATATCGGAGGTTCCAGCGATCCCACATATCGGTGATCGCACTCAGAGCTATATCGCAGATCGGCGATCGGTGTTTTCAAAGGCTACAAACATATACAGTGTCATGAAACCGTCGAACGCTATTAACATTAAAAGTGCCGAGACTTGAGCCTATAGTATAAATCATCGGGGAAGGGCTGATTCAATTAACAAATAAATTTAACGAAAAACCAAAGGCAGGCGGGCTCTTTATCTCTCCTCCAACAGGGCCACCTGGCAACACAGGATTGGTCCCAAGAAAGATACATGGCAGTTGATGTCAACATGACGTGTTGGTACGAAGGACACATGGCATGCAAATTTGGTGTTGTAAGGGGTCATAAGGGGCCAAAACAGGGTGGCACGTGTCACCACTCATAGGGTGACACTTGGAAAAGGATGACGTCATCTAACAGAATGGCGATCACAACCATGGGGCAGCATGTAATCAGAATTTTATAAAGGTTCATATTGGGGAAGCCCCCGATATTATGGGCCCGAAGCGAGGGGGGCAGGTGGCATAAGGCGGGTCGCATGATTATGTGCACTTTATGTATCAATCAAATGGTTGGGAAGAGAAGTTATGAAAGGTTTTTATGTGCTAAATCCTTCACGCTGGCCCTCCCTTATACTCTTCCCAAGTGGACCAAACCATGTCGCATATCGCAATCGCAATTTTTTGGAGGGTGCAACTGGAAGCAAAGATTAGAGATTCCCAGGTGCATACGTAGTATGGTCCCACGTATTATGCATTGGGACCTGTTACAATGCAATATATTAAAGAATCAACCCCCATCCCAGCTAAAGGCTTTTAGTTCCAGAAATCTTAGGCCTTGAGTCCCCAAGTTTCCACCATGTAGTTTTCACCTAAGCCCCTGCAGCTAAGGCATAAGGGGCCAAAGGAAATCAACAATCGCAACTTTATGAATCCCATTCTGTTTAAAGTTCCTAAATGGCCTGAGTCTCGATACACTTGTATGATTTGTTCCATGGGGCACGATTGGTTCTGTTGGCTTAATCAAGATTGTAAAAAGGGACAGATGAGACGGAAGTTATGTTCAGAGTTCATTATGGCCATTACATGTGTCACTCTTGGTTCCTGCAAAAGAAGAATTAAAGAGGTTAAGCCCGAACGCAATAGGGAACCTGCCGAGAGAGTATGAGGTGTAATATTGCAGAGACATTTTTGGACCAGAGGCCAACAAAGAATAATGGCTTGGAGATATTTGCAGGACCATCATTTTAGTTCATCTATTTTTTATTGATATTGTCATGTTGTTTTATTTCCAAGAAAGGTATCTTTCTATTGTAATAATTAGAGGTGACAGAGCCAACATTTTGAGACAGCTAGTCATGTAGGCAGTTGGAATTTCAGCCTGAGATATTTTGTAATTTTCATGTTCTCCCTCTCCTTATAGAAAGGAGGAAGAAACACTTAGAAAAAGTTCTGAATTCTCAAGAAAAACTTCATGTTATTTCTAAAACCGTATGAATTCCATATTTGCATGTTTCAGAATATAAATGAAATAGTGGTGATTCCAATCATCGATTACTACAGTATGTTTCTTCTATGTTAAAATCCAGTATGTTCACATTTCCTCTCTCATGCAATGGTAGCTGCCAGACATGTCTCATATGTTCTTACGGATTCATTTTTTTTTACTAGTTAATGCACATTCATGTATGTATCTTAGAGATTATATCTTTAAATTTGCGCTCCATGAATGATAGCATCCAATCCTCTTTCATCCATTATGTCTATCTTTAACTCAGATACGTGTAGAATTCTTGATGTTTCAAGCTCTATGTGATGATTTATTCTATCTCCTTCTCTTCTTTCATTACTCTACAAAAGTTGATTAAATTTTAGGTCCTTGAGTTTCTCGGCCTCAACTAGTTTATACCTATATTCCTGTGAATTGTATATGTGAAAGGATACCAGAAATACATGGCTTATGTCCTTGGATGAAGGAACCAATCCATGTTGTTTATTGTATATTTGTATTTACTATGTGTATAAAATGTATATGATGTCTCTAGTTTCCTGAAGATCATATGAGACACATAAAAGATAGATGTTATCAAGAATTGGTCTTGTAAGCAATCCAAGGTTGTCTCTGGAAGTGACAACACCTTTTGGTGTCATTTTCGGAAAACATATTGAAGGATTTTCCCCTAGGAACAAGTTAAGAACTCTTTTTGTAGGTGAGAAAAGACGTTCTGATTTCATCCTCATCACCTTAGCGACTCCATAAATATCATTATCATTTATCATCTTAGCTTTTGGAAAACCTCACACTCATTGAGATACTTCTCAGTAGGAAACCCCTTCTGTATCTGACCCATAGAAATTAATTTTCAGGAGAGTATGGAAGGATAAAATTCCTACTACCTGTGTTATTATCTCATTATTCTTTGAAGATTCCTCCTCCAGCTCCCAACATGCTGCCATCCACTGCTCATATTTTACTCTAAGGTCCTTACATACCCTGTAGAAGACGAGCTAGAGCATCGTGCCCCCAAATCAAAGATCGAAGAGAAAGAAATCTCAGTTACAACTCCTTTCATTTCATTTCCTCCTCCTCTTGAGATTGAAAAAGTTAAAGCTATCCTCAATAATAACAACATCTACTATACACTCAGTCACACTACTCTCAGCCTAGTTACTCCAACCACTATCGTTTTGGCCCAAGTTCCTCTTGTAAATCTTAATCTTCCCCCATTAATCCAGATGGTTGTTTTGGGCTTCTTAATGAATAAATAGGCCCCTCTTGATTTACCTCAACCCCCTAAGTTCTATGCCTTAGGACTACTTAAATCTTTTGCCTAGGTTCAATGGGGAAGACGAAAGCATTGCATAGATATGCATTGAAACCTTCTATGCTTTTGCTGAGAATCTAAATGTAGAACAATTGGATGTGGTCCTGAGAATATTTGTGCAATCCCTCAATGGAGAAGCCAGAAAGTGGTTTAAATCCCTACCCAATGCATCCATCACCACCTGGGAAGAAATTGAAAACTCTTCCACACAAAAATGGGGTAAGCAGAGAGATCATGAGTATGTCTTCGCAGAGTTCAATTCTATAAGGAAGAAGTCATAAGAGGAAATTTCATAATTCATAAAAAGATTCAATAAGCAGTGTAATAACCTACCTGTTGAGATAAAGCCTCCTCAAGTTTTTTCCCGTGTAGTATTTGTGGGAGCCCTTGAGTTTGAATTTAGCCTTACCCTGAGAGAGAGGAAGTTTCATACTTTAGATCAACTCCAAGTTGACGCTCTTGAGGTGGAAGCAAATTTCACCTCGGTAAGGAAGTCAAGAGGAAAGAATGACCATCATGAGAAGAAAAGGAGGAAAGAAGAAGCATCCTCCTCTGGTAAAGGTAAATAATTACCAGACTTGAAGTGGGAATAAATGGATAAGCTTATTAAGAGTTTATTTCACAAGGTGGTGAAGCTTGATCTTGAGAACAAAACTCTCCCTAAACAGAATGCTCAAGGTAACAACCGAGGTTACAACCCATAGTACCAAAGGCCACCATTGCAGATACTTCAAAGGGAAAGAAAATATCAACTCAATCAAATCCCTCATCCTCTATATTTAGAAGATGATCTAGGTGAACAAACACTAAATACATGAGACACAGGGAAGCTTGTATTCATCCTTCTCTGAAGAAGAACAAGAAAACATGGCTCACCATGAGATGTGCCTTGATAGAGAAGTAGCAGTAAATGAGGAGGAAATAGATGATTATTGTAAACAATTTATGGATTTAATGCAAGCACAAATACGTTGAAAGTATGATCTCATATCGTAAAAAAATAGGTCAAGGGAACTTGAACAACAAGACAAAATTTCTCCCCAAAATATTCCCCCAGTGTTAAATAAAGGAAAAGGGAAGTTGAACCCTGACTTATCCAAAGTAAAAGTCTCCTTGACTAAGGAATGAAATAGCTCAGAGGAACACACAGAAAAGAAGGCACTCATTCTGATAAAAGCTACTAGTGATAAAGAAAGAGAGGTGGAGTTGGGAGGCGTAGAAAAGGGCCAGTCTACATTCAATCTTCATAAGGAACGTGATATGGTAAAGATCCATGTTCCCATAACTGAACTTCTAAAACAACCCATTCATAAATCTCAAGTCTCCCAGTCCATGCTCTCATCCACCGTAATACCAACCCATGATTGTTTAAACCTTCAAGAAGAGATACCAATATTTGGCTTTGGGCCTCATGTTGAAGAACTTGATCCTTACATTTCACCCTTCTATGTGACCCTAGTAATTCATGACCTCTTATTTCACAACTGCATGTTGGACTCTGAAGCCTCGAATAACCTCATTCCCTTAGTCGTGATGGAACAACTTGTCTTGTAGATCACCAGACCATTCAAGGACCTATACTCCTTTGACTCCAAGAGGGTCAAATTCTTGGGAATGATAAAAGATTTGGTGGTAAATCTGGCTCAGATCCCTGTGAAGAGTGTAGTGATGGACATAGTAGTGGCAGATATTCCCCCTCGGTTCGACATGCTCCTATCTAGGTCTTGGGGATCCAAGTTGGGGGGCTCTATCAAATTAGATCTAACTTATGCCATTATTCCCAGTTTTGGAGGTGAAGAAAGGAGGTTGCATAGAGAGTCTAGATTTGTCAAAACTGTGACCCAGTTGAAGGTTCTAAAAAATATCCAGTTGTATGGAAATGAAAGTGACCTCTCCTGCCTATTCCTAGAAGAATAAGAGACCATCTTAGAAGAAATTCAAGTACATCTAACGATGTCATTAGAAGACCAGCCCACAAATAAAAACAAAGTATGGAAATTATACTTTAATGGATAAAATTCCAAAGAGGGAAATGGAACAACAGTATTGTTGGTAAGTCCTAAGGGAAGCTTGATACCTCTCTCATTCAAGCTGGAATTTGAGGCAACCAACAACGTGGTAGAGTATGAAGCATTTCTCCTTGGGCTAAAAATAGTGAGGAATATGAATATTGAATGCTTAGTTGTGCATGGAGACTCCGAGATGATTATAAAGCAGATCCGAAATCAGTTCCAGGCCAAACACGACAGATTGAGGACTTTCCAGAATGAAGTATGGGATTTAATTCATAACTTATTCATGGCCTTTAATATCCAATTTTTTCCTAGAAAAGAAAATAGAATGGTTGATTCCCTTGTTGTAGTAGCAAGCAATTTCAAATATTTTTAAAATCCACTTCTCAGGTACGAGGTGGAGGTTAGACACAGACCCTCTATACATGTTAATGTCAGGCACTAGCAGGTGTTCGAGGACGATGAGCAGATCAAACAGTTTGTAGAAGTAGTTGAGGAGTTCACTAGCTTGACTATTGATCGGGAACATGGAAAAGATGCAGATCAAGAACCAACTTCATGGGAGAACACGGTGGCTGGATAGAAAAATCTACAACTGGAAGGGAATACTATTCCTCGTGGGCTAGTTCCACTGTAAATATTATTTAACTAGAATGATGTAGCCTCCAAAGCAATGGCTCTGGAGATGGACAAGCAAGTAGAATATTTCAATATCGGCTCAAAAGATGAACCCCAGATGGTCAGGCTATCAAAGGGAATCCCCTCACAATACAAACAAAGGTATTTAAATCACTTCAAAATCTATAAGGATGTTTTTTCATGGTTTTATGATAATTTAAAAGCATTTGATACTAACATCATATAGCATAAGATTCCTTTGAAGAGTGGAATAAAACCATGCAAGCAGAATCTCAGATAGATTAATCCACTTTTACTCCCCTCTATTGAAAATTAAGTGAGGAAACTTCTATAGGATAAAATCATATTGCCTTTAAGGTACTCAAAGTGGGTGGCCAACCTAGTCCTAGTTCGAAAAAAGAATGTGGAAATAAGGTTATGTGTATATTTTTGTAACCTTATGAGGGCATCTTTGAAAGACAATTACCCACTTCCCAAGATGGATTATATATTAAAAAAGGTGGTGGGATCAGTTAGAATGTCCATGATGGATGGTTTCTCTAGTTGCAACCAAGTTGCAGTCCACCCTGATGATCAGAAGAAGACTAATTTCACAACCCCTTAGGGAACTTTCATGTATGCTCACATTCCTTTCAGTCTTGAGAATGCAGGGGAAACTTTTTAGAGAGATATGGATATAGCTTTTGTAGGGGAGCAAGACAAGTTTGTAGTAGTATATTTGGACAATATCATAATCTTCTCTAAGAACGATGAAGAGCACATCCTCCACTTGAAGCTCACCTTTCAGAAATGCAGGAGGTATGGACTATCTTTGAATCCCAAGAAATCTTAGTTTTCCCTGAGTGAGGGGAAGCTACTAGGACACATAGTAGCACAAGAGGGAGTGAAAATTGATCCTAAGCAAGTTGAATCTATCAGTCACATTCCTCTATCCAGAAATAAGAAATAGGTCCAAGTCTTTTTGGGGAGAATCAATTTCTTAAGAAGGTTCATACCCAACTATGCTGAAATAGTGAAGGGTATTACAAATATGCTTAAAAAAGAAAATGAACTCAAATGGATCCCTACCTATCAAGATTATTTTACTGGAATCAAAGAAGCTTTTGCTGAAGCACTGGTACTAGTCAGCCCTAACTACTCAACGCCTTTCTATGTCTTTTCTTTTTCTTCTATGCATATTATTATTTTAGTTTTGCTATAGAAAAATAAAGATGGTTATGAGAAGCCCATCGCCTTCTTCAGCCAAGTCCTGAGGGATGCTGAAATGAAATATAACATCTTTGAGAAACAAGAATATGCACTATTCAAATCCTTGAAAGCATTTCGAGTGTATGTGCTATAGTCAGAAATTACAACGGTCATCCCAACTAGCGGTCAAGGACATCCTCAAGCAAGGAGACAATGGAGGAAAAAAGGGTAGGTGGATAACAAAGATACATGAATATGAGTTAGACATAAATCCCACTAAGCTCATAAAATGCCATGGGTTGGCTAAGATTTTATCAGAATCTAATTGCCAAGATTTGGGAATAAACCTAATAATAGAGGAAGACAGAACAGAAGTTCAACAGAGTGGGATTAAAACAATAGAGAAAAAGATCTATGCTAAATATGAGGGATCACCCTGGTATAAGAATATCATCCATTATCTCTTATTCCTTAGGTGCCCAGTATGGCTGGACAAATCCAAATACTCAACATTGAAACGGTTAGCTCAAAAGTATATCATATCCAATGATCAACTTTACTGGAAAGACCCAGTGGGAGTTTTACTGTTATCCTTGGTATAAGGTGAAAATCATAAAGTAATTGAAGAATTTCATGGGGGAGTTTGTGGAGGTCATTACAACTGGAAGACCACAACTCAAAAAATCCTCAAAGTGGGATTATATTGGCATACACTATTTGAAAATGTGTATTTACAAGTAAGGTCGTGTCCGAATTGCCAAGTCTTTGCTGAGAGGCAAAAACATTCTCCTCTTCCCCTGATCCTTGTGCATGTTGAAGAACCCTTCAGATAGTGGGGACTAGACTTCATAAGAGAGATAAACCCACCAGCCAATGGCCAGCATAAGTGGATATTATCGGCCACTGATTATTTCACCAAGTGGGTAGAGGCCATCCCAGCTAGAAATGATACATATTTAGTGGTAATCAAGTTTATGGAAGAAAACATATTAGCACATTTTGGCTGTCCGATAAAAATTATCACTGACAATTCTCAAGTCTTCAAATATGCAAAATTCACCATCTTCTTTCAAAAGTTCAATATCATCATCAAGCACTCCACTACCTACTATCCTCAAGGAAACAGTTTATCTGAGTCTTCAAACAAAACCGTGGTGAGAGTACTGAAGAAGACCATCATCGAGAATCATATAAACTGGGACACCCAATTGAAGTTTTCCCTTTGGGCCAACTGAGTGACTCATAAACGTTCCACTGGGAAATCACCTTTCAAGCTAGTGTATGGTAAGGCCACAGTCTTCCCAATCCAATTAACAATGCCAGTGGTGAAGTTACTACAAGAAGCTGAGGAGGAGCCAAGTGCTTTGACATGAAGGATAAACCAACTGGTTGAGATTCATGAAAACAGGGAATAGGTGGGGGTTAAATTGGAAAATTACCAACAAAAGATGAAATCTTTGTTTGACAAAAAGGCCAAGGATCGACCTCTTCAACCGGGAGATTTAGTTCTCTGATGGGATGTCTGACGGGAAGAAAAGGGTAAACATGGAAATTTTGATTCCCTTTGGTTCGGCCCTTTCAAAATTTCAGAAGAAAAAGGAAATAATACGTACCTACTCGAAAATTTGGAAGGTGAATCGTTGGAGCTACCAATAAATGGTTAGTTCCTCAAACTCTATTTCCAGAATTAAAAGGTATTGTCTTGCACTCATTGTAAATATCAGTGTGTGTTGTAATTATCATATGAAATTTCCATTTTTTTGTTTAAAGGTTCCACTTTCACAAAAAATTCACTTGTTTAAAAGGATTATATGCCCAAAAAAAAGGAGTTCATAGTATGCAGGTTCTCAGTAGCTTGCTAGCAAGGCATTATCCTTAGGTGGAGCCAATGTTGTCACCTTCTGAAAAAGAGTTCCAGTTGTACAAAGAGGACAAAAGAAATGAGAAGTTTTCAACCATCTTCCAAGCCACAAAAGCTCTCAATTGAATTGGACCCTCTCCACTAGATAGTGCTCGGAATAAGCTTTCCAACGGTACCTGGAAATCCAAAAATGTACTTCTGGATCAGAAGTTAGAGCAAATTGAAGCTACCCTTTCAAAGGTCGAAAAACAAAGATAAAAATACCAAGGGTAAGGCTCATCACAAATCACAATCAAAGTTCCCAGCAGCAGCAGGGGAGAGCAGTGAGATCAAAGATTAGTGATCGTCGATATCGCAAATCACAAATTTCATAGGTCTAGCGCAAATCACATATCAGAGGTTCCAACGATCTCGCATATTGGCGATCACAAATTTCAGAGGTCCAGTGTAAATTACATATTGGAGGTTCCAGTGATCCCGCATATCAACGATCACACTCAAAGATGTATCGCAGATTAGCAATTAGCATTTTCAAAGGATGAAAACACATATAGTGTCATGAAACCACCGAACACCGATAACATTAAAAGTTTCGAGACTTGAGCCTATAATGTAAATCATCGGGGAAGGGCCAATAGTGATTAACAAAGAAATTCAATGAAAAACCAAAGACAGGATGGCTCTTTCACTCTCCTCCACTAGGGTCACATGGCAGCATAGGATTGGTCCTGAGAAAGACACATGGTAGCTGACATTAGCATGACGTGGTGGTATGGAGGACATGTGGCATGTGGATGTGGTATTTTAAGGGATCATAAGGGGCCAAAATAGGGTGACACATGGCAAAGGATGGCATCATCTCACAGATCAGTGACCGCAACCATGGATCAACATGTAATTGGCATTCTATAAAGGTTCATATTGAGGAAGCCCCCAATATTGTGGGCCCAAAACGAGGGGGACAAGTGGCATAAGGCAGGTCGCATGATTATGTGCGCTTTATGTATCAATCAAATGGTTGGGTAGAGAAGTTATTAAAGGTTTTTAAGTGCTAAATCCTTCACGCTAGCGTTCCTTATCCTCTTCCCACATCGCATATTACAATCACAAGTTTTGGGAGGGTACAACCGAAAGAAAAGATTAGAGATCCCCAATCCCTAAGCTCCAATATTGGAAATGGGTCCCAGGAACATGCGTAGTATGGTCCCATGTATTATGTGTTGGGACCTATTACAATGCAATTTATCAAAGAATCGGCCCCCATCCCAGCTAGAGGCTTTTAGTTCTAGATGGCTTAGGCCTTGAGTCCCCATGTTTCCACCATGCAATTTTCACCTAAGCCCCTAGGGCTAAGGCATAAGGGGCCAAAGGAAATTAGCAATCACAACTTTATGAATCCCATTCTATTTAAAGTTCCTAAATGGCCTGAGTCCCGATACACTTGTATGATTTTTTCTGTGGGGCACGATTGGTTCTATTGGCTTAATCAATATTGTAAGAAGGGACGGATGAGATGACAATTGTGTTCATTGTCTGTTCTGGCCTTTACACATGTCACTCTTGTTTCCTGCAAAAGAATAATTAAAGTGGTTAAGCCTGAAATGGATAGGGAACCTGCCAAGAGAGTATGAGGCGTAATTTAGCAGAGACATGTTTGGACCAGAGGCCAACAAAGAAGAGTGGCGTGGAGATATTTATAGGACCATCATTTCAGTTCATTTGCGAATTTTGTTTTGTTGTTTTTTATTGATATTGTTATGTTGTTTTATTTCCAAGAAAGGTATCTTTCTGTTGTAATAATTGGAGGCGACAAAGCCAACATGCCAAGATAGCTAGTCATGTAGGCAATTGGAAGTTCAGCCTGAGATATTTTGTAATTTTCCTATTCTCCCTCTCCTTATAAAAGGGAGGAAGAAACACTTAGAAAAGGTTCTGAATTCTGAAGAAAAACTACATGTGATTTCTGAAACTATATGAATTCCAAATTTGCATCTTTTAGAATATAAATGAAATAGTGGTGATTCCAACCTTTGAGTACTACAGTATGTTACTTCTTTGTTAAAATCCATTATGTTCACATTTCCTCTCTGATTTCATGCAATGGTAGCTACTATAAATGTCTCATATGTTCTTAAGGATTCATTTGTGTTGACTAGTTAATGAACATTCCTGTATGTATCTTTGAGATTATATCTTCAAATTTTCACTCCATGAATCATATCATCCAATCCTCTTTCATCCATTATGTCTATCTTTAATGTAGATAAGTGTAGAATTCTTGATGTGTCAAGCTCTATGTAATGAGTTAGTATATCTCCTTCTCTTCTTTCATTACTCTGAAAAAGCTGATTAAACTATAGGTCCTCGAATTACTCAGCCTCCACTAGTTTATACCTATATTCATGTGAGTTGTATATGTGAAAGGATACCATAAATACATGGCTTATGTCCTTGGATGAAGGAACCAATCCATGTTTTTTATTGTATATTTGTATTTACTATGTGTATAAAATGTATATGATGTCATTGGTTTCCTAAAGATCATATAAGACACATAAAAGATAGATGTTACCATGAACTGGTCTTGTAAGCAATCGAAGGCTGTCTCTGGAAGCAGCAACAAGGAGCATGTGGATACACCCAATGTAACACAAGATCCACCCTTGTAGGAGTTTCCTTTGGTAGCCCCGGTTGACACATTAGTAGAGACAATTGAGCATACATCCATTGATGAGGTGTCAGGGGACACAAAGTTACCCACCATTTATGAGGTGACATGAGACATATCCCTAGTTGATGAGGTTCTAGGAGACACAAAGGTACTAAGAGTTGTGACCGAGTTTACATATGTTAGCCACCCACAATAGTTTCATCAACTCTAGGTCGGCCTTCTAGCATTGAAAAAGAAGGCCACAACAATCCGAGAGACTATTTTGCAGTAAAATAAAGAGCTGGATGGCATGAGAGAAGTTTTTTCTGAGACAACTACCAAGTTGACTTGCGTTGGGGAATGGTTGGATTCCCTGATGGTACAGTTAGAGGAGTACACATTGGAGTGTTAAAGTAACCCTCTTCAAGCATACATAGGTAGGGAGTATAGCACTATTAGGTTACATTTGCACATTGGGGAGAGAGAGGCAGAGCTACCTAGACAGATCTAATGTGTTGACTGGGATTGTGAGATGAGGAAATATGAGTTGCACAGGGTGAAACATTCGTAGGTTGGAGTTGTTGCATATATGGGTACACATGCATTCGACATTGCCCTTGGGGTTGAATGGCATGAGATTCTAAGTTGGTACCTAGTGGAGTGGGCTAGATTTATGGAGATAATGGTATTCGAGAGTAAAGCTCAGCAAGATCTTCCAAACATTGGGGATACCAGAGGCCCAAGTTGGCATTGTGATCTAGGTGGGGATTCCTACCATATACTTGAAATGCGGGATGGTGGTTGTTGGGATCCAAGTGGAATTCCACACCACATCATGGATGTGGCTGCTGAGGGAATTTGTAGTGTAACAAATCGAGTGACTAATCATCCACACACTTTCGGATCTCCACCAGCATTAGTGACGAGTTGGATTGATATGGGAGAAGGTAGACTCTATGATTTGTTTGAGCATGTTGGTTGTGCATGGAATCACAAGATGATTAGCATACTTTGGCAGGATTTTGTCAGAGAAGGTGGCATTGGAAGGGCATCGAATAGCGCCTTGTATGGGGTTGAGGTTTCTCCCCAGTTATGTGGAGCACAGTGGTCATGGAGGAGAAACATAGTGGTGGCATCACCACAAGTACATAGGAGGATTCACCTCTCCTAACTCTCCGGGATATTTTGGAGGCAAGGCCCATACATCAAAGTTTATGGTGATGCGACAATGGAGGTGGTGATACTAGTAGGGTACGGGTTGATGAATACTATCTTAGTTTTAGATCATGACATCCAATGGCATGTAGGAGCATGCAACATCGAGCAGTGGTTTGCAGGTGAGCACGTAAAAGCATGGTGGTGTGTTTTGGTGCATGGATTTGCACCATGGAGTGGGCGGACTGACTTACACCACATCGAGTTTACTATTGAAGTGGCAAATGCATCAAATATGGGATACCATACGGTACATGGTGGTATAATAGTGAGGGTTCATATCCATTGATGCATGGAGTTGTTCCTTGGAGTTTAGTGTTATGTAGATGATTGCAGGGTTGCGTATTTATGCACAACGGAGCATGATGATGTACAATAGGTTGTTGGAGCATTTACACATGTTATAGCACCATTTACCACCCTTGGCAGATTTGATTCTCTATGATATGGCCTAGGCCAACCCTTCCCTACCAAACTTGGTCCATTTTCTAAAAAAAAATGTTTTAAACCCCAGACATAATTATTCCTGATCTAAAGCATGTGTACACGCGGGTCAGCCTATACCCAACCCATGCATATGTGTTAAAACATTAAAAATATATATAATCTCCCTTAATTCGAGCAGGGTTTACGGGTTTGATCGAATACCCACCTACTATAGCCCGTAGCCCAACTGTTTCCCAACTTAAACAAAAACAAAAAAAAATAAAAAACAAACAAACAAAAACAAAAACAAAAACAAAAACATGAACATGAACAAAAACAAAACAAAACAAAAAAAACAAAAAATAAAAACAAAAAACAATAACAATAACAATAACAAAAAACAACAAAAAAAACAAAAACAAAAACAAAAAAAACAAAAAAAAACAAACAAAAAAAAACAAACAAAAACAAACAAACAAAAACAAAAAAAAAACACAAACAAATAAACAAACAAAAACAAACAAACAAACAAACAAACAAACAAAAAACAAAACAAAACTAATTTGGAGAAGTATAAATACATCTCCATGGGAAGGCCTAAGGGGAGGAGGAAGATTTAGATATTGATATTATAGTCAATTACATCCTTGATCAAGTTTGAATATATCCCGGTGCCTTCAGCACTCCCAGTCATAGGAAACCCATGTTTCATTCTTGAGATGTTCATCATCCCTTCATGACATCCTTGTGTATACTTATGGAGGAGGATTGCTCAGGCCTGGGCAAGACGGATCTGGAGGACAGTTTCTCTTGGATCCGGTGGATGACTCAAATTGTAGTTCTTCCATATTTTCTTTAACTTACATTAATAAAGAGGCGATATCTTGTTCCTGATGATTGTGGTCTTTATGCATTAATTTATGTCATGATTTGCTTATAAAATCTCACATTAATGCTTATTTTCTTACATGCTTATATGATCTAACCTTGATATCATGAACATGCTTTAAGTTATTTTTGGAGTATATGCTTTGCCTTGAATGAATTTTAGGTCTTAAAGCATAAGGAAGGAGCAGAGGGTTTGAACCCTACGGGAACGACCTCAAATGTAGGACCTATGGGTAAGACCTTTTATACCAAGTTTAACTGTTTAAGAATTAGGACTTCTTGTTTGTGTGTCTCTTTATGTTGTATGCCCTCCACTCCGTTGGGGTTCCCAACCCAAGACCCTAGGTTGATTCTACCTGAAATAGATTTGGTGACTCCATTGGGGAAAACATTCTTGTTTTTCCTAAATTGGGTTGTTTCTTATTGATCAGGGCCTGCCTGATTGACTTCTTTCTTTTACAATATCTGTGACCTATTTTCTTCCTGGGCATCAAGTCTGATATTTTGGATCAAGCCTAGATTTTTTGTTTTTCTTTATTGAACTTTATTGACACGCTTTTCAGAGGATACAGTAGCATATACACGCTAGTTTATTCAAAGAAACTCGTGTATATGCGAGTTTCCTTTCTTTTAGTCATGTATACACATTCCTTTGTCATTGCACAGTCATGTATACCTTATTTTGAATAAATTTTTCAAAATCTTGGACCCAGTTAAGATTGTTGCCTAGTGTTTTTTGTTGTTTTCTGGTCATTCACTGTCAATAAAGATCTACTTTCATGCAAGTTTTCAGTTTCTAATCTTCTTCTTGTTGAAAAACCTAGTCAACCTAGGGTTTGTTTTTTTTAGTAAAGTTCCAGTTTGAGCTTTGGGTTCAAGGCTTCTTGTATCAGTTCTTGGTTGTTCTGACTTTGCGGAATAAGAAATTGGTTGCAGTTTTGTTTATAACCCAACTTTCGAATTGCTTTGCTTTGCTTTCCTTTTTTGGTTGACCTATTTTGTTTTTTATGGTTTTTGAGTGTGTCTTTGGTGATATTGAAAGTCTTTATTAATGTTATTTTGGTTTTCTGAATTCCTTTACACTGTTGTTCAAGTCAATCTATGCAAGTCTGTAGTCCTTTGTCATTTCAAGTTTTATTATATTGATGATGTGCATAACTTGCGAATTTTGGGACTCTTTATGCTTGTTTTTGGTCTTGGAATTTTAGTAGTCTTTGTGTTCTCAAAAACTTATTTGGGTTCTTTAAAAAATAAAAATACAAAAACATCGTTCTTGCCTTTCTTTTTCTTTTCAATTTTTTGTTTTTGGTTTCTTCATTATTTTTTATCATTTGTGAACATTTTTTGATTGGTTTTGCTTGGTTTCGAGGGAAGTTTGTCATTGAATTTGTGTCCTCCTTGTAGTCAAGTTTGTTTATTGATCTTGTGAAGGAACACATTTTCTTATTGTATGAGAATCCATAGAATCTTGCACCATCATTATAGTTTGCATTAAGTTAGTTTGCACTGCATGCATTTTAGTATTTTTGTTAGATTTTGATTGTGTGGAGCGTGTTTTCTGAAAAAGAAATAATTTTGCTTTTACAAGTTTATTCATAGAACCTTATAGAAATATCTTTTCATCTGTAGGTTTTAACCCCGTACAAAAATTACCTGCATATGAATTCTAAAACACAGAAAATAAACAATGCGAGAGCATAACACATGAACACATATACATAGGGATTTTACCATAGATCCCAAAACCGGGACTACCAGCTTGATTTTTCATTATGTTCCTTTCAATGTCACAATACATATTTATACATGTCAAAGCATCCAATACCATGGACCGAAAACCATCGCGTCCAAAACCATGGACCAAAAACCATCGCGTCAAAAACCATGTGTGAAAAACATGCACAAAACCATAGGTAGGTCCGCCCAACCTAACATAGGGTCAAAAAACAAAATCTTCCGGGGCAATGCCCCGGACCCCATAGAGTGGGGTTACCTGCACCCCTCAAACCCCCTGTGACTCCCCCCGCTATGCAATTGGCGCAACGAAGGGGGGCCTCCGTCCCCCTTCTAACCCCTCGGTTAAATACGTGGGCTAGTCGTGGAAAGAATATAACACAACCCAACGTTCTCCCACTTGTTGTTTTCTTTCCATAGGGGGCCACAAGAGGGTTTAGTCATTTATCTAGACCTGCAATGCCCATTGTTTCTCTACACCAATAGAACTTCTCAGAGCTCACATATTTTTTCAATGCATCTGCAGTATTCTTCAAAGTGTCCACCTTTACCAACAACACCTTTTTTTCTTCTATCATATCCCTCACAAAGTGATACTGAACATTAATGTGCTTTGTCTTTGAATGATATGCAGGGTTCTTTGCCAAGGAAATTGCACTTTGGCTGTCACAGTCTATCCTTATAGCTCCCTGTACTAAACCCATACTTGAACACAATCTTTGCAACCAAACTGCTTCCTTGCTTGCATGAGTGGCTTCCATGTATTCCTCCTCTGTAGTTGATAGTGCCACTACAGATTGTTTCTTACTCATCCAACTGACTGCACCTCCAAATAGGTTAAACACATACCCACTTGTAGAGCTTCTCTTATCTAGATCTCTAGCCCAGTCTAGATCAACAAAGCCATGAATATCCAACACTCCGTCCAATCCTGGTCTTCCTTGGTAGCATAAACCATAATCACTAGTGCCATGCAAATACCTGAAAACCCGCTTCACTGTTGTCCAGTGCTCCTTCCCTGGTTTTAACATAAACCTTCTCAATACTCCCACTGCATGTGCAATGTCTAGTCTAGTACAGACCATCGCATACATCAGGTTACTGACTGGACTTGCATATGGAACATGAGACATGTCCTCTTCCTCTTCTTGTGTCTTGGGACACTGTTCAGCAAATAGCTTTACACCTATAGGAATAGGCACCTTCACCGGTTTACTATCCTGCATATTAAACCTCTGCAATATTGTCTCGACATACTTCCTTTGGTTTAACCAGAGCTTCCTCTTTGTTCAATCTCTTTTAATTTCCATGCCCAAAATATAGTTTGCAGCACCAAAATATTTCATGTCAAATTTGGAGGACAAATGGGTCTTCAAATCCTAGATAATTTCTTTTTCATTTCCAACCAACAACATATCATCCACATACAAGACCACATAAATAACATGGTCACCAATTAATTTAAAATACACACAGTGATATGCTTTGCTTCTGGTGAAGCCAAGTCCCCGTATGAATGTATCAAATTTCTGATACCACATCCTTGGTGACTGTTTTAACTCATACAAAGACTTCTTTAACTTGCATACCAGTTCTTTATTACCCTTCACCGCAAAGCCTTCAGGTTGCTTCATGTAGATCCCCTCTTCCAAATCCCCGTGAAGAAATGTTGTCTTCACATCCATCTGTTCTACCTCAAAATCAAAAGTAGCAACAACATATAAAAGTAATCTAATAGAAGTTACCTTGGCAACAGGAGAAAAAATATCACCAAAATAAATTCCCGGCACTTGGGAATAACCTTTTGCTACCAACTGAGCTTTGTATTTCTCCACCTTTCCTTCTGCATTTGTCTTCTTCTTGAACACCCATTTGTTGCCAATGGGTTTCCTTCCAACCGGAAACTCCACCAAATCCTAAGCCTCATTTTTGTGCAAAGATGCAATTTCATCAACCATGGCCTCTTTCAAGAGTTTTCCATCCTCTGAATCTACTACTTCCTTCAGAGTTCTGGGATCATCATCAGTAATAGATAAAGCAAATTTTGAATAGAAAGCAGATGGACTATACCTTTCTGGATGCCTTCTTTCTCGAACTGATCTTCTCACACCCGGAGTTTGTGGCTCTTCATCTTCTGATTCTTCCTCTACTATAGAGTCTGATTCTTCCTCCTTTAGCTCAAACTCTATCTTCTCAGGTTCCTTTGGCTGGACTTCATGTTTAATAACATTTTTCACCTCTCTGAACACCACATCTTGGTTGTACACAACCTTCCTTGTTACTGGGTTCCAAAGCTCATAACCCTTTAAACCATCTTTATACCCAATAAAGATGCACTTTTTAGATTTACTATCCAACTTGGTTCTTTTCTCCCTTGGAACATGTACATATGCATCACATCCAAATACCCTCAGATGTGAAAGAGAGGGTTTCTTACTAGTCCATACCTCTTTTGGAATCTTATCCTCCAACACTGATGAAGGTGTTCTATTGACCAAGTAACATGCTGTCTCCACCGCCTCTACCCAGAATTCCTGTCCTAACCCGGCACCACTGAGCATGCTTCTTGCCCTTTCCATCAACGTCTTGTTCATTCTTTCTGCAACTCCATTTTGCTGAGGTGTATATGGAATAGCCTTTTGCTATGCTATACCACACTTCTTATAGAATTCTTCAAATTCCTTACTGCAAAACTCTCCACCATTATCTGTCCTCAGCACCTTTATCTTCTTCTCTGTCTGGTTTTCCACCAGAGCCTTAAATTCTTTAAACCTGTCAAAGACTTTAGATTTCTTCTTAAGGAAATATATCCATGTATTCCTTGAGAAGTCATCTATAAATGATACATAGTACACATACTTACCTAGTGATGGAACTTTCACAGGTCCAAACACATCATTGTGCAGAAGCTCTAATATCTGTTTCACCCTCTTACCACCAGAGGGGAAACTCACCCAATTCTACTTCCCATATACACAATTTTCACAGAAATCAAAATCCAGAGAGCTATTACTCATACCTTCTACCATACCTTTACCATGAAGTATTCGAAGGCCATTCTCTCCAATATGTCCAAGCCTTTGATCTCACAACATGGTTTTCTCTCTAGAGACCAGAAGATTTTCTGCTTCACTTTCAAGAACCACAGAACTGTTGCACCCATCAACAACAGTGCTACCTTGCAACTTGTACAGAATTCCAATTCGAACTCCCCGCATCAATACCAGTGCCCCCTAAACCATCTTGTAGGTATCCTTCTCAAACACTGTTTTTACACCTGCATAATCCAGCTTGCTTACAGAAATCAGATTTCTGGCTAATGCAGGAATATGCAGAACACCCGAAAGTGTTCTAACCCTTCCACCTTGCAACTTCAACTTTACTTTCCACGACCAATGATTCTAGCCTTCCTATCATCCCCTAAGAAGACATCACCACCATTGTATTTCTCATACTCGTAGAACCACTCTTTATGGGGAGTGAAGTGAAAGGATGCACCTGAGTTAATCAACCATGCCTCTTGATCTACATGTGTACTTGAAGAATCCAAGTACACATCCCCACCTTCATCTACGGTGGTTTTCGCCTCTGCAGAAGGAGCATCATCAGATCCCTTTCCTTTGTTAGGAGCTTTAGATTTACAGTCCCTTTTGTAGTGCCCTTCCTTTCTCCATTTCCAACACACCACCTTTACAAGTTTTCCTGGAGATTTAGATTTCCCTCTAGATTTAGATCTCTCACTTGATGAATTATTTTAGTTTTTTTTCTGGGACCGTCCTCGTTACAGACAAGGCATCACCATTCTGGCCCTCCATATTTTTCCGTCTCATCTCCTCCATCAGCAAGGATGAGACTATTTCATCAAACTGCAAGGCAGTTCCATTACAACCCATTACAATAACCAGACTATCCCACGAATCTGGTAAAGAACACAAAAAACTAATGCACTTATCTTCATATGAATTTTGATATCAATAGACAATAACTAACTTACCACAATATTAAACACATTCAGATGCTCTGTCACCAAGTCTCCATCTTTCATCCTCAGGTTATACAGCTTTTTTCGTAGGAACATTTTATTCACCAGAGACTTAGATTGGTACAAAGTCCCTAACTTGTCCCATAAATCCTTCACCATAGCTTCCCTTGATACATTCACCAATACTGAATCTGAGACACACAATCTTATTGTGCTCTTTGCCTTCCGATCCAACTTCTTCCATTCTTCATCAAACACTCTCGTTGGTTTAGTACACGGATCTACCGCGATCCACTGATCTTTATCCACCAACATATCCTCCATCTTGATTTTCCACAACTCAAAACTCTGACCATTAAATTTCTCAATCTCTATCTTTCCACTGCTCGCCATCTTCTTTCACTACTAGAATCAATCCTGCAGATCTCTGTCACACGGAATCTGTCAAGGGTGCGGACACGACTGACCTTCCTAGAAGTCTAAGACATTCTAATGACAAACAAGACAAAATGGAATGATCTTTCTCTAAATACACCTTTTACAACATGAAAACTACAAGTGTTTAGGCTTACCTTATTCCAAAACGCTGTTGTTGAAGTCCGTTCTTGACGATCCGGATGAGCTCCTCCTTCAAGTCAATTCCTGCAACCACAAACAATCAAACAATTACCAAGCACTTGCATTTCATATAATAAAACATATATTCAACATGCAGACCAAGGAACACATGAAATAACTCATTAACACAAGCTATTGAGAAAAATAAACCAGTTTGTATTAATAACGAAACAAAGAAACTCTTACAACCTGGCCTTGGTGTTGTGCAAGTTCCTCCCAGGGTCCATCAAGGGTTTTCCTCTACTTTGACAAAGCTCACCCTCTCCCAAGTAGAATCAAGTGAAGACAATCTCTCCTCACAAAGGCTCTAATGGAAGACCTAAATCCTGCAGCATTTACCCAAAGAAAATGTATAGCTCCAACCTCTTCTCCTTCTGGCTCAATGCCTTCATTTATAGTGCTGTAAAGAGGTTATTCAGGTCCACTATCAATGGGATCATCCCCCTCTATGGGTGGGATAGCTCCTTTATTGATGGGATAGGTTCCCCCTTAATAGAGATACATGAACCAACTGGAGGCGCATCCATTTCATCAAACCGACCTCTAGAATGTTCTAGAAGTAACCACAAGTAACTTTTTCAAGATAAAACTCGCGCATTTTGCCTTTTACAGAGGGACGCACCTGTCCCTTAACATACAGAGCGTCCATGGACGCATATTTTGTGAACATGGTCAGCGTCCCCGCAGGTAAGGCTAGAGAGAACCTGCGACCCCAGAGATAAACATGATTTTTACAAGACTTTCTCTCTTCTTTGAGTTTGAGATGGATAACAGAGGCATGAGACTTGCCTAAGAGGGTAGCATGACTTGTTGATTGGAGCCATACTAACTGTAAGTAGTCAAGGTGACATTTTTTAGTGTAACAGATTGCCCCCTAAAGTGCGAAGCCTGGAATAGAATAGGGTTTTGTAATTCTAGGAAGGGGAGCGCTTTATCATTTCAAGGATTGCCTTGTGGATGGCCTGGTTGGAACCTGCAATTTTCAACACAAAATACATGGATAAGATTATATCATCACTGAGGTAGGCATTCCCATACTCAGATTCAAAACTTTAACTAATGGACTAACTATTCTGATATAGGAATGATCTTGCAGTACATCATTTTTATAGACTTTTGTAGACACAGTATGGACGCAGCCATCTGTTTATGATTAGTCTACATAGATAATGAATACAAAACTCCTCGCAGCCTGGATGGTAGAAACTAGATCCAGGGTCTTCACTTCTACTTCCCGAATTGGTACGATTCTAGCCATGTGATTAAATGATTCGATGTCGAACATGGTAGAAACCACTTGATTACCAGTCAATGATGTAAACTGTTAACAAGCGTGAGAGAAACCACCAGTAATGTCAATGGTTCTCAAAGTACCAAGCACAACCCGTGAAATGTGAATAGATGTTTTGATGTCGAACACTTCACGGAATCCTCTGATCGAAAGTCAATGATGTAAACTGACGTCAAAGGCGAGAAACCTGCCATTGATGCATGCAGACTTCAAGGTACTGTCGATTCCTAAGTCATCTTTCTAGATAATGTGTCGATGTCGATAGAAAGCGACCCGTTGCAGGCAAGCCTGCAACACGAAATCATTGTTCAAGTTGAAGAAATGTTGCTGTAAGGACTGACTCAGGGATGGTCAATGGATGACAAGTATTTTGCAGATGAAAGTTTTGCTTGCAGACCTCTTGAACACATAACGACACAACAGATGGTTTGGTGACGAATAACTCAAAGTTGATCCCTGAACCCGGTTAAAGATTTTCAAAGTGATTTAGTCAACTGTGAGGTAAAAGATTTCCCAACCCAGGTGAATGAAAAGTGTCGTGTTCAAGAGCGGTAATAAAGTTTCTTCTGAGGCAAAAGGTGACAAATAGGTTCATTCTTCTCTTTTTTCCCCCACCATTTCTGGCAAGTACCTCTTTATTTTTAACAAGCTTGAGGAGGATAACATATGCTTGATTATAAGCTCATCCTTCGGACGAGTCCAACCTAGTTTAAATGCGAACCCTAGGAAGGAGTGGTTCGTTCCTGTTTGTAATTGAACAGGTCCTTTACTGTAAAAGTTTAACGAGCCCAGTATAGGAGAAACTCGGCGTTTTTCAATTTTAGAGAGTCTGAAAAACTTAAGGAAACTCCACGTTGAACTTTTTCGTATATTTGTGTCCCTCAAGCCCGAAAAAGTATAAAATAATACCTGGGGGAACCGCTTGATCTTTCGACCAAGGAGTACTTTCATAATAGTATCGTTGACCTGAAAAGTAAAAAGCGATCAAAGACACGTCGTTTTATTTCCTTATCGAGTTTGAAACGACAAAAACCCGGCAATCTTTTCCTGATTTTACGGTCAGAAAAGAGCTAAAAGGGGACCGTCTTTTAATTCCGTTTTAACGAGTGAAAAAGAAACACTCGGCGATCTTTTCATGTTTTAGGAGTCAGAAAAGGGCTTAAAAGATGACTCTGAAATTTTGTTTGTGAAAAATTACAATTTCCCTTGAAATCCCTTCGTCCTGCACAAAAGCGACACATTACTCATACCTGTTTAAAATAGGCAAAAATACATTTGAAAACATCTTTTCATGGTAAAAAATGAACTAATTCATCCAAAAAACCTATAAAAAGACCTTTTACCATGTCATTTTTACCGTTTCACTGTTGAGGTTGAAAAAGGAGCTTTTGACAAGAAACTTCCCGTGGTTGCTGCGGAAAATCTGACCGTCGGAATCGAACGCCGCTTCACCGAGGTATTTTACACATCCCACTCTTCATTTTTATCCGTTTAGTTTTTTGTTTTTGGTCTCTGTTTCATTTTTTGGGGGGGTTTTGGGTTCAAAATGCGCCCCTCGGCGGACGCAGGTGCCCTTCGGGTGAGCCGCGTCCCCCGACTTTTTCTCACACGGGAAAAAGGTCTGGGGACGCAGTCCGCCTTCAGGCGAGCTGCGTCCGGACGCCCTGTGCTAAAAAGCCGGGGTGCGTCTTCCGCAAAGGGCGCATTTCAAAACCCTAACTCTCTCAAAAAACCACCAAATTTTCTCAAATTAATTTCTAATTGACTCTTTTGATGTGCAGGGCCCAAAACATGTTAGACTGGAGAGAGAGAGAGCACGTAGAAGACGATGAAGCTGCGATTAACCACCAACCCTCTCTGGATGCCTTAAGAACATGTGGATTGTACAAATATTGGACCATACCGGGCATGAGGGGCCAGGTAAGATTTTTGGAATGGCTAGTTGAGCGATGGAACGTTCAAGATCAATGCTTTTACATTGGAGGGCACCAGCTCGAGATAGAGCCCTCGGATGTATACTTTCTCACTGGCTTGCCAAACAGAGGTGAGCAACTCAACCTTGCGGGGACCAGGCCGGGTGGCCAATCCCTTGATGATCTCCGCGAGGAGTGGTGCAGACCAGGGACTCGCCATAAAAAGGGCGTGGAGATAAAGCACATCGCTCTGGCGGAACTTAGAGTTATTGCATTTACGGTCACTAGGATTTGTGGCGCGGCCGCCTTGCACATTGCTTCCGGATCCCAAATGCGGATGGCAGTTGACTGTTACCAAGGCACCATCTTCAACTGGTGCGAAGCTGTGTCGGCTCATATGAAGAGCCAACTAACCAAGGCAAAGAACGGACGACTAAAGACTTTTGGATATGGGCCTCTAGTCGTGAGCTTTGCCTTGGAGAGAGTTCCTATGCTGATCCCTCAGCAACTCACAGTTGATGACTTGGGTCCTCGGGAGCCAAAGCTTGTTCGATGGGTTGCGGTGATGGCCCGGCATCCTGACGAGGGTGCTGCAGTGGTTCGATTCTCTGACAGTTACTTCGACTGGCTAGAGGGCCAGCTTTTTGTGATACAAGACTTTCCATATGCCGGAATGGATTTCAGAGGTGATCCGGACATGGTTCTTCCACAGGGAGAACAATGGGATGACAGAGGTACTTTCATTTTCACAAGTTTTCTAATTATGTATTTTTTATTTTTCATATATATCGTCTCAACGTAACAGTAAAATTTTAAAAATGCAGATGTTGGACCACAGCGTCCAGCCAATCTCCGGCCTTACGACAGACGACATCCAGCTGCACCGGCACCGGCCTTACAGGATGCGACAGCAGAAGTACTAGCCGATTTGGAGCATGATCTAGAGCGTCTCACGGCAGATATACCTGAGACTACTATGGATGACATTCCAATGAGGCTTCAGCGCTTCGTGGTTGCAGTCCCTGGACCGTTTAGGAGATTTCTGCGCAAGATAGCCCGCGCAGTGGTGTCGTACAGAGAGCACCACCAGTGATTGACTAGTCACTTTTGTAGTCACATGTGACATTTTTGACTTTTTGCACTATCATTTTGCCGATCATAAGGTGTGTTAAACCTATGATCGAAGACGATGTATATATTTTTGGACACACTTCTATCTATATCTATATATCACTATTATCGGCTTATCTTGTTTAACATGTATGATGAAATGTCTTTAAATTTACTTGCATGATTATTATAAATGTCTGTCCAACACTTGAGAAGCAATTGCATCTGCTAATGTATTCAAAGACCTTGGAATATGTTGATATTCAATGTAATCAAATTCACGTTCCAAGAGACGCACTCTCAAAAACAACCTTAATAACACAGGATTTCTAATGGCATAAACTCTATTAAGCTGTAATACAACAAGTTCAGAATCTAACCTCACTATCAAACGTCGAATTCCAAATGAAATAGATTCGGATAATAATTCAACCACTGCACTGTATTCTGCAATGTTATTCGTTGTTTGACCGAGGCTTACCCCATGCATAGAAACTAACTCGTCAGAGGGCGAATAGATAACCCAAGCTGCGGAAGAGATATTCCGTGTACTACGACAAGCACCATCAGCAAATCCAATGTATGTTTGGAGAGGCGTCGACATCTACAATATCAAGAGTAAAACCAAGATGAGCCAAAATAATGACGAAAAACCACACTTGCTAAGCTAAGCACACTGACTAAACTAACACACTTGCTAGCTAGAAAGGAAATCTAACCTATCTAAAAATTTCTCCATCCTCATTTTAAGCATAATACCTCTTTAGGTAAAGTCCATTTCTGGGTTTGCCCAAAGAGTCCCCATCAAAATCAACTAACTCATAAGCCCCTTTTGCTAGCTTTCGCTTTACAATGTAGGGCCCATGCCACATGGGAACGAATTTTCCAGCACCTAGCTTATCGTTTGCTTGATCATATAATAGTACTAGGTCTCCTTCCGAAAAACTTCGAGGGGTTACATTTTTATCGTACTGAGCTTTCATTCGTTTCGCGTGAGTCTCGATAGCTAAAGTAGCGTCACGTCGAGTCTCATCTAATTTAGCTAAGTATAACAACCGTTTCTCCTCTTCGGAAGTAGCTGGAAGTAATTCGACAGCCATTTGAAGTGATGGGATTTCGCACTCAATAGGTAACACAGCTTCTAAGCCATAAACTAGCTGAAAAGGGGTGAAACCTGTTGAATTTTTCACTGAAGTTCGATATGCCCATAGTGCCGAAAATAACATGTTATGCCAATTCGTTCGATGGATACCAATGATCCGTCGAATCATGACGACTAGAACTTTGTTGATTGACTCAACCAAACCGTTGGCTTGCGGATAATAAGGTGTAGAGCTATCGTGGCGCAAACCAAGCTGGCTTGTAAGTTCAGTCATCATGACATTTCGAAAATGGCTTCCATGGTCCGTAATGATTGCTTGTGGGACACCAAACCTAGTTATGATATGATTGAATACGAAAAGTGCAGCTGTCTTGCCGCTTGCGTCGAATGTAGGCATCGCCTCGGCCCACTTAGTAAAATAATCAACCGCAAGGATGATATACGCATGCCCCCCGGCCGAGTGAGGGTTACAAGTAATAAAGTCAATGCCCCATTTGGCGAATGGACCAGCGGCAATTATAGGGTGGAGAGGAGCAGGTGGAGCGCGCATCTTGCGATCAAACACTTGACAGTTGTGGCATTTTCTGACGGCAAGGATACAATCTTTAAACATAGACGGCCAGAAATAGCCAGCGCGCAACACCTTCTGAGCTGTGGCATACCCAGACATATGACCGCCACATGCTCCAGAGTGACAATCATTCAAAACTCTCTCAGCCTCATCGTGAGTTAAACAACGTCGAAAAACTAAGTCTGCCCCCAGGCGATAAAGTGTATCTCCAATAATTCTGTATTGCTGGGATTGAAACCGAATTTTTCGACGGTTTTCCTTGGAAGTTTCAGGCCGAAAGGTTTGGGTTTGGAGATAGATGATTATATCCCCATACCACGGATCTACAGTGCTAATAAGAAACAAAGATTCGTCCGCAATGGACTCCTCTGCCACAGTCTCTGTGTCAGCACTCGGGAAATCACACATCAATTCCGCGAAGACTAAAGATTTCTTAGACTTGGACTTCTCAAACTCCAAGTCGAACTCTTGCAGGATGACGATCCATTTAGAGTACTTGCCCCCTAGCAGTTGTTTTGTCAAGATATAAATCATAGGGTTGCAATCCGAAATAACAGTAGTTTTGCGGAGAAGAATGTAGTGACGAAAACGCTGGACAGCTTGAACGGCTGCCAGGGCCAATTTCTCCACATGCGAATATTTTAACTCAGTTGGATTTAAGGTTCTGCTAAGGTAATATATCACATGCTCTGCCTTGAATTCATCTTCTTGAACTAACACCATTCCAATGGTGGAATGCGAAGCTGCGAGGTATAAGAAGTAGTCCTGGTTGTAGTTGGGAGGATGCAATAACGGTGCATGGGTCAACGCGTGTTTCAGTGCATCAAAAGATTGTTGAGCAATCTCGTCCCAAAAGAATTGTACATTCTGTTTCAACAACCGTGTAAAACCTTTAGTGACCTCGGCGTAGTTAGGGATGAATCGGCGTAAAAAGTTTGCTTTCCCTTGCAAGCTTTGGAGTTGGCGCAAACTCGAAGGAGGAGGCAATTGGATGATAGCCTCGACTTTCGAGGGATCGACGCGAATGCCGGTTTTGGAAACAACAAATCCCAGCAATCGACCTGTTTCTATACAGAAAACACACTTGTGGGGATTCAACCGAATTCGATAATGCCTACACCTCATAAAGATTGCTCGTAGGTGGACAAGGTGATCAGCTCGGTGTAAAGAATGAGCAGGCAAATCATCGAGATAGGGTTGCACAATGTGCTTGATGTCATGAAATGCATAAGACATGGCCCGTTGAAAAGTAGCACCGGCATTCTTAAGGCCAAAAGGTAATTTGCAATAAGCAAATGTCCCCCATGGACAAATGAATGCCGTTTTTGGTTGATCGGCAGGTAGAATATTGATTTGATTATAACCTGAGAAACCATCCATGAAGGAAAACATCTCACTTCCGGCACAATCATCAATAATTTGATCGATATAAGGCGTAGGATAGTTGTCTTTTGGACAAGCTCGATTGATATCCCTATAATCGATACAGATTCTTATTGTTCCTTGTTTTTTATTGACGGGAACAATATTCGATACCCAATCCGTTAACGGGATCGGATAAATGAAACCTGCTTTCAACAGCTTTTCGACTTCGGCTTTGATTGCAGCTGCTTTTCGAGGGTGAATCTGACGCAACCGTTGCCGAATGGGTTTAGCATCCGGGTAGGTTTTGATTTCATGAACAACAATGGCAGGATCGATTCCTGGCATTTCTTCGTAGGACCAGGCAAACACGTCGCGGAATTCTTGGAATAGGGCCTTGTAAGTTTCAATTTCTTCGTCAGTACATGCGGCACCTATATGAATGTTCTCCTGATTCCGGGCTTCACTGAAATGTCAATGGGAATAGTACGAGAAATATTCCCTAAATTCAGCTCTGAATCAGAATGTTTCGTTGGATCCTGAGCGTCTTTGACATATTCAGCGGTAAAGATAGATGAAAAATCATTTTCAAAGACATCATCCTTAGGTAAAAACGAAGATCTGTGATGGAGATCGTCCCATGGTAGATCATCTACACTTAGGATTTCGCGAAGTTGTTCGTCAGATGACACTTCTTCGGGAAACGTTATCCGTTCTAAGGGTGAGGTGAAAAGTGACTCTTCACTGACCACATTCATTTGGTCGGTTGAATGAAAGTCGGTAAAAGACATAAGAGCTTCATAAGCAATCTCATACGGACTCAACGGCATAACATCACCGAGTGAGTCTAGCTCAGAGTCAGAGGGAACATACCAAGGATCATCATAAATAATGTTTTCTGACGTGATCATATGAATTGTTGCGAACGAAGGGTCTGCATTGAGTGGAGGGAGAGGAAAAGTTCCCAGTAAACCGGAATCCTTAACTAAACCTACACCAATGTCCCTATAAGGGATCGTCGTTTTACCAACATGCTGGATAGTTTCTAAAGAGGTTGGGTCGGATGAAAAGTATGTCAGCTGATCAATAGTCACGATCTTACCGTTATGTGGAAACTTAATGACTCTGAAGACCGATGAAACGACCGCTGTCATAGCATATGACCAACTTCGACCCAAAAGAAGGTTGTAGTCTAGAGGGGCATCAACCACTTCCACATCCAGACTAACGGTTTTACCTTCGACCCCTATAGGCAATTCTTGTAGAATACCAAACGGACGGAACCCACGGCCATCAAAGGCCTTAAGGATGGTGGGGGATTGGTTCAACGAAGGAGAACCAAGCGATCTCCAACATTGAATCGACATAATACACGTAGAAGCTCCCTCATCAATCACAGTCCGATGAATAGGCCTGTTTTTGACTATCACTGGAATTTGGAAAGCCATTTGATGGGGGAGACGCGGTGTACTACTTTCTAGATCAAAGATCATTAGGTTCGGGTCCTGAACATCGACAGCTCCAATAGCCGACAAAAGCAATTTTCGTTGCGCTGGACATGATTGCAGCACTTCGAGTGCCGACATTGCTGAAGGTGAAACAGCTAAATCTTCAACAATGTTGTAATTCTGGGCTGCTCTCGCATGTGGATTGAAAGCAGACCTTCGAAGTACACCCTTGGCGGGCGGCTTAATCACTAAGTCTGGGTTAGGTTTTTCGATCTGTAGTGGATCGGAACCAGGAGCTGAGGTTGATGGGTTAGAGTTAGAAGATTCTGCTTCTTTACCATCAACAGGAGCCTTACTACCATAATCTTGCGATCGAGTCGCAATCCTGACATGAGACATCATCAAAATGGGTTCTTCACTGGCATTCGAAGAAGAACCTATCATCTTATTTTCCTGCTCGGGGAATGGATTCTTTAACACAGCAGGAGTCGGAGAACCTTTAACTATTTTCACTACCTCGGCCCGATGAGGGCAGTCTCTCGTAAAATGATCTTCTTCACAAATGAGACAAGGATAACGAGGTTTGCGCTTTTCGTCATTAGTTTCCGACTTTTCCGTTTTCTCCTTTGGAGCCTTGTCTGCTTTAGCCTTCTTCTTTCCTTTCTTCTTTCCACCGTTTTTGGATTTGGCCGTAGATGACTCTACAGCGTGAATGTCGGCGGTAAGTTCAGGAGGAGAAGACTCTCCTGTCGGAGAATCAGGCAAAGTGATAATTGGAGTATTGGAGGTCTTGGAAGACTTCTTCTTACTCTTCGTAGTCACGATACCGATCATACCATCAGCGGCATGAGATCCCGAAGGAGCAGCAGCGATTTGGTTTGACTTTGGAAGATCCGGAATTTTCTCGTGTAACGTACCCGACTGAGTGTAAACTAAGTCAAGGTATTGTGCCTGAGCAATGACTTGCTCCTCAGTAACTACGCCGGCCTTAGCTACATCTTCAGTAATTCTTGGTAATAATGATTTTACAAACCATTCAGCTAAAATTTGGTCCGGGATAAAAACTTTCACTAATCTCCTTCGACGTCTCCACTCATGGATGTGATCAGAAATGTACGTGGATGTCGATTGTTTTAGCGAAGTTAATAATTCCGTACCATTATCGTATCTGACTGGTAACTGAAAATGAGTTAAGAATGAAGTAGCTAACTGGCTAAAGTTGTAAAAAGAAGCCCGTGGCAACTCAATGTACCACTTGGCTGCGAGACCAATGAGTGTACGCTGGAAAAGACGTAAGCGGATAGAATCATCTGAGATGGAATTTGATGCACACCAGAGGTGGTAAGTCATCACGTGATTAGACGGATCCTCTCCAGACTTACCTTCGAACTTGGGTATATCGCTGGGCAACTTATTTGGCATTGGCGGCCAGAACGGAAGATATTGAATTGGATCGTTCGTTAGGCGCGTCAAGTCGGGTAAATCTAAAGTCGCAATAAATGGTAACTGCCGGTTAGGATCTCGGAAACTCTGAGTCACAATACCAGCCCCAGGAGGAGGATATCCAGGATAACTAGGAACAGGATTCGCATTGGGGATATTATATCCTCCTGGAAAACCAGGATTAACCGGACCGTACTGGGGTTGTTGAGGTGGTTGATAATTGTACCCAGGATACGGTTGATACTGGTAAACCGGTTGTTGGGCAGCTTGACCAGGTTGATACTGTCCCTGGTACGGAGGTTGAACAAATTGAGGTTGAGTAGTAACAACCGTACTTGTACCAGGTTGACCTGCAGGCATCTGGACTGTGGTTTGAATCGTGGGTCCAGACAACGGTACAGATGTCTGAGGAACGGTTACAGGGACAGTAGAAACCGGAGCTGCCGATACTCCAGATGTAAGCATGGTAGATGAAGCGGTAGCTGCTGCAGCCGTGTGAGGTGGAGTACTCGGTGCAATTGGCGGCTGAGTAACTACAGAAGTTACAGGGGTCTGAACACTTGACTGGACAAGTTGCGGTTGCTGGGGTGGACCAGGAACTGCAGGTTGTCCTGCTTGAGGTACCGACTGTATACTTGGTTGCGACATCTGTTGACCCTGTGACGGATCCCATGTTAACATTCCAGGGTATTGACTCGTAACAGGTTGAGGATACTGAGATCCATAGCCGTATTGAGGATAGGGTTGATAACTGTAAGGTGTAGTCCCATATGATTGCC
The DNA here is from genome assembly GCA_031772625.1 of Pinus tabuliformis. Taxonomy (NCBI): domain Eukaryota; kingdom Viridiplantae; phylum Streptophyta; class Pinopsida; order Pinales; family Pinaceae; genus Pinus; species Pinus tabuliformis. The sequence continues at coordinate 442,279,577 of CM062813.1, read as the reverse complement.
CTTGAGGTGGTTGATAACCTTGACCAGGGTATTGACCCGTAGGTTGATAACCTTGAGGTAAATACGAATACTGGGGTTGACCTTGACCTTGAGGTTGGTATCCTTGAGGTTGATACCCTTGGGGTTGATACCCTTGGGGTTGCCATCCTTGAGGTTGCCATCCTTGAGGTTGATACTGATACTGAGGTTGACTTTGGGGTACGTATTGAGGCTGGGGTTGATACCCTTGAGGTTGCCCCCCAGTCACAAATGAAGTACCTTGAGGTTGCCCCCCAGGCATTAACGAAGGTTGCCCCCCAGGCGGTAATTGGCCACCTTGAGGTTGGTTAATGGGAGTTGAACCTGACATCATATAAACTTCACCTATACTCAATGGTACATTACCACTGTTTCCAACTAATAACCCATGATCAACAGGTTGAGGAGATGCTCCCGCAAAGGTACCAGAAAGTGACTGATACCCAGTAGGAACAGAAGGACCGCCATGTAAAAATGATTCAGGACTTTGCGAAAACACAGACGACTGACCAGACATATTTACAGGAGAATGAATTCCTCTGGTGGAACCGGAGTACGAGGTGTAGAAAAACCTACTGAGTTGTCTAAAAAATTGGTTAATGCAAGGTACCAAGACTCACTTCTAGGAGGACTGTAAAAGATGGATTCACGCTCCCTTAGATCAAGGGTAATTAGATCTTCAGAATCAGAAACGCCTATTTCTTCCTCTGGAACAAGTTCTTCTATAGCAATTAATCCAACAGGAAGATTTTCGGTGATAATTCTTTCTATTCTTGGTGAATCAGGAACACTAGGAGTTGGAGTAACAGGTTCTGAAATTTCAGGTTCTTCGCCTGTTTCACTGGCAGATGAAAAACTACCAGCAAGCTCGGAAACTGTAACAGCTTCGGGATTGTAACCTGTTTCTAATCTTTGGTAATCTGGATGGACTACCAAAGAAGATTCTCCTTCTTCAGGTGAACCTACTTTACTGCCACTAGGAGTTACAAGGACCTTTAAACCCTCTAAATAACTGGGGTCGTCTCGAGGAGGTGAACCCCTAAGTTCACGGGATCTTCTCAACAATTCGGCCACAGATACAACTTCAGGAGACTGGCCCGCAATACGACGGGACCTTCTCGGTAATTCCGCCACAATTAAAGATTTTAACTACAACACACGAAAACAAAGTAAAAAATTTCAAATCAAACCACCTAAAGTCTTCTAAAGAACCAATCAAATTTGAAGCACACGCCTAAATAATCTAGAGCGTCAAACCACACACAAACAGTAGTCTTCCGGACCAAAAGCGCTAGTTGGTGATTAGGCCCAACCTCGCAGGATTCAGTACAGAAATAGTGGGTGGAACAGTTACCCCGGCAACCTGCTTAATGAATAGACTGGACCAAGTTCCTCCACTTTAACCGTCTCGAAGTGAAGCGAACCCCCCAGAAAATCCAAGTGAGTATAACCGACGTCTGCTCCAGGTACAGTGGGACCTTCCCTCCACCGTCACCTTGGGTAGAATCCTAGATATTATGGCCACTAAGGTTACCAATCACAACAATTACACCTGGGGGAACAGTCTAAACTCCGACAGCACGCAAGGGCAGAGTAGCAAGCTCCAATCCCCTTACCGGCTCCTTGACAACAATCCAAGGTTTACCGATAAGTGACCCCTGGCTCCTCGACAATGGTTAATCCGAGGTTTACCGTTTGTAATACGTACTGCCTGGCGTCGTTCCCAACGAGGGAGGAATGATCCCCTCACTGGTTCGGACACGAGCTCGTGTTTCTCCTTTAAGAGGAGCTTTCCCAGAATGTAACTGAAACAATTGGATTTGTTCTACTCAAGATAGACTATCTGTTTGGTTTTGTAGTCTTGGAGAGTTAAGTACTCACCTACTCCAAGACCCTAGCCTAAGCTATGTTGGTGCTTCAGAGCCCTAGAAAAATAAAGATTACTAGATTGATTTTAATTTAAGCGTTACTTTTAAGGTTGTTTCTTAAGTCAAAAGGTGATGGAAGTGAAACTAGTGGTATGTTGACTCGACTCGAAACCACTACAAAATGCACCTAAAATGATTTATCCACTACTTTACTTTTTCGATGAATTGCTTAACTAAAAAGTTGAGAGAATGCAATCCTTATAAAAGCAACTTCTTAATTGAAGACAATCAAAGAAACAATTCGTTTTTCTTTTCCAAGCATAAAAACATAACTTCTCTTTACATGCACGAAAAAACTCTTTTCTTCTTTTGAAAACAAAAAGCTACTTGAAACAAGACTTTTTAAGAAGATGTTTTTGTATTTTTCTTTTAATAAAGCAAATAAATCTAATATAACCAAAAATCAATCTTAACAACTCTTAAAATCTATGAAAATGCACTCATAAGCAAACTAAAGGCAAATTTACTCTAAGCAATCTTAACGAGGCCAAAACTAACAATGATTATTTCTAAGGTGTTTTACTTGATCACAATCAAATCAAGGACTAGCTTATTGCAGAACCAAAAACTAGTCAAAACAAAATTCTAATCTTTTTGTCCTTTTTGAAAATGGAAATCAATACTTTAAAAACAAGCAATTCGAAATTTGACCCAAAACAACTCAAATGACAAGTTGCTCAAACAAGGAGACTTTACGGCAGGCTCAACTTCTAAGAAGGTTGACTAACCAGAGATATCTAAGGCTGGACAACTTTCTAAGCTCAAAGTACTACAAAGCCTTTCCAAAAATCAAACCCTAGGTCTAAACTTCGTTGAAAACCACTAAAACACTCAAAGCTCACAAAACCAGTTCAGGTAAGAATTCTTGACAGGGTACTAAAGGATCTGGGCAGAAAACACTAAGAAAAAACAAAATCTAAAAGTAATTTAAGGCAAAAATGGAATTTTCTTAACTTTTACAGGAAGACGCAGGCCAGCAGTTGTCACAGGTGCGGCCCCGCACTGTGCAGTCGACAACAGCGCGTCCAAGGACGCACTGTGCAGCACACAGAGACTGCGTCTTTCTGGAAAAAGGAAGAAAAACTAAAGCCAACTAAAGCTACAGCTAAGCCACCCAAATACTAATTCTCACAGTCAAAAACCAGAAAATAAAAATGATTTTCTCAAAGCAAAGTTCATATAAAGGAAAAGACTCTCTCATTAATGGATTCCCCAGTGGAGTCGCCAATTTGTCACACGGAATCTGTCAAGGGTGCGGACACGACTGACCTTCCTAGAAGTCTAAGACATTCTAATGACAAACAAGACAAAATGGAGTGATCTTTCTCTAAATACACCTTTTACAACATGAAAACTACAAGTGTTTAGGCTTACCTTATTCCAAAACGCTGTTGTTGAAGTCCGTTCTTGACGATCCGGATGAGCTCCTCCTTCAAGTCAATTCCTGCAACCACAAACAATCAAACAATTACCAAGCACTTGCATTTCATATAATAAAACATATATTCAACATGCAGACCAAGGAACACATGAAATAACTCATTAACACAAGCTATTGAGAAAAATAAACCAGTTTGTATTAATAACGAAACAAAGAAACTCTTACAACCTGGCCTTGGTGTTGTGCAAGTTCCTCCCAGGGTCCATCAAGGGTTTTCCTCTACTTTGACAAAGCTCACCCTCTCCCAAGTAGAATCAAGTGAAGACAATCTCTCCTCACAAAGGCTCTAATGGAAGACCTAAATCCTGCAGCATTTACCCAAAGAAAATGTATAGCTCCAACCTCTTCTCCTTCTGGCTCAATGCCTTCATTTATAGTGCTGTAAAGAGGTTATTCAGGTCCACTATCAATGGGATCATCCCCCTCTATGGGTGGGATAGCTCCCTTATTGATGGGATAGGTTCCCCCTTAATAGAGATACATGAACCAACTGGAGGCGCATCCATTTCATCAAACCGACCTCTAGAATGTTCTAGAAGTAACCACAAGTAACTTTTTCAAGATAAAACTCGCGCATTTTGCCTTTTACAGAGGGACGCACCTGTCCCTTAACATACAGAGCGTCCATGGACGCATATTTTGTGAACATGGTCAGCGTCCCCGCAGGTAAGGCTAGAGAGAACCTGCGACCCCAGAGATAAACATGATTTTTACAAGACTTTCTCTCTTCTTTGAGTTTGAGATGGATAACAGAGGCATGAGACTTGCCTAAGAGGGTAGTATGACTTGTTGATTGGAGCCATACTAACTGTAAGTAGTCAAGGTGACATTTTTTAGTGTAACAATCTCCCACTGAACAAGGTTGTGATGCAGGTATGTTCCCTCTGTGGAGAGAGACAACCCCTCTAGCCCTAGAGTGGGTCTAGTCACAGTAAGACAAAGACAATAGCTAATTCCTTAAATATTTATCGTTAAAGAGGCCTACCTTATACCGGTGTTTAATGAAGTCTTCATCATGTCGCTTCAGCTATCGCTTTCTTCTCCTTAATGAATGATTCACCTGAAACAACATATGAAAATGACAAAACACATAATATAGCACAACAACAAACTATCTACTTATAGATTCAAGGAACCATAAGCTATCAACATACGTTTCATACATGATGTAGTAAATAACTATTGATTGTATTAATATAAACAACAGTAACGCTTACAACCACACCTTGACATCGCAAGCTTCCTTGAAGGGTCTGATCAGTATGTCTCCATAAGAATTCACTCTCAAAGGTCTCCCAGAAACATTGATGACTCTCTCTCACCCAAAAGCACAAGTATGAAACTACGGCAATCACAACAAGGCTTCCTTCTTACAAAACCATTTCACACTATCAATCCACAACATGAAAGGCTATTCTCATACCTCACAAGCTATTGATAGGCTATCCACAATCCAAACTATAAGCTATCAATCCAACAAACCAAGAACTAGCTAACTAGTTGATCATAGCCATGGAGGATGCTTTTATAAGAGGAGGAGCCTCCACAAATGAGGGGAGAGGAAGCTTATTTTCATGGGAGGTTACTCAAAACGTAGAACCACCATCTCAAATGAGGAGAGGCGAACTTATTTGACCCAACAACCAGCTCCAAAACCACCCAGAAGTATTTTGTTTGAACTAATTTTCCATATCTGGCTCGTCGCGGGTCAAACACTGAGACTCACAGATGACATCGCAACACGTTAGTTCATTCTAGGCTATCATCGTAGGCAGGATACTGATGACCTGCGATGATTTTGAAACATGGGTAAAAATGGGTCAACTTCAGGATTAATGAGCTTAGGCAATCTTCTTGAGTAATATGGAAGATTTGGAAAGATATTTTGGTATATAATAAAGAGCAGATGTCATTCAGGGACCTACTCTATCCAAGATCAGGGGACGCGGGGTCGGTGACAAAATACTGTGTAACAGATGCCCCCTAAAGCATGAAGGCTGAGAGAGTGGGAGGAGTGAAATGCTTTACTAAACCATAACTGAACCGGAACACCATTGTGGAGAACCTGCAGACGCAAGTACAACTGATATCTCTGATAGTGAAAGAAGTACACGTAGTCGAGGTATGGTCTCAGCCATACAAAAGACAAATAGAATTGGTCTGTGGTATGGACACCACCATCCAGTCGAAGAGACCATATGAAAACACAAGTATGGTCACAACCATCTAGAAAGACTTAGGTATGGTTGCAGCCATCCAATCAAAAGAGTCATGTATAAATAATCCATGCAACCTGGACTTGTGTAATCTGAGCCCAGGGTCTTGAATCCTGACCGGTTCATCGTATAATTTCTAATATCCCAATAAATTTGTTGAAGTTGAGCATACTAGAATATCACTTCATTACCGGCCAATGATGTGAACTATTAACAAGCGTGAGAGAGACCACCAGTAATGTCAATGGTTCTCGAGGTACTGCTAGTACAATCCATAAAGTGTGAAGAATGATCTGGAGTCGAACACTTGTGAAATCACCCAATTGAAGACCAATGATGCAAGCCTATCGTCGAATGCGAAGAACTTGCCATTGAGGCATGCAAGCTCCAAGGTACCTGAAAGGAGTCTCTAGATCAACTTCCTGGATAATGAGTTGATGTCGATAGGAAGCAATCCATCATAGGAGGGCCATAATATTTCCCACATCAATGACATGAGACAAAGGAACAAGATGAATATGGATGAAACAGAGAATCAGAGGAGGATGTAAGGGTGCAAACTGTAGAAGGATTAAGCTCTTGAACATATCAGTGACACGACTCCGGAATGCGGCAGCATTTTGGTACCAAGGGATCGAAGGTCATGTGGAGACAATAGGGATAGAATGGAATGAGGCAAGATAAATAACCCAAATCTTGGAAGGCTAATGACGAAGTGAGGATATCCTAAACCCAGCAAGAAGCAAAAAAGTGTCGATGTCCAAAATCTCCCCCACCATTGCTGGCGAGTACCCCAATTATTTTTGAAACATAAGCTTGAAGGGGACATCATATGCTTGCAATATAAGTTTGTCCTTCGAACAAATATAACCTAGTGAAATTTTAACGAGCCTAGGGAGGAGAAGCTCAGGTCTCATCATGGTGATGAGTCCAATTTCGTCAGGGTTTAACGAGTCCGACATAGGTAAAACTCAGAGTCTTTTTCATATTTAGAGAGTTTGAAAAAGACACGGAAAAGAAAACTCCAGATGTCCCTTTTCGTAAATTTGTCCCTCGAACCCAAAAAGGTAGAAAATAATGTCCAAGGGAACCTATTGACCATGAAAGATCAACGTATACCTTTTTCGTAAATAATCTATCCCAGCCCAAAAAAAGGGGTAAAAGTATACTAGGTAGATGACGCTTCATAGCCTTTAATGAGTTCAAAGCGACAAGAGTTCAACAATCTTTTCATCTTTAAAAGGGTCAGAAAAAAGCTTGAAAGAAAACCCCCCATTTTATTTCCTTTATGAATCAGAAGGGAAAAATACTCAGAAACTTTTCAGCTTTTATGAGTTATAAAAGAGCTTAAAGGTGACTCATCCTAGATGAACGAGTGGTATAAAGGGTAGCAACTGGTTATGGCAATGGAAGAACTACTCAAAACACATAATGGTCAAGAGGCTAGCTAATAAAACCACTTACCGTTACAGTCCCTTAGGAAAGGAAAAACAACCAAGTGAAAGCATATGATCGGCCAAAGAGATGGTGGCAATGGAATGAAACAACCAAGGCTCATCTAGCAGAAATCAGCTGATTAAAATGATAATCACGAGACGGAAGTCAAGTGCGGGTTCATTTTTACACAAGCTTAAACCATGGAGAACTCTGCTTGGATTCGATTTCATGTTTTATACAAGCTTGAAACAAAAAAATATGCTTGAATAAGTTTCGCATGCCCCCAGCATAATGATACTATCGAGGTACATGCCCCCCAAGCTTCATTGCATTCAAATAGGTGGATGTAATGAAGGTTCACTTTTGAGATCTAGGAAATACTCGACTGGGATTTTACGAGATATCAATCAAAGACTCAATTGGGAAAAGGGGGTTGCTTAATTTTGTAACAAGGTTGACATAGTGAAAGAACTATCCTCAAGACTTTTGTTTCATTTTTTAACAAGGTTGACACAAGATCAAGAACTCTCCTCAAGACACCTTGATTCATTTTTTTAACGAGCTTGACACAAGACAAGGAACTATGCTCCATACTCCTTGTTTCATTTTTTAACGAGGTTGACACAAGATCACAAACTATCCTCATGACTCCTGTTCATGACCCATACGAGAACATGGCTCCCAAGAGGTCTTCACAAGATGGAAGAACCATGCTCTGGGAGGAATACATGTCGTCTGGTACCATAGACAGATCGGGTTCCAATGCCCCCAGGATATAATGTACTATACCATCCATGTGATCATCAACAGATGTGGAGACGGAACGGGTAGCCACATAATTAACCTGTGGCGGGGAAGGTACTGCTTCCAAACAAGAACCGATAGGGGATGATGGTTGGAGAGGAGGCACTTGGTGATCGATGAACGACAATTGGTCAATAATCACAATTCTTCCTTCATGTGGAAAGCAAACCACACGGAAGAGGGAAGAAACAAGAGCTCCCATGACATAAACATAGTCACGCCCAAGGAGAAGATCAAAATCTAATGGACCTTGGACTACCATCACATCTACATAGACGGTCTTCCCTCCCAAAGTAATAGGGAACTTCAGAAGGATCCCTAAAGGTTGACTGATTCCTCCGTTGAAAGCCATCAGATTCTAGGTGACAGGCACAAGCTGTGGGGAACCCAAAGCTTTCCAAGTAGTAGAAGACATGATGCTAACAGATGCTCCTTCATCTAGTATAGTGCCAGGTACCACCATATTATAGGTGTGTACTGTAATCTAGAAAGGCACATGAGACAGGAGGCGGAAAGCAGTCAATGGACCCCAATCGAAGGAGACAACATAACTACTTGGTGGGGGTATCATATGATTGCCCCCATGCTGTACAGGAATAGGAGGAGGACTCTCCTGAACAATCGGGACGGGAGGGTCACTCTTTGAATCATGAGAATCTGAGGAGATGAGAAGAACATGAGCAGTATGATCACTATTCCCCTCTAGAAAAGAGTGAGAAACCTTGGGTGGAGCCAAGTCGACACTCTTTTCGACCAATGGTTGGTCGGGAACAGACATAAGAGAGTCTCGCTTAGAAAGAGCAGGACGAGCAAGAGATGAATCCAAGTCAATCTCTTGACCAATCGGGAGAGGATCAGAAGAAAGCCTCTGATAACCAACTGGAAGGTGGGGTTGAGGAGCTGTAAGGTTTTCCAAAACTATGGAAGCTTTATCCATGAGAGGACAAAGGTGAAGAACATGTTCACCTTCACATAACCTACAGGGGAATCTAATCTTCCCTTTCTTCTTACCACTGCTAGTTGTAGGTGTAACATTGACATGATCTTCAGATGTTAATAAGGATGGTTGAATCATATCTCAAGACCATAATTCTAAGATCCTGGGTATACCAGGACAATCTCGAAGGAAATGGTCACCCTTGCACAGATTACAAGGAAATTTGACCTTCTGTGGAGGATCAGAAGGTTTTTCTACCGAAGGTGCACTCAGAGAAACAGTCGCATGGTTGGGCTCTTGCTTATCTAACTTCTGCTTCTTCGTCTTCCTCTTCTTCTTCTTAGCCTCCTAGTTACTAGATTTGGAACTTTCACCAGGTGAAGTAGAAGAGGAGGGTGAAGAAATAGGGGAAAAAGGCGAAGGGTCAACCCTAGAATCATCGTGATGTGATTCAAATGAAGGAGACAGTAGAGTAGGAGTCGGGATGCTCAAGACCACCAAGGTTGAAAACAACCAAATAGGTAGGCCAATGGTTAACCCAGGTAGGGACAACATTGCCATATAAGGAGCACCAGCATTTCCAAAAGAAGGAAAAGGACCAGGATTCCCATCCGGGGGGAGACCTTGACTGGTAGACTCTAGAAATGTTGCCATTGGAATTGACTTTGAAAGAAAAACCAACTGTAACCAGGAATATTTCATGGGTAGTTAATTTTGCAACATCAAAACAAAACTTTCCCTTTTCATATTTTAAGAGTCGAGAAATGGACGAAAGATGACTCTATTGCTTTCAAAGTTTAATGAGCCTGAAAGGAAAAGTGCTTAGATGATCCTGTTATTTTTAAAGAGTCAAAAAGGAACAAAAGTGACTACTCTGGAAACTCTAGACAAGAGGGTTTACCAGACAAATCGTAAAACTACAATATACACCTTGGTGATAAATGAAAGAGAAATGACCAAGGACTCCCGTACGGTAGTCAATCTTCCCGAATGTTGTGTTTGGTGCATTACGATCTATAAGGTGGTAGACTCGGCTTCCTAAGGGTAAAAAGATTTCAACCTAATGGGGTCTCCCACCATATACTCGACAGTATAGGGAGCACAAGTCCATACTAGCACTTATCGAATCACAAAGGAGGAATCACCCAATCTCAATGAAAACAACAGCCACTAGGTTTAACGATGCCAGAACACGTCTCTAGCCTAGACTTCTAGATATGAGCATTAAGTTCCAATGTGTTTTTAGGTTAATTCAATGAATTTTAACAATTGATCTTGAATTAAGTTTCGATTTCAAGGCCTTACCAAATGTATTGCAACAATCTCTAGTATGCAACTACAATGAGTAAAAAACCATTCCCTTCAATGAACAACTACCTAAATGAGGGTAAGGATGTTAAAATTGGCAACCAGGGAAAAACTTCATGTGGGTCATCGTATTCATGGCTGATAATATTTTTATTAGATTCCTCTCATCGAGAGGTGTAAGATTGATATAAATATCATCCGATTCCGATAAGTATTCATGGAGATATGAATTTATTTTGATTATGGAATTATTATCAAGCCGACCTACAACTCATGTAGGCTCAAAAGCCCAACAGTCGCATCTATTCAACCACCAACGTTGTGTATAAATATAAGAGGACTTTTCTTCATTTGTACTCACTCATATCATCACATCCCTCTCTCTCTACTACGCAGATATGAGTCTCTTCTCTACTGCGCTGAAATGGGTCTCTCTCTCTCACACATGTGAAGCCAGAAGCTGTTGAATTTGAAGCTGCAACTGCAGAAGTAAAGATTGACTTGCGTGGCCTAGAAGATCTCCTCATCTGAACTGCACTGTAGGATCATCTGAACCTTAGTTGAAAGCCACAACTTTTGGTGGTGGAATGAAGTCAATCCGACGAACGGTTTGCAAGCTATCGACTGCCCTAGTTTGAAGCCGGAAACTGCTGAAACTAAAGTTGCAACTGCAGAAGTAAAGATTGACTTGTGTGGCCTAGAAGATCTCCTCATTTGAACTGGACTGTAGGTTCATCTTAACTTCCTCTGGAAGCCAAAACTTTTGGTGGTGGAATGAAGTCAATCTGACGGTTGGTTTGTGAGATATGGTCTGCCCTAGTTTGATAATGAAGCCGCTAATGCTGATGCTGCTGATCTAGGGTTTGCTACTGCTGATATGAATCAGATTTATTGTACTATTTCTCTCTACTGAATTATTGAAGATAAAAGAAGATTTGATCAAAGGGTTTCCCCACACATTGTGGGGCTTGTCCCTGGCTAGCCGCCACATCTTGTGTCTCTTGTCTTGGCTTGTTTTCTGTCAATCGTTTAATGTTCTATCTACACTTTACTTTATGCACATGTGATTGCTAATCGGTGGAATATAATAAGAAAAAGAAGTAAACTGTTATAAGCATAGAACATACCATAACTTAACATGGTATCGGAGCTAAGGTGAAGACAAAGCCCGAGCAAGAGCAAGAGAAATCATCGAAGAGAATATTGGCAAGGCTATCCTAAAAGAACTATGGGGTCCTCAACACTCTTTCCTGTTGAAGACAAGCTCCATGAGAAAGCTGACTATCACGGATGGAAGATGTATATCGATCTAACCCTTGAGAATCAAGGAGTGTTGGATCATGTGAGAGGCAATATTGTTGAGCCTCCATCAAATGCATCCGCTGCTGCCTGGAACAAATGAAAAAATGGAGAAGTCAAAACAATAGAATATCATCCGGGACTCTATCGACAAGCACTTGGTGGCCTACATCTTTGAATTGGACACCTCCAAGGAAATCTACGATAGACTGGTGAGTTTATTTAAAGTTAATGATGCGGATCAAGTTTTGTTTCTTAGAAATAAGATGAGGGAAATCAAGAAGGGTAAAGATGAAAGTATGCAAGCATACTTCTTAAGAATCACCGAGATCAAGAACGATCTCCTATCTATTGGGGAAACTATTACTGACAAAGAAATGGCACTCACAACTCTTGGAGGATTGCCATTTGAATGGTATGTGTTCAGGACTACTCTTTTGAATTATAATGTAATTCCTGGTTTCGAGGAATTAATGGCTAGATGCATTCAAGAACAAACAAGGGTAGAAGAGCAAGAAATGCCCATGCCTAAAGGTCCTCCTGCTGCCTTTTCTTCTCATGCAAAGAAAAGAAATAATTCCGGGACTAAATCAAAAGGAAAGGCTGGACCTAAGGTTAGAAGAAAATGACGATGTTACATTTGCGATAAAGCAAGTCACTATGTATGAGATCATGAGCATCATGATGAATGAGATCATGGACATAAAGGGAAACATGAGATCATGGACATATAGGATAGCATTATGATGATGCACACTAGTTTGAGCAGCATTATGATGGATAAAATCATGGACATGGGCAGCATGATGATAATCATGATTAGAGAAGCATGGTACAGTATGCAGTGGTGCAACTCGAAATCCCTCTGATGGAAATTAAAGGAATGACAAATTCAACAGCAAAGGTAAGAGGAGAGCTGGGAATCAAGGAAGAGGACAAGCATTCAAGAAGGCTAGAAATTCTAGGATGTATTAAATGCACCTGACCTCAAAAGGAACCTGGTGTCCATCTTAGCAATGGAAGACAGAGGCTTCAAGGTAACCTTCAGCAATGGCAAGGTATGTATATGGAAAAATAATGTTAAAGATACCTTTACTCTTGGGTTTAGTGTTGATTCATTATATCAGGTCGATGGAAGTCCGCTAGGTGTCATGTCTTGTGACACATCTCTTTAGTTCGAACTTTGGCATCGGAGGTTTGCCCACCTTCATTACAAAGCTCTACTTGATGTAAGACAGATGGTAACAGGGATGCCCGAATTCCAAGTAGAGAAAGGTGTATGTCCGGGATGTACCAAAGGAAAGCTCAAAAGGGGACCATTCCCCTCAAGCCAAAGCAAGACCTCTGATATATTACAATTGGTTTACTCAGGCACACCTGAGGTTGGCATTAAGAGGGAGACTACTACACCACATACTCCTGAGCAGAATGGTGTGGTGGGAAGGAAGAACCACACGATGATGGAAGCTGTCCGGGCCATGCTACATGATCAAAGACTTCCAAAGTTTCTATGGGATGAAACTGCAAACACTGCCGTATATGTACAAAATCGATGCCCTCATCAAGCATTGGGTTCCAAGACTCCTGAAGAAAAATTCACTAGTAAGAAACCTGATGTTTCTCATTTTAAAATTTTTGGAAGCCCTGTATATTTTCATGTGCCGAAAGAGAAAAGAAATAAATTGGGAGCATCTGGAAAGAAGGGAATTTTCGTGGGCTATGGTGAAAATACTAAAGGCTATAGAATCTATGTAGCCGGTCAAAGGGAAGTCATAATTAGTCATGATGTCACCTTTGACGAAGATATGGCTCTCAGCAAGGTGATCAATCTTCCAACTTTGAGGAGCTCTCAAGAAGACGACACCAGGGAACCGAAAGAAAAGGACGATGAATCAATGCCTAATGTAGAAGAACCCATGGATCCGGTTGATCCTCCTCCATATGAGCCTTCCTCTTCTAGGAAGAGGCCTTCATGGCTTAAGGGGTTACTTGATGATGCTGAAGGACATGCTGCACCCCAAGGAACCTTTCGTGAAAGTAAGAAACCTAATAGGTATCAAGGATACCTGACCATCATGAGCACGATCATAGAAAATGAGCCTTCGTCATTCTCAGATGCCGTCAAGCATCAAGTATGGAAGGATGCTATGACCGAAGAATATGAGTCTATCATAAAGAATGATGTTTGAGAAGTAGTTCCCAGACCCCAGGACAAGACTGTTGTTACTTCCAAATGGCTTTACAAGATAAAGCATGCAGCAGATGGAAGCACGGAAAAGTATAAGGCTCATTTTGTTGCTCGAGGTTTCTCCCAAAAGGAAGGTATAGACTATGATGAGATATTTGCACCTTTTGCCAGATATACAACCATCTACTCGATCATAGCCCTTGTCGCTTCACAAGGATGGAACCTACATCAGATGGATGTCAAGACTGCGTTCTTGCATGGCTCGATCAAAGAAGAGGTCTACGTGGAGCAACCCAAAGGATTTGAGATTTATGATTGAAAATATCATGTATGCAGGTTGAAGAAGGCTCTCTATGGGCTGAAGCAAGCACCCCAAGCATGGTATGAGAGGATCGATAGCTACTTGATGAAGCTGGGATTCACTAGGAGTGAAGCTGATCCTAACCTTTACTTTAAGGTTGAAGATGAAAAGCCTCTCATACTGGTGTTGTATGTGGATGACCTCTTTCTAACAGGTGCAAACCCTCTCATTCACAAATGTAAGAGGGAGATGGCTTCTGAATTTGAAATGAAAGACCTAGGACTGATGCACTACTTCCTAAGACTTGAAGTGTGGAAAAAGCCAGGAGAAATTTTCCTATCTCAAGGAAAATATGTGGTAAGCATATTGGAAAGATTCGGTATGATGGACTGCAAGCCTGTGACTACCTCGAGGATCTTAACTTTTAGAAGTTATATGGTAGTGATGTCAAACCAGACTTGGGAAATGCCTCTGAGTTTCAAAAACTCATTCGCATTGATGTTCTTGGTGAACCTCCATCCGAACATATGTTTTGCAGTTAGAATTGTGAGGTCATATTTGGTTGAGCCTCACTGGATTGATGCTAGGAATCTTCTGAGATATCTTCAGGACACAATCTCTCATGGATTAAGATACACTGCCGGAGATGTGAGACTACTTGGATATATTGATGTTGATTGGGCAGGCAGTGTGGTGGACCGTAAGAGCACTTCTGGGTACTGTTTCACCTTGGTATCTGCTTCGATATCCTGGATGAGCAGGAAGCAGAAGTCTGTGGCTTTGAGCACCGCTGAAGCAGGATATATTGTTGCTAGCATAACCTCGTGTGAGGCAGTCTGGTTGCGAAAGCTCTTTAGTGAGTTGTTTGGATTTACATTGGATACCACTGTGATTCTCTGTAACAACCAGAGGTGGGATTCAATTATTGAGGAATCATGTATTCGTCAATTTCTCCAGTAGATAGACATCATCTGGGATATGGTAAGTCGATGAGCAAGGAAGCTCCATCACATTAAGATGATGTACAGGTTGATACACCTTGTCAAAGCCCCGAGGAAAGATCTAATCTATGATTTTCCCAAACGACTTGGAGTTGGCAAGAAACCCTTGTACAAGGGTCCTGCATGTTGCATACATTGAGATCTGGGAGCTCTGAGGGCTTGCGGTTCCTACTGGAGAAACATATGACCACAGGGTGACTCACCCTCCCCTGGTGGTGCACACTGGAACAAGATGATTCACTCTCTTGTGGGACAAGATGATTCGCTCTCTTGTGGAACAGGATGATTCGCTCTCCTGTGTAGCAGGATGATTAGTTCTCCTGTGAGGCCTGGATTGATGTGTTCTCCACGGCAGCCTGGATTGATGTCTTCTCCACGGCGATTGTAGCAGGATTGATGTGTTCTCCTGTGAGGACAGGATTGATTAGTTCTCCTGTCGAGGCATCCTACCCATGCAGTCTGGGACTCATGGGAAGTACCTCTCATCTAATCAATGAGCAGGGAAATGAAGTTAGGGACCATAGTAGTACCGATGGATGCATCATTGTAACTACCGTACTCCCTACGCTAGAATGACCTCCATTGATCTGGGATCAATGATACTGGTCTGGGACTAGTGGTAGGAGTTGTACCATACTATGACGCTGACTTCGGGTCGGTTGAGACTGGTCTGGGATCAGTGGTACATACTCTGAGACTGACTTTCAGTCAGTGGAGGATGATATTGGTCTGGGACCATTGGATTTGTACTCACTATGACGCTGAATTTGGGTTGGTTGAGACTGGTCTGGGACCAGTGGTACATACTCTGAGACTGACTTTGAGTCAGTATGATACATCCTCGATCATTTCTTCTTCTTCATAATTCGGACAAAAGCAGAGCAGAACAGAACAATGCAAGAGCAGAGTTGAACAGAGCAAACAGTACAGCTCAGTGCAGGGCAGAACAAGACAAAGCAGAACAGGAAGAATAGAGCAGAGCAGGGCAAGGGTCAGGCTGTACAGGGGCAGTGCATTTGATGGATGAATAGTAACGACCGATAGACAGATTGCAGATGAAGTTCTCCATGGTTGAGAGGGAGTGTTAAAATTGGCAACCAGGGCAAAAATTCATGTGGGTCATCTTATTCATGGCTGATAATATTTTTATTAGATTCCTCTCATCGAGAGGTGTAATATTGATATAAAGATCATCCGATTCCGATAAGTATTCATGGAGATATGAATTTATTTTGATTATGGAATTATTATCAAGCTGACCTACAACTCATGTAGGCTCAGAAGCCCAATAGTTGCATCTATTCACCCACCAACGTTGTGTATAAATATAAGAGGACTTTCCCTCATTTGGACTCACTCATATCATCACATCTCTCTCTCTCTACTACGCAGATATGAGTCTCTTCTCTGCTGCGCTGAAATGGGTCTCTCTCTCTGACATGTGAAGCCGGAAGCTGTTGAATTTGAAGCTGCAACTGCAGAAGTAAAGATTGACTTGCGTGGCCTAGAATATCTCCTCATCTGAACTGCACTGTAGGTTCATCTGAACCTCCTTTGAAAGCCACAACTTTTGGTGGTGGAATGAAGTCAATCCGACGAACGGTTTGCAAGATATCGATTGCCCTAGTTTGAAGCCGGAAACTGCTGAAACTAAAGCTGCAACTGCAGAAGTAAAGATTGACTTGCGTGGCCTAGAAGATCTCCTCATCTGAACTATGTTGTAGGTTCATCTGAACCTCCTCTGGAAGCCGAAACTTTTGGTGGTGGAATGAAGTCAATCCGACGGTCGGTTTGTGAGATATGGTCTGCCCTAGTTTGATAATGAAGCCGCTAATGCTGATGCTGCTGATCTAGGGTTTGCTACTACTGATATGAATCAGATTTATTGTACTATTTATCTCTGCTGAATTATTGAAGATAAAAGAAGATTTGATCAAAGGGTTTCCCCACACATTGTGTGGTTTGTCCCTGGCTAGCCGCCACATCTTGTGTCTCTTGTCTTGGCTTGTTTTCTGTCGATCGTTTAATGTTCTATCTGCACTTTACTTTATGTACATGTGATTGCTAATCGGTGGAATATAATAAGAAAAAGAAGTAAATTGTTATAAGCATAGAACATACCATAACTTAACAAAGGAGTTCATTGCCAAGCGAATGAAGACAATAACAAGCAAATGCAAGAACAACAGTGCAAGCAAGTAATCCAATCAATAGGAAACACAATGCATTGATTTCCACTTATCTCGCAACTACTATGACGAAAACTGAAAGATTTGAATTTCTCTTTTCAATTCCTAATCATAAAGAATCTACCAATGCAAACATGATTTCATTTTCATATACTATATGAGTGCAATTGTTTTTTATTTTTGGAATAAATAACAAACAAGCTAATGCACAGCCTGACTGATCAAAAGGAAAATGTAATATATGCTTCAATAGTGAATGGAAATCAAACCAACACAACAATATATTTTGATGACCAATCACTACGAATCAACCAGGAATATGGGCAAGTAGCAAGAGAATAGCTTCAAACAAGTCAACAAGATTTTTGTGGATGTACTTCAAAAAATTGAAAGGACAAGTAACCCAAAACTAGCAAATTCTTGACAGAACCCTAAAAGACCTAGGTCACACAGTCCAAAAAGCCAAATTTCATAAAAACAAGCTTAACAAGGTGAAAGAAACAGAAAAGGACAAGCTACACTAGTCTATTCAGGAGGCAGGACTATAGAAATTAACCCTACAGAAATTGTCGCAGGTGCAACACTGACAACATGAGATGATCACTAATCGTCACAAGCACAACACAGTCAACTGAGCAACGTCATTACAAGGGTACACATGATCCGATTTTAGGAATCGTCGCAACTGTATGACAGGATATCCGTGACATACAGCGAGGTTAAAGAGAACAGGAGTGATTCGCGCAGCTGTTAGGAATTAAACAGTGACGATCTCAATAAAGAGGGAAAACAAAGAAAAACAGTGGAAAGACACCAGGCTTATCACTCTGACAGTGAGGTGGACTACCAGAGCTAATCAAGTGATCCAAATCACTGATGGTTCAGTCCCAAAACAAGGAAACACTATGTAATTCAATCGAAAACAACAAGAGAAAAATCAAGAGACAACACACATATCATCCCCAACAGAGTCACCAATTTGTGATGCAGGTATGTTACCTCTACGAACAGAGACAACCCCTCTAGCCCTATAGTGGGTCTAGTCATAGCAAGATAAAGATAATAGCTAATTCCTTAAATAGTTATCGTTAAAGAGGCCTACCTTATACTGGTTTTTGATGAAGTCTTTGTCACATCGCTTCAGCAATCACTTTCTTCTCCTTAATGAATGATTCACCGGAAACAACATATGAAAACAAAAAAACACATAATAGAGCACAACAACGAACTATCTACTTATAAAGTCAAGGAAGCATAAGCTATCAACATACGTTTCATACATGATATAGGAAATAACTATTGATTGTATTAATATAAACAACAGTAAATCTTACAACCACCCCTTAACGTCACAAGATTCCTTGAAGGATCTGATCAGTATGTCTCCATAAGGATTCACTCTCAAAGGACTCCCAGAAACACTGATGACTCTCTCTCACTGAAAAGCACAAGTATGAAACTAAGGCAATCACAACAAGGCTTCTTTCTTACAAAACCATTTCACACTATCAATCCACAACATGAAAGGCTATTCTCATACCTCACAAGCTATTGCTAGGCTATCGGCAATCCAAACTGTAAGCTATCAATCCAACAAACCAAGAACTACTTAACTAGCTGATCATAGCCATGAAGTATGCTTTTATAAGAGGAGGAGCCTCCATAAATGAGGGGAGAGGAAGCTTATCTTCATGGGAGGTTACTCAAAAGGTGAAACCACCATATCAAATGAGGAGAGGCAAACTTCTTTGACCCATCAACCAGCTCCAAAACCACCCAGAAGTATTCTATTTGAACTAATTCACCATATCTATGTCATCACGGGTCAAACACTAAGACTCAGAGACAACATCGCGAGGCGTTAGTTCATTTTGGGCTATCATCGCAGGCATGATACTGATGCCTTGCGATGATTTTGAAACATGAGTAAAAAGGGGTCAACTTCAGGATTAATGAGCTTAGTCAATCTTCTTGACTAATATGGAAGATTTGGACACATATTTTTGTATATGATAAAGAGCAGATGTCATTAAGGGACCAACTCTATCCAGGATCAGGGGACGCAGGGTCAGTGACAAAATACTGTGTAACAAGGGTCTAACATAGGCCTGAGTGAAACCCCTCAGCAACAAAGGTGTACCCTTGAAGCCAAAATAACTCTGATACTAAATGTAGGTTTTAACCCCGTACAAAAATTACCTACATACGAATTCTAAAACACAGAAAATAAACAATGCGAGAGCATAACACATAAAACACATATACATAGAGATTTTCCCCTGGATCCCAAAACCGGGACTACCAGCTTGATTTTTCATTATGTTCCTCTCAATGTTACAATACATATTTATACATGCCAAAGTATCCAATACCATGGACCGAAAACCATCATGTCCAAAACCATGGACCAAAAACCATCGCGTTCAGAACCATGTGCGAAAAACATGCACAAAACCATAGGTAGGTCCGCCTAACCTAACATAGGGTCCATAGAGTGGGGTTACCTGAACCCCTTAAACCCCCTCTGACTCCCCCCACTATGCAATCGGCACAACGAAGGGGGGGCTCCACCCCCCTTCTAACCCCTTGGTTAACTACGTGGGCTAGTCGTGGAAATAATATAACACAACCCAACATCATTGAAGAAAAATAGTTGCATTTTCATATAGCTAAGTTTCTATTGATTTCTTTTGTGTCAAAACACCACAAGTTTCACTCATATTTTACATGTGACCTAAAGAACATCCTTTTAAAATCAAGTGCTTAATTAAAAAGAACTAGAACATTTTTTGATTTGTCATTAATTACTTCAACAATTCTAACTCTTGAGGGCCTTGGAATAGGTGAGTGGAGAGTTAAATCTCAAAGGCCACTCAAATTATTAAACATAGATGTTGAATGATGAGTGAAATCCAACGTCATTAGAAAGACCAAGAAAGCTCCTTTCTATTTGGAGTCAAGCACAAGGGAGAGTGAAGACAAGGAAACAGAGATACCCCCTCTCCTACTTGTCAGATCCCGCCCCAAGACTGTTCTGCCCAGATTTTGATACAAACTAGTGTCCATAGTTTCTATTCCTAGGGACCACATAGGTTGTTGCAGAGGGGAATCCCACGAACCTGAGTCTAACGTTGCATCACGTTCATTAGTACTTCTGGAGGGTATCCTTGCGAAGCTTGGGTACTTGCACCGACAAATGCTTTTGTTTGGGGGTTAGCGTAACTATTTATGTCACCTTCTCTAGTAGGCTTGGACCTTCATTATCCCAAACTATCTTCAAAAATTCCTTGATTTCACTTTCTTGTATTTTGGTGTCTGGTCCTCATCACCCGGAATGAAGAATACTTGGAAGTTTCTTGATTGGTTGCATCTTTAGGGACTTTATAGTGGAGTGCTCTTTGATCTTTGTATTTAGTTGGCTTTAGGTGGATTTTTCTTGTCACTTTTGGACCTTAGATTCTGAGTGACTGACCAACCACTCCACTGGTCTTGAAAGGCTTTTGATCTTTCTTTTGAAAGTTGTGGATTTTCCTCCTTAAGGGCAAAGGTTTGATTGTGCATATCTCTTCCTTGGAAATTCATTTGTACAATCCCGTAAGGGAAGGATTTGTGTATAAGTTGGGTATGGCCAATATTCCTACGGAGGCCAACCAAGGGACCCTTTCAAAAGGGGATCCTTGTGCTTTTCATTTCTTTGGAAACGTTGGTACCCCCTTGATGGCCACTTTGAATATTCCTGGATTGAATGTTGGACTACCAGTTTGGCTGTGGTCCACTCTGAATATTCCAAATGTTATTGAAGCTTCTCAGATGAATGTTTTATTTCAAGGGCATCAAATGGGTGTTAATTGTTCATCTTCTTCAAAAGAGAAATCTAGGATTCCTCTTTCTCCTCCCTCTTGTAATAAGAGATCTAAAAAGAAGAGAAATGGGAAGAAGAAGAAGAATAGTTATATCCATGAATCATCACCAACCCCTACAACTCATGTTGGAGATGAGCTTTCAACTGCTGCAAATCACAATGGGGGCATAAGTCTAATCACTGGAATTCATAATAGCAATGGGTTACCTTCCTCTATGAGTCATATTTATGTTGAATCACCTGCTTCTGTGAGTAGGGCTGGGGGCACAATTCCTATCTCTTTTGGGAAAGAGTCACTAACCTCTGCGAGTCATGTTGGGGACTCTCCACCAACAACTCCTAGTCATGTTGGCGGAATGGATGCTGATCAGAAAACTAGACATAGAATATTTAAACCTAAGCTCCCTTGTATTCTAGTGGTACAAAGGATATGGTCTGAGTCTGAAGGTTCTTCTACTCCTGAATCTATTATGGTTTCTCAATAGTCTCATCAACCATTGGTTGATGAAGTGGTCAAGCCAGTGCAATCTTTGGCTAATTACACTCCTCTTTTGGGGGGTGAAGTTCCTAACAACAAAGTTTTCTTGATTTCTAGTACAGATTATTCTGGTCTATGGGGAATTCTAGTCTCTTCGAATGTACCCCCTCCAAGTCTAGGAGTGTCTCCTTTGATTGGGATAATCTTGTCGAGCATCGTCTTCCTTCTGTTGCACCTTTCCAAATAAGGGTTAGAGTTAGTTCCACAAATGTTTATCGATGTATGGTGGATGAAGGATCCTCTATAAGTATTATATCCTCCTTGACTTGGAAACCTTTAGGTTCTCCAAAGTTGTTGGAAACTGATAATCAGTTTTTAACCTATGATAGAAGACCTGGTGAATCTATCGGTGTTCTTCCTCAATTTCCTATTACTTTAGGTGGGAAGAATGTCTTAATCGATATGATGGTGTTTGATCACACTTTAGACTTTAATATGCTACTTGCACATGATTTTTTCTATGCTATGAATGTTGTGGTGTATTCACTCTTTTGAGTGATGTATTTTCCTCATAACGAAAATATTGTCACTATTGATCATCTTGCATTTGATAATCACCCCCGAATTTGAATTTACTACATAATACCCCTTGGTATGTTCCAAGTGTTCAGGTAGACTCTACCCAGTCATAGGTGAACTATGTGACATTGTATCCTCAATGTTCAATTACTTCTAAGAAGGATCCTTTGAACTATTATTTTCCTTCTCGGGACTTGGTCCCGGCAGTTAACCAAGTGATTTCTCCTATGGGGACATGGGACCCCTTAATTGCCTCTTTTGATCCTTATAGTTCTCATGATTTCTTGGAAGTTGAGTTACCTTCATAGGAGGAACTTTTTGAAGCTATGAGTTTTAACTACCAAAGGAGTCCTTAGCCTAAGCCCCGCAAGGGGCTTGTCCTGAAGAACTATTATTTGTAAGCCGCAAGGCTTCTTGGTTCCCTGTAGAATATTGTACATATAAGGTACACATTTTCAGGTTTTGTATTATATAACACAAGATTTTATCTGAAATTTATATATGGGATGTATTAACTTCTTGTCTAGTGTTCCTAATCATGTCTACAAAACTTTGAAGACTTCTCCTTTGGGAATTTTTATGGTTGATCTACTTTGACAAGTATTCGTTCTCGAAACTGGCATAAAGGTTACGTTTTTCACCTGCATTGTGCATTTATGACTTCAATGATCAACTTTCTACTTCAACATCATTGATAAGTTCTTTATATGTGATATTGTGACATGTACTTCTATGGATATGATCAGATGATCCACTATGTATTTTCAGTTCTTTTATACTTGTATACATATTGGGTCTGCTTTTGTATTTGATATGCAAACATGCTTTATTATCTCTGAGCATGGGTATGCCCACCTCAGACAACAACTTTCTTTCTGATCTCTTCCACTAGCTTGGCAGGCTGAAATCTGGTGAACTCCTCTCAAGTCCTCGCATGATTCTTTCTATACACTTAATACATTTTGGCCATCATGTACCCCTTCTGACCTCATATATTAGGGGGCATCTGTTATAGCACCATTTACCACCCTTGGTAGATTTGATGCTCTATGATATGGCCTAGGGCAACCCTTCCCTACTAGACTTGGTCCATTTTCTAAAAAACAATGTTTTAAATCCCATACGCGATTATGCCCTATCTAAAGCACGTGTACATGTTGGTTAGCCTATACCCAACCCGTGTATGTGTGTTAAAACATTAACAAATATATAATCTCCCTTAATTCGGGTAGGGTTTACGGGTTTGACCAGATACCCACCTACTATATCCCATGGCCCAATTGTTTCTCAACTGAAGAAATAATAATAATAATAATAATAATTAATAAATTAATTAATTAATTAAATTAAATTAAAAATTAAAAATAAATAAATAAATAATAAAAAATAAATAAAATAAAAAAATTGGAGAAGTATAAATACATCTCCATGGGAAGGCCTACAGGAGGAGGAAGATTTAGATATTGATATTATAGTCGATTACATCCCTAATCAAGTCCAAATATATCTCAGTGCCTTCTGCACTCTTAGTCATAGGAAACCCCTATTTCCTTCTTGAGATGTTCATCATCCCTTCATGACATCCTTGTGTTTATTTATGGAGGAGGATTGTTGAGGCCTGGGCAAGATGGATCCGGAGGACAGTTTCGCTTGGAGTCGGCGAATGACTCAGAGTGTAGTTCTTCCGTACTTTCTTTAGCTTACATTAATAAAGAGGTGATGTCTTGTTCCTGATGATTATGGTCTTTATGCATTAATTTATGTCATGATTTTCTTATAAAATCTCGCATTAATGATTATTTGCTTACATGCTTATATGATCTAACCTTGATATCATGAAAATTATTTCAATTATTTTTGGTGTATATGCTTTGCCTTAAATTAATTATAGGTCTTAAAGTGCAAGAAAGAAGTAGAGGGTTTGAAACCTACGGGAACGACCTCAAACGTAGGACCTACGGGTAAGAACTTATGTACCAAGTTTAATTGTTAAGTATTAGGACTGCTTGTTTGTGTGTCTCTTTATGTTGTATGCCCTCCGCTCTATTGGGGTTCCCAACCCAAGACCCTAGGGCGATTCCACCTGAAAAACCACCAGAGATATTTCCTCGCGGGGACATCAGGCACAACATTAAGTTTGGCACACCCATATTTGGAGAGCAAGTTGATCGTAGGACTAACCATGAGAATCCATTTATCACTCTCCAACATTGTACATTGATAGAGGGGACTTGGCTATTATCTCTTCATGCTCTCATCATGAGAAATAGGACCCTGGAGGTTCATCTGACACAGTTGGATAGGACACAATGCATCAGGAGAAAGGCTTTCTAGCTATGGCATATGGTCAGGGTGCAAGTTGGTAGGTCCATGCTTGGGGATGGTCTGATCTGCTGTAGGGGTAACACATGCTCCACCCTTGAGCCCAAATTTATGGGAACTTGTGACACATGTTGGGTGATACATTCCAATATGTATGAGGATCACATGTAGTGGTTAGTGGACCCATCTTGCAGGTGGATGTTTAAACTCCAGACAGTTTTGGGCAGCACCTAGAGGAGACAGGATAAAAGTGGTATGGTAGGAACAAGGCAATCTTTCACACATCAAACTGATTTGGGATGTATGGAGTACATATATCGATTGCATGCAGGGACCCAAGATGTGGTACGAGTTGGTGCCAACAATTGTCAGGACTTTGTCGCATCTAATATGGTTACGAGATCTAGGGATTTAGTTGGATGATTGGTCACTCTATTTTGTGATGAGTGGGCTAAGGGCAGAGAGTGACTCTCCTCATTCTTGGTTTGACATATGGGGGATAAATAAGGCCTTTGTCACATTTCAAGGCCGATTTTCCTTATTACTTCTTCGAACCGAGATTAGCAATAGATGGCTAGACATTGACATCATGGACATGCCAGGGCAAGATGAGCTTGGGCTTCATAGATTTTTTGTCATCAAGTTCCAAGAGAGGAGGATACAGTCTACACATGATGGATAGTATGTCATAGTCATAGTGGTGTAGCGTCAGTATGGTTGAACCCTTCTTACATTGGCATGGGATTCAAGCATCACAGGATTTCACAGTTGAGCTACCCTCAGGGTTGAATTGGTTCCTATAGGGGGATATCATTTAGATCTTCCATTGGGTTTTAGTGGTTTGTTATTAGCATGGGAGACTTCACTAGCATGGAAGGTTGGTCAACAGGAGGATACTAGGGGAAGTTCATGTGGGAGAAACTTCATCCCCACAGGGATTTTGTTGTGTCTTAAGTAGTTTAATATTGGACTACATGAGGAAGACTACTAAGTAGGGAATATTCATGTTGATTTGGATAGAGTCCTACATTATCATGATGATATACTTATCGATAGTTTGCAGAAGTATTTTGGTACTTATATCTAGTTCAATAACGATTGGAGCAAGGTGTGCTTCACATTGATTAGGATGGCTTGGGATCCTAGTATTGAGGGATTCCTTCATATCGAGAAAGTGTTGAGATTGAGGATGACTCAATGGTACATTTGGGACCCTGTAATGTCCTGAATTCATAATTTTGCTAAGGGAAAATTATCAATTTTTCACTTTTGGCAAATAATAAATATTTTTGGATAAATAAAATTAGGAGAAATAAGTTGTGGACGTATTAAATAAATTTTGGAGAAAAGGCAATGGTTGGGACTTAAGGAAAGAAGAAAAAATTAAAGTGAACATAAGTTGTGGAGGTTACCAAAAAGAAAAATCGAACCATGGGAATAATCAAACCATGGTATCAAATCATAGTGTGAAGGAAATTGAACCATGGTATGAGGAAGGGATAGAACCAATAAAAGGAAGGATAGAGCCTCATTTTGAGGATTCTACTTGGCATTTGATTTCTGAATTGGAGAGTTTGCTTGAGCTTCTTAACCAATTCAACTAGTGTTTTTAGCACAAGTAATTTCCAATCGAAAATTCCACCCTCATTTTGGAGAAATTCGAGTGTCTCCCTAGTGAGGCTTTGGGGGAGTCTATTTTAAGACTTCCTTTGGAGTTTATTGCAGAACATTCACACAAAAACTATTTATTTCTGGGTGTAGAAGACAAACCCCAGAGGTTATTTGGAGCATCATCTTTCTATTGCAGGTTTAAGGTATTTGCAGAAGAATTTATATTGGTTAAAGGAAGAGTTTGGCACCTTTTTTCAAAGTTTTTCTTGTATCTTTTAGCTAGGCTGAATTTTCTCTTATAGAGCTTGTGCAGAGGTTAGAGAACAAACTTTTTGTTGGTGTTCGGTGTTGGTATTTGCTGATAGTTTTTAGTTAGGATTGATAGTTATTTGCCAGAGGATATTTGTGCATAATTTCTCAGCCATTTGCAGAAGTGTTTTGTTATTTTTCAATAGTTTCTTTTTGGTTGGGCACAAAACTGTGTAGCTGGGAATTTCGCAATATTTGGAGCTTTTCTAGATCAGCTGGAATCTGCCCAAGATTTTTTTGGGTTTTATGGGTTTTGTGAGAGGAGTTCGTGGTTAAAATTTCGTAATTTTTGGAGCATGTTTCAGGTAAGATATTCCAGTTGTTCTCCAACAGTAGAAATAGTATTTTCTAGATAATTCACACTTTTTGGGATTTTGAGTCAGTTGGAATTAACCCAAGATTTTTCTGGGTTTGGTAGATTTGGGTGAGAGAAGCATCTAGTTAATTTTGTATAATTTTTAGAGCATATTTGAGGGCATAAATTACATTTCACCTGTAGTAGCAGCAACAAAATTTATGGGCAGTGCAAGTTACCAACTTGAGCCATTTTTAGAATTCACGGGTGCAACTTATTGATATCTAGTTCTATTTTTGGAGGCTTGGTTTATTATTGCAGCAAACCTTATGTGGCCATCACTACAGTTATTTTTATTGGGAGCTCTGTATGTAATTACACCATTAAATAAATAAATCTGTTCAATTCTGCATTTCTTGCGCTATTTGCAATTGTGGCATTGATTGTTTATTTGGAAATGTTATTTTATTTTTGTTGCAATTTCATGGTTCTTGTTTTGCAATTTCTTGGAGAAATTTATGGTATAATTTTTTTTTAAATCTCTCGAGAAAATTAGGAAAAATTATAAACCGGGACATTACATAAAATTCGACAAAATTATCAGATGATGTAACATTCAGCTAAGAACTTAGAATTGGGAAAACGAATTGTCAATAGAAGATACTAAGGAGGATACTACATCTACTATCCCATATTTTTTGGGACGAAAAAATTCTTAGGAATTCAAAACAAGGCTCCTAGTGGCCTACAGGACCAAAATTAACATGAGGATTAGAAGTATAGAGGACACTCAAGGGTCCTACAATCATGAAGGAGAGGTCATAGGTATGAATATTAGCATAGGTGATGTTAACAAAAAATAAAATGGGAATGGAAGGTGTGAGTTAGAGAATAGGGACCTAGAGGAGACTATGATGAGTCTCAAAATGGTGGTGCTTAGCTACAAGGATGATAATAAAAGGTTGATGAGAGGAAAAAAATTAACATTCATATTTTATAAAACCTAAATAATTTACAAATGAGAATGGAAAACGAATATGAATCTAGGTAGGCATAACAACATGTTTCATAATTTTGGGGTAGGGATGTTGGAGATGCAAGGCATTATAGGAGTGTTGTTAAGTAGCAACATCGCTCACCAAGGCATTCCACCAAGAGAGCCTATGTGTTCCTCAAAATATGGGAGTAGTCTAAGTGTATCACTAGTGAAATAGCAAAGAATTGAACTCTGTTTGGATAATTTGCAAGGAGAGCTTAGGAATATTAAGCCTCCTACATTTGATGGTGAGCATAAGAAGCGAGTGGAGGTTGAATCTTTGCTATTGGACATGATAAAATAACTCGAATTGAATATTGTTTCATCCAACCTAGAGGCATAAATTGCAATGGACCACTTGAAAGGAAAAGAAAAATTGTGGCGGGAATATCTCAAGGAATTCAAACACTTGGATGAAAACAATATCTTATAAAGACAATTTAAAATGTAACTTCAAAAGAAATACTTGTTAGCACATTACTATGAAAGTGAAATGTAGCAGTTATTTGAACTCAAGCTAGGAAATATAACAATTGAAGAGTATGGTAGGAAATTCACTAAATTATTGAGGTATGTTTGCCTTACATTGAAGGATGGAAAATTAAAATTACAAATATTTGTAAGTGGGTTGTCACCATTTTATAGTGACAAAATTAAATTTGATGAGTGAAGGAATTTGGATGAAGCTATGAGTAAGGTATATTACCATTATAAATAAATTAAATATAAACTGACTTTCTATAAATTGAAGGATGACAAGAAAAGATCCAAAGTGGAGCAAAGGGAGAAGGGATTTAAACCTTCATTTTTCAAGAAAATAAACAAACTCATCCAACCCATAATGAACCAAGGGGAGTTGATTCATTAGGTAAGAGATCATGATTTTAGACCGTTAGGTGTTTGGGTTGTGAAAGAAAACACATTTACAAGGAATTCCCTCACAAAGGAGACAAAATGAGAATTGTCCTCGACATTCAATGAGCTAATGTAGTGGAGAATATGTTTAGAAGCATGCCCAATATCTATGTAGAATTGGACAATGGGTAGGTTGATCATTAGGTGCATATGATTAAAGTTGAAGGTAAGATAAATATGATGGAATAGATCATACATGTAAATAATATTTAATATCTAAATTATGTGATGAAAAATGTAATCATGTAGGCCAAGCATAAAAGTCTCAAGTAAGGTTAAGAGATTGAGAGGAATGAGTGAAAATAAGGATGGAGATTTAGTGAGAGAATCATGGAAATATTTAAGGAGATAATTATGGTGGTGGTTTGAACAAATTTGTCAAAGATAATGTATATTTTATGGTCACCATCATTATGTATAGTGACTATTTTTTCCAATAAAATTACACATGAGAATTTTGTTTATAATATAATTTCCTCTTTGGGGTTTCTTGTGTAAATTTCAGGTGTCGCTTTCTTCATTAATGGCTATTAAAGCCAAAATTTGTTATCAGAGTGAATGGAGGCCTTGGATGAGCTTGTGTTGCATTGGTGCTACATGTAGAAGATGAGAGTGCATGTTGTGTGTAGAAGAGAGCACTTGCATGTGAACTGTGGTAGGGAAGGTTGTCGAATATAGGTCGTTTACAATTGTGGGATACTCTTGGTCATGAGTGTTGAATTGAGTATTAAATTTTCTCTTGGATTTGAATTCTAAAATATGTGAATGATTTCATAGAGATTTATAGTTAGTTAAGAGCTTGTTTATATTCCCACTATTTTATTGTTATAAATCTAGCCAGAAGTTATTTATTGCTAAGCCATCGCTATGAAGAAGAGTCATTGTTGTGGTATCCATGAGGACATAAATTGTGGACTAGTACATAAATACTTTGTTGGATAGATAACTTGAAAGTTGGCATTGGAGAAAAGCTACATTGGAGATGGACAAAACCAAAAATCACAACCTGGAGGTTATAGCTACACTAGAAAACAAGGGAATCTGTACAACAGCTAGTCCCTGCCTGGGGCTTGAAGAAAACTAGACACAGTGTTGTGATAATCCAAGGCTAGTTTTTAATAAAACTAGAGACTAGTGTTGTGATAATCCAAGGCGAGTTTTGAAGAAAACTAGAGACCAGTGTCCTGATAATCTAGCCTTTCCTAGCAGGACGATTAGGATCTTCTTGAAAGGGAACATACTTATATTATTGTTCAGTCATAAACCTAACTGAACCAACTTTTTTCATTATTTCCATTATCTACATGAAAAAGGAAAAGCACGAAGATATAAGATAAGCAACCACCTTTCAATCTTTCGTTTCCAAAACAGGGTATTTATGTTTTAACACATATAGACTCTATATTGTTGTAACCCTAGCTTCTCGATCTGAAGGGTCCCGACAAAGCGTCCCTATAGTGTTCTCAGTCATCCAATGTCTTCCTGCTTAATAAAGAGAAACATCGGTGAATGAACACAACATTTCTCATTTCCTCCATGTTATTTCCAGATGAGAGAAGAGAGAAGGCTCACTTCAATAGCTGAGAAGTTGTAACCCCCGATAAGGAGGTCATTGATAGCCACCAGGGAAGGGAGATGGATGACGCTTTGTTAGGTCCCTATACTACTAGTGTAACCCCTTATTGTTAATAGCACAACCCCCTAATTATATTTTTGTGCCCATGTAGTCCTCATATTGTTATTATTGTGCCCTTACATTATTATTGTTATATCGGCTCTGATTATATTATGACCCCTTAGACTCCTATATATCAAAAGGAGGTCTTGTCATTTGTATCATCCAAGAATTGTTCATTTATGTAATTTAAAGGAGGTTTCCCCCTCGAAGAGGATAAATTTTAAGGCATTTATCTTTCTTTTCTATCTTTTTGTGAGCTGGTTTCATAACATTTGGTATCAAAGCTTTGGATTCTAGGGTTTCGCTGCTCCAAACAGGTCGTCATGGAATTTTCACTATAACGTTTTTTCTGCAATGTTTCAAAAGCTAAAAAACAAACCCATTTGAGACGAAGTCGCGCTGAACCTCAAGTCAAAATTTCAGATCTTGTCTCTCTATATTTTCAGAGATATTATCTGAGGAAGTTAGGGTTTTTGCAAGATCCCCAATTCCATCTCAGATAGGTCATCTTGGAATTTTCTCTATAATTATTTTTCTACAAAGTTTTAGACTCTAAAATTAGAACCCATTTGAGCTGAAAACATGGTGAAGATCAGGCCCAAATTTTCAGATCTTGTTTTGTTATATTTTCGGAGATACAGTCCGAGATATTTAGGGTTTCTGCAGGAACCCGAATTACATCCCAAATAGGTGACCTTGGGAAAATCGTCGTAATGTTCTCTTTGAGCTTCAGATTATCAAATTTCATTTGAAGTTACAGAAAGAGGATGGACTTTAGTTTTTTGTGGATCGGTTTCAGGTCCTAAGGTTGAAACAGTGGCATGTGGCACTTCGTATAATTTCTCTCTACTGAACTAGTCTATAATCAGGTCATCATGTGAGATTTGACATAACTCTTCCTGGAAGAATCCAATCTTGATCAAACTTGCGGGGTTAGAAAGAGGAATCAAATTTTTACTGCAAGACACAATTGCAGAACTTGAAGATCTGAAATTATAGAGTTACAGTCGATTGAAGATCGAGCTCTTAAAATCAAGAAAAGGTGATATGAAGAAGTTTGATGGCAAGGATCCGTTAAATTTGATACTACAGATGGAGCAATATTTGAACTACATGAGGTGAAACTGTTACAAAAGGTACATATTTCATATTTATATTTAGAACCGAATCAATTTTTATGTTATGAAGGGCTTTGTTCTCGTAAACCACTTGTCACGTGGTCAAGTTTCACGAAGGAAATGAAAGCAAATTATGAGGATACAAAGAGAAACACTTTCTTTAGCCAATTGATAAATCTCAAACAAAAGTTCTCAATGGCATAGCACATTGAGGACTTTCAAAAATTGAATATAAGGGCAAATGATATTCCCAAGAAGCAAATGATTGACATCTTCATAGGGAATTTAAAGGATAACATTCAACATGAGGTTCGTCTTTGGGAACCTGATTCATTGGAGAAGGCATTCAGGTTGGCAAGAAAAAATTGAAAGAGAAATTATGGAAACAAGGAATCCCACCACTCATGACTATAATTATGGAAGTTTTTTTTCTCCTAGCCTTCCACAACCTACAAGGTTTACACCACAACAATTGGAAGAAAAAAGAGAAAAAGGCCTTAGTTACAATTGTGATAACAAACACACTAAAAGTCATAAGTGTGCTGAGAAGAAATTATTTTACATATATTATGAAGAGGAGGAAGAAAATGATCAGGAAACATCAAAAGAAGAGAATATACACCAGGAACGAACCCCAGAGAAAGAAGAAATGAATCCAACCATATCTTGTAAAGCATTGGCAAGAATTACCACTCCTCAGACTCTCAAGATAGAAGGAAATATCAAGAAGAAAAAGGTTCAAGAAGTGAAAGATCACATTGAGAAAGAAGAAATGAATCCAACCATATATTGTAATGATTTGGTCTGAATTACCACTCCTCAAACTATCAAGATACAAGGACATATCAAGAAGAAAAATGTTCAAGAAGTGAAAGATCACATCAAGCATCAAGAAATGAATCCGACCATATCTTGTAATGCACTCGAAGAAATTACCACTCCTCAAACTCTCAAGATAGAAGGACATATCAAGAAGAAAAAGATTCAAGTAGTGAAAGATCACATCGAGCATCAACAACAAGTTCTCCAACTTTTAAAGGATAATGCCACTTTGGTGTAGAATCGAATGAAACAGTAGGCAGATCAAAATTGCAGTGAAAGAAGTTTTGATGTAGGTGATTAGGTATTTTTACAGCTACATCTGAAGCAAGCTATTTATGAGAAGGAAATGTGGGCAATACTACATGCACTTAAGAAATGGCGACCTTACCTAATGGGAAGACACTTCAAGGTAAAAATGGATCATGAGTCCTAAATACTTTTTAGAACAAATATTATCTTTAGAAGAACAGAAAAAATGGGTCACAAATATGTTGGGTTATGACTTTGAAATCATCTTAAAAAAAAGTGAAGCAAAATGTTGTTGCAGATGCACTCTCAAGAAAGGATGAGGATGTGGAAGCATTGTTTTGTTCTATTTCTATTATCCAACCAGATTGGATAAACGAAGCAAGGGATGAATGGAAGAAGGATGAAGAAGTGTGGCCACTCATTCAAAAGTTGCAGAATATCCTAGTTCAAACAATATTGCCAGAACTTGACGAGGAAGGAAAAATCATATTGGAACCTGGAGCAATCATAGAAACAAGAACCCACAGCTACAAAATCGATCAATTTCAGAGTATCTCATCAAGTGGAAGAACTTACCCACTGAAGATTCCACATGGGAGGACAAGAATTTTATACAGAAGCATCAAGAACTAATCAAGTGTTGAGGACAACACCTTTTGAAGGAGAGGGTCACGTTAGGTCCTATACTACTAGTGTAACCCCTTATTGTTATAAGTACAACCCCCTAATTATATTTTTGTACTCATGTAGTCCCCATATTGTTATTATTGTGCCCCATAGAAGCCCACTATTGTTATTATTGTGCCCTTACATTATTATTTTTATATCGCCTCTGATTATATTATGACCCCTTAGACTCCTATATATAGAAAGGAGGTCTTTTCATTTGTATCATCCAAGCACTGTTCATTTGTGTAATGTAAAGGAGGTTTTTCCCTCGAAGAGGATGAATTCTAAGGCCTTTATCTTTCTTTTCTATCTTTTTGTGAGCTGGTTTCATAACATGCTTGATAGTATTGGATAATTACATATATAACAACGGAAAATCATTGTTACTGCCTTGAGAATATGCACACTTGGAGGTACTTCATATGAAGTTAGTTAGTGAGCATCTTAAATACATATTTATTGAATGGATTCTTTATGTGAATAGCTCTTTCTTTGTTGATTGTGTCATGAAAAAAACATGCATGGTTGGGTCAAATACATGTATGTGCAACCTCCTAATTTCGAGCGAGAGATATTTGGTTACATTTTGTATTGATCGATTGAGAGCATTATTAAATGAATTCTTATAGGAAGGAGGGCCAATTGGACAGATGGGTGGTGTGTATGCATTGAAAAAAGAGGTCTTCCACATGGAATGCATGGAGGAGACCTATTCTGAGGGAGGAATTGATTGATCAACTTCATTGATGTTATAATATATGTGTCAACATGACATGCATGTTTCCCAAGTGTTTGAACTCGAAGTATGCATCCAGAATTGCATGCAAGCCATGTTCTTGTGTGTGCCATTATCATACTCTCTAGAATGGTCGCATACATTACATGTGTTCGCCAGTGTAAAACATGTTTACAGTGCATGTGTTCTCCAGTGTAAAACATGTTTATATTCATTGTTTAGCTCTGCTATGTTTTTACTCGCAGACCGTACCTTCTTTATATTTGTAAATTGAATGTGCCTTCATTCTATTTTTTGTGGTGTTGTTTGTATATTAAACGAAAAAAGGGAGAGCTTATTCTTGCAAAGGACTATTTGAACAGTTACCTGAATTTTTCTTCTCTGTGAACAGTTCATTGAATTTATTGTCTTTGTGCCTTATGCCTTCTGGAGTATGGGATGAGAGAAGAAGAGGCTTGAAGTGAAGTTTCTACGCTTGCATCCCTTCACTCTAGTATGTTCAATTTTCATTGTCCAAGTAAAGGAAAATCAAGGATATAATTAGAAGAATAATATCAAAAATAATATCTCATATTCATGCTAGAAGGTCATTCCAAAGTCATCCTCTCAGCATTCATTTCTAGGCAGGCAGGTACACTCTGCACTTTGTCAGCCTTTGAGTGTCAATAACAACATTAAGTATATTGTTTCAAAAAAGAATTTTTCAAAGAGATGATTGCAAAATAATAAGTGCATTAATCTTAATCTTTTGAGGTAGTGATAGTTGTGTTAGCATTAGTGTTGATTGCATAATCTTTTGACGCAGTTTCACCAGAGAAATTTTGAAGGTGTTGATTACATACTCTATCTCTTAATCTGATTTCATACTCTGTGTTAATTGTTGGGTTTCTTTTCAGTTTTACCCAGAAGATATGGATATGACCAATATTTTATTTTTTCTCTCGCTCCAAGCTCGGCTCCCTAAGCCACCCACCGACTGTTTCTCTCGCCTCAAGCTTGCATCTCTAAGCATATATGAAAAGGGTAAGGTTTTATTACTACATAAATCCTAATAACTTAAGCAATTTTTCAAGTAGCTAACCCTCAAGTGTAACTTACATTGGATGGAGCTGCTTCTTAACCTTAAACGACATAACCAATAAAATCAATACATAATATCTGTTTGTGCTAATGCATAATACCTATTTGTATTAGTAGTATCATCATTGAATTCATATTGACTTGCTTTCTCTCGCTTCCTCTCTGTGCAGGTACAAAGAACCTACCTGCAAAAATAAGCCAAGCGAGGGAAGCCAACTTAAGGACTAAGAGTAACTAAGAGAAATTGAAGTACCACAACCAACATATGTTTCACGTAGTATTGAGCATATGTTTCACACAATATTGATAGGTAATGCAATTCCTACTTGCAATGAGAGGTAATGCACTTCCTACCTACAGAAAGAAGCTAGGGAAGCCAGCTTAAGGACTAAGAGAAACTAAAATCATGCATTATTGAGATGTAATGCTCACAAGCTTATGCCAACAAAGGTCGACAAAGTGAATGAGTAAAGCAGGCATATATGGGAGGCAGCTGTTGGTTGATACCCTTGTTGACAAGGTTAATCCTCTCTGCGGACAGAGATGATCCCTCTAGCCCAATGAATGGGTCTGGGAACTAAAGTGAAAATCAACTAGACATCTTCCTAGATTATAATTGAAAAGTAGAACAAGAGAGATGGCCTGCCTTGCTTTGATGCTATTTCGATTTCCTTCATTGAAATCCTCGAACTGCTTGTGTCACAGAGTTTTTCCTTCTTCTTTCAAGGCTTATGTACCTGCACAAGTGATCAAGAGACAAAAAAGCATGACAAAACCGATAGAAAATCCAATAATAACCTACTTATTTGATCAATGAATGCCAAGCAAATACATATTTGAACATATATATTTTGGGAAGATGAACTAGTAGTTGTATTATTATTTAAAGAATGAAGGGAAGCTTTCAACCATAGCCTTGATTTTGAAAGGCTCTCCTCCAAGTCCAAGCCAAGAAAATCTCAAAACACTCCTTTTCCAAGTCTAATGAATAGCCTTTAGGCACGAGCTTAGCATAGGGGTGGAAATGGACATAGTTCAACCATTTGGGAATGGGAGAGGAGGAATTTATAGGCTGGGAGAGGGAGTTAGGACTCCTCCAAAGATAGAATTAGGCCCAAATCTCAAGGATGTAGCTCATAGGTATGAGACCAAGAGGTCAAATTAGGAGGATTCGACCTCATCTATGTGAAATCACCCCCAACTCACTGCTCTAGAAGCTTCTAGATCACAAAGCTTCTCATCCTCTTTTGGAAAACTTCCTTTTTGAGACCATCATGGGTATGAAAAGGAAAAGAGCAATGCCATCATTGGCTTAACATGTTGCAACAAGAAATCATCGCGGTTTTGAGGTTCATAAGGGCGATGACCCTCATTTTAGGGTTTTAAGAGCCATTTCTTCAAGGAAATCTCCTGAGATTTTCCAAGAAAAGTTAAAGGAGGGATCTAAGTTGTATACATGGATGATTATACTGTATAATGATCATGTTTTGGGCAATTCAATGTATGTCATAGGGGAGTGTAGGAGGCATGAAAAATATTGTGTAACAAATGCCCCATAAAGCATGAAGGCAGAACGAGAAGTGATGGCTGAGATGCTTTACGAGCTTTTGGCAAGCACGAGGACACGCACTATCAGGAGACTTGCAAATCAAGGACACATATACATATACATATATGAGATCAAGACATGGATCCACGACATGGACGTAGCCATCCATATGATAAAGACAATATGAAAATATCCATGGTATGGGCGTAGCCATCCAAATAACAAGGATCATCATAAATATAAAGTCTTATGGTATGGTCACAACCATCGTATAGTAGAAACATGTGTACAATCATGAATGATATATAAATCCATGCAACTTGAGTCATAACATACAAGGTCTTTCGCTCTATCCCGACCCAATCAATGTACGAATCCTAACATGCGAATAAAATTGTTGAAGTCGAACATGCTAGAAAACCACCTGATTACCGACCAATCATGTGTATCGTTAACAGGTACGAGAGAAACCATCAATAATGACAACGGCTCTCAAGGTACAATAGTACAATCCATGAATGTGATAATGAAGCTAAGGACGAACACTCGTGGAATCGCCCAATCGAAAGCCAATAATGAAGACCTGTCGTCGAATGCGAAGAACTGGCCATTAGAGCATCTCAGCTCTAAGATACCGAAGGGAGTTCCTAGGTCATATTCCTAGATAATGAGCTGAAGTCGATAGGAAGTGACCCATTGAAGGAGGGCAATGATGAAACCCCATCATCGACATGAAACAGGGAATAAAGTGGAATAATATTTAGGATTGTAGCAATGAATCAAACAATGTATAGGTAAATAACTGCAGATTGGAATTTCATGAACATATTGGCAACATGACTCTAGAGTGTGGCAGCATCTGACTCAACATAGGACTAAAGGTCATGATGACAGTGTGGAATAGTCAAATGAGAGGAAAAATGGATCACCCAAACCTGGGAGGACAAGTGAATGAATGAGGATATCCCAAACCTAACACGAGAACAGAAGAGTGTCATGTTCAAGAGAAACATGCTACCTATACAAAGGAAGTCTCATCTTCATTTTTCCCTGCTATTTCTAGCGAGTACCCAAATTATTTTATCACGAGCTTGAAGGGGATAACATATGCTTGTCATGTAAGTCCATTCTTCGAATGAATCAATCCTAGTAAGTTTTATGAGCCCTAGGAAGGAGAAGCTCGGTCTCATCATGGTGATGAGTCTTTCGTCGTAAAGTTTTAACGAGCTCAACATAAGAATAGCTCGGTATCTTTTTCATATTTAGAGAGTTTGAAAAATAAACGGAAAAGAAAACTCCAACATGTCCCTTTTCGTAATTTGTCCCTCAAACCTAAAAAGATAGAAAACAATATCTGAGGGAACCTCTTGACCATGTTGACCAAGGTGTACATATTTCGTAAATATTTAATCTCAGCCCAAAAAAGGGGTAAACGTATACTGAGGTGACGTCGATTCATTTACTTTAACGAGTTCAAAACGACAAGTACTCGACAATATTTTCAGTTTTCAAGAGTCATTTGTTTAATGAGTCTGAAAAAGACATAAAATAAAACTCCCACAATTAGTCAATAATGATCATTGTTCACATTGAAGTTACCTGTAACTGCACAAGAAACACACGCATCACCGATATCGAGAGAAAATATTAAAATATTATGAAAAATATTGACAAAATGACTTTCAAAATTTATAAATAGGTAAATGAATTTCATTTTTTACCATTTTACCAAATTGAGCTTTGAAAGTGCATTTTATGCCCTAATTCTCTTGATTTTCCAGTGGTTGTTGCAAGAGATCCAAGGTATCGTTTCACGATCCGTCTGGGATAGGTAAGAACCTCATCCTTGCTCTTGCATTCTTTACATTTTATGCATATTAAACAAAAAAATTTATGCTAGAAAGGAGGATTTCAATAATTTAGGGCGTCGATGACCATTGTGGGTATGGTCATTGGACCCGCGATGGTCACGCTCAAGCCCAAAGGCTCACGCAACAGCAAAAAGGGCAGTTTTTTGAGATATAAAACTCTCTTTTAAGAAAAAATTGATAATTTTGATCCATGAAAAAGGCATTAATAAGTGTTTAAATGTTGTTTTGGAGGAGAATACGGTCTTGGAGTGGAAAGAAAGAGGCCATCAGGCCGAAGACTTTCAAGAAGCTCAAGATCATGCATGCATAAACACTCTGAGGGATTGTGGGATGCTAAAATTCTTCAAGACCATAGGGTTAAGGGCTCAGATGGAGTTGTTGTCCTATCTGATTAGTCTCTAGGATGTAGATCGAGAGATCTTCATCATAAAAGGACAAGAACTAGAATTGGAGGAGATGGATATCTACTTCATCACGGGATTGTCCTGACGAGGGGAAGCAGTTCAACTCTTTGGATCTCGCCAAGGAGGTGAGAGTATCAAGGGTCAAGTCCAGAGGTATTGTTCTAGTGCCAAAATAACCAATGCAGGTAGGATGAAGATTGTGACAATCACCAACAACCTCATTCTACAAACAATTTTTTTCACTATGACATGTGTGTCTAGCATGCAATCCTTGCATGAGGCTTCAAAATCCCAGTTCCAATATGCTATCGTATGCTTGACCCCCATCGTCTTAAACTAGTAGGGAGGCCTTTTGGAAAACATGAAACGTCAAGTGACTAAGGGGAAGCATGGACACCTGAAGCAATTCGAGTTTGATTCTATATTGGTGACCTTCTTTTTGGAGTGAGTGCCCCTATCTTGGTATCAGTGGGCAGAGGTACCAAATCCTACCCCCCGAGATCTGAGACTCCTGAGATGGAGCCAGCTCATGCCTCGAGAAGGCACGAGTCAACATATGCATTATCCACCACATTTCTTCACTTGGATTGAATGCCAACTACTTGTGGTATATGACTATGCTTATGCTGGCACATATTTCAAGTGGGATCCAGATCTACCTCTACCACCAGGCGAATAGTGGACCAATGCAGGTAAAAACTTGTTTTTTTGGATTTTTTCAAGTTTTATGATTTTTTGTAAAAATGTAAACTGAGACTCAACTTATGATAAATGTGCAGATGTGGGACCAAAGAGATCACCAAGCATGTGACCAATAGCATGGCGAGCTGCTCATATGATAGTGGGTGCGGACTACGAGGAAGGGGTTGACCCCTTGGCTAAGATGGAATGCAATCTGGAGGCAATAACTCGAGGGGTTCCAGATTATGCCACTATCGATGATGTTCCACTGCGTTGGAAGAGACACACTGTGGGAGTCTTTAAAAGACTACGTCGGCTACTAGGTCGAGTGATCAGGGCAGTTTCGTGTTATCATGAGCATCGTGCAGTTTGATAGTTTATCTAGTATGTTACACATTTTGTAGGCTTTGAAATCCAAGTGTCTTAGAACACTTTATTTTTTGACATTTTGATGTAAAAATCGCGGCAGACGTGATATATATATATATATATATATATATATATATATATATATATGCATGTTTTATTTCTACTTATGTGTTCATAACATGATTTAGTTTTATAAATGACGCAAATGTTTATCAAGAACAAAATTTGCTAATGCATCGATTAATGTATTTAAATTGCATGAAATATGTTGATATGTAATGTAATCAAAATTTCTTTCCAACAGTCTAACACGTAGATAAATATGAAATATTTGTGGATTCCTTACTGAGTAATGATTGTTTAACTGTAACACAACTAGCTGTGAATCCGACATGACAACTAAATCCCTAATTCCAAGAGAAACTGCTTCTGACAAGAGTTCAATAACTGCACTATATTCAATAATATTATTGGTTGTTCAACCAAGGCAAATACCTTGTAATTTGATTATCTCACCATTAGGGTCATAGAGTACCCATTCTGCAGAAGAGAGCTTTTGTGTGCTATGACAAGCACTATCATCAAAACCAATGTAATGGCTTGACGACATCTGTAACCAAGTGGAACACATGGTAAGCAAAAAAACACATGTCCTCCAAAGAAAAAAAACACACCAAAACTAAAAAACACACACTAATGAATTAACACACTAATGTACAAAATTCACACGAGTTTCACGCGTAAAAAGTTCATATGGATTCCATTTCCAGACTCAAGTAATCAATCAACAGAGAATAAAATCAGAGTTTCATCATTGACATGACATGTAAGCATCGACTCAGCCAAATAATAGAGTAAAACTCATAGAAGGCAATGCCCCCATGCCCCCCAAGCAAGTGAGGGTTATGAGTCATCAGATGAAAACCCCATTATGATAACGAACAAATGGTAGAGACTCAGTGAAAAAATCTCATGAAAGGAGGCAAGAAAAACTTGAACTCATGATGAGGAAAAGATGCCCACAGTTGAAATATTCTGACCATTTCAGGGTGAACTGAAATGTTAATGGCTAGAGTTGCAGTGGTGTTCCCCATATTACCCTCCGACAAGACTTGATGCACCAAGACAAGTGTCTAAAGTGAAGGTGTAGGAAAATGAGAAAGAGACACTTCGAGACAGGAAGGCATGTCATCGAGGCTAGGAAGAAAAGAAGAATTATGATGTAGACCGTTCCATGGAATTTCTTCCAAAGACATGACCTCAACGAGACTCTCGTTGATGGGGAATATCTCATTCAAAGGATCCGAGAATCATAAGAACCCAATGAGGTAGATGGCACGTAAGTGTCCAAGTTCCTACTGAAGACAGTATTGTCAGGCCAGGCAGTAACTCCTCCAAATCAATTCACATTTATTCATTCATGTTGGTCTTTATTATATACATGAGGGAGAGACTATTCACTTCATCTCCTGGTGACTATTCATATTTCTTATTATTTATTTACATTAGTTACACTTATTCACCCAATCCTGAAGATTAGGTGTCAACATTCCCCCCCTTAATCTGACAATATGTTGGTGAGTCCAAGCATCGTTCTGAATCATTCAAGATTTTCTCTTCCAAGCGCTTTGGTGAAGATGTCTACAATTTTCTCATTAGTGGAACAATGGTGGAGATGGATTGTTTTGGCCTTAACATGATGTCGAATCAGATGATATTTAGTATTGATGTGCTTCGTTCGATCATGGAACTTTGGATTCTTGGCCAACTTTATTGTTGAGGTATTGTCAATCATGAGTGGAGTCGATTGTTCTGGTTTTACCTGCAAATCTTCAAGAATTTTCCTAAGCCACACAATTTCTTTTGTTTCCTCAACTGTTGCCACATATTCTGCTTCTATTATGGAATCTACTAGAACTAATTGTTTGCATGATCACCAGGAGATAGCTCCTGATCCAAGACTCATAGCATAACCTGAAGTAGCTACCCCAGTTTCTTTGTCTCCATCAAAGTCTGAATCAAAATATCCAATCAAGTTGAAGTCATTCACTTGTGTATACTTGATTCCAAAGTCTTGAGTTCCCTTCAAGTACCTTAGAATTTTTTTTGCAATAGACCAATGTCCCTCACAAGGCTTTTGCATAAACCTAGAGAGGATTCCAACAACAAACCAAATGTCTGGTCTGGTAGTAGTTAGGTAGTTGAGACTTCCTACAAGCTGTCTATACTTTGTTGCATCCTCAAATTCTTTTCCTTTAATGGATGTGAGCAGGGAAAATTTTAAGAACCACCCTAAATTTATATGTATAATAAATGGGATAATCCCCATGATACATAGGAAAAATGGGAGGCGATTTTATCAATAATATAATATGTATATATAATTTTTTTGGCGAATCTCTCACCAGATTATATTATATCGTATTGTGATGGAGAATCTTTCAGTGAATTATAAAATCTTGTAAGATCTTAGCAAATCTTTTACTGAATAATAAAACATTGTGAAGTCTTGGTGAATGTTTTGTTAAATTATGAAACCATATATGATAATAAGAAAACATATTCATTAAACTGTAATATACTAACATACATGTTTGAAAAAAGAAACATAATTTTATCTTCCTACAAACAATGTTCCAAGTTTCAGTGGTCGTGTTTGTCAAGGTTCTTACAATACACTCTTTCATATCCTTCTATTAGTTTTGATAATATTCCACAACAAAGTTCTTGTAGGTGTTGATATTGACAACGAGTTCTGTCAAGGTACGAGAGATTAATCTTTTCTCTACAACTTTTGTCAAGCTACCACTTTTTTCAACTTATCAAATTTCTTTCTTATTCCATAGACTCCAACTGTGAGATAAATCGGAAAAATTTAAAAACCAATATTAATGGAGATATTGGTATTTTCTACTAAATTTTTTGAAGTGACTAAATGTAGCTTTAACCATTCACCTTAATATGTTTTTACAATATAATTTCCTAAGTCTATTTAATATCTTCATTATCCTAAAAGATAACCTATATCCATCTTAACTCCACATCTACCACTCTTAGGGGGAAGAAATCTATTTATCCCTCTGAGCACTTGGTAGACCTAGAATTAAGATGGATCTAAGATGATAGAATTTCCCCTTTAAATAGTCTATGGTTACATGAATACCATGGTATTACCATGGGTCAATACCATGGGTTATCATAAACCTAGAGCTTAAAAATTACTATTGGTAATTTATAAAAATTAATAAAATTAATAATTGATTTTTATTTTATTTTTTATTTTAACAAGTTAAAATGTTTAACATACATTAAATTACAACATCCATTTTTACTCTTGATCCATCAAGCCTCGAGAGGGATCAAATATTTTTTCACTCTATGCTAGTTTGCATATCACAACATTTGATACCTCTCGGGGCTTAGTAGATCCAGAGTAAAGATGGATCTATGTTGTTTTAATTCCCCTATTTAAATAGGCTACATTCCACGTGAATACCATGGGTCAATACCATGTGCCATTTTTATTTTTATTAATACTAATATTAAGGTTAATAATGTTCTTTTGCATGGCATTAATAATAATCTAGCCCATGGTATTTGGCCCATAGTATTTTGCCCATAGGTTTCACCTAAATATAACGCATTTTTTGAGTGTTCGTAAATATAAGGTGACTTATGGAGTAAATATAAAAAAATGTTTTATTTGTTTACCATACCTCTTATTTATTTATATTTTTATTAATTTACCATACCTCTTTTACAAATATGGTATTTGGCCCATAGGATTCACTTAAATAAAACCTAGCCTTCATAAATAGAAAGAGCGTAACTATGGACTAAATATAAAAAGAGGTTTTATTTATTTACCATGCCTCCCCTTTATTTATATTTTTATTTGTTTACACCCTTGTATATAAGGTGACTTATGGAGTAAATAAAAAAAATGTTTTATTTATTTACCATACCTCTCATTTATTATATTTTTATTAATTTACCATACCTCTTTCATAAATATGGTATTTGGCCCATAGGGTTCACTTAAATAAAACCTATTCTTGAAAATTAGGGCGAATGGAAGGTTGTAACTCCTAATTTCAAGGGCTAAATTTACCTTTTTTTACCATCTCCCTTAAAATAAGGTGGGCTATTTGAGGCTATTTGTAAAAATATACTATGATACAAAATATTCAGCCACTAAAAATTTAAAACCCCTTAATTTCACCAAAAGCGAACATTCGCCCCTAAAATTTTCCATGGATGTGAGCTTTAAGTTTTTTTCCATTGGAGTAGTAAGAGGATTGCATTATGTCATGCCAAACCTATTCAAGAGATCTCCAATGTACTTCTTTTGAGAAAGGAATATG
Source organism: Pinus tabuliformis (assembly GCA_031772625.1). Taxonomy (NCBI): domain Eukaryota; kingdom Viridiplantae; phylum Streptophyta; class Pinopsida; order Pinales; family Pinaceae; genus Pinus; species Pinus tabuliformis. The sequence goes on along the minus strand of CM062813.1, from coordinate 442,235,513 downwards.
GACTTTGGATGTTGAGTTACTTCAATACCAATATAGTAATGAACATAGCCCAAATCAGTCATTTCAAAACCTTTCCTCAATTCCTTCTTTATGGATGCAATGCAGCTTTCACTGTTCCCTGTCATCAAAAGATCGTCTACATATACCACAAGATATACACTATTTTGCCAACTTTCTTGACAAATAAAGTTGCATCATCAAGATCATAATGTTTGAAATTGAGTTTTAGAAGATGCTCAGTTAGTTTTTCATACCAGGCTCGCGGTGCTTGTTTGAGGCCATACAAGGATTTCACAAGTTTGCATACTTTATGTTCATGTCCTTTCACATCAAATCCTTTAGGTTGGGACATAAAAACATTCTCTTTTAGATCTCAATTCAAAAAAGCAGTTTTTACATCCATTTGATGGACTTTCCAACCATTTTGAGCTGCTAGGGCAAAGAGTTTCCGGATGGTAGCCCATTTTGCTGTGGGGGAAATAATCAACCCCTTCCTTTTGTGAAGAACCTTTTTCCACAAGCCTGGCTTTGTGCTTGTCAAGTGAGCTATCAGCTTTATACTTGTTCTTGTAGACCCACTTGCAGTCAATTGGTTTGGTTTCTAATGGAGGATCAACCACCTTCCAAGTGCCATTCTTTATTATGGAATCATACTCCTTTTGCATCGCTTCTTTCCATTCATCATGAGAAGCAACTTCTTTGAAGGAAGTTGGTTCAAAATATGTAGACAAATTCAATTCACAATCATAAGAAACATCCATATCAACAAGTGAATCAGAGTCATCTACATCACCTCCATTTTGCCAGTTTGAATGTCTAGTTCCTGACTTTCCAACCACATCAGGATGAACACTTTCAATGTCTTTATCAGCCCCTTTAGGGGACCTTTCTCAAATGGTCCAGGCTACTCGATTGATTGAGTTCGAAATGAATCAAGATTGAGTCCCCCAATTCTATCAATCGCATCACTTAAAGCATCATCCATTGTTGGAGTTTCATGCGGGGGAGAGAGTTCTTCAGAAGAAGATTCCACATGTTGATCTAGTATAGGAATCCCCCCTTCAAGATGTGGAATCTGATTATCAAATTCTTGAAATGATTTTGCATTTGCGAATCTATCCAAGCGATCAAGTTTCCGCTCAAAAACATTGTCAGTTTTGGATGATTCAAGAAAGATTACATCTCTAGATACAACAAACTTTTTATTGACTTCATCATAGAGATGGTATGCTTTGGAGGTGTTTGAATACCCCAGGAAGATACACTTACGACTTATTGCACCAAGTTTGTTTCTATGTACCTTTGGTATCAAGGCATAACAGGTGAAACCAAAGACCCTGAGATGCTTTAGCGAAGGAACGTGCCCATACCACATTTCATATGGAGTCTTGTTTCTAATAGCATTAGATGGACATCTATTCTTTATATATACAGCACATAGAACTGCATCAACCCAAAACATAAATTTTACATTTTTGAAAAACATCATGGAGCGCACCATATTTAAGATTGTCTTATTCATTCTTTCAGCTACATCGTTCTGTTGAGGATTATAAGGTACAGTTGTTTGATGTTTGATCCCATGTTGGCGAAGATAGTTTTAAAATTCATTTGAAGTATATTCTTTTCCATTATCAGTGTGAATAGAGCCAATATGAGATTGTGCATCATTTTCAATCCATGTATGAAAGTTCTTGAATGTTTGAAAAGCATCAGATTTGTTCTTTAATAAATAAACCCAACACATTCTGGTGCAGTCATCAATAAATGTAATCATATATTTATTTCCACTTGCAGAAGGAACAGGCATTGGACCACATAAGTCTGAATGAATGAGTTCAAGTTTTCTATGTGCTCTTGAATGTGAATCATGAAAATATTGTTTGCTATGCTTTCCTAGAATGAAAGCATCACTTTGATTAAGTTTCCTAGGAATTGTAGCAAACTAGCAACACCATTTTTCTTCAACAAGCGGAGGTTGTCATAGTTCAAATTTCCAAATCTAGCATGCCATAATAAACTTGATGGAAACGTACCTTCTTCATAATGAGAATTGTATGAGAAATGTTGTGCACGAGCAGAGGTACCTTGCAGCTTCAAAAGCCTTTCTTCTTCTATTCCCCTCATGAAAAGTGAGTGGTTAGATGATTTTCTTACCTCAAGCTTGCCATCAAACATATGAATGGAGTGAACTTGCTGGCGGATGTGGACCAAGGACAACAAGTTTCTCTTCAGCTATGGGAGATATAGAACATGATGCAGAAGAAAGTCTGGAAGACCAGGCAATTTAAGCCTGATTGTGCCAAGCCCTGATGGCTTGATTTTTTATTGGTCTGCAAAGTATACTGCTCCATCAACATTGTCTGTAAATTCTTCAAAAAAATATTTTCTATGAGTCATGTGGCAAGTTTCTCCTGAATCAAGCAACCAATCATTTTTCCAAGAAGCAAGTGAAGCATTAAATAAATCTTCATTTACTCCAATATAACATTGTGCCACAACATAATGAGCGGATTCATGTGCTTTACCTTTGTCTGTGTCATTAGTTTTACCTTTGGGTTGGTTTCTTTGCTGCTCAATTTTGTCCCAAGGTAACTTGCATGTAGAGGCATCATGTGATCCATCTCTTTTGCAACGTATGCAGTGCAAATCTGACTTTTCTCCTTGAGAGTGTATGTCCCCCTACCTCTGAAATATCTTCCTCTTCCTCTTCGACCACCTCTTCCTCTAGAAGAATCTTGAGCAAGATTCTTTTCTTTATGAGCAAGGCACACAGCCTCTTCAGAAGATTCAGGGGTTGTCTTCTTTCCAAAAGCTCTCTTTCAGCAAATTTTTTCACAAGAGAGTCAAAGGTAATATCTTTGAGATTTCCATTTGCTTGCAATGACTCAAGATAATTGGAATAAGTAGGATAAAGTGCCTTGAGAAAAGCGATGAGGAATATCTAATTCAACATTAGTGGCTTTGATATCATGCATTATAGATTTTACTTCAAATGCAAGAGCAAGAGGATCATTATTTTGTAATTCAAGAGTGAAGAGTTTAATCATGAGTTGAATAATTTCAAGTGCAGAATGTGAGTCATAAAGTTCTTTCAGTTTTTGTAAGGCTTCGAAAGCAGTTGAAAATGGTGAAATATGGCAACTCACCTCTTCACTTACAGATGCTGTAATTAATGCATAGGCTTTGTTGTTCTTATTTTCCAAAATGGCGAACTCTTTGTCTGAGGTAGGCTGTTCTGGCTCTTTGTCTATGTCTCCAATACACACTCCTTTCCACAACTCATTGAAAATGAGGGTTTGTTTTACCATCCGGGACCATTCAGGATAGTTCTCCTTGCCAGTAAGAACTATTCCCACAATAGATATGATTGAATGCATACTGTAAAAAAAACTTCTGCTGGAAAAAAATATGCTTCAAAATAATACAACCGTATTCTTCCTTCTTGATTTAATATACAAAGATCAAAACTATATTCTATCCATATAGAATATCACCATTTTTCTTTTGCATTACAATATGGTTGCAATTCAAGAGAAATAAAAGATAAACAATATCAACTGCTCAAAAGCAAATTGGAATTCTGATGCAAATCAGAATTTTCCAAACACTTGGACGGAAATATAAATCCCTATGCTTTACACCTTGACTACATACTTTCTCATTGGAAAATGCATCTATTTTTTTTTCTGTCTCTTAGTCTTCAATGATGCCTGATGCTTGGTAAGGCATCGCCTAATAAGGGAAATTAAATAAGTCTTCAAACTCAGCTTCCGGACTTTCGAGCAAGTCTTCTGAGGATGCAAATCAAGAGGCGGCAGATTTATGTGAAAACACTGTTACATATCATATCGGAGGTCTAGAAAGTGGACTTATGTGAACAGCATATATATGAAATAGTACACCAGCGTTTATATACCTTGAAGGGAGCAGCGTATATATACCAGCGATCAAAGCTAAGACAATTTCTTGATAATTTATCTCCAATGGACTTAAAGGCATAGCGTCACAAAATGAGTCAATTTGATCATCAGTAGGGATAATCCAAGGATCTATAGAGTTCAAGATCATATTGACTGAATGAACATTTGGTGATGGGAGAGAAAAGGTACCCATTAAAGCAGAGTCTTTGAAGAGACTTGCCCCCACACTCTTGTAAGGAATCTCGGTATTTCCCACTTAAGGAACGTTGTCGTTCGATGAAACAGAAGAAAAGAAGAATAGTTGATCAACCATGATAATTTTTCCTTCACAAGGAAAATAAAGTACACAGAACAAAGAAAACACCACACAAAATATGGCGTGAGTCCAGCTTTGCCCAAGAACAAGGTTGTAGTTGATATTGGCATCTACAACTTCTACTTCTCATTCAACGATCTTTCCTTCTAATGTAATTGGAAAGTTCGTGAGAATACCGTATGGATGTGAACCTCTTCCATCAAAGGCTTCCAAGGTATTAGGGCACTGGTTAAGAGAAGGAGATCCAATGGCTTTCCAACACGAAACTGACATGATTTAGGTCGAGGCACCTTCATCAATAACCGTTTGATGAATCATCTTTCCTTTGATAAGGACATGTATCAGAAATGCAATCTAATGAGGAAGATGAGGCACATGATTCTTTAGATCGAAAGTAGTCAGACTCAAATCAGAAGGATCAATAGCACCTATAGCAGACAACAGTGACCTCTGTTGCATTGGATAGGATTGGAGAACCTCCAAGGAAGACATCGTCGAAGGTGCTTGAGCTAAATCCTCAACAATATTGTAATGTTTCGCAACTCTAGCATTCGGATTGAAAGATTAGTTCCCAAGAACACCTTTGGGAGGTGGTCGAATGATGGACTCACTAATAGGGCACTCGATATGGAGGGGACCAGAACTAGACGGAGTAGAAATAGAAGGAGTATCAACAGCTTATTTCTCCATCGTCTGCTTAGATGTGGCTTGATAGTCCTTAGTTTGAGTAGTAATCGAGATAGGTGATGAACCTTGCATCATGAACACTTAGGAACCTGAGGAAGGAGAAGACTGAGGTTGGTCTACCAACTGGGTCTACTGTGATGGAAATGGTTCTTTTAAGACGGTCGAAGTCCCTTTCAACAAGTGACTAACTTTAGTTCGTCAGGGATAATCCTTAGTGTAATGATCCTCCTCACATATGAGGCAAGGATATTTCGACTTTCTTCTAGAAGCATCATTAGTAGAAGATTTAGGAGGGTCTTGTTTTGGGGCATCGACTTTGGCCAAACCTTTTCCCTTCTTTTTACCTTTATAGGTCTTATCTACTATGGTAGACTGGACAACTTGTACCTCAGAGGTTTTACCAAGACTAGATGAATTCGTGGAGGGAGTACTGGAACTAGTGTTCGAGATAGATTTCTACTTCGAAGAAGCTTTCACGGAAGTCTGAGACATAGAACCAATCACACCGTTAATATGTGGTGTATCGAAAGACTTCGATGCTATCAGATCCAATGATGGTATTGGAGCATCAAGTAACATATCATACAATGTGCCATATTTCGAATAGAACAAGTCTAAATACTGGGCACAAGTGATAGTTTTCTCTTCAGTAACACATCCACCCATAGCTATGTCCTTAGCAATTTCGCTGACGAATGATTTTGTGAACCACCTTGTCAACAACTCATGAGCAATGTCAAACTTGATGAGGTGACACTGATGTCTCCATTCATGGATATGATCGGAAATGTGGGTCACGGTGTCTTGCTTAATGGATGTAAGCAAATGAGTTCCAGTTTCATACCAAACCAGCAATTGGAAATGAGTGAGGAAGCTATAGCGAGAGAGTTGAAATCACCATAGGTACCTCGAGGAAATTCGATGTACCACTTAGTGTTAGAACTTGTGAGAGTTCTTTGAAAGAGTTGAATATGGATGGAATCATTGACATATGAATTGGAGGAGCACCAGAGGTGATATGTCATCACGTGGTCTTGTGGATCCTCCTTCGCTTTGCCCTTGAATTTGGGGCAATCGCTTGGAATTTTCATCAAAGCTGGAGGCTAGTAAGGCGAATGAAGAATGGGATCATTCGTGAGCCTCGAGACATTGAGCAGCTCCAACATAGCCAAGAAAGGAAATTCCATGTTAAACGACATATAGGGCCTTTGAGGAGACCCAAACTATGGATTCCATCCTTGTTGAAGGATTTTGCCCCCACATTGGAGGATTTTGTCCATATAGAACCTGGCTTTGTCCCCACTGAGGGTTACCTTTCCCTTAAGGAGGATTTGGTCTAGGGTAGGCTTGATACTACCCTGCCATAAGCCGTTGATAAGCATTGTACGCAGCGTATGAGTTATAAGGTTGTTGAACCTGTTGACCCTGGACGTAAGGAGATTGACCCTGCTGATACAAGGTTTGACCTTGGCCTTGCAAAGTTTTACCTTGTTGATACACATATAAAGCTTGTTGCTACCAAAGTTGGCCTTGTTTCTGCAAAGGCTTACTTTTCTGCTGTAAAGGTTGACCTTTCTGTTGCAAATATTGGCCTTGCAAGGAAAAAATTTGAGAGGATTGTTACACAAACTAAGTTGCGGCTGTAAAGGTTGGTGTGACTGCGGCAAAGGTTTCCCTTGCTGCTGCAATGCTTGCCCTTGTTGTTGCAAAGATTTCCCTTGCTGCTACGAAGGTTTCCCTTGCTATTGCAAAGGTTGTCCTTGTTGCTGCAAGGGTAGCTAAATAGTTCCTGTGGTTATACCCTGAGGGTATTGATAGTTCCTGAATTGGATATGGCCATATCCACTAGGAATATCGGATTGACCAGGCTGACCATATGGTCCAGCTTGAGGAATGTAAGGTAGATTAACCAAGGCTTGCGAACCATATGGGACATAAGCTTGTTTCAATGGGACTTGAGCCATATACGATTACTGATATTGGATGTTACCTGACCCAAATGGACCAGCAGGGTTAGGAATAGTGCCATAAAAAGGTTGATTCATTCCAACCATGTGAGTTTGTAATCCACCCACATTGGTTTCGCTTGACATAAGAGGAATATTCAAATCTTGCCCCCTAGGCGATGGCACAATTTGACCACTGGATGGAGGGATAGAAGAACTTACTAAGACCTAACCTGAGACATTCAGTTGAACTAGAAGAGTCAATAGAAACGATGAAACAAGTTGAGATGGAATGGTAGGTTGAACAAGAACGGAAGTGACTGCAGTTTGTATAGTGGTTTGAGAGGTTGCGTTCAGAATGAACGGACCTAATGTAGGCATAGCATTGGAAGACCATATGGGGTTTTGATACAATGGTGAGGCACTAGGAGTAACCAAGACTAACTGAGCTAAAGTGGTTTAACCATGTGGCAACATGGGTCCACTAGTTTCAGGATAGGAGAGAAACAAGACTCTTCCTGTATAAAGAAAGCATTATGGAGGGAGTTCATATCCCTGCCCATTATTCACGTGAGGAGTATGGGGAAACTTCCGAATGACCTAAAGAGGAGACTGGAATTTCACCTTCTAACTCCATATATGGAAACAATTGGTGACGAGGAACTCGAGACGTACGAGGAGATAACTCCAAAGGAATACCAAGCCGATTATACAAACTGTAAGGGTGTTGAGGAGATATCACAATGGAATCGAACAATGGATTCGATGAATAGACAACAAGTGTTTGCGGACTTTCAGGAGTCTGCAGACTCTTAGGGTTCTAGATAGGATTATCAAAGGAATCCGGATCAAATTCTTGAGGTGAGCAGGAATCCGATGGAGGTGGACAAGAAGAAAAAGGTTGAATACTCGGAACAATTCCAAGTTTAAAACCTTGATCCTCAAGCGACTGAGGAAGTTCCAGATGAACTCTTTGGGAGGACCCTTCAGTATCAGACAATGAAGGGTTATTATGAGATTAAATCAAGGGTTCAACCACGATGACTTCCTCTCAATTGCAAAAAAAGGAAAGGAAAATTTATTAAGGGCTTTAACAATCTTGAAATTAATAGGGAATTACTTAATTTATGTCTAAGAAGCAACTTCTTGGGATCGACATGTTTATCATGGGCAGTTATATTTTAGAAACAAAAGCATAGCCTTTTCATCTTGCAAGAGTCGAGAAAAGGGTGAAAAGGTGACTCTAGTCACTTTCAATAGTTTTGCGAGATTGAAAGGACAAGGTGCTCAATGATCTTTTCGAATTTAAAGAGTCAAAAAAAATAAAATGACTTCTCAGGTGAATCTAGGTAAAAGGAGTACCAAGTAACCGTGAACTGCAATATACACCTCAACAAATAAATTTACCAAGGACTTGACATACATGCAGGCAATCTCCCCGAATGATGTGTTCGATGTATCCCATTTACAGGGCAGCAGAGTTGGCTTCCTATGGATAAAGGTTTGCAACCTATGGGGGTATCCCTTTATATACACGACAGTACAGGGAGCACAAGTTCGTGCTAGCATTTTCTAATGTCGAAACGAATGACAACTGATAAGTTTTAAAGACGCTGGAACATGTCTCTAACCTAGGCCACTAGATATGAATGTTAATGTTTCAAATGCTCCTTAGATTAATTGATAGATTTTAAAGTTGATCTTGTAATTATGTTTCAATTTCAAGGCCTTAATGATGTTACCTTTTCCTAAAATGCAAACTAGATGATGAAATGAAATCCTTCAATTCGATGAAAGATATCTATGTAGGGAAGAATATCACTCAAATCACGCATCAAACCAAAAGCAAACATGCATCCATGATGATCTCCAAACATTAAATGCAAAATATGAAATATAATCTTCCTTATGATAAGGAAATGCAATGCCAAAACAAATCTTAAAGAAAAAATTCCTTAAGATATTATGATGATTTTTTCTCTTTTTTAAAATGCAACAAATGTAATCTAGTGCAAAGTAAAAGAGAATGCAATAAATCCAACAAATATGAATGTCTCTTTCACATCAATGATTTGAATGCAACTCAAAATGCTTCAAAAACTATGAAAATAATAACACTTTCACTTTCACTTTTCAAAACACAAAAACTTCAAAACAAACACTTCCTTTTGATTCCAATGAGACAATCAATTTGTAATCTATCATTCATCAAATGAAGCTTAAGTAACTTTCACAATATCCACTAATGAAAACAACTTAAGGCAAAAGAACCAAAAAGTGATCTGTGAAGTATGTTTGAACACACAAAGACTCTTTAACACATGAAATCAATCTCTGATGGGAAGATCAACGAGTGGACGAAGGTTGACCTAGAAGACCTAGAACCCTAAAAGTCTAATCAAACTTCAAGCACACTCAAACCAAGTTAAAAGACAATTACAATCAAACAAACAGATTCAATGAAGAATACACTAGTAAATCACAGGGAGAAGGCAACTAGAAATGAATATAAGAAGGGAAACCATAAATTTCTTAATTTTTTGCAATCATCACACCTATCAGAAGGAAAGTAGCGATCATCGCTACTGTAACTAAAAAACCCACGACATCATTGTGATTGTCAAGGTAAAACCCGCGGTGGTCGAGGAAAACAAAAAAGAAACTCAAAATTTTCAAGAACAATTCAAATTAACAACCTTCAGACATCTACTAGAAAGTGACACTAACTCCAGACAAGCAATGAAGTCCAAAAATGAATGGTTGATCAAACTTGTCAAAAGACAAGGTGAAGAAAGGGAAGAAAAGGGTCATAGGCCCCCCAATGGAATCGTCATTTTGTTGACAAGGTTAATCCTCTATGCAGACAAAGACAGTCCCTCTAGCCCAATGCGTGGGTCTAGCAACTTAAGTGACAATCACTAGACATCTTCCTAGATTATAACTGAAAAGTAGAACAAGAGAGATGACCTACCTTACTCTGATGTTATTCCGATTTCCTTCATTGAGATCCTCGAACCACTTGTGTCACAAAGTTTTCCCTGCTTCTTCCAGCGCTTATGTACCTGCACAAGTGATCAAGAGACAACAAAGCATGCCAAAACCAATACAAAATCCAATAATAACCTACTTAGTTGATCAAGGAATGCCAAGCAAATATATACATGAACATATATATTTTGGGAAGATGAACTAGTAGTTGTATTATTATTTAAAGAATGAAGGGAAGCTTACAACCATAGCCTTCATGTTGAAAGGCTCTCCTTGAGTGGTAATCCAAGTCCAAGCCAATAAACTCTCCAAACACTCATTCTCCAAGTCTAATGAATAGCCTCTAGGCACAAGCTCGGGATAGGGGTGCAAATGGACATAGATCAACCATTTGGGAATGGGAGAGGAGAAATTTATAAGTTGGGAGAGGGAGTTAGGACTCCTCCAAATATAGGATTAGGCCCACATCTCAAGGAGGTAGCTCATAGGTATGATACCAAGAGGTCAAATTAGGAGGATTTGACCTCATCTATGTGAAACCACCTCCATCTCGCCACTTTGGAAGCTTCTAGATCACGAAGCTTCTCATCCTCTTTGGGAAAACTTCCTTTTTGAGATCATCGTTGGTATGAAAGGGAACAGAGTGATGTTATTGCTGGCTTAACATGGTGTAATAGGCGATCATCGCAGTTTTGAGCTTCATAAGGGCGGTGACCTCATTTTAGGGTTTTAAGAACCATTGCTTCAAAGAAAGCTCCAGAGATTTTCCAAGCAAAGTAAAAGGAGGGATCTAAGTTGTATACATGCATGAGTATACTCTATAATGATCAAGTTTCAGGCACTTTAGGGTATGTCACAGGGAAGTACACCAGGCGTGACAAAATATTGTGTAACACCCTTTACTTGTAACTTGACAATACACCTACGCACCTGTAACTTGACAACACATCATTACATGCACACAATCGTGTCCTCCTATATATATACATTAACAAGTACCCCAAAAATTACCCGGAATGTTACCCCAAACATTTAATTTTTTCTAAGTAATGCTAGCATTAGTTTCTATTTCATACCATTTCGAAATACTGGAAAAATAATATATGAAGTAAACTGAAGTTATATGATGAAACATGAAGCATATAGCCTCTCTACCTTGGGAAGAGGCCAAATAAGATGATAAAATATGTGATTGTATGTGATTGGTCCTTGAAATCTCATTCCCTCAATTTTATAGGCTGAAAAACATTCATTTTATGAAATAGAGTTAAAAACTTTAGGTTAATGATACAGCGTAATAATGTTATTGCCTCATTTCGATTACTATATTCCACTACCGCAGGCAGCAGGGACTAAAAACATTTGGCACCCACGATATGCACACATAATGGTTTTTATTTTGCACATACTCTTGGAAAGGAAGGTGAAGAGTGAACCCACCACTTTAGCTAATTATTGTATGTTTAGCATGGAGTGGTTGTTATGTCAACATATCCATGATCTGATCAATCCACATTAAGAGTGAAGGAAAGTAATATCCATATGTGGTTGATAAGCAGAGTAGAATGGATGAATATACATGGTAACCACGAGACCAAAAGGCATATGTCTTGGGATATCGTTTATTTCTACCAAACATAATCATTTGCATGGTATTAGAAGCATTGTCACCTCGTGACTTAGCCAATTTGGCTTGTGTAAGTAGTATGTTTTACATATTTTGTAATGAACAACAATTTTGGAAGAATTTGCATAAATTTCTTGAAGCTCCCTTCATTTTGAAGGATTCAACTCTTTATTTAGATAAAGGTGATGGTATTTTTGTTACGTAGCATTGGAACATTTTTATTTGATAATGGGGATGTAGAAAGAATATGTGACACCTCTAGCAAGCTGTTATGTTTATAATATGTGTTGTAATAGGAAATGTCCCTCAAACAAGAATTTGTTGCTCAATGATTCTTTCCCTAGATCCATAAGATGGTTTTTGATAAAGCCTGTATGAATTCCCAAGATGTAAGGCAATCACATACATAAACTTTTAATCTAATAAATAATGGAATGCATACTTCATCCCTTGCAGGCTGGTGAAGACTATGAAACCTTAATACATTGTTGGAGATATTTATTCTACATGAATATCCTACACCTAGCCACTTTGATCCAAGCCCTTACACACAAGGAACAAAAAAAAAATGTTTGTTTTCCTCTATAGAGGGCAGATTGGCATGTACAAACCATAATCAAATCAAAATACATATGATAAATATTCAAAACATGTGAAGGGAAACTCATAATCTCTTATTGATCAATCAAAGATACATATTATACCTTCAACAACTTGTTTCTCCTCCCCATCCATTATCCCGGCCACTTCCTAGATCAAGGATAATCACATTCCAAATATAAATGTAACTGAGCTCTCTCTCTATGCATATAACTAGATATAGTTCTTCTCCTATTTATAGGCTCAAATTATATGGGATTATTGCATCCTCCAAGAGAATGTATCTGCGCTCCTAGGGGATTGAGAAGTTAGGAAACTTCCATAATAATTGACACATAGCCAACTCATGGATGAGTAGGTCGAGTTGATTTCCTCGAGAATGATATACTCTAGAAGCTTTTTCCATGGTCGCTTCTAGTATAATGCAACATAGAAACTATGTTTCTAGGTTGTGCACTAAATCACTAATGCCACATGCATGATGCTAGTATCATGGTGGTGGTCATCCTCCTAAAAGGGCTGATTAGAGAGAATAAAGTGTGCATTAGGGTCAACAATTCAAGCAATGGATAGTGGTCTCTCTTATTGACTCGAGGTGGGAAAAATAGGTTATAATAGATTCCCCCTAATGCATGAGGGAAGAAGAGAAACTAATGGAAATGCATTACAAAAATATGGAGCTCAAAGTGGAAGAAATGGGCTGGGACAAAAGAATTGAATTGAAGAAACTTGAATATTGAAGTCTCAACCACAATACTATCATCCCCAAGTTAAGCATACCCATTCTTGGTCATAAATAGAAATTGAACATGGCTACCAACTATACATTGTGAAACCATGACATGAAATCCTAGGACATGGCCACTAGGAATACATAGTGGACCCATGTGACGAACCAAAAGATCATAGCCACCAGCAAATGAAACATGGATCTATGTCATAGTATACATCAATAGGACTATGGACACAAATAAGAGAAGTTCACCAAAGTAATCCTCAAATTACATAAAATGATACATAACTCCAATGAAGCTTGGGAAGGGTTCCATATAAGAGTGATATGTCCCTATGCCCTGGTCTTCCACACAAACATGATGGTACGAATCTATATCATGTGAATATATGAACTAATGTCAAACATGGTAGAAACCAATTGATTACCAATCACTTAGATATACCATGAATAGACATGAGGGGACCCACCAATGATGACAATGAACCCAAAGGTACCTAACACAATACACTAAGTGGGAATAAATTATATGACACAAACACTTTCATACTCGATCGATCATGAGTCATTGAGGTAAACCCATTATCGATTATGAGGAATCCTATCATGGAGGTTTGCAAGAATACTATTTCCTAGATCAAGCTCCTAGATAATGAGCTAAAGTCGATGATAGAATATCCATTGAAGGAAGGCCTTAATGTATCCCCCATCAATTGACATGGAGCAGACCAAGAGATGATGTGAATAGATGAAGTCTTGAAGTAAAATTGACATAAGAATGGATGACACGAAAGATCAACAAGGATTGCATATGGATGACTAAGGTTGAGACTTCCCTTGAACATATAATGGCATGACACAAATATGACTTGGTAGCATTAACTGATGAGCATGACATGGTATTATGAAACAATAAAGGAGGCACTGGGGCACGCCCATAGTGACTGGACGAGTAAAAAAACTCACAAGTATGGTATGGATCCTAGGAAATTTAAAACCTAGTTCTGAGTAAACGACACAAACAGGTGCGATGTTCAAGGGTGACACAATTAATGATGCCATTTTGATTGTTAAATAAATCAAATGATAACCCTTCTCTTTTCTCTTTTTAATCTCATTCATAGCTTAATGAGAAAAAAATACAAGACAAGTAAGCTCAATAGTATCTTTTAAACAAGCCCAAAAAATAGGTAACAAGCATATTACAAATTATAGGAAGTTGTCAGAAAAGGGTGACATCGTTATAAAAAGTACATTATGCTATAGGTAGACTAGTCATGGGGAGGTGGTAGGTACCTTACAAGTGGTAACTGATTTGTCAGAGGTAGGTGGCAATATTTTTTTTGGTTACAATAGGTATATTGGGCATAAGTGGTGATGATTTTTATAATGGAATTGTGATCAGTTGGTCACTCGATGATAATAGGTTGTAGCAGGTTGTAATAGATCTTATGACAAGCCTTATATATAGGTTATAAAAACTTGTAAAAGGATTATACAGAGTTTCCAAGATTGGCTATTTTATAAATTCAAAAACATTAGCATGAATGGAGGCAATCGAAAATGTGAAAATAAATATGTTTGCATACAGGAATTCTATATAGGAATTGTATGCAAGAATAGTTCACATGGATGAAGCACTTGGAAGCCAACATTAGCTATGTTTTTGCATTCCATGAAAATTTATACTTCATAATTTGTTTTTTGTTTTACATGGGATTCTCTTGCTTATTAATTATTTTTTGTCGAAAACAAGAAAACATATGTGTGTATAACCTTATATATGTTTACATTATGAGAATTAATTGTTGTGAGTATTAATGCCATTTGGTTGTGGTCCTCTAGGTATTTTGTACGATGGTTCTATAAGTGTACACTCATTGGCATGGGGCAAGAACCTCTTTATCCAGTTGATATACAGAGGGAACCGAAAGTATGGAGGAAGCCTCGGGACAAAGCCAAGGAAGAAGACATGAATTGGAAGAGTCTGCAGTAGCAGATTTAGATTTTTGTTATATCATGCATTGAGGAAAGTGCATAAAATAAGGGGGGGGGGGGGGGGAATGTAATACCCCCATGAATTTACAATGTTCTAAATTTATGTACATCTGTATGTAGGTTAGTGAGACAGAATTACATTATGTGGCATGTGCACCCACATAAATATTAAATATATTTTTGGGCTAGCGTGCCGGGATATATGCATAAGCATGTAAAGGTTGTGGGTCCAAAGAGCCTAAACTTACAATTAATGTAATTAAACATTATTAATAATAAAATAAGGCTAGTTATGGAGCCCACTCCATGGAAAGAGTATGGGGGGCAGCAAATCCAGAGAAAAAAAGGCAACTACAAGTTTCTTTTAGGGAAAGTGCACTCTAGGGCACGTGTGGCTTCAGTGAGTGCTACTTGGCCAATTAGGGCCATATAGTTATACAAGGTTATGTTTTTCCTCTAAATATAGGGGGTGGATGATTATTATTCCAAACATTCATTTAGCCAGTTATGGTTGGATCGGGAGAAATTCAATTTGGGCGACTAAGGATTCAGGGAGTCCTAGGGTTGGACTTTGGAACTGGCTCAGGTGTGGTTATTCAGTTAATGGTACCATTTGGATGAATCTTGTTTATAATGTGAGCCCCTATGCTGGCTATGGGGAGCCTAGTGCTCTGCGGGTTTGTTGGCCCTATTTATGGCTTGGTGGCCATGGAGTTCTGGTTGGGAACTCAGTTCAAAGATAGTCGAAGAGTCCTAAATTGGAATCTAGCCCCAATTGAAGGGTTTTATTTTGATTTAGATGTTTGGAATTTGGACACTATTGGGTGTAATATATGACCTAACATTTAATTATCAATCCGAGATTTCGTAAACTTGGAGGTGCATCATTTTAAATTCCATAAAGAGCCCCTAGAAACCTGAAAATAAAATTCCTATACTAAGTTTCTCATAAACTTCCTTATAGATTCCTACAAACAATTATCAATTCAAATCCTACAATCAAAATCATTCATTAAAAGTAAAAACCTGATTGCTGCAAACATTAACCCTGCAAATCACTAACATTTGGAAGAAACCCAAATTATTGATCAATTGAAAATAAGCCCTACTTATTAACTTAAATATCAAACCTTAACTATTGAACGAATCTGAAACCTAAAAATTAACTCCATGACTCAAAAGGCTGCTCAAACATCAAATTCTTCTATCTATATTTTTTCTTTATTTTGTCATGCAAACAAAATGAAGTGTTGAAAACAAATGGAAACAACTCCTGACACATGTCCAAATCAATCCTCAAACTCTATCAAGAAAGTTATATAACAGAGTATTGATATGCATAATCCCATTCAGTTGAAAATAAATTACTGTGTGCAAACAGAAAATCACATGAACACACTACAATCAAACTCTTTCATAAACATAAATCACAATAATTGCTCTCACATTAACATGAATAAGTTTAAAACCTTTGACTAACAATAAAATAAAAGATAAAATAAAATAAATTTATATAGTGAATCCTAAATGCAACACCAAACAGAGATCTGCAACAATGAATCTCTATAATTTATTTTAACATAGTCTTCCTATACTCAATAGGCTTCATGCACTCAGTGTGATTCTTGTACTATGCACATACTAGAGGCAGGGCTTTACTTAGATCGAATGCATAGATAGTGTATGTGTTTAGATAAGGGATAAAAATCATAGATCGAGCACTCCAGCGGTCACATCTAAAGACCCTACGTAGACTCAACCTCAAGTATCCTTCAAAGCTCGATTATCAAAAGATATTAGACTCACCCAAATGATATATCATACATGCACATGACTATTCACCCAGAACTCTTAGAATCAATGCACTGAATACATCAGAGGGATCTGAAGAGGTCCAGGTCCCACACAATAAATAAGGTGAGTCCGCGAGGGAAAAAAGGGCCACCTGATGAGTAACTAGACGCACTCAAATTCCAAATCTAGCATGCACAACGAAGTGCCAATAGAGCACACCAACAGATCTAAGAATTTCATAATAGAAATGGTAATGAAAAGGAAGTAGTGACCCATAGTGAGTTTTATCATGGGGATCACACAAGATTAGATCCACGGGCATACCAGTATTCAAACAAAACCACGCATGCACTGGAAATTCTTCACTCAATAAATCATTAAACATAGCATGAAAACCCTATACTAATGCCCAGATTGTACAAGGAAGATCATATCTAAGACTATAGTCAAGCCTTTTGTTCACACTTCAGGCTCTTCACTAGTTGTAAGATTTTTAATGATGAGAATAGGGTATAAATGTAATTTCATAAAGAATTCAAAGTAGCACATGTAAAGAAACCAACCACAACAATTTGATTATTGTATAACACATCGTAATTGTTGAGATTTTCTGTTTTGCATAAGATAGGAAAAATCTCAATAGATGACAACAACAGGAATCAGTTCCTAGATTAGCTCCAGTTTGTTGGGAGGGAGTTAAAGCATCCTAAATTTGAGTTGAGAGGATTTATGAGGCAGTTAGATTCTCTTTGCTATATAACAGGTATCCATACGGATTGTTTTGTATGAGGGTGTGAGAGTTTGTGAGAATTTAATTTTGTAATCTCCTGTTTGATTAATAAGAATCGCCGATGCCTATGTTTGGTGGACGTAGCCCAGATTGGTTGGGTGAACCACGTTAAAAGCTGTGTCTCCTATGCTTGAATTATTTGTTGTGTATATGTTTTATGAATTGTTGTGCCTCTGATCTCCAACAATTGGTATCAGAGCAAGTTGGAGGCGTTGTGTGAGGGTGTTGAGTGTGCTGCGTGGATCAACTGATTGCTGGAGGCCAGAGAACCGAGGCGAGTTGGAATTGCATACTGGAGGTGGAGCGCAAAGGCACTGGAGGTGCTTGGTGCCTGCTGCGTGAAGCAACGTGACTGCAGTCCTGCGTATGACGTGCTGGAGCCTTACCTGCGTGGAGACTTGGAGTGTGCATAAAGCATTCCTTTGATTGCTGGTGCATGGTGCGTTTCAACAATATTTTGATATATAATAGCGCTGATATACCTGCGTTTACATGCTGGTGCATTTACATGCTGGTATGAGATACAACTGTCAATCCATGAATGCGTGTTTCTTAACTGTCAGTCCATAACAAAGTCGTCGAATGGGAATGTGCTAGTGAAGCCTTGCTTTTACACCAAGTTTCCATAACTGTCATTCCGTAACAGAGTCGCATCGAATGTTAGAATGGAATTGTGGCGATCTGCAGAATACATATTCACTTAAACACATCATCGTTCAAGCGGAGTTACGCCATGGGGACCTTCCTCTGGCCTGATCAGATTTGAATAAAAGAATTGACGGAAACAAACAAAGTGGAGCGTATGATATACCTACGTTGCTGGTGGATGGTGGATCGGATCGTTGCTGGAGCATTATTGTTTTAAATTGCGTCCACACTATGGTTCGAGAGTCGGTAAGTATGAACACGCATAAAATTTGAAGTTCCTTATCAGAAATGAAGCGTATGATGTTAATTCTGATTTGCCATTGAAAGTTGGGAAACGTGTTTGCTTGGAGAAGTCCTATAGAGCATGTATAGCAGGCAATTTTTTTTTTTTTTTTTTTTTTTTTAAGCGGTGGTTTTTTAAATATCTGCAATTCACACAGTAAAAGGAAAAAGTTTTTTGTTTAAAGAAAAAGTTTGTTATTTAAAAAAAAAAAACAGGCATATAAGTGCATATGGCAGAAATTTTTCTGTGAAGTACATAGGGCAGATATTTTTTTAAGGCAAAGGCAGAAAGGCATAGGCAGTTTGTTTTGTTAATTGCTGGTATTTAAACATTGGTTTTGGAGATTATTATGGTTTTTTTTTGTTGATACAACATGGCGAAAGCTCAAAGTGCCTGGTTTGAAATTGAGAAGTTTAATGGCAAAAATAATTTTGAGATCTGGAAGGTGAAAATGTATGATTTGCTTGTCCAACATGGTGTGGCAAAGGCATTGTTGGGCAAATCCAAACAACCTTACAACATCACAGATAATGAGTGGGCCGAGATGGATGAAAGAGCGATAAGTGCTATTCGACTGTGTCTAGCTGATGATGTCCTGTTTAATATCGTGTCGGAGAAAACAACTGCTGGTTTGTGGATGAAACTGGATAAACTGTACATGACCAAATCCTTAACCAATAGGATTCTCCTGAAGCGACAGTTGTACAATTTGCGAATGAAGGAAGGTACATTGATTGCTGATCATTTAAATTCTTTTAATACTCTTCTTGTGCAATTACAAAGTATAGAGGTAACTATTCAATCCGAGGATAAAGCTATTAATTTATTGTGCTCGTTGCCCGAATCATGGGATCATTTTGTTACTTCTATAAGTCTTAGTTCATCAGAAACTATTGAGTTTGATGATGTATTTGCATCCTTATTATCGGAAGAAACAAGGAGAAGGTCGCATTTTGAAACCTCTACATCAGAAGCTATGATGGTTAGAGGTCGTTCGAAAGAAAGACACTCTAGGAGGCCGAGCGACTCACGTTCAAAGTCGAAAGGGAAGAAGAGTAAGCTAAAGTGTTGGTTTTGTGGCAAATCAGGGCATTTAAAGAAGGACTGCTGGAAGCGACAGCAACAAACTTCAAAAGCAGATTCTTCGATAGAGAAGAAGGAGGCAAATACAACAGATACAGGTTCGGCATCTGGTTCAGGTATGAGTGATGAAGTATTATCAGTTAATGTGTCAAATCATGGTCAACATTGGTTGTTAGATTTCGGTGCATCAAACCACATGTGTATCCATAAAGAATGGTTTAAGACATATAAATCAATTGATGATGGTGTTGTGTACATGGGTAATGATGTAACATGTAATATTGTGGGAATTGGGAGTATACAATTGCAAATGTTTGATGGGACAACAAAAATATTAACTGATGTGAGGCATGTACCAGATTTAAGGAAAAATTTGATTTCATTAGGAGCACTTGATTCAAATGGATATAAAACTGTAATTCAAGGTGGAGTAATGAAAATTTACAAAGGTATTTTACTAGTTATGAAAGCTAAGAAGGTAGGAAATCTATTTCAGTTAGAAGGAAGTACAGGGTCAGCTTATGTGTCTACGGTGTCTGAACATGACAGTAGTTCCATTCACTTATGGCATCAAAGATTGGGGCATATGAGTGAAATAGGGTTGAAAATTCTGGCTGATCGCAAGTTACTTCCAAATCTAAAGTCTGGAAAGTTAGATTTCTGTAAGCATTGTTTGTTTGGAAAACAAAGTAAACAAAAGTTTAAAACAGGCAAACATACTAGTAAAGGCATACTTGATTATATCCATTCAGATGTGTGGGTTCCAGCTCCTACAACTTCATATGGTGGTTCGTCTTATTTTGTATCATTCATTGATGACTTTTCTAGGAAAGTGTGGGTCTACATGTTGAAAAGGAAGTCTGATGTTTAGAGCATTGGTAGAAAACAACACTGGTAGAACAATAAAATGTTTAAGAACTGACAATGGTGGTGAGTTTACTTCCAAGGAGTTTGACAGCTATTGCAAGGATGCAGGGATCGAGAGACATAAGACCACAGTTTATACTCCTCAGCAGAATGGAGTTGTTGAACGCATGAACAGGACTCTTCTAGAGAGAGCAAGGAGTATGCTGAGTAACGCCGGGTTGCAAAAGGAGTTGTGGACGGAAGCAGTGGCAACAGCTTGTTATGTGATAAACCGATCTCCATCAACGGTGATAGGCTGCAAGATTCCATAAGAGGTATGGAAAGGACACCCTTGTGACTATTCTAAGCTCAGAGTGTTTGGCTGTGATGCATATGCTCTAGTGCCTAAACATTAGTGAACTAAATTAGATCCAAAGTCTAAAAGGTATATCTTTGTTGGGTATGGTGTTGGAACAAAGGGATATAGATTGTGGGATCCTACTACCCACAAAATCATCATCAACAGAGATGTAAAGTTTAATGAATCCTCTCTTGTACAGTTAGATGTAGATAGTAGATTGAAACAGGATGATGTATCTGACTTTCAGCACATTCAGTTTGATAGCATTTCTAATGATAGTCATGATGACCATAGTTCAGATACTAGCCATGAACAGGTTTCAGAATCAGATCATGAACAGGGTGCAGGTCTAGATCATGAACAGGTCTCAGATACTGATCATCAAGAAGTTCCTACAGATGATAGTCCGCCAATCGAGGAAGCTCTAGAAACATCATTAAGGAGGTCGACAAGAATCAAACGGCCACCGAGAAGGTATGATGATTATGTCACTTCTGTTGCATTTACTGCTAATGACGATGAACCTCTGTGCTATCAGGAAGCAATAGAAGGTTCGAAGAGTGATAAGTGGAAAGCAGCCATGAAGGACGAAATGATGGCCTTGGGTAAGAACGGCACATAGGATATGGTTGAGCTTCTGAAATGCAGGAAAAATGTGGGGTGTAAATGGGTTTTCAAGCTGAAACGGGGTGTGAATGATACAGAAGACAGGTACAAAGCACGACTGGTTGCAAAAGGGTTTTCTCAGAAAGCCGGTATTGACTTTCATGAGATTTGTTCGCCATTGGTTAAAATTGTTTCAATTAGAATTGTGTTAGCATTAGTGGCTTTGCTTGATTTAGAGTTGCAGCAATTAGATGTTAAGACTGCATTTCTACATGGTGATTTAGATGAGGAAATTTATATGGAACAACCGAAAGGGTTTTTTCAGCATCGCAATGAGAAATTTGTCTGCGGGCTCAAGAAGTCTTTATATGGCTTGAAGCAGTCGCCTTGGCAGTGGTATAAGAAGTTTGATTCTTTCATGTTGAGTCAGAAATATGTTAGAAGTGAATATGATCATTGTGTTTATTTTAAGCAATTGAAAAATGGCATATTCATTATCTTAGTATTGTATGTTGACGATATGCTTTTAGCAAGAAAAAGCATAGAAGAAATCAACAGGTTGAAGGCTCAGATGGCAAGGACATTTGATATGAAAGATCTAGGAGCAACAAGACAGATTTTGGGCATGGATATTTTCAGAGACAGGAGCAATGGTAAGCTATGGCTATCACAGCAAAAGTATATTGAGAAAATACTTTTGAGGTTTGGTATGAATAACGTGAAGCCTGTGTCAGTCCCTCTCGCTTCCCATTTCAAGCTTTCTTCGAGTCTATGTCCTAATTCAGATGAAGAAAAGGATTATATGTCTCGAATTCCATATGCTAATGTAATAGGGTGTTTAATGTATGCGATGGTGTGTACGCAACCAGATATTTCACATGCAGTTGGGGTTGTCAGCAGGTACATGGAAAATCCAGGTAAAGAACACTGGTCAACAGTGAAATGGGTGCTTCGGTACTTGAGAGGCACAAGTAGTTATTGTATCACTTACAATAAGAGTAGTGAATTTGTTTGCAGATATGTTGATTCTGATTTTGCAGGTGATTTGGATAAGAGAAGATCAACTTCAGGGTATGTCTTTACTCTTGCAGGTGGAGCTATAAGTTGGATGTCAAAGCTACAAAACATTGTCGCTTTATCCACTACTGAAGCAGAATACATTGTTGCTTCGCATGCTTGCAAAGAGGCGGTTTGGTTGAAAGGTTTGCTTGGTGAGTTTGGTAGGTTACAGGACAACATCAGGTTACTTTGTGATAGTCAAAGTGCAATACATTTGGCTAAGAATCCGGCCTATCATAGTAAATCAAAGCATATTCCAATTAAGTACCATTTTGTAAGACAGGTTATCACTGAAAGGGGAGTCTCTCTTGAAAAGGTGCATACAAAGGAGAATTGTGCAAACATGTTCACAAAACCAAATTTGTTAGAGAAGCTACGCTGGTGTTTGGCTTCTCTTGGCTTGCAGAAAAGATAAAATAATAATAACAGGGCATCAGGCTAATTGTTGTCAAGGTGGAGATTGTTGAGATTTTATGTTTTGCATAAGATAGGAAAAATCTCAGTAGATGACAAGAATAGGAATCAGTTCCTAGATTAGCTCCAGTTTGTTGGGAGGGAGTTAAAGCATCCTAAATTTGAGTTGAGAGGATTTATGAGGCAGTTAGATTCTCTTTGCTATATAACAGGTATGCATACGGATTGTTTGGTATGAGGGTGTGAGAGTTTGTGAGAATTTAATTTTGTAATCTCCTGTTTGATTAATAAGAATTGTCGATGCCTATGTTTGGCGGACATAGCCCAGATTGGTTGGGTGAACCACGTTAAAATCTGTGTCTCCTGTGCTTGAATTATTTGTTGTGTATATGTTTTATGAATTGTTGTGCCTCTGATCTCCAATAGTAATGAATTTAAATACATGCACGTCAGTACTTGAATCTAAAAAGAAACACACTAAAGGGGTTGTGGAGCTGGTCTAGTGGACCCAACCAGTCCAACTCACACCCCTATTTGAGAACTTATATCATAGGAAAAACTCAGTCATTCACACACCTTGGAACACAAAAATTCAAAACATGGTATCATAACCTTTGTATTGATCAAGTTCAGTCTTCATTACATCGAGGAGAGGAAGAGTTTAGAGCCCAAAAAATGGGTTGAATCCCTGAATCTAATCGTCAATAGTGCTATAATAACATCATCGTCCCCTTACATAGGGCCATCATTCTATTTATATATATTTTTACATCACAAATCAGGTTATCGATGAGCCAACCATATGCAGATAGAACAAATATAAATCATAACAATTTTCAATGAATAGATCTTGTAGAGTCACAATTCCAATCAAAGCAGGTTGGATTTGATGCCCCAACCATTTTTTAATTGAAGGAATTTAGATCTGATGCAAATTTGGCATTTTCGTGCAAATTTAGCACTACTTTTGAAATCTGGAAAATTTGTTATTTTTAACCAATTTCCTTTGAATAACCCTTCTTATCTCCTAAATCATGGAGAAATTTTGAAAATCGTTAGTGTTTTACTCAATTTTCCATCCTGGGAGAAAAACCCATTTCTTATAATTTTGAGATCCACCTTCATATGCACGAAAATCAAGGGGGAAATTGGCAATTTGGAAATTACTGCAAATTTGGGGCACATAAATAAATGTTCTCCTAGAATTCCACGTGTGAGCTAGGTGAGTTTTGTCTCACTTGGGAACATAAGAACACCACTATGGATAAAATCCATGTCTCGTGTTTCTCCCGAAGGTATGCCAAAATGTCAAACCCCGAATTAGTGCAGGAACAACATTTCATTAGTGCAGGAACAATATTTCATTATTGCAGGAATAGGCCAGAAACTTTTTTGCATATAGAAGTTGGTTGACCAATTATCTGTCATAACACCATATGTTTCTGAGAACCTTGACATGCCAAATATATGTAAAGTGCTTAAAGATAACATGTAAAATCATGTCTTAGTGTGCGAATCCTCAAAGGTGCTTAGACCTACAAACACACAAACTGTTGTTAACGATGATTTTAATGTTAAATCTTGTTATAGTAAGGGAAACATTACAAATAGTAAATATTTACTTTATAATGCACAAAATGACAACAGTAACCCTAGGAACTAAGTGAAAGCATGAGGTATTTTAGAGCAAAAAGCGATGAAAAACTAGACAAAACGAAGGTCTAACATTCCCCCATTCTGATCATCTTGTATGTCCTCATGTAAGTGAATCATATATTTATTATCACACCCTTGCAAAAAAACAAGATTAAAAGATCTGCAGGTGACCTTGCACTTACAAT
The DNA here is from genome assembly GCA_031772625.1 of Pinus tabuliformis. NCBI lineage: Eukaryota > Viridiplantae > Streptophyta > Pinopsida > Pinales > Pinaceae > Pinus > Pinus tabuliformis. The sequence continues at coordinate 442,210,970 of CM062813.1, read as the reverse complement.
AATTTTCCTGCAAATATTTATTGCTAGATATGGCTTTTCTAACAATGGAGATACATTTTTGTTTGTTTCATGCTAGACTCTTCATTCATTAAGACTGATTCCAAGAAATTTTGATACCAAGGCTGCTATAGGGATGTTAAATGGAAAGGATATTGTTATCTCTTAATAAAATAGTGAGTTATTACAATTTTCTACAAAGCATCTCAAGAGCAGTCTGATCCGATTGGAAAATGGCATCAACCCATGGTATTCATCCACCGATGGAATTTACCCATGGTATTGTAAGTGGCATCCACCGATGGCATTTATCCACCAATGGTATTGTAAGTGGCACCCACCCATGGTATTTTCCTATGGTATTGAGACATCCACCCATGGTATTAATTCACCCATGGAATTTACTTGTGGTATTCTAACCGAAAAAGGCTATAAATAACAAGTCACATTTTGTAATAGGATAGATTGTCCACCACAATGTAGGCTTTTATAGTTATTCTCCATTTTAATGAAAAAAATTCTTTGTGGTTTTTTTTATTGGGCGTTCTCCTATTTTTCTTCTGGCAATTCAATTTTTCATATCTTGGGGGCTTCCCACCCCCCAAGGTCCATTTCATTCTTTTAGATCTTTGGGGCCTCCCCCCAAGATCTGGATCAGTGGCATCGAAGCCAAGTTATGAATCAGGGTTTGATGCATATTTTAGTTTTAAATTTTTGCGTCAATATTTAACAAACTTTAGGCACATGCTATGTCCTCCACAAAGCATTGTCTTGGTCCAAGCGGGAATAATTTTTTCTTTTTTTAATTTTTTGCAGGAATTGTTTTTTCGACAGAGAGTTTACAAATCAAATATGAAACTTTTGGTGCAAATTTTACAAAAAAAAATAATGCATATAGCTTCCTTGTGAAAAAAACACCCAAATTCAAAAAACAAATCGGTTGAATCAGAGTCTAAATGAGGGAGTTACCACTGATTTAAAATCAGCTATGTTGTAGAAATTTTTTTGACGGCAACTAGTGGACGGCGACTCTCCTATAAATTTTTTATTGTTTTTGTGCCTAATTTCAAAACACTGATTGCAGCTCTACGATCCTCTTGAAAAATCACTCAATTTCAAAAAAAAATGGGTCGAATAGGAGTTCGGATGTGCGAGATATCGCTGATTTAAAATCAGCGATTTTTTCAGAACTCCTGTGACGACAGAATAGTTGCAGCACAAATATGAGATTCCAAAGTGTCCAGATAAGGATTTACAACACATGGGAAGATGTATAATGGTCATTTTGTTTCCAAAAATTGGTTATAATAAATATTTTGAGTTGTATTGACCGAGTTATGTCCATTTTAATTCTAGAGCAACATTCAGAGTGGGTTCCCTTTGGAGATGTGCCCTCCCACCCCGCTTTAGTAGGAATTTGCTTCACATTCATCAGTTTCAACATAGCAGCATTCCGCTTGGGTTCTTTGGATACATGCCCTCCCACCCTATTGTACTATGAAACAACCCCCCCCCCCCCCCATTTATAAAGAACAATAGCTAGGGTTAGAGTTATAAATGGGGACCCTTTTAAATTTTTAGGCTTAGGATAATATTACCTAACTCTAAGAAAATACTTAGCAAAACCTTGCAAAACGAACTAAGGATGTAATCCACATCACAAATCACAAATCGCACTTCTTTACATGACTATTTTAAAACAGCTTCAGAAAATTGCAATATGCAATTAGGTCTCCTGCTGCAATAATATCACCTTGTCATTTCGCAATCGCATTTTGCACTTTGCATAGTTCATAAGAAACTTAACCATGCCATTAGAACGACCGTTAGTGATTTATGAAATGCGATATTGCGATATCGGCAATCACATTTCACTTGATGCATCCGGTAGCGCTATGTTGTATCCATTTAAAGACCGCGATGCATGATTAAGAGTGGTAAAACATGTGGAATAATTACGTTTTAAATACCAAAATAAACGAGTTGATAGGTTAATAAATATTTAGCTGCCTGTGGAAGGATAATAATTTTCCAGGTTATGGGTAGTTATAATCGAGTATCTCATTAAACCTTTCTCACGATCCAAAGTCATTTCAAAAATTATTTCAGTCTTAATTACCTGATATCGTCTGCTCTGATAAATCTTGTCTATTTCAAGAAAACGACAAAAGACATGTCACTAAGAAAGGTGACGCAGAAACAAAGCAAACAGACCATTGTTGAATTTGAGTTTACAAAGATGGCTTATATCTTTGCTGATACATTTTTTGATGCTTCCAAAGGCGCAACAGCTTGGGAAGTGATTTACAATAGGCTGGAGGACGAGAATCCTAAAATCACTATTATGAGAGCAATAACTGACTCAAAAAGGCCTTTAGAACCTCAATGTAGAGATGCTTCCTGTTATTTCCTTCATAGGATAGGAGCAAGACCTAAAATACTTCCCTATACAGATATGATCAGGTGGGTAATCAAAAACCTTATCATTGAAGATAGGCAGTTCAAGAATTCAAGGATGGAGCTCATAGGGTCGTTCAGAGAAGAGGAATTGAAGAAGATGTACCACATAACTAACCCGCAGGATATCTACTATAGCACATTTGTGGCTAATTTCGTGAAGAAAGACCAAGACCCCTTCAAGGTAATTCAGGGTTGGAGAGTGTTGGACAACAAATTCAAATATGACAAATCGGGTGTGTATTCTATAGCCTCCCAATAATACTAAGTTTTCAATTGAATGGATTCCTCTATTTGATGCCTGTGTTAATTCCCATATCATGAATTGGCCTTCCATTCTATCCGACAATCTAGCCACGACCATTACTGAATATTGACAAAAGAAAGCCTCCTTTTCAGATAACCTTCCTCCCTTCTATTTTTGTGCCTACATTATGGATGTTATCAGTTTTTTCATGACATTTCCAACCATGGGTTGGAAATGGACCTTACAAGATCCTTACCCAATCCATCTCAACCATAAACAAATATGGGAATCACATTACATACCTCACTTCTATAAGATATTCCATGTTGTTGTGTTGCCCCTACATCAAATAATTTTCAATAAGAAAACCCCTAGGTTTTCCCAAGAACCCACAACAGACCTACTTACTGTCGGCAAGAATTTCATTGAAGAGTGGTTCACCTACATTAGGGTTTTCGATAGCACCACTGATCCACACGTTCTTGCTGTATATGTTTCTGATAAGTTGTTAGCAAGATAGATTGCCTACCAGACTGTGGGAAGGGGCCTGACTAAAGTTCTCAAAGACGACAAGAAGTCATTATTTCCCACTTTCCCTTTCAAATTCAGTTCTTTTGCTTTAGCCAATTTTGTTCATGCTACTAAGGAATCAACACATATGGAAGCCCTCAGGATTCATACATTGCCTACGAGGCAATTTGATCCAAACAAAGTGGCATATAATGTCACTACTGGACTAAAGCTCAAGCCAAACAATCATGAAGACTTATTTTAAGGATTTGTTACAGTCGGTCATATCCTTCAAACAACCATTCAAATGGGCAAAGACGAATCTGAAACCTAAAGATTTTCAAAGATTTCAAGAATGCAGAGATGAGAGGCTCCGAGTAATCCCAATGCATCTATTAAAACTTGAGGATAAGTCTACACCAAGTGTCACTATTGATAGTGGAGGTCCTAGCTCTCAAGTAGACCCTTAGGTAAACACTGACAAGACACCAGACATAGGGAAACCCCAAGACACAGAAAACACAGATGAGTCCAGCAGGAAGTCAACTGAGAAACAAGTGATGAGCACCCCGACTACAGAGATCAGTTTAGAGGCCAAAGGTGGTAGTTTGGAGCAAGAGTGGGATCAGCTAATTAGAAATTGCAAGGCACTCCCAAAGCCTAAAATACCCAAGAAACATAGGAATGTGAAACTCCTCTGCATGTTCATAAGGATACAAAGCCCAAGTCTGTTGGTGAACGGTCCACACCTATGGAGGAACAAGCAACAACATCCCAGCATACTAAATTATCCCTGCTCTACCCACATTGGAAATTCTTCCGAAAGTAACTGAAATACCTCCACTTGATGTGTTCTATAGCCCTCTCCACAGGGCTATAGTTAGAAGGCAGAGAAAAAGGAGAAGGGTAGATACGCCTGAATTCCCACTTGGAAACGAGCCGATGGACATTGTTTGGAAGTACATTCCTTTCAATCTAGCTGAGAACTTGACTAGACTATCATAGTTCACGGGAGCATACGCATCAGCCACTATGGACAAGGCCACTGAGGTCTATACTTTACTAAGGGAGAAAGAGGAAAGAATTGCGCAGCTCGAACAAGAGCTCGAGATAGAGAAAGCAAGCGCAAACCAGCAGGTGGCTGAGCAACTGGAACAATTGCAGCAAGACTTGGAGGTCTTGAAAATAATCCATGAAGCTGATATATCGGCCAAGAATATGCAACTCCAGGAAATGTAGCAATCCATGGACAGATACAAGGATGTTCCCACTACTGAGGATTTCATTAAAGAGGCTGTGGAATTAAATTCCTTCCAGTGAAACAGCAGGAGTATTTCTGCCAAAAGATGTCACACATTACTCCCTATCTGACTACTAGTGACTAGCTGACAGATAAGGAAATCGAATGGAGAATGGATTTTAATGATTTAAACACCAAAATCTTTGAGTTCATCGAATGGTAGGAAACAGAAGATGGAAGGAAAGCCAATCTACCCGAGATTGAAAAAACTCATAAAGACATTCTCTTCATAGATTGGGATGCCAAAATCAAATAGGCCAAGCTAGTAGTTGTAAGGGAAGCCAAAGTATTGAAGAATATCATCAAAGCAGTGAATCACATCCTGTTCGCCACCAAGCTTTTTAAAGAAGGCAATACGAAAGAAATGCCCAATTTAACTACTTTGTATAGGTTGGCAACAAAAGGCGGGGAGTCAAAGAGAGGCAATTACAAAATTGACCACGACCAACTGGGAGTCATATTGGTAGTATCTTGGTAAGCCACATAGCCAGATTATGACTCTCAATTGTTCCCTTCATATGACTCAAAGGATGTTGCCACCTCTCACCGATGCAATCTTCGTAGGACATCTCAGGACTCATTTCGGGGCACCTCCTCAAATTCAACCGATGACCGATATTTGCAATTTAAAGGACAAGCTAGTAGACAACAAATCATCCTCTTAGTTTTGTTTATCTAGCCTCTTTTTATTTTTGGAGTTAGTTACCTATTTAGGAGGAAGGTTGTTTGAAACCTCCTCAAATTTTGTATAATCTATTTTTGCACATTTAGTTAGAATAATATTTATACCCTTCTCATGCATTTAGGGAAGGGTCCAGAATTTTATCAAAAACATTTGCAAAGAATGCACTATTGTAAGTTTGTGAATGCTTTGGTGAACATATGGAACATGATCATTTCTTTTAGATATCAGACTACTTTCCTTTGTTGATGCACTTTTGTATTCTTGGGAGACAATTTGATTTGAAGAAAGAAGTTCGTCTATGTAATTTGTCGAATGAGCAGGACTTCACACATATGGTACTATTATCGTGTACGATTGATTATGTTTACATTTAATTAGTGGCAAAATTTTACTTTCATGAATTATATGTGAGATTTATTGTTACTGTTAAGCGTTAATTGCACTTTTGTATGATGCCTAGCTGAAGTCGTGATTTTCATATATAACTCATCATATATGCAATATATTTTATAAATTCCTTTGACTAACTATTTAATCAAAGGAATTATCTTTTATGTTATCATATTTGTTTAGTTGAGTTCAATATTTATTATCACAGGTTAAACAGATATCTTTGTAGATCACATACCACAGAGGAACACTCGGGTTTATATTAGAATAAGTTAGTTAGAAAAAATGCATTATAGAATAGGTCACTTAGATTATCATTATTCTATTGAAAAGCACTCATGAACCACCCACTCTCATCTTAAAACCCACATTGGGAAACCGGTCCCATTATCCCCAGTCGGAGCCACCACTTTAAACAGAAAAGGAGTTGTCTTAAGGTTCGGATCAGATGTGTTAGATTTGGTCTATTCAGCCCTCCGTCAGAGATCAAAACCTCTTTATTGCATTTCATTTTTATGTGTCTCGCTCGATTCACTCAGTTGCATTCCGTTAGGGGCATGCCATAATCTGACGGAAGGGTCTTGTTATTCATTACCCCTCATGCCTTGCCCTGCTGGCTCAGATATGTTCATCAAAATCAAGTTTTAGAGTCACTTACAGTCCTGTTTTAGTCTTTTGATCAGCAAGAGTCATTTCAGTCATAGGTCTAGGGTTTCACAAATTGTGTCTTCAACAGTGTCAAATTATGCCAGCAGGCCAGAGGGAGGTTCTATTTCAAAAAAAATTATCGTCATATGGATGGATTATTAGTTTTCTTCAAAACTCTATTTTGAAGAAAATTCGTCATTTCGTTTTGTAATAAATTTCCATGTAATTTTCAAAAGTTTTTCAGTTGTTGAATTTTCCAGGCGCAGTCCTAGTCTTCCTTTGTCAAGACATGCCACTATGCCTGCAAAAATAGCCAAAAGATTCATCATTCAGGTCAGATAATCAAAGAGGAAACAGAAGAACACGGTTTGTATTAAAGTGAAAAGTGCCAAAAGCTAAAACATTACAAAGATGGGTTTTTGAGAATCAAAAATCAAAGCCATGTCTTTATAAATATATTTCTATGAATATCAATGTCATTTGTATCCAAGAGGTCAAAGGATATCGATTTGAGTTTCGGAGGAGCGAATTTCATGTTTGAGTGCCAAAGCTGTGTGCTGGAAGTGTGTGCGGCGCATCGGAGGAGGTCACAGCGCACATAGGCCGCGCGGCACATTGGGCGAGAATTCACAGTGTTTTTCTCCACTGGCACGACGCATCCACGAGACGCAGTGCACTGGGCTTGCGCACGGCGCACAGAACCTCCAAGAAGAAAAATCATCGTGGCTTCAATAAAAATCAAACCCATCACTCCATTAGACATGTTCATTGCTTGAACCATACATTGCTATGCCAAGAGGTCAAATGAAATCGGCTTGAGTGTTGGAGGAGTGAATTTTGTGTTTAAGAGCCGAAATTGTGTGTTGAAGGTGTGCGCAGTGCGTTGGAGGAGGTCGCAGCGCACATAGACTGCACGACGCATTGGGCGCAAATTCTCTGTGTAAATTTGCACGGTCGCGGCGCATCCAGGAGGCATGGTGCACTGGGTTTGTGTGCGGCGCACAGAGCCGACAGGCCAGCTTTATATCACCTCTGCGATCAAAACTCAAAAACATGCCATTTCTTCTGCTCCAAGTAAGTTCAAGAGTTCTTCTAGTGACTTTAGCTTGTGTTGGGTGTTTTTTGGAGGGAGGCCTTAAAGGTTTGAAGTTTGAAAATATAAACCCTATGCATATATTAAAAGTTTCTCCTTTGGGGTTGTGAAATTGGTGTTTTGAAGTTATGGTTTGGTGCCAAGTTTCTTGTCCCACTTGTGATCCCTTCCCCTTCATAATCCTATCATTATAGTTAATCCCTTATCCTCTAACCTCCCAAACCACTCATATCCCTACTTCCCATTTTCCCTATCCTAAAATCCTATCATTCCCTATCATTCTCCCTTTTCCATATCACTTGTAAAATCCCTAAATCCCCACATCCCCCAAAGTGACCGTTTGCACATTTTAAATTTCACTTGGCAAACTCCATCATCCACTTTTCCCACTGTCCCATATTCCTCACAGTCCCTCATTTCCCTTTGACACATTTGGCAGTCGAAACAAAGCACCTATTTCTCATTTTCAAAACATACACCTGTTATACACATTGCAACACCATGAAAGAGACAGATTCATCATATGAGCAAGAATATGAGCACGACAGTGACTCAACCACTGAGCCTAATGTGCCGAGAAGGCCTCGTAAGGGTGGCAGACATGTTAGAGAAGATCCCACTTCCTTGACTCAATTGCAGGCCTACCCACTTGCAATGACATGCTTTCAGCAACAGTCATGTTTTCAGTATTGTGAGATGATTGCTCAGATCCAGCATCATCAGGAGTTAGTTTGATTGTTTGTTTTACACTTACATCATGGTCATGTTACTCTTGCTGGAGTAAACTTCACCTTGACACTAGGAACCATTTTACAGGCCACCGGAATACCAAATATAGGCGACGAGTGGAACAAGAGACAGCAGCTGGATAGAGCATATTATGAACCTTACATCAAGCCTAGCTATTTGAGGCAGCTCCGCAGAGTATTCCCATTCCGGTTTCTAAAGGAATCTTATGCGTCGTTGATGAGACTCATTATCAGATACTTCAGTTGTGAAGGCCGCTTCTCACGCCTCTATGCATACCATATCAGGTTATTGATTCATTTCATGAGAGTGAGGTTGATGAACATTCCATATTTCATGTGCCAAAAAATCGAGAGAATGACTACTCTTGTGCAGAAGAAGACTCTTGAACAGCAGCACAACAACATTTATCACTATGCACTCATCAAGATCATTGTTGTACATCAGCTTGGTTTGCAGGGTATCACATGCGAAGACTTCATTTCCCATGAGTTTTTCACAGCTTCAGCAGTTCATCAGGAAGTTGGCCATGATGTGGGTGAACCTTCACATCAGTTTGGAGGTCAAGAGATGGAGACTACTAATGTGCCGACATATGTAACCTATCAGAAGGGTACCAGGTAGTTGTTTGCGGTAGCAAAGCGAGTGTTATCTCCACCTAGAGTGGAAGGGGCCTCGCTTCCGACATCAGCACCACAGGTACAGGACAGAGGCAAGGAGATAATGCATGATGAGGGGCCTTCAGGTGAGCGAGAGACTGACTTCATTCTCATTCAAGATGATGACACAGATATGGGCCTGAAAAATGCACAACTTAGAGAAATCATAAAGGAGCAGTAGGCAGACATTTAGGACTTGACTCACAACTTGGAGAAAGCTGAGTGGGTTATAAAATACTTGGAGAAAAGGAACAAGCAGCTGGAAGACTAGCAGGAGATCATGGAGTTACAAAACATTAGCGATAACTGCCGAGCTGCCCAAAGGAGGAGGATTGAATTCATTTCATTGGAGCAAGAGATCAATGATGATCGAGAGTCTTGGCTTGAAAAAACCAATGCCCACTTAGAGATACTGTTGAAAAAGGCCGACAAGGAGAAGGCATTGCTGAGACACATGGCCTTTCACTACATGGCACAGAACAAGTTTTGCAAGGCACGAATAAGGAATTTAAAGGCGAAATTAAAGAAGGCAACAAAGAAACAAAAGAGGCAAAGGGAGCTTGATCGGCTTCAAATTTTGGCTAAGGCTTCTTTCGCTGAGCATGATACTCAATGATAGACCTCCAATCCAAATTTCAGCAAATTTGGAAAACATTTTGTCAATTTTGAATTTTTTGGCTTCAAAACAAGTTTTTCCGCCCAACGTGTAGTGCCACCTTGTACGCGCTTATGATTGGGACATCATCTGGAGGAAAACTTGATATTTTTGGGTTTTTTATGATAAATTATGCATGCTCATGGATTACCTAAGGATTTCATCAAGTTCTAGGTTGCCTAAAGGGGAAAAAACACCCTAAAAATGGCCTTTCTGCCACCTTTTGCACCCACGGGAAGCAATCTTGGGAGATTGAAGTTTTGGATGGGAAAATGACATCCAAATTCAAAAATTCCACTTGGGTTGGATAGTAGATAGGCAGGGCTTTCCAACGAGCTATCATGGGATCAATTGGGACTTCGGGAAGTGCCTCAAAATCAGCTCCAAAGTTGTGTTACACATAAAGATTTTGGGCGCTGTGCATAGAGGATTTTTGCCTATTTTTCACTGTACAGCTCAGAAATTCGGCCAGTTTTGACCAATTTTTCTTTTTGATGTTACTCTTGACCTTTCATGATGTAATTTGATAACCATGATGTAATATTGGCACATTTTTACTTGTTCTAGAGGATTCATTCACTAAAAAGTGAAAATTAAATGAATGAATCAGGTTCCTAGCATATAGGGGTAAGTTGTTTGACTACCTAGATTTCAGTTCCTTGTTTAGAATTGGTTCAAATAGCTCCTAGAATGATGAGCTCGACCCCTAGAGGCAAGGGAATGAGTTATGCTTGTCTATATCATGTAATTTCTCAGTCATTTTCAGGGTTGGATACTTGGGATTACTTGGCACTCTATTGTACATTTCATTTATGCATTTTTGGCAAAGGAAAGACCAGGGTTTTGCAGCACTTGTTGGAATCCTTGTGGCTCTGTGTTTTGATGGTTTGTTTCTTCATGTAATTGTAAGTTCATTGATATTTCATGTACGCCATTTCCCTTCTATTTTCTTCTGAATTAAACAAGTTAAGTGATAAAGGTAGAATCCATGAGTTTGTTGTGCTCTGGATGTAGTTTTGTTTAATTCTCAATGTTTTCTTCAGTTTGAGGAGGATTCTTGATACCCTCATGCCCTCTTCAGCTTCTCGATGGTCTTTTCCATCCATTGATTCAATCAAAAGCATCAAAACAATTGCCTTCCTTTCCCCAATCAAACTCTGCAAAATCTGGCCTCGTCCCCGGACCAAAAATTTGCATTTCCCTTTTTCCAACAAAAACCCCCAAAAACTCAAATTAAATCCTTGCACTTAATACCTAGCCTAAAATTAGTTGCAAAATCAGTCATCTCAAGCCCCATCTGATTATCTTTCGTTGAAATTGACCCGGAGAGAGCCCTCTCCTGTCCTTGTAGGGCTAGCTACGAGGTTGAGCGTGGTTTGATGTAGACCTAGAACCTTGCCTTTTCAGCCTGAGGAAAATCTAGGCTCTAACAGGGTGGTTATCCCCCATGTTTCGGCAGCACAATTCTGAGGCCGCGACATTTTGGCGCTAGAGGTAGGGCATTCAACTATGAATGGAATATAAAGCTAAATATCATTTGAAAAGAATTCATAAGAGTCAAAACCCCTCCACCATTTCTACACCTTCTGAAACTCATTCAGAATCTCTTGATCGAAAGTCTTAAGTTGTAGAAACATCTCCCTTGTCTCCTGAAGTAGTAAGGCAACCACCCTCTCCAGATTAAAATCCTGAGTCTCCCGAAGTTGATTCTTTGATATAGAAATTGGAACATAGATCCATTTCTGCTGAGAAACCACAGAGACCTGAAGTGTCTAAAGAAAGTGTTACCTCCTTTTTACAACAAATTGGTGTATTGACTAGACTGCAAAGTAAGAGACTTGGGGTTACCCCTTTCAAGTTCCCCATCCCTTCATGATCTAGGAAAGTCACCTCATCAACATCTAAATCAGATACCAACGAGATCACATCACTTTTCCATCCATTTACTTCCCCATCCACTTCTACTCAATCCATGACTTCTCAAATATCCACTTCTCCAATTAGTACTACAATTATCAGTACTAATCTAGTAGTAAGTTCTTAGCCATCTATACCTACTTCTGGAATGACCTTCCCATTTTCTCAGTTCCTAACTCATGTTATGTCCAATCAACCTTGGACAAATCCTAGTGTTGTCCTAGTTTCAAATCCAAATGCACTCCCAGCAAACCCAGAAAAATGGTTGCCTAAGTATAATCCTGACGATGCTCTCCCAGCTGAAGAAAATCTAAATAATTTTATGTTAGCCATGAATCTCAATGGGGCTTCACATGAAGATGTTGTAATCAAACTGTTTCCTTATCCTTTCCAAGGATCTATTGGGTCTTGGTATTTTTCCCTCCCAGCGAGTTCAATTAGAGATTAGGATACTTTTCAAGAAGTACTTCTTGTAAAATTTGATGATGATAGGACCATAGATTCCTTGATCAATGATATTTCTAGTTTGAAAGCTAATTCAAATGAAAAGATCAAAGATTTCAATTCTAGATTTGACAAAATGCTAAATAAAATCCCAGCTTCCTCTAAACCTGTTGCAGATGTACAAATAGAATGGTATATATCATCTCTCCCTTCTAATATTGCAATTTTGTAGATAGATCCAATAAGGCTACCCTTGTAGAAAACATGAAAGAAGCCCTGTCTATAGAAAGAAGAATCATAGCTTTGGAAAAGAGATCACGAACAGATGAAAGGAAGTCCAAGAAAGTAACATTTAAGGATGACTCTAAGAAGAAAGCCTCAAAGGACCCTTTCAATCTTGAATGTCTTCAAAAAGTATTAAAAACAATGTCTAATGAAATGGTCGAAATTAAAAAATAGGTTGCAGAATCTTCTGCTCCCAAGAAACCTTTTTGATCATTCAAAGAGAACCCTTCTTCTGTATCACAACCCCCAAACACCATATCAAATGTTGAATCTAACCAAGAAGCAGAAGAAGAATCACCAAAAGAAGAGGAACCTGAAATGGAAGAAGAAATTGAACTAAACAGGATATGGGATTTCATCCTCCCAACTGAAGAAGAGGCACAAGAAATGCCAGTGACTACAAGAAGTAATTTTTTTCCTGACATGTCTATCATAAATCAGAAGAAAAAAATTTCTACTCTCGCAAAGGAGAAAAGAGTAGCTAAGAAATATAATACTAGCCAAACTGATATGTTCCTCCAAATTCCCCAAATGCCTCAAAAACATTGATAATCTCAGATACGGTTGAATACAATATAGTGGAAGACATGAAAAAGACTAGAGCTAACATCTCATTGCATGAGCTCACTAAACTCAAACAGCAACAAAAATTCTATTCAGGGACTTGAAAGCAGTCCCAGTATCTCCTCTGCCATCTGTTGTAGTTACTCAAGCTACCTACAACATGGGAAAACCTCCCTCATCCTTAAATAAAGTAGATCCTTCAGATCTAGTTCTGATTGGTGATAAGTCTATTTCTCATGTTCCTCCATTTCTGCTCACTTATGAAATTTTCAAAAGGAACATTCACAACTACCTTGTTGATTCGGGAGCCTCCTCAATTATAATTCCAAGAGCTATGTGTACCAAATTGAACATTACACCTCAAAAATCTGCAGTGCATATAGTTCAGTCAGATAGGACAAAAGTCAAGGTGCTTAGAGAAATAGCATCAGTTTCAATTAGGCTCTCCTCTAATCCAAAATTTTTACAAATAATTGATATTTTTGTCGCCGATATCGCTGAATTTTATGGTTTAATTCTCAGTAGGGATTGGTCTAAAAAGTTGCACGGTTATTTTGCAATTGATTGGTCTCACATGTGGTTGCCACAAAATGGTAAACCAAACCAAATCAAGGTAGACCGAGAGAAATTCATGAAATATACAGTCACCGACCTCAAGGGAAGCAACGAACCTGTTGCCTTCGCTAATAATATCATTGTAAATTACTCAACTGAGTCCTCTTTAGGATCCTTTAATGCTCAGAGTCTCCCTTTTTAAATAACGTTGTAGTTTCTCAAATTGAAAATTTTTCACAAACAGATGCTTCCAAATGTTTAAATTTAGTAGATAAAGTTTCTAATAACTCTCTATTCTAGACTCTCTATTTTGACAGTTCTAAATCGGAAGACGGCACAAGTGCAGGACGCATTTTGATCAATCTATAGGGAGATAAAACCATGCTTGCCTACAAATTTGAATTCCAGTGCACTAATAATATCGTTGAATATGAAACGTTGATCCAAGGATTGTATAAAGCCATCGGCCTTAATATCAAATACCTGCAAGTCTATGGTGATTCTGAAATAATTGTGAAACAGGTAAGAAATACAATCCATTGTGTCTCTAGGCACCTTAAACACTATCAATCTTTAGCTTAGAAATTGACTTCTCATTTTTCTTCTTTCAACATATCTTTAGTCCCTAGACTACAAAACGTAAGTGCTAACTTACTTGCTAATGTGGCATCTAGGCTTATACCCTCATAAGACTTTAGTCCAGACAGATTTTCAATAGAGTTAATATTTAGGCCATCTATTCCCGACAATCTAACAAATTGGAGAGTATTCAACAACGATGTGGATATAGTTAATTTCCTTACATCAGAGGGATCGTATGAAGAACAGATCATAGATGAACATGAGCATGATCTAGAAATCAAGCATAATCATGATCAAAACCCAATCCCAAAGTCTTTGGTTAAGATGGAAGATCTTTATGATTTAAAGGATAGATTCAAGAAAATTACTAACTCCAAAACTCAAAGCTCTACTCTGAGGTTTGTAGTAAACCTAGGGTCAAATGAAAAACCTCAAAATGTCAACCTAGGTCTTGGCCTATCATCTGAAGAAAGAATATCATTCATTAGGTTATTGAAAACATATAAAGGTGTCTTTGCTTGGGATTATGTAGATCTCAAGACTTATGATGCCTTTATAATTCAACATACCATACCCATGACTTCGAGTGAAAAGCCAGTACAATAGAAGCTTCACAAAATTCACCCAAACCTTGAAATTCAAATCAAATCTGAATTGAACAAGCTTCTGAAAGCCAAAATAATCTTCCCTGTTAGACATTCTAAGTGGGTATCAAATATGGTACCTGTAAGGAAAAAGAACGATGATATTAGGATTTGTATTGATTTTAGAAACCTGAATAAAGCTTGTCAAAAAGATAATTTTCCCTTGCCTACTAGGGAATAGATATTGCAATCAGTTGCAGTGTCTGAATTAATGTCTTTTCTAGATGGATTCTCATGATATAATCAAATTCTTATGCATCCAGATGACAGATTAAAAACAATGTTTAGGACCAAGTGGAGAACTTATGCCTATCAGAAGATGCCTTTCGAACTCATTAATACTGGTGCCACATTTCAACGTGCTATGGACATTGCCTTCAGAGGTCTAATCAATAAATCAGTTGTTATTTACTTGGACGATATCACAGTCTATTATAAGGATAGGAACAATCATTTAAGTGACTTGAAGCACATTTTCGAAAGACGCAAGAAATATGGCATTTCCTTAAATCCCAAAAATATTATTTTTCTTTACTAGAAGGCAAACTCCTTGAGTTTATAGTATCCAAGAAAGGAACTTACATTGATCTTGATAGGTTCCAAGAGACTGAAAATATTCCCCTCCCGCACAACAAAAAAACCATGCAATCATTCCTGGGCCAAATAAATTTTGTAAAAAGATTTGTCCCAGATTTTTCACAAATTGTCCTACCCCTTCAAGCAATGATAAGAAAAAACACAGTTTTCAGATGGAACAAGGATGAAAGAGAGTCATTCGAATTGATAAAAAAGGACATTATTAATGCTCCTTTATTAACAACCCCTGACTTTCTCAAACCTTTTGTATTATATACTTTTCATCTGATACATCATATGCAGCAGTTTTGACACAGCTGAACAATGAAAATATTGAGGCACCCATCTCCTTTTTCAGTTCTAACTTGTAAGGTGCTGAATTAAATTATTCAGCTGTAGAGAAACAAGCATTTTTTTCTATTTTTTTTTAACTTTGAAACATTTCAGACCTTTTCTTCTTAAAACCCATACAAAGATAGTTGTACCCTACACTGCAGTAAGACAACTATTGATCCAAAGAGAAGTAGGGGAGAAAAGAGCTACTGGGTAACTGCACTCCAAGAATATGATGTAGAAATCCATCCAGCTAAAATTGTTAGGGGCCAAGGATTTTGCAGGATGTTAACAAGAGCTTCCTAGTTACCACTAGAAGAATATCAAGGTAATGAAGTGAAACTATTAGAGGTAAGCCTCAATGATATGAAATCACAATATGCTGAGTTGAAATTTTATCTAAAAAACGAATATGCTCCTATGCATCTTAATTATAAAACAAAGTGAGCTTTAAGATTGAAATCAAATCATTATGAACTAGTCAATGATTTATTGTTTAGGAAGAATTATGATTCAATATTGCTAAGATGCCTAAAGAAACTTGAAGCCGAAAAGGTCATGCAGGAATTACATGATGGACCAGCTGGAGGACATTTTGGAGGACATACCACTACTCACAAAACACTACATGTAGGTTTTAACCCTTTACAGAAATTACTTGCATATGAATTCTAAATCACAGAAAAAAAGAAAAAAAAACAAGAACAAAAACAAAACAAAACAAAACAAAAACAATGCAAGAGCATAACACATAAAAACACATATACACAGAGATTTTCCCCTGGATCCCAAAATCGGGACTACTAGCTTGATTTTTCATTATATTCCTTTCAATGTTACAATACATATTTATACATGCCGAAGACGGGGGCTACCCGCCCCCCTCAAACCCCCCGGACAGGGGGGGCTGCCGCCCCCCCCTATGACCCCCCCGCTGCGCAATCAGTGCAACGAAAGGGGGGCTCCGCCCCCCCTCTAACCCCCTGTTTTACTACGTGGGTTAGTCATGGAAAGAATATAACACAACCCAACAATATCCCACTTGTTGTTTTCTTTCCATAGGGGGCCACAGGAGAGCTTAGTCATTTTTCCAGCCCTGAAATGCCCATTGTTTCTCTACACCAAGAGAACTTCTCAGAGCTCACATATTTTGTCAATGCATCTGCAGTATTCTTCATAGTGTCCACCTTTACGAGCAACACCTTTTTGTCTTCTATCATATCCCTCACAAAGTGATATTGAACATCAATGTGCTTTGTATTTGAATGATAAGCAGGGTTCTTTGCCAAGAAAATCCCACTTTAGTTGTCACAGTCTATTCTTATAGCTCCCTGTACTAACCCCACACTTGAACACGATCTCTGCAACCAAACTGCTTCCTTGCTTGCATGAGTGGCTGCCATGTATTCTGCCTCTGTAGTTGATAGTGCCACTACAGATTGTTTCTTGCTCATCCAACTGACTGCACCTCCAAATAGGTTAAACACATACCCACTTGTAGATCTTCTCTGATCCAGATCTCCAGCCCAGTCTGCATCAACAAAGCCACGAATATCCAACACTCTGTCCAATCCTGGTCTTCCTTGGTAGCACAAACCGTAATCACTAGTGCCACGCAAATACCTGAAAACCCGCTTCACTGTTGTCCAGTGCTCCTTCCCTGGTTTTGACATAAACCTGCTCAATACTCCCACTGCATGTGCAATGTCTGGTCTAGTACAGACCATTGCATACATCAAGCTACCAACTGCACTCGCATATGGAACACGAGACATGTACTCTTCCTCTTCTTGTGTCTTGTGACACTGTTCAGCAGATAACCTTACACCTATAGGAATAGGAACCTTCACCGGTTTACTATCCTGCATATTAAACCTCTGCAGTATTGTCTCGACATACTTCCTCTGGTTTAGCCAAAGCTTCCTCTTTGCCTGATCTCTTTTAATTTCCATGCCCATAATATAGTTTGCAGCACCAAAATCTTTCATGTCGAATTTGGAGGACAATTGGGTCTTCAAATCCTAGATAATTTCTTTGTCATTTCCAACCAGCAACATATCATCCACATACAAGACCAAATAAATAACATGGTCACCAATTAATTTAAAATACACACAGTGATCTACTTTGCTTCTGGTTAAGCCAAGTCCCCTTATAAATGTATCAAATTTCTGATACCACATCCTTGGTGACTGTTTTAACCCATACAGAGACTTCTTTAACTTGCATACCAGTTCTTTCTTACCCTTCACCGCAAAGCCTTCAGGTTGCTTCATGTAGATTTCCTCTTCCAAATCCCCGTGAAGAAATGTTGTCTTCACATCCATCTGTTCTACCTCAAAATCAAAAGCAACAGCAATAGATAAAAGTAACCTAATAGAAGTTACCTTAGCAACAGGAGAAAAAATATCACCAAAATCAATTCCCGACACATGGGAATAACCTTTTGCTACCAACTGAGCTTTGTATTTCTCCACCTTCCCTTGTGCATTTGTTTTCTTTTTGAACACCCATTTTCTACAATGGGTTTCCTTCCAGCCAGCAACTCCACCAGATCCCACGCCTCATTTTTGTGCAAAGATGTCATTTCATCAACCATGGCCTCTTTCCAGAGTTTTCCATCCTCTGAGTCTACTACTTCCTTCACAGTTCTAGGATCATCATCAGTAACAGACAAAGCAAAATTTGAACAGAAAGCAGAAGGACTATACCTTTCTGGCTGCCTTCTTTCTCGAGCTGATCTTCTCACAGCTGGAGTTTGTGGTTCTTCATCTTTTGATTCCTCCTCTACCACAGAGTCTGATTCTTCCTCCTTTAGCTCAAACTCTATCTTCTCAGGTTCCTTTGGTTGGACTTCATGTTTAATAACATCTTTTACCTCTCTGAACACCACATCTTGACTGTACACAACCTTCCGTTTGACTGGGTTCCAAAGCTTATAACCCTTTAAACCATCCTTATACCCAATAAAGATGCACTTTTCAGATTTACTATCCAACTTGGTTCGTTTCTCCTTTGGAACATGTACATATGCATCACATCCAAATACCCTCAGATGTGAAAGAGAGGGTTTCTTACCAGTCCATACTTCTTGTGGAGTCTTATCCTCCAACGCTAATGAAGGTGACCTGTTGACCAAGTAACATGCAGTATCCACCGCCTCTACCCAGAATTCTTGTCCTAACCCGGCACCACTGAGCATGCTTCTTTCCCTTTCCATCAACGTCTTGTTCATTCTTTCTGCGACTCCATTTTGCTGAGGTGTATATGGAGTAGTCTTCTACCGTGCTATACCACACTTCTTACAGAATTCTTCAAATTCCTTACTACAAAACTCTCCACCATTATCTGTCCTTAGCACCTTTATCTTCAAATTGTTGCCACAACTCTGTTATGGTGTCTCTTACCTTGTCTCCAATCTCATCGAGATCCCCTTCTGTGAGGATCATTGGGTCAATGTGCACCTATTTATATGATTTATCCTTCTTTTTGGGCCTGACAGTTGTCTCCTTACCGCGCTTCCTCAATGTGAAAGGAGTGCTTTGGTCCTCTCCACCATCTCCTTCGTGCTCTGAATGTTCTGATTCATCTGTATGATGGGAAGCCAATTCTTCAACTTCCTCTATATCAATGCACTCTTTCTCAGCATGCTCTTTTGCAACACACTCTTTTTCCATAGCTACCTTAGCAGCAACTTCTTTTTTCTTCTTTTCAGGGAATGCTCGTGCGACCTTCTGTGCTGCCGCTTTGTGCTTCTGCGTAGCTATAATTTGCGCACCAGAGTTCTCTGCACCCTTATTGGCACCTGCACCAATGTCTATGGGTTCGCACCACTCCAATAGCCAACTGCCCGCAATCTCCTGCACATCTATTTCTGATACTAAGTATGGAAGCTTGTGCCAGATATGCTCAAGGTCCTTCCACGCCCTAATTGAGACGTTATGGAAAGCGGCCTTGAACTCCACGAAGGCCCTTAACTATTCAAACAAGGTTGGGGACAACCTTGGCCGCTGACTGATTACTGTCTGAAGATCCATTTCCATTAATATCTAACAAATCTTCGAATCTTTGATCCTCTCCTGATCCTTTGTCGACCACAGTGAAGCAAACTTTACTACCTCTAGTAAATCTTCTGCCTATGGAGGAAACTGACTATCCTCTAGTAATATCCATGCTACTAAGAAAATTGACAATAGGAGCCACGCATAATGAAAGGGCTTATTGTCCTCCTGTGCTTCGTGACAGTTTGGGAGGAACTCCTTACACAAATATTTTGTCCAATTATATTGTACTCCCTTCGTGCATTGGGCAGCCAATGACACTACTAACGCTGGAACTTCATCTGCATGACATTTCCTCATAATCTTTCCTGCAAGAATTTGGGCGGTGAACTGCACCGCCTAGTCTTGAATGAAGCGGATAGAATATCCGCCCGACTTATTTACTAGACCAAATTCAACTTTCATCTGATCATTTGGCTCCTTTTCTCCACTTTTCCCTCCAAACTCTTTTGCAGGGTCCACCCCTATATAGGGCAGCGTTATAATCTGATGGATGAGAATATCTGTGATCAGGATGGGTTCGTCGAGCCATAAGCACCCATCATGCACTAGCACAAGAAGATGGTGCAAAAAAACAATGTTTATAATGGATCTGTAAAAATGTGGTATGCAGAGCATGTGCAGCAACCTAGCCTGCTCAACACCTCTGACCAATTTCATGGGTTCCAACTGCATAACCCTGGTTTCTTCGTAATAAATCTTCTTCATGTACTTGTGGGTATCCAAATGAGGGAATCTCTCATGGTCTGTGAGATCCCAATCTTCCATCTTCAACACCAGAATGTGTGCTAAGGTTGTGCCTTCAAATTCAACCTGTTCTAGTAACAGGGGCGTTGAGACTGTAAACTTTCTGGAATCAGGATCTTTCATTACTTTGGTCTTCCCATTCTACAGAGGGATATACTCCGGGAGCCATGTAATAGGCTCACCCTCCTTAGGATCTAACTCTTCCACTCCTTGGAATTCTTCTTCCTCCAAGTCCACAACTTTCTTCGACTGCTTGTCCTTCCTCTCCTTTTTCCGAACCTCCGGGTTCTTCCTCGGTGTATGTCTCACCAACATAGGTGTTTTTCACTAGAAGGAAACCCTTGGTTTATATAAGGGAATTGTATTACTACTATGTACTATTATTCTGTGCAAGAATGAGAGAGGAGACTATGTGAGAGAGAAGATGAAATTAAAACATATTTGTTGTAGGTTGTATCTCTTCATTTAGTTGGATAATATAAGGGAAGGACTGGTTATTTCTCCCTGGTCATAGCCCAAATTGGTTGAACCATGTATGTATGTGTCTCTCTTGTTTTATGTGTTTTTGTGTTTGTGTTTCCACAAAATTTTATGTGTTTCATTGCTCTATTGTTTAATTTCTAACAATATTATGATGCTCTGATCCCTTTTTATGTATTTCAGATTGTGAATGTTCAAAGGAGGTGACAATTTTATAATTTCCATCACTATTGATTCACCTTTTCTCTCAGTAGTGATCTACATTTCCAAAGAAAATAGGTTTACACATGTATCAACATTAGGCCATGTGAAGGTAAGTGTCATTAACAATCGTGACTCAATGTTATGGTGCCACATTTACAATGGAGACCACAACATGGAGTCTTTAGTTTCCACATTGAATATATAATTCAATTCCAAACACACACACGCACACATATATATACACTTAAATTATAGCGGACCAAGAATTTTATACCAGGTACAAAACATGTTAATACACATCAAATGTATAAATTATGAGTTAAGATTTTCAAGTGAGTAAGCTTGAATTTAATAGTTTGAAACATATATATTATACAAGTGACAATGGGTATTAGAAAATCCTTAGTAACAAATTATAATTTAAAACCATAAGTTGGAGCGTATAGTAGGTAGGGATGAAAACCATAATGTTTTGTACATCTAGAAGGTTATGTTAAACCTATGTTAATTAATCGTTTGATGATTAATAAACATTGTGTGTGTGAGTGTGTACATATAATTCTAGTTTTTGTAATAATCCTATTCAGTGATTTAAGAGGATTTAAAGTTTAGATAAAAATAGGCTTCTATAGTAAAGTGATGAATTAAGTGGGAAATTAGATTCTATTATGAGTCTATTGTTAAAAATGATCTTAGTATTTTATCAAGTGATCAAATTAGTAAAGAGGGGTAAATGAATAAACATAAGTGGGATAGAGTGAAGGAATCCTTGTGATTAAGATCTAGGGCTAGATTGTAACTATGCACTATGAGTAAAAATTAGGAAATAGTGAAAAGGAAAACAATGGTAAAGTATTGCAATATAGATGAAAATGAATACCATGAGTATTTTATATACAAAAGAAAAAAATATTAGAGGTGCTTGTGTGGTATATTAAGAAAATGAGGAAAGTGGATGTTTTGGGGAGGAAGTTATTTATTATGACTAAGATTGGAGTGGAGGAGAGTTTTTGTTTTGGAGTGGGGAAGGTCAGGAGAGGAGTGCATAGAAATATTGAGAGTGGGGGTTGGGGGTGAGGTGAATCAATATTTAGAAAATCAACATTAATATTATGCATGAGATCAATAACATAATAATCATAAGTAGATCACATCAACAAAACAGAGGACATATAAAGTTTTAAGGTGGAAACCCATAAAGGGAAAAAACCACCATTCTTATTCTTCTCTTATTAATTTCTTCTTTACAAAATTTCAATAGCACCCACCAATAGTAAACACCCACTCCCTTCTTTGTTTCACTGTCACCCACTAGTAGGAAGTTCCCAATCTCTTCTTTCACTTGCTGATACCAGCCAGATAGAAGCACCCACTCCCTTCTTTGATTTGATGGAACCCACCAGATGGAGGCACCGACCCCCTTTTTAATCAATGTTGACCACCCTTTCATCCATTTTAAAACTAGACCCATTCCTTTTTAAATCACTTCAAAATAAACATAAAATTCTTCAACTTCAAAAATTGGTCATTGTATCACTAAACCCTAGCAACAAAATACATCAAAATCAATGACCAATCTAATATAAATCCTTTTCTCAATAAATAGTCATCAATACACTCTTATTCTATCAATATCAGGATCTTTGACCATACATAAAACTTTGTGATCACCAATAAATCAGCGATACATCAACATATAGAAATACAATAGGACTTAAAATTTGATCTTTTGTAAATAGAGTGCTTAGTATAAATACAACCCTGGCAGCAACACTTAGTATCAAGAGGGTTTTTTCCTTGTAGTGTCTTTGTGATATCTCATTGTAACCATTTATGTAGCTAATTCTAAATTTGTAACTCTAGCTAGCCTTGCATAGAACACAATCTTACCATATCTACGAAATTCAAGTCTGCAGCAAAAACATATATATAAGACTCAACTAGAAATACATTAGTAGTATAAAATTTCTACAAAATTATTAACCACCAACAACTAATTTCAATTATTTCGATAGACTAGTGCATCAACACTGTAATGATTATAAACCATCAAAAAGTAATTTAAACGTTGTTCACATAATACTACAACAATTATCACAACATTTAAACACAATACACAAACTAATGCTTCAACATGTTAGAATATTAATGGATTCAACATAGCCATACCTTCTTCACAATTTGATTCATTGTACACTACTTAAACTACGATATAACTTCTAGATCACACCACTATCCTCATTGTTATCCTCTGTCCGAGCGATCACTAGATACAATAGATCAACTCATATACATTAGATAGGACTAGAGAACTCCAATTATTTAGTCGTTCACAATATCGAAGACATTGACAATCACTCATAGATAGATAAAGTCCTTTGGAATTTTTGTACCCGCATACTTGCATAACCAAACCAGCTACATGTACCACTCCTTTGATTTTTTTACAAGATGGCCTCACATATTCAACATTAATCAAATCTAAAATATGATCAGCCCAATAGCCAAATACTCTTCACAGCTTCACTTCAAAAACCGATTCAAACCTTAGTCTATCACTCTGGATCAAAATAGTGGGAAGACCCTCCAGATTACAGAGAAGAAAAGAATGTTTTGTAATGCAATTAATCTGTCACATAGACCCTATTCATGTAGAAAATAAGAAAGAGACTTATAATCAATCACACTAGAACATCAACATAAAATGCACTAGAGTGGACATTGATTCCTCAACATTCGATTCTTAATCCCACCTTTGAAATTGAGGTATTATTTTTACACCAAAACACAATGAGATCAGCACTTGAACAAATTCAAAACAAAGGAACAAATCTTTAGATCGGATCATCATCTAATAAACACATTATGCATTTTAACTTCTTAGGATCTGAATTCTTATGCTTCCAGATTGCAATTACACCCCTGTAGAATCAAGTCATGACAGAGATCAAACACAATTAAGATGGGTGGTTTTTCCAAAAAAAAAAAATAATTACAAATTATGTTAACAAGAAGTGATCCCAAGCATCATAACTCAAGTATAACCACCACTGTGACCCCTGTATGAGAACACACAACAAAATGGATCAATCACCAGATAGATAACTCAAAAAGTCTCATATGGATGATTTTTTATATGTGATGGGGGTTATTTACAGATGAATCTCGAAGATATAATCAATTCACACCAACATTTTACCATGGGAAAAGCCAGAAGTACCATTTGATGGTTTTCTTAGCTGACACACAATCGTTGAATTCATCACTTCCAACTACCATGGTAAATTTCCATGGGAAGTCTTATGGTTTTCCTTTTCCATGCTATAAGTTGTGGAAATGAATTACCCATTGGTAATCTATTCTACAAATGTCAATTTCCCATTGGAAATCTAGGTTACAAACTTTGATTTCTAGTATAGAAAAAAAAAAACATTTCCAAATTTGGAGAAGACACAGAATTTCTCCTACCATATCAACAACATTTGCATTATTCCTTCTACAAACATCCTTCCAAGAACCTTTAGCACCGGCAACACCTCATATATACACCAATTTCTTGTACAAGCACCCACAACTATTGACATCAATGCCCATGACACAACTTGTTAGAAAATTATATATTACGGAGCAATGGAACACATAAAATATTGCAGAAATATAAACACAGAAAACGCACAAAACAAGAGAGACACAGATATACGTGGTTCACCCAGTTTGGGCTACGTCCACCCCAAATAGCCAGTCCTTCCTTTCTATTATCCAGCAAAATGAAGAGACACAACCTACAGCAAATCCGCTGTAATATCCTCTGTTTTCTCTCACAGTCTCACCTCTCTGTTTCTCGCTCACAGAATACACATCTATCACACAGCCTCAAATACAATACCCTCATACAAAGAGAGGGGTTGCCTTCTAGCGCAAAAAACCCTAAACTAAACATAAGTTCTACCGTCAGATCATCCGCCTAATGAACGGCCCAGATTGACTAGAAATTACTATACTTTTACAAGGCAATTTTACAGTTGTTTTTAGCTTCGGGGTCGCTGCCCCCGAAACCCCCCGCCAGGGGGGGCTCCCAAAGGTCACAGCCACCCCCCCCTGGACCCCCCCTGCAGCGAATATTTTACGGGCGGCGTTGCCGCCCCCATTTCGAACTGGGGTCCTATGTGGCGATACCTTTGAATATAGAAGATAATCAGGCTCCACACCCAACACAACTAACTCAACTATTTATATCAATGCCAATACCATGTTTCCAACTATATTCCCCATTGGCATTGATGGTAACCACAATTATAAATTGATGTGAAACTTGTTGTTTATCCCCCTTTAACATAAATGGCAAAGAAGCAATGGCCAAGGCTAATTTTGATCCCATGCAATAGAAGGACAACTCTACTTGAGTTTGTGCATCTAAAATTAATTATGGAAGAGAAGAAGAGGAGATCATCCCTAATCGTTGTCTAAGATATTCAAAGGATTCACAAGGAATAGGTTTAGTAAATATATCTATAATTTTCTCATGTGTAGGGACATATTCTTGCTTCTTCACCTTATGATCCAAGAATTTATCTCTAAGAAAATGATATTCAATATGGATTTGCTTTGCCTTGTAATGCATTAAAATATCATTGGATATACTAATGGCATTGGCCAGTTATTGCAGAAGAGAGATATAGGTTAAGGACAGTCTAGCTGAATGTACTGCATATTTTGAATCATCCACAAAATTTGTGTGCAACATGTTTTAGCTACAATATATTCTATTTTAGTAGTAGATAAAGAAATGGAACTATTTTTCTTGTTAATCTAAGAAACTAAGCATTTTCCGAAAAATCAAGCTCCACCATCGATAGATTTTCTGTCATCAATAATCCTGGCCCAATCTGCATAAGTATAGGTTTGAAGAGTCAAATCTATATTCCTTGGATACCATAGTCCCAAATCCAAACTCCCTTGCAAATATTTGAATATTCTCTTTACTACTTTCAGATGTGTTTCCTTAGGATTCACTTGAAAGCGCTCTACAATGGTAGCATAATGCATAATATTTGGCCTTGTTCCTATGAGATATAGTAAACTCCCAATCATTGATCTATATTTAGAATGATTGACTGCTGGAGATTCGTCATCCTTGCTGAGATTTCAAACTGTTACCATGGGAGTACATACAAGTTTACAATCTCCCATCCCAATTTTTCTTAATATCTCCTTGAGATATTTATCTGAGAACTAAATATATTGTCCTTTGTTTGACGTAGCTATAATCCAAGGAAAAAATAAAATTCATCAAGTAGATACATTTCAAATTCATGTTACATGGTTGTTGCAAACCCTTGACTCATTGAGTCAACATTACTACCCAAGATGATATCATCAAGAACTATTATCAATCATTTATCTCCATTTTCCTTGATACATATTATTATATGTTGAACATTTTTTGAAGCCTTGTTTCTACAAGTATTTGTCTAATTGATAATATGAAGCCCTAGGCGCTTGCTTTAACCCATAAAAGGATTTCTCAAGTTTACATACAAGGTCCTTTTCATTGCCCAATTCCTCCTCTAAGTCCCTATTCAAGAATGTAGACTTAACATCCATCTGATAAACTTTGAATTTTCAATAGTTAGAAAATGCTAACATTCTAATGGCTTCGAGTTGTGCACCTAGAGAAAAAAATTCTTCAAAATATATACCAACCTATTGTGCATAGCCTTTACAGACAAGTCTAGCCTTGTTCATGATCACATTTTTAACGCGTTCTTGAATATCCATTTAGTTCTGATGAAATTTTTATTCTGTGGCCTTGGAACAAGATCTCAAGTGTGATTTTTCTTTATTTGATTAAGTTCATCATGCATATCCCAATCCAACGTTCACCTTGACTTTCCTGATGCAAATTTTGAGGTTCAACTATATATAACAAAGCTAGATTTATAGAACTAATAAACTTCCTTCTAGTTTTCACACCAGCTTCTTTATTTCCTAGATTTTGGCTTTCAGGATGATTTTTCTACACATACCTGGATGGAGTCATTTCTGAATCAACACCTTTTTTGTCTCTTCCTTTGATGCTTCTTGTTCTTCTGCCCCATCATTCTCTTTAATATCATTTTCTATAGCTTCATAATTAATGAATTCATCAAATTATATTTGTCTTTTGGGACATATGGAGCCTTCATCTACTTTTACATCTATACTTTCAACAACTTTATTGCGTATTTTGTTATAATACTTGTACCCTTTAGTTTTGGAAGAGTAACTAACTAGAATACCTTCATTCTCCCTTGGTTCAAATTTACCATGTTTTTCATCATTTCTCTTGATATTGCATTTTCTCCCGAAGCTTTTGAGATACTTTACTAAAGCATGTCTTCCATACTATAGTTAATAAGGTTTCTTATCATTGTTTACCCTCACATGAACTTTATTCAAGTATTAACAATTGTTTGCACTATATCCCCCAAAAAGGTGCGAGGTACCCATGATTCTTAAAGAATTGCATGAGCCATTTGTGGAACCATCCAATTCATTATTTCAACAACATTTTCGAAAGGATTTTTAGTTATTGAAATTGTATTTTGATCCCATTCTTCTCACAAAAATCAAGGAACTCATCTAATATCAATTCACCTCCTCTGCTAGACCTTAGGTAGTTAATTTTTAGATCCATTTGGTTCTCATCTAAGCCCTTGAATATTTTGAAATTTTCAAAAATGTCATCCTTAAATTTCAACAAACTAACCCAACACATTCTTGTGTAGTCATCAATCAAAAATATAAAATATTTCTCACCTCAAGGGCATATTTTCTTCATTGGTCCACATATGTCTATATGGATCAACTTAAGAGGTTGTTTTCAAGAGCATTCGCTAGCCTTGAATTGAAACATTTACGACATACCTTATTGACATGATTTGCAAACATCATCTTCAAGAGTCATAATATTAGGCATGTCACAAGCAACTCCCTTCTTTCTTAGTTTAACCAGTTGAAACTAAGATGACCTAGCCTCTTGCGCCATAATCAACTTTCTTCAATCTTGCCCAAATAACAATTTTCATTGTTTCCTGTTGAAAATAACAACAAGAAATGTTAAAAAATAACATCTAGAAATTCTAATTTAATTTATTCTTGAATTAAATTGCAATTTTATTATCATAGCAACTTTTAATAGTTAATTAAGTTAAATTGACTTAATTGACTCAGTAAATCCGATTTGGAAGTCTATCTAGAGTCATGTAGAGTGATACCTAAATTTTAGGGGCTCGAGTTGAGTTATTTTGAGTTGTAACTAGATAACTCAATCAAACTGAGTTATAATCAATTAAAGTAGTTCTAACTATTGGAGGAACTAGTAGAGGTCTAGTAGTGGAGTAGTGCACCAGCGCATCACCAATACCACACCAGTTAGCTGGAGATTCACTCATAAATAACTCATGCATGTCAGTTAAGAGGAAGACCCAGTTGAGATTAGAGTTCAAGGCAATGTAATATTAGTTGTATATATGGTGCATGCAATCAGTTGAGGGCCTATGGATGGATTGCACAGTCATGGGTGGATCATTTCCACATTAAATAGAGGCTAATTCTCTTAGGAATTGCACAAGGAATTAGGAGGTTGGAGGCTTGGAAATTTGGCTAAGTATTGGCAAAAGGAATTCAGTTGGGCAGAGGATAGAAAATACTTGTGC
Source organism: Pinus tabuliformis (assembly GCA_031772625.1). Lineage (NCBI taxonomy): Eukaryota > Viridiplantae > Streptophyta > Pinopsida > Pinales > Pinaceae > Pinus > Pinus tabuliformis. Next base: position 442,182,493 of record CM062813.1, on the reverse strand, counting down.
AGGTTGAGCTCAAGGTTGTGCAGAGCATATTGTATTTATCCAGATTCTTTGAATAGGAATTGCGCAAGGAAGTAGGGGCTTGTAAGGCTAGTAAATTGGCTAAGTGTTTTCTAGAGTCATCCTAGGAAGCAGAGAGTTAGATTATACTAGTGCAGGAATTGTTGAAGACGAACAAGAATTGTATTTTCTTCTTAGATCTTCTGGTTAATGAAATATAGATAGTCAGGGTTTTTCACAGTTGCTTTCCCTAGAGAAATATTGTGTTATGTGTTATTGATATTCTTCATTTTCTTCTTATTGGTTTCGTCGATAACTTTTGGTTTCTGCTAAATAGTAGTGTATATTATTGTCTTGTGTTTTAGAAAATCACATAAATTGTTGAATCTACATGGCATCGGAGCGGAAGACATTATAGAAGAGAAGAATTTGAAGTTGTCCTTGCAAATTGATGGAGCTTTATTTCAAGGAAGATCCAAAAGGCCCTATGTGCATACTTCTTAATGGATCAAGAAGGTTCATAATGGGTAGATGAGTCAGCCAATGTTTAGTGGCATAAAGAGGAGTTGTGATCATCTATATTCATAGATTGAGGAGAAATAATTTTTTGGGTGGCGAGTTTGCAGAGCAGATCTGATTTTTTTTTTTTTTTTTTTTAAAACAAATAGAAGATCTGGATTCCTTGTGAAAAAATACCCAAAAAAAAAAAAATTGGCCAAATTGGAGTTTGGATGAGGGAGATATTGTCAATTTAAAATGATCTCTTTTTTTCAAAAAATTCTGTGACAGCGGGACAGATGAAATAGATTGGTGTTCAAGTCAATAACCTGTATTCACTTAATATACAAGATGCATGCAAAGCCTTGAGGAACAAGGCAAAGGTTAGAGACTTTGTGCTTGAGAGGGAGCATAAATTATCTCTCAACATGCAGGCTCAGATGTAGCCATAGAAGCAAGCTCAGAAGCAGTCTCAGCAAGTTGTGGTGCAACCACAATTGGAGAAGCATAGAGGAGATTGAGTCAAGACATCCACTCAAGCAAAGACCTCCAGTAGGGGGAATTCTAGATCCAAGTGGGCATAGGGAGAACATGCAGACATACCTCCAGGTGAGAGGTGGTGTGATCTGAAGTATTAGCCCCAAGAGTGCAAAAATTTGGGCTTGGTCCATTGAGAGCTTTTGTCTCATGGATCATTACCTTGCTATGGGAGCCTACAATACACAGTAGTAGGATGGATCAATAGCATTTGATGCACTCATATATCAGAGTGACAGAGGTAGAGGCTAGAAGCAATTAGATACTAGAGAGTGCAGGGTAGAGTTGACAACTATGCAGATGTCATAGAGGCAAAGTCAGAAGAAGCATAGAGTTTTCAGTCAACAGAGGTAGAGCTAGTATCAGTCAGAGACTTTGGTGACAGATGCATCATACTGATTCAGTTTGGATGCCTTTTTGTTGCAAATGTTGAAGTAGAAACAATAATAGTGACAAGTGTTGCATTCAGGACATTCCAAAGGTACCAAATTGGGATAGAGTTGAATTCCTTTATTGTTGAGAGGGAGTGTTGAAAATAGCAACAAGAAATGTTAAAAATAGCTTCTAGAAATTATAATTTAATTTATCCTTGAATTAAATTGTAATTTTCTCATAGAAACTTGTAATGGTTAATTAAGTTAAATTGACTCAATTGACTTAGGAAATTCGAGTTGGAATTCTATCTAGAGTCATGTAGAGTGATCCCTAAATTTTAGGGGCCCAAGTTGAGTTCTTTTGAGTTGTAATTAGATAACTTAGTCTAACTGAGTTATAGGAAGTTAAACTAGTTCTAACTGTTGGAGGAACTAATAGAGGTCTAGTAGTGGAGTAGCGCACCAGTGCATCACCAGTACCACACTAGTTAACTGAAGATTCACTCATAAATAACTCATGCATGTTAGTTCAGAGGAATACCCTGTTTAGATTAGAGTTCAGGGACAATGTACTATCAGTTGTATAATTTTATGACTTTTACATATGGTGCATGCAATAAGTTGAGGGCCTATGGATGGATTGTGCAGTCATGGGTGGAGAATTTTCACACTAAATAGAGGCTAATTATATCAGGAATTGCGTAAGGAATTAGGAGCTTGGATGCTTGGAAATTTGGCTAAGTATTGGCCAAAGGAAGTCAGTCAGATAGAATATAGAAAATACTTGTCCAGGTTGAGCTCAAGGTTGAGAATAGCATATTGTATTTATCCAAATTCTTTGACCAGGAATTGCACAAGGAAGTAGGGGCTTCGAAGGCTAGTAAATTGGCTAAGTGTTGTCCAGAGTCAACCTAGGAAGCAGAGAGTTAGATTGTACTAGTGCAAGAATTGTTTAGGATGAACAAACATTGTATTTTATTCTCAAATATTCCAGTTAATGTAATATAGATAGTTAAGGTTTTTAGCAGTTGCTTTCCCCAAATAAATATTGTGTTATGTGTGATTGATATTCTTCCTTTTCTTCTTATTGTTTTCATCGATAAATTTTGGTTTTGTGCTGAAGAGTAGAGTAGATTCTTGTCTTATGTTTCAGCAAATCACATAAGTTGTTTAATCTACACAATAAAAATCTACATTTCCTTCTAATACATATACATTATCTGGAGTTCTAGTTTCTTTGATTATGGTTTCCCCTATGTTTAGATCAACCACACATTCTCGTGATTTGAATATTAACCCATGTCCTTAATCACACATCTAGCTAACACAAAATATTTTTCTTTAATCAATCAATAAGCAATACATTTAGAGCCTTGGTTTTTCCTCTTAAGGAAACATTACCTTTACCTTTTATACTTGCAGGAGCATTATTACCAAAAATAACATTTCCTTTCTTGACTTCATTAAAGGAAATATTTTTTCTTCTATCACCTGTCATCTATTTCAAGCAACCATTGTCCACGTGTCACTAGTTTTCTTGATTACTGACATATAAAACCAATCCATAGCTTTTTGATGATGAAGTATCCTTTTTCTAGATTTTTTGGGGGTCTCTCTTCCTTTCATGTCAATGGTAAGCTACCAATTTAGTTCTTCATTCACTTGCCTCATGACCATAATTATTGCATATGGAACATTCAATTTCATCCATAGGTGTATAAAATGAATTATTGAAGGACTTATTAGACTTTGTTGACTTATTCATATTATAACGAGCCCTTTCTTCTATAGTCTTGATAGTTTTCTATGCTAAGTAATGAATATCTTTCTGGCCAACATTATGAAAAGGAAAATAAATATCATAGAATAAATATGTATACTTGGGAATATAGACTCTCCTTTGAGAGTTTGTCCCTTGACTGTTGAGAGGATACATCTATGATATTGGTTGCTTCTTTTCTTGATTTATGTGATTTGGTTCATTCTTCTTCTATTTAATGTTTCCTTCATTTATTTGACCATCGCTTTTATTTAGAGCACTCACATAACCCTTTGGATCTACATATAGTGAAGTCGTAGGATCTCATTCAATAGTATCTTGTATATGTGTTACAATGAATCCAAGACATGTCTTAATTGATGGGAACATTTGATTATTAATAATTTTCTCCAGTGTTTCAGATCCCTTAACAAACTTGATATTTATATTTAGTTGTGACTTGGTTTTCTCAAGATATTTCCTTAGGGTAACCTATTACTCCAATTCCTTGCTTCCCTTGAAATTTCTTGACCAACACTTCCTCCACTCTTTTAGCTTCTTCCAACTTAACTTTTAATAGGGTCATTTCTTCAGCAAAGTTATTCTTTCTCTCCTTGTATACTTTAATCTTGTCTTTTTATTTCTTGCTAAAATTCCTAAGTCTATATATTTCTTTTAATGCATTCAATAATTCATCTTTCTCATCAGCAATTGTCTCAAAATTTTCTATACTAGGTGATTGAACTTCAAGTTCCATGAGAATGTTGTTATCAAGATTAGAGTTTGAATCATAGGCTATTTCATTATCTAATGAACAATCTCTATCTTCACGAGAATAAAAATTTCTTGTTAGAGAAATGCTTCTTGACACTTCTCATAGAAAAACTCTTTCATTTCTCTTCATTGTTAATACTGTCTTTCTATAGGCATTTAGCAACAAAGTGTCCTATTCCTCCACAATTAAAACACTTAAATGTAAGCTAACATTTGCATTTACTAGTCCCCTTTTCAAGTTTTTTGACGAAGTTTTCCTCCTCATCATCTAAGATGTGGCTAGAGCTCTCTTGTTCTTTTGCTTTTGATTGCCTTTGCTAGTAGCCTTGATAGCTTCCTATCTAATTTTGGATTGATCCCCCTTTCTCCTCATTCCATAAGTTATTAGAATCCCATGAAGTATTTCCATGTATTCCTAATTTAAATCTTGCATTTTTTCAATTGTAGAAGCTTTAGAATTGAACCTGGGAGTTAGTGATCTTAATATCTTTTGAGCAGTTGTAGCATCCTCAAACTTATCACCAAGACCTTTCATAGTATTTAATACTTCATCTACTCTGAGAAAATTTAAGCAACACTTTCATACTCACGCATCTACAAATTTTCATGTTGAATGCGATATGTTTTTAGTTTTTCATTTTTTACCTTTGTGTCTCCTTCATGGCTATTAACCAGCTTGTCCCACATCTCCTTAGCTATTTCATAATGCAATAGCTTTACAGATTTCGATTTAAGAATTCCTCCCTTGATAGCATTGACTTCCTTAGAATTATTATCATACTTCTTCTTACCTTCCTCTTCTACTGGAGTTGTTCCTGTAAATTGATACCCATTCTCTACTACTTCCCAAACATCTCCTCAAAAGGGTCTCAAATATGATTTCATTCTAACTTTCTAGAATGTGAAATTTGTTTTATTGAACTAAAAATGTTTGGTTGAAAAGCCTTCTTCCCAACTTCCCATATTGCAAGATCTTCCTTCAAGCAATTAAGCTGAGTGTCAAAGGCACTTTCTTTGATACCAATTGTAAAAATACTAAGAGGATGGGGGGGACGGGGGGGGTGGGGGCGGCGTAAATTAGTATTTATTTACTTTTCAAACTTTTTTCAATCAATGTTTAGCAAATAAACATCAACATTATGCATTAGAAAAATAACACAACAATCATAATCATATCACATCAACAACATAAAGGACACATAAAATTTTAAAGTAGAAAGCCATAATGAGAGAAAATCACAATTATTCTTCTTATATTCTTAATATCTTCCTTACAAAAATTCAATAGCACCCATGTTCTTCTTTGTTTCGTTGGCACCCACTAGTAGGTAGCTTCCACTCCCTTCTTTGACTTGCTAGCACCCACCAACTAAAAGAACCCACTCCCTTCTTTCATTTGCTAGAACCCACCAGCTAAAGACACCGAACCCATTTTTAATCAATGTGGACCACCCTTTCATCCATTTTCAAACTGGATCCACGCCTTTTTTGATCACTTCAAAATCAATATAAACTTCTTAAACTCTGCAACACAATCACTTCAACAATAATGTCAAGGTAATCTAGTCACTATATCACCAAACCATAGTAAAAGTATATATCCACAATACATTACCAATCTTATATAAATACTATACTCAACAAAAAATCATCGACACACTCTTATTATGTCAATCTCAAAAGCTTTGACCATACCTAAAACTTTGTGAACACCAATAAATCCGAGAAATGTAGTGCTCAGTGATAAATCAACACATAGCAATACAAGATGACTTAGAATTATGATATTTGATAAATAGAGTGCTTAGCATAAATAATCAGTCATCAAGAGGATTTTTTCTTTGTAGTGTCTTTGTGAGAACTCATTGTGACCATTTATGTAGCCAATTCTAAATCAATAACTTTGGCTAGGCTTGCATAGGATACAAACTTTCCATACACACCAAATTCAACTTTATAGCAATAATATATATATAAGAATGAGCTGGGAAATGCATTAGTAGTATAAACTTTATTCAACAACTATTAACCATGGGCAAGCAATTTGAATTATGTCTACAAACCAATGCATCAACAATGCAACAATTATAAACCATCAACATGTAATTTAAACCTTGTTCACAGAACAAATCAACAATTAGCATGCCATACTTCCTTCACAAATTGATTCATCACGCATTACTGAGGCTGAGATAAACCTTCCAAATCACATTACTATCCTCATTTCTCTATCTTTGCTAGATCGATCACTAAATACAATAGATTGACTCGTATGTATCAAATAGGACCATAGAACTCCGCTTACTCAAGCATTCATCAAATCAAAGGCATTGAAAATTTCACATAAAAATATTGAGGCCATAGGATTTCTGAACACACGTACTTGCATAACCAAACTAGCTATAGGTACCACTGCTTTGATTTTTTTTAGAACGGCCTCACATATTCAACAAGGATCAAATCTGAAATCTGATTAGTCCTACAGTCATATAGCCTTTACAACTTCGCTTCAAACACCGATTCGAACCTCAATATATCACTATGGATCAAAACACTAAGTGACCCATCCAAATTAGATGCACTTATGCTAGTGATAGAAAGAAGACAAGCTCTTTGCATCATACAAACAATGAATCAGTGACAAATGATTATTGAACAAATATCAAAACATATATTTTTTTTATCAATTTAGAAGGTATCAAAATCTAGCACACAAAATTGCAATGAAATTATTCTGTCACATAACACCTTTTCACGTAGAAAAGGATAAATAAACTTATAATCAATCACAACAGATCATTTAGTTAAAATGAATAAGCGTGCACATTAATTCCTTGATGTTTGATTCTTCAGCCCACACTAATATTAATGTATCTCTTTTACACCAAAAGGTAACCTACTCAGTGCTTGAACAAATTCAAAACAAAGGAACAAATCCTTAGATCAATTCATTATCTAATCAACAAATGTCACATTTGAACTTCTCACGATCTTAATTCTTATGCTACCAGATCTGAAAAGAGACACCCTTGAATAACCAAATCATTATAGATTTCAAACACAATTCAGATGGGTACTTATGAAAAAAAAAAAGAATAATTACAGACTCTGTTAACATTAAGTGATCCCAAGCATTATATCTTTAAGTATAATGATGATTGTGACCCATATACCAAAACACACCAAAAAGAAATTGGATCGATCCCCAGATAGCTAGCACATAACCACTCTGATGGGTGTTTTTTGATATGTGATGCGGGTTATTCATACATGTTGCCTGGAGATATAATCAATCTGACCCAATGTATTACCATAGGGAAAAATAAAAGTACCATTTGATGGTTTTATAAGTCGAGGCACAACCATTGAATTCATCACTGCCAATTACCATGGGAAATTTCCATGGAAAAGCCCATGGTTTTCATTTTACATGCTATAGGTCATGAGCACAGATTAGCCATTGATAATTTGGGTTGTGGAAATCGATTTCCCATTAACAATATGCACTCTGGAATTCAATTTATAGTGTAGAACCAATATTGTTTCCAAATTTGCTGAAAATGTAGAGTATCTCCTCCCAAATCAGTGACACTTGCATCAATCCATCTTCAAACATCCTTCCTAACACCAGTAGCACCAACAACACCTCAAACATATATCAAATTCGTGTAAAATCACCTACTTCTATTGACATCAATGTCCATCACACAACTAACTCAATTGTTGACATTAATGTGAACACGATGTTGCCAATAGAGTGGGAAGGAAACTAGGTATGTTGATTCTTTGAGTAGGGAGTTGGGAGGGTGCTAGATAGCTAGAGGTTAGACACATTACATTTGTATTTAAGTATTTTAGCTGAAAAAGATATATAACTTATGGAGGTTTTCTAGGAAGCTAGATATCATATTCCTAATTGGAAGGGTGGCATATGTAGTGAGTGATGTAAAGAGGAGCACCAAAATAGAGCTACGATAACTAATTATTCATTTTTTTGTTATGTTTATTAAAATTATGCTCAAATAAAAATATATACAATTGAATCAAACATGAAACAAATAATTACATAGTTGTATAAAACAAATTTCTCTATTTTTTGTTTTATTTATAACATAATGATTAGGTGGAATAATCCTTTTGTTTTACAAACCTAAGGCCGTAAGTAAGGGCCTCACACTTTTCCTCATGTAAAACAAAAGGTGAGTGATGAGAATGCTAGTGTATGTAGGAATGAAGAAGTTCATTCCTTGAGGGTAGCTTTCAAACCTCTAGTGCAAGTTGTTATAGGATTATTCTAAGCAAATACAAAATTCATATCAATAATTCATTTCCATTAATTTATTTCCTTAGCCTACTATCTCCTTCTTGAAACATTGATAATATGTAATAAGTTCTCTAATCCCTTAAGTCTACTGAATATATTATATAGGGATGATGCTATATGTGCATTATGGCAAGGGAAATTCTTATTCTATCTCAACTGCTATAATTCCCTTAAAATTTTCCATATGTTGAATAAACAGTCTTTTAAATACCCTATTATATTTGAAAACAAGTGTTTATCTCTATCCAATACTAAAGGCTAAGAGTAAATTATTATGTATATAAATCTAGAGTATTAAGACTTCAAAGTAGGAGGGCATTTGGAATAGTCATTGAGAAATATCATCCATTCACTATCCAAACATGGAAAATTTAGAGTAAACCCCCCAAATTTATATGCAAAATAAATGGAATCCCCATGGTACATATAAAAATGTATAGGATATTTTGTCAATAATATAATTTCCATATATAACTCTTTGGAAAATCTTTCATCGAATTACAAAATTTTGGTAACTCTTGACGAATTTTTCACTAAATTATAAAACACTTTAAAGTCTTGACAAATCTTTCACAAAATTAGAAAAATTGTAAAATTTTGGTTAATCCTTGATAATGTATAGAACCATATGCAATAATTAGAAAAAAAATAGTTAAACTATAATATACTCATTTCCATTTTGGGAAGAGAAACATCTTGGTTAAGCTAGTCGAGGTTCTTACTAAACACTCTTAGAAATATTTTTGCGTGTTACTACCATGTTTTACCACAATGGTCTTATCACATCCCAAGGGGGAACGAGTTGGAGAGGCACCCCCAAAGGTGTCTAATCTCAAACTACAGAGTTTCTTTTGCCCAAACTTGCTCTTTAGACATTGAGATAGCTTAGTCATATTCTTTGTAATTCATATTCTAGATTGAAGTAAGGTCTATGAATAGCTATGTAAAAATCATGAATATTTACATCAAATTCTTTTTCTTTCTTATACATTTCTTCTCTAAAATGTAGATATTTCTCTAATTGATTGGATTTAGATAAACCAACAACTTCAAGATTTAGTGTTTTCTCACCATTTATAGATCTTTCACCTCCTTTTAGGCTCATAACTATTGCAATAGCTGCTACATTTTATTCTATAGTTCACGACTCTAATAGTGTTCGACTGGCAAAAAATTCCTTGAAATGGCACAAAATGGAAAATGAGATTGACTTGAAGACAAATTTGCATTGAAACATAATTTTGTACATGATAAACAAAAATGTGATAACACAAACTCATTAAAAAGCTACAATTGATGAGTTTAAAAATATAACACATAAATTTAAAAAATATTATATCCATGTTCATTACTTGGAAAAACATGTAACAAAATAATCATCATCAAATAATTTTTCATTTCAAGTATGATAGTGCACTAAACATTCTATCATTGTCAATTGGTCACATATGATTATCTTTTAGTCTTGGAATCAAAAGTATAATTTCAATAGAGGAATGTCAAATGTATGATAGTGCACTAAACATTCTATCATCGTCAATTGGTCACATATGATTATCTTTTAGTCTTGGAATCAAAAGTATAATTTCAATAGAGGAATGTCAGCCTCATGATCATATATCTCCTACAACGAACACATAGGAACCTAGTGCATAAACCATTTAAAAAGAGTTCATTTCCCTTTCTTAATAACCAATAGGCATTTTTTAAGTAAGTATAAAATGAACATTGACCATTCTAAATGGTGAAGATTCTTTAGTCATGTGACAAAGTGAAAGGAAATAATAATAAAAAATCCTTGAATCATCAAATATATAAAGAAAATAATTATTATTATTGAAAACAAATTGAATGTATAGAGAATAATTGAAGTCGTACATTAAGCCTAATACCATATATTTCCCAAATAAACATGACAAAGAGATAAGAAAAATATTTTTTTACTCAAAAAAGGTCTTTAACTTTAACTAAAACCCTTAAATCAATAAAAAGATATATAAGACCAATCATGCAACAACAAAAGGTTCAAGTAAACATGAAATTATAACTAGAAGCATGCAAGAGATTAACATATTTTTTAACTGAAATAAACGCAAAAAATTCAAACTTCGAAACATGCTCCAAATGCAACAAACAAACAATCCATTAATATTAACTGAGATATCAAAGCTAGACATCAAAAAAACCTTCACCTACATGAAATAAGTCCATTTTCTCTTAGAACAAGACTAGTTAAAATAGTCATTTATCCTTTAATACTAGTACATTATCTATGTGAAGAGATAGATCCTCACATCATCAAATTCTAGATTCATTTTCTATCATAGACAAGAAAATTAACTATGAAGACAACAATCATAAAATAATTTGCATCAAGGAAATGTGGCTTCAATGTTACAATGAAAAATAAAAATTATAGAGCTCCTTCTTACCTCAAATGCAATCTCAAATAGACACATAGTAATCTTATTATGATAAATAATTTTGAACTTACACAAAAAATAGAGGAACAACAAATTCAATCAAATAACAAGAATCACATCATTTGTACTATTTCATTCAATACTTCTTACACTACTAATGGATCATGTTTACCAAAATAAATGTCCCCTAAACCTTCATATAAGTTGGACGAGATAAAATCTTGCAATATATCACTTTTCCAATTTTCATTTTGGACCTCATTTTCTTCATTATGAACACAATGTTCTTCATATGGACTATCATTATGAGCCTCCAAACTATTATGTTATGTTTCAAATTCATTAGAGAAGTTTGTTTTATTGTTTTCACCCCTTCTATCACATTCTAATTGCCAAAGAGCTAGTGCTCTTCCATATGGAAAATTGTTAATAGAAAACTTTGTTACACATAAATATTAAACATGTACACATATGTTTATCAAGATTATTCATCGACATTGACTTCAAAATTGATATTGCACTAAACATCCTCTCATCCTCCACTCATCCAAAAATCATCGTACAACACAACTCGGCTAATTTTAGATATTTTTATATATATTTTTGTAAGTAATGGCTAGCACCTAAAATGGTCCATAATCTTGTTATTGCACCATATTCTAGAGGATTCTCCAAAACATGAAATTTCTTCCATATTGTTTTAGTGAAGTGTGTGGCTTGTTGAAACAATTTTGATGAATCTAAAATACCTTGAATATATTCTCCATGTATGTGGACCTTGTGGAAAGGGTGGTGCACCAAATTTAGCCATAAAATTATCATATTTTCAAGTCTTTTGACACTATTGATTATTCCAAATTGAAGATACACTACAGACATGGTCTCCAATAATTCATGTTGAGGAAATCATTATCTTATCTCTAATGCTAGTGATTGTGCAATTTCTATCAAGTTTCATCTTACTAAAACAACAATATTATTGAATAGGTCTCTTAACACAATGCACTCTTTAGTGAACCACAATGTCTTATCAATATAATGGAAGGGAACTACATACCCATGCACTACAATATCCCTTTTACATCAAACTTCAAATTTATTAGCATTTTCTATATTGATGACCGCATTCCAATTTGTAATATATGGACATGTAAACGAGTTTGAAATTGTATATAAATATTCCAATGAAAGGAATTCTAATTTTCTTGCATTTGTGTATTCTATAATGTACATTGTGCAAAACATTTTCACCTAAACATTCATTTCATGTAGCGTAGGAAGAATTCCACTTAACGATAGTAATGTCCTTATGTAAGTTAATTGAAAGAGAAGATCTTGAGCTTCATCTACATTGACGTGATGTTCATGCATCGCCCCTACTAACAATTTGTACTCCATAGTCTTTGAGTGGGTCCATTTAGTTAGATCCATATTGTATCGACATATTTTAATAGCTTGTGTCCATTCATAACACTATCATCAAATTTTTGAAACTCAAAGCCATTTGGGGCTATGAAAAAAATGTGCATAAGTCTCTTGTACAAGATCTTTAACTTTTGAAATTGATGAAAACTTGCTAATTACTATTTTAAATGCAAGATTCATTGTATGAGCCATATAATGAATACTTAACATATATGGTGAAGCTAATAGTTGTAGTATAATAGAAAGACCGTTTCTTTTTCCTTTCATTACTCATGTTCCATATGCTCTGACACATACCATCATTTTCACAGTCACTAAATTATTCATAACACCAATTTCCTTCAAACTATTAATAATGAGTTCATTAAGATTTTTAGTTGAATAATTCTCCCTCATTTGATAAATATGAAGTAGATGTGAGCTCCTAATATGTTGAAAAACCATATAGATAGTCATGAAAATCCATGAAGTATTATCAATAGTTGTAATCTCATCCAATGACAGTGACGAAGACCTAGAATTTTAAATGTTCTATTTTATATCATCCTTTTCTACTTGAACTATATATCTTGCCTAGACCCAACCACTTATTATAGACCAATGCGAAGATGGAAAATTTGACACTTTAAAAATATATATATTTCATGTAATACGAATAATATTCCATTGGATGACCTTTATATAAGATGTGAAATACAATGTTTAATTATGTCATATTGGATAACAAATTTCTTTCTATTCTTTCCAAAAAGAGCTATGATGGTTCATGCATTTTCCTCAAGTGCTACCTTAAATATTTCTTACATTCATCTTCAAATTTGGCATGCAACATTCCTTAGAATATTTCCATCTAATAATACATTTCTCCTCACCATTTACAATTTTCATCTCATACACATTTTCTGCATACTTTTCTTCCTGATTACATGAAAAATTCCCCACCATTTAGAAAACCATAAAACATAAATTAAAACTGGGCTTTAAAATCTTTGACTCAAAACAATTACACTGAGATAAGTTTGTCCACAAATCATAGAAGCAAAAAATAAATAGCCTAATCTAAACATATAACCCTTCCCTGTTACTCTACAAAGAGAATATATATGTAGACTACATTCTGCTATGATACGTCCAAAAACCCAAAACGCACAAACAAAAAGCCTGCATATCATCCAAAATCTAGATAAAACCAAGAGCCATGATCCCACCCAACACGAAAATTATTATATTACTCTAGGATAGGAGTGTTTTGTCCCTTCTATGGATTCACTGATTGCCCAGAGCCATGATCCCGCCCAACACGAAAATTATATTATATTATTCTAGGTTATTTTTAATAAATAATATTACTCTATTATTATTATTATTATAAAATTACATTTAGATATAATAATAATATTCTATATCTAAATAATATTCTTATTTTATTTTTTATAGTAATAATAATATTATTATATAAATATTTATAATTAATTTTCATGTTAAATTATTGAATTTAATAATATTATTTATTAATAATGTATGATATAAATTAAAAGAAACTAGAAATGTAATTGGGTAAAATACATACATAGATTCTAAAAAATTTTAAAATTATTTTTGAATTTCTCTAGATTTATACGGGTATTTAATAATATTTCTATGAACCAAATAAGAGTTGTATGTATATTTATAAACAACTTATGGTTAGCTAACGATTTTAGAAGTAATATTAGCTTAATAAAAAGAAGTAATATCGTTCAACAATGTAATCTGAAATAGTTTTGGCCAATCATAAAGATTCAAGTAATAGTGATGTAAATAAGGGGATATCCCCTTCCTAGTTGACTCTCGCAAAGGCCTCAACAATTATACCTTTCATATCCTGTTCCTTTTGGTTGTATCATTTTTTTCGCATCCTCTTTATTCTGGTTGTCATAATTTATTTCTTCCAAACACTACTAATGTGTTATATTTTTTGTCCATTTTTTATTCAACTTTTATTTTTATTTCCTTTAGCAACTTTAACTATACAATATTTGTTTCCATCATATAACTCCATCCTCTTCACATGTATTTTATCTTAGTGTTCCTTGGTAGCCCTATGTATAATATTCAATTCTATCAACTGCTTCCTCCATTGATCTTATAAAACACTAGCGGTAACATTCATCTTGTTTCAAAGGCTACAAATTATGCCTTGGTGACATTATTCTCTATCCTCATTACCTTTTTTTCACCCAGTGGATTTAGCCTAGTCAATCGTGTCTAATTCTTTGCTCTCCCTCTTATGTATCACACTTCTTTCTTGGCATCTCCATTCTCTAGTTTCTTTGCTCTCCCTCTTATGTCTCACATTTCTTTCTTGGCATCTCCATTCTCTAGTCACTCTCCCTCCAATAACCCGCATAATTGAACCCATAGGCCACTCTCTACTGGCCTAAATCCCCTCCTCCCACCTCTACCATACTAGAGAGTTCCCATTAATTAATATTACTGTTTAAATCTAGAATATAATCAAAACCATAGTTTTTCATTCTAGTAAATAAATATGCAAATGAGGAAATATTATACTACAAAACATAGCATCATAAGTTTCTTTGTATCTTGACTAGTAAAAAAAGAAAATAAACATTTCTAAAATGTAAAGAAAAAATGAACATTGATAAAATACAAAAAATTATAGTAAGCTCCATAGTGAAATTGAACTTTGATCAATTCCCAAAATCTTTCGGAGTAAAAGTCTTTACAATTGAGAGGTAGGTTATATTGCATAATTAGAATAAGATTTACAATCATAATGACATCCTCTTCAACTCTTAGATTTTAATGATAAAATAAAATAAACGCCATTACAAAACTATCATAAATTTATAATTAATCCAACCACTAAATATTTACCTTAGTAAATTTAGATTTTTAGATTTTCTTTTAATAGTTTGTTTTCATATTTTAACCAATTACATATAACTTTTCTTTTTTTCTTTTTTTCTTTTTTATGCATAACCATTTAAATCTATATATAATTCTTTTAAATTTTATCAAAAATAGTAATTAATTTTTATGTTTATGTAAAAATACATTTCATAATTTGTAAAAGTTGAAAAATAGTGTGTATATATATATATATATATATATATATATATATATATATATATATATATATATATATTTTGCTAAGTTGTGAAATCTGAAATTATATGTTTGATCTTTGGTTTTAGAAATTGTTATTTAGGGAATACTTAAGGGCATCTAAATCGTGGACATTACTTCTAGATTTTTATCCAAAAAATGCCTTAATAATACACTCATCAATCTTTACTCCATACCTGTGAATCAATTTATACATTTTAATTTGAGATTGTATATAATTTAAAATAACATTTATTTACAATAATTTTAATATCCAATTACTTATATCAATACAATGTATTAATAATAAAATATTTTTCATTAAAAAATCATTTATTTAGAAGGTAATGAATAATAAAAAAAAGTAATCAAATTAAAATTATAAACATGCTATCATATGTTGTTTCTATAATATAAATGATATCAGGAAATAGTATTCATATTAATATTTAAGATCATTTAATATTATATATAATATAAATATGATGTTTTAATTAAAGCTATTATTTTTTATAAGTATTTTATTTACTTATTGAGTTGAGAGGTTTATTTTACAGTATCTTTTAAAATAAATAAAAATAAAAATTATGTTATAGACTATAATAAAAAAATGAATACATTGTAAAGTAATTAGAAGTAAAAAAAAATGTGTGTTCAAATCTTATACTTTTCAAATATAGTTCAACAAGAGATTTAAATAAATTGTTTGAAGATCTAAGTTAACTAATTTATGTTGATATCAACTTCATATATATCTATATATATAAAAACAATTTGTTAAAATATAATATTTTAATGTTGCATATATAAAAATATTCAATTTAGGTTATCAATAAAATATTTTAATGCAAATTAACATTGGCTTATAATTAAAAATATATTAATAATAAAAAAAATCCATTTTAATTTGCATCATAAAATGTTTTGATGTACATGTTATGTAAAAAATTTTAATGTCAATTACTTATATATTTGCCCCGAGAGGGAGAGGCGCTCTATAACCCAGTATAAAGTTGATGTGTAGATGTAATGTAAGTATGTAAACAATTTTAAATGTCGATTTAATTAAAAGATAGAAAAAAATTAAAATTTTAAAGTTAAAACATTTAAATTTTGGTTCAATTAATAATAAAAAGTTAAAGTAATAAAATAACAAAATCTTTTTTTTATATTTGGATTTTGTGAATAGGCTTTGTTACAATACCATGGGCCAATACCATGGCTTATCAATAGGGCATGCAGAAAAACCATAACTTATTTCACAACCAAAATATTTTATAACAATATGACAAGATTCTTAACCATGGATATTTACTCCCATTTGACTGTGGATATTATTAACTTGTAATTTAATTAGGCTTTGTTACAATACCATGGGGAAATACCATAGGTTACCAATACCACATGCCAAAAAAACATAACTTATTCACAATCAAAATATTTTAGAACAATATGAAAATATTCTTAACCATGGATATTCACCCCCACTTTACCATGGATATTATTAACTTGTAAATAGACTTTGTTACAATACCATGAGCCAATACCATGGGTTATCAATACCACATACCCAAAAAACATAACTTATTCCACAATCAAAATATTTTATAACAATAGGACAAGATTCTTAATCATGGATATTCACCCCTACTTTGTCATTGATATTATGAATTTGTGAATAGGCTCTGTTATAATAGCATGGGCTAATACCATGGCTTATCAATACCACATGCAAAAAAATCATAACTTATTTCACAATCAAAATATTTTTCAACAATATGACAAGAACCATGGATATTTACCCCCACTTTACCATGGATATTATTAACTTGTAAATAGGCTTTGTTACAATACCATGGCTTATCAATACCACATGCCCAAAAACCATAACTTATTTCACAATAAAAATATTTTATTTTAATTTAATTTTATAACATTTTTTAATTGAAGCTAAAAGGAAAAATGTTATAATTATTTTTGAGATATATCTAAACCCTCTATCCTCAGTACTACTAAACTATTCTCATAGAAATTATTAAGGTTTTAATAAAATTGAAAATGAGAATACTTTCATACTTAAAGATGTGGAATTTATATAATATAAATAATTTTAGTAAGAGCCAACATAGATATATCTTAACTAAGAATCTAGACGATGACAACAAGTAAATTGAAGGGGAGAGAGGGGAGCAAAGAGGGAGGGAGATAGTGAAAAAGATGGAGGGTAAAGAGAGAGAGACTTGGAGGGGGTGAGAGAGGGAGGAAATGACAAAGGAGAGATGGATAGAAAGCGAGGGAGAGAGGAGAAGAGGGAAGAGAGAGAGAGAGAGACATTGAAATGGAGGGGAGAGAGAGAGTGATGGGGGGAGAGATTGAGGGAGGTGGGATAGAAATGGAGAGGGAGGACTCAAGAGAGAGAAAGCGATAGAGATGGAGTTGAGGGGGGGAGATAGAGGGAAGGAAGAAGAAAGACATAGAGGGAGAAAGGTGGAGAGAGAGGGTGTGATAAGGGAGCAATGGAGATAGAGTGAGGGAGAGAGGAGAGTGGGAGGGTAGAGAGAGAAAGGAGAGAAGGGGAAGAGAGAAAAGCAGAGAGGAGGGAGAGAGGGAGAGAGGGAGATAGATATATATATGGAAAGAGTATATGTTTGGCGATGAGATAGAGAGAGCGAATAAAAAAGAGAAACATAGATACAAATATAGATATTATATAGTTTTATATAACCAACCTAGATCCATATTAACCTAGGATAAAATCTCTTGAGGTGTTTACACTTAAAAAATAGGTTTGCACCTCAGAGATTGGATCCCTCTTAGCTAGGCTGGTATATCTCATTGCGCTGAGGCCCTCTACAACCCAGTATGAGGTAGATCTCAGGTAAAAAGGTAAACACGTACAAATATAAACATGTAAATGTAAACCTAAATGCGCTCTACAACCCAATATGGGGGGGTAGATCGCACGTACAAATATAAACACGTAAACATCTAAACTTAAACCTAAATGTAAATCTCATGTAAAAACGTAAAGATGTAAACACATAAGCTTAATGTTTAGCACTTTGCATTTTTAATCTAATATTGTCCCTATTTAGAAATCAATATAATTATTATGCATAAACACAACATAAATTTAAAATATAAAGAGATTTACAAACACTCAAAAAAAGAGGTATGGTAAATAAATAAAAATATAAATATAAATAAACCAGAGGTATGGTAAGTAAATAAAACCTTTTTTTATAATTGCTCTAGAAGTATGGTAAATAAATAAAACCTCTTTTTATATTTACTCCATAAACCTTTTTATATTTAAGAAAACTCAAAAAAGAGGTTTTATTTAGGTGAAGTTTATGGGCCAAATACCATGGACAAATAATTATTAATACCATGGGCCAAATACCATATTTATAAGAGAGGTATGGTAAATAAATAAAAATATATCAAATAGGATTAGAAATCAACATCTAATTATATACCAAGCCTATGGGCCAAATACCATGGTAAATAAAAGAGATATGATAAATAAATATAAATATAAATAAACCAGAGCTATGGTAAATAAATAAAACGTCTTTTATATTTACTCTATAAACCTCTTTATACTTACTAATATTCAAAAAAGAGGTTTTATTTAGGTGAAGCATATGGGCCAAATTATTAATAATACCATGAGAAAAAATATTATTAACCCTAATATTAATATTAAAATAATAATAATAATAATAATAATAATAAATCTACTATTCATACTAATATATTATAATATTAATATTATTAAATTTAATAACTTTGGATTAATACAATATTAAATTTGTTATATATATATATATATATATATATATATATATTAACTCTAGATATATATGGGAGGGAAGAAGAAATACTACAATGATAAAGGTGGAGACATTGGGGGAGTGACAAGGGAGAGATGGAGATAAAGTGGAGAGGAGGAATGAAGAGAGAGAGAGAGGATGTGAGAGAGTGGAGAGAGGGAGGGAAAGAGAGATAGAGATGGAGGGTGAGAGAGAGGGAGGTAAGAAGAAATAAATAGAGAGAGAAAGTTGGAGAGAGAGAGGGAGTGATAAGGAAGATGGAGAGAGAGAGCGAGAGAGGACAACAGGAGGGAAGAGAGATAGGAGTGGGGGAGAGGGAGAGAAGGGGGAGAGAGAGAGGGAGAGAGGGAGGGGGAAGAGGGAGGGATATATATATATATATATATATATAGAGAGAGAGAGAGAGAGAGAGAGAGAGAGAGAGAGAGAGATTGGAGAAAGAGAGTGTATGTTTTGGGGGTGATATAGAGAGACAAAGGGAGACAGAGATATAGATGGAAAGTGAAGAGACGGAAGAAGAGAGAGATGGAGAGAGGGAGGGAGGGACAAAGAGATTGATATATATGTAGTGAGAGTGTGTGTGTGTGTTTTGGGGGTTGAGATAGAGAGACAAAGAAGGAGAGATGGAGGGAGATATAGATATAGATGGAGGGGGGAGAGAGGGAAGAATATTTCTTGCACTAGATGCATTGATTTCAGTGTAGATAATGATTTCTAATCCTATTTGATTGTTTGCACTATATGCATTGATTTTAGTGCAGATGTTGATTTCTAATTATATTTGATTGCTTGCACTAGATGCATTGATTTCAATGTAGATAATTTATAATCCTATTTAATTGTTTGCACTAAATATATTGATTTCAGTGTAGATGGTGATTTCTAATCCTATTTGATTGCTTGCACTAGATGCATTGATTTCAGTTTAGATGGTGATTTCTAATCCTATTTGATTGCTTACACTAGATACATTGATTTCAGTGTAGATGTTTGTTTATAATCCTATTTTCTTACTTGCACTAGATTCATTGATTTCAATGTAGATGTTGGTTTATAATCTTATTTTTTTACTTGCCCTAGATGCATTGATTTGAGTGTAAATGTTGTTTTCTAATCTTATTTGATTGTTTGCATTAGATGCATTGATTTTAGTGTAGATGTTGATATATAATTTGATGTAATTGGATGTATGATGACATTAATTTTAAAGTGATTGGATTAAGATTACGCATTGATTTCAGTGTAAGCACAAAAAAATATTGACAATGTACATTGATTTTTGTGTTATAGTAATTCAACCTATTAGTAATTGAAAGAAAGAGAGACAAGGTATGATATTTACTACAATATCTCAAGCTAAAGATTTAAATGGTTTATGATTTAACATGTAATTTTCATATAATCTATATGAAAAGATGACAATCAATATGAAAATATGACAAAAGTAACAAGGTTGACAATAAGAATAGTAGAAGAAAATAGTTTGAAATTAATCACTGTTTGTAATTGACTATATTCTTATTGTTCACATTTTATATCATTTAACACTATTACAATGTCACTTTGCATTCAAAAATTTTATTTCATCATTAAAGTTATTAAAACATGAGTTAATGATGAAAATTAGGGTTAAGACATGTAAAATCAATGGGATCACTAATACTCATTCAACATGTATTCTCAAGCATTTTCACTTCACTGTAAGTGCATAATAAAACATGAGTTAGTGATGAAATATGGATTATTTTGTTGTAAAATCACACAAAACCTAGTTGTGCTAAAAAGAAAAGATAACTATGACATTCATTAATAGTAATGAGATGTACAATAAACTAAAACATGAAAGCACATAAATATACCAATCTCAATATACTAAAACATGAAAGCTAGCCACTTGAACCAGACATTCAAAAAGTAGATGCTAAGTTGCACAACAATGAAAATGAAAATGAAAAGAAACTAAAAGAATGAAGTAAATATTTTTCAATTTTTTATTTTTTATTTAACTTCATTTTATTTTTATGAAGTAATCAAAATCAAAGGTGGGGAGCTAAAATATCTTATTACAAAGTAAAAAAAAGGATTGTGGTTAGACATAAGATCAATGTCTTGAGGGTTAAAGATGGTTTCTTTCTATGTGAGGCTAGGGTTAAAGACAAGGTGGTATTCACAGTACCTCGGGGATTACCTACCAAACACTACCAAGGTAGAGATTAGCGTTTTTATGCTTTAGTTGGGTAGTATTGTTTAGGATAATAACACAGTTTAGCAAGGTGAACTCATAAAAAGGGTATGAAAGAGGCTAAATCCATCGATGTCAAACTTCAATGTAAAACTTTTTAACCTCTCATGATCATAGGAGGACCAGATGGAGGCCTCATTGGGGATTGTCCTCCATTTTCCTCCCAAAGGATCATGGTTCCCTTCTTGGGCTCTAGTCATATCTATTTACATAGAAAATATAACACAAAATGCCTATGATAGGTTAGGAATCCATAGTAGAAATGGTTTCCTGTGGATTTCTTTGTTAATTGTTGGAAAAGGCTAGGTTATATGGAAGGCAAGATGACCTCTCACTAAAACGTGGACTTCTCTAATGATGTTTAGAGGGTCAAAATATTTAGGTTGATGAGACATTGTATAGAATATCAATAACTTTTCAGTCTAGACTATAGAAATATGCTACATCCCCTACTATTTATATAAAGATTTAGTGATCACCCCTACTATTGCAATAAGAAAAACTCATAACAATTTAGCTAGGCAAGGGAAAAGAATCATAAAATTTTAATAATAGTGTTCATATTTTTGTGTGGGAGAGTTTCTTCATTTGAACATTCAAAAAACAAGGATGTGGGTGTGTGATTACCAAATTAAAATGAAGAAGGTTGAGTATCCATGTGTTCGTTAGATGTCGAATAAGCCAGTAATAATTGAAAATTTATCTATTTTTTGGCTCCAATTCCATGGCCATGGTTGTCTAAATAGTGTCAAAGTGGATCCCTTATAAATCCCTGATTTCTCTAAGTGTGGGATAATTTTTTTCTAGGAAAAACACATTCCAACAAATTTGGATGAATGGAAAAATATAATAGAGTGAACATAAATTCCACAAGGCCAAATAAATGTAAATAATTGGTATTCTCATAAAACTAGGGTGAATGATCTGGATTTAAACAGGAACGCGACAAATTACAGAAATAACCATAAATATAGAGATGCAGTAGAAATAATACTTCATTTCATTAATGTAAAATATTGAAATATGCTTACTAACAGAAATGGAAATAAACCGGCTAGGGCGATGGTAGCTTATCTCTGAGAAGAGATGTGGTGGCTACATGCCTCTGAAATCTCTTACAATGAGGCTCGAAGGCCTATTTATTTTTGAGAAACAATGGAAAACCCTAAACATCCAAAACCCTAACCCTAGGATATGAAGCGCTGAACAATAGGCCCCGTTTTGGGTAAATTGGTACATCAACTTCCCAGGGTCGTAACTTTGGCATACGATCTTCGTTTGATGAGCACAATACCTCGTTAGAAAGATCGATTTGAAGAATACAACTTTGGGATGAGCAGCGTCATTCCATGGTCTCATGTTGCTCCCATTTTTCACAATAAACGTCGTTTAGGGCCTCAAAATGGCTTTGGAAGTTTAGGACCCGAAAAACTACTAAAAATAGTAAACTCTGCTACAATTAAGGAAACTAAAAAACTAAAAGAGACAGTTGTGGATGTCCAAGTGGGATAGGTGAGTGGCCACCAACATCCACCTGGATCATTACTCCCCCCTTAGGAAGCAATGGTCCCCATTGCGTTGAGTTCCTCCACGAGATGAGGAAACTTCTGCTAAACTTGGTCCCTGGTGAGTTGTTCTGCAACCTTTGATGTGTCCAGTAATGGTGGGAAGCATGGTCAAGGGCGGTCCACGTTGAACACTCGGTGAAGAAAAGGAATGGGGGAATGTTGTGCTCCAAAGCATCATTTCCCATAGCCTTGGTAATGGTGTAAGGACCATATCGGAGTGGTTTGAGCTTCCAATGGGCTCTGGTAAGGCGTTCTTTCTGTAGATGAAACCAGATGTTGTCGCCGACTTGAAACTACTGTGGTACCTGATGTTGATCATGTCATTGCTTGTACTTTGCATTTTCCAGAATGGAGCAGTGATATATCGACCCGTTGGGTAGAGGTGTTCTAGGAGTCAGATCGAATGAATGCTTGACCTAATAGTGCAACAGTATCCCTGTGGGTGAGGAGAAGATGTTCATGTCTGCTTTCATGACCATATTCATCTATTGTTATTGCTGCATGGAGGAACCCTTCACGGGGGTCATGGATGTGGCGATGATCTTCCCCTTACTTTGGGAGCAAAACAGACAGAAAATAATTTTCCTAGTCTGGGAGATGAGCTTATTTCCTTTCTTAGCAGAGATCAAAGAAGTGGCGGTAGGTGGGGTTAACTCCGGTATCTTGTATAATGTATTACACAAATAAATAATAACAATGCGAGGCCTTGAATCATACACAACATGTTGTCTCCACAAGTATGGTTGGCTTAATAATACATCACAAACATCAAGCGGTGCAACATCACACAATACCTCATCTGTGAAGGGCTTGATGTTGTAAGGAAGGCGGCACTACTAACAGACTCGGAGATCTCGTCCTTGGTGATGTTGTACAGTTGCAGGTGTGATATGGTTGGTAGTCCCATCCGCTTCACGACCTCTGCTAAAATGAGGTTCTTTTGGCT
The DNA here is from genome assembly GCA_031772625.1 of Pinus tabuliformis. NCBI lineage: Eukaryota > Viridiplantae > Streptophyta > Pinopsida > Pinales > Pinaceae > Pinus > Pinus tabuliformis. The sequence goes on along the minus strand of CM062813.1, from coordinate 442,158,679 downwards.
GCCATTGTCGACAATGAATTGCAGCGGTGAACCCTTCACCCACATTTGTGAGTGGAAAAGACACTCCCCCTCCTCAGTATATTCAGGCTCATTCTCCTAGACATTGGTGGTGGAAACATTGGCGCTGGGCTCCACATTAATGATTTGCCTCCCTTTGTCATTCCCCTTGTCGAGTTCTCACTTGGTCCCAGAACATGCATCTGATTCTGAAGCCTTCAACTTGGCCACCAGTGACTTCTTGGTCCGACACTCACTTGTGTTATGAGTGGGGCTCTTATGGAACACACACCACTTTCCTGTGTCCTTCTTTGACTTTGTGGTGTTGTTCTTTTCTTGTGGCTTCGATGGGTTGTCTTGGGTCACCCTGCCTTGGCTTTTTGCTTTGTTCTTCAGGTTCGCAGATCCAAAGTCTCGCTTCTTTTGTTTAAACTTCTGCTCGATCTTGACAGTGTATTGGTACACCTTACTAAGCGAGGAGATGTCCAGGAACTCCATCTCATCCTGCATGTACCTATGTAGGCAGCCACAGTATTTGAGTACCAAATGCAGCTCAAAATCCTTGATACCCAACTTTGTGCGAAGGGTATGAAAAATGTTTGTGAACTCTGGCAATGCTTGGTCCCTTCCCTGCTACAGCGTGGTCCACTTTATGTATTTCTCCTCATAGCTCTTGACAAGGTAGTACTGCTCCTTAATGGCATCCCGAAACAAATTCCAAGTGGGTGCAGCTGAAAACAATGAGTTTGTACTTTCATCCTTCTGCTCGCAGTAGATTTCCCACTAGTCCTTGACATGGGGGGCTGCTTTGAGAAGTGTAAAAGTGATCTTTTCCCGGCTAGAAAAATCATGAACAGAAAAATAACCATCTAGTAGACTTAAAAATTTATCTATGGCATCTGCATCTATCTAAACCTCAAATATGGGGATTTCAAAGTTAACTTGTACCTAAAAGGGTGTGGTGTTTCCAAAGTAGCTATTCGAAGTAGATGTGTCACCCCTGGGTAGCCGCTGAAGGATTTGGGCAAAGTTTTCCATTATTGTGTTCCTTTGTCCCTTAAGGGCTTCTTCGAGCAAGATTTTGATACGACCTCCTGCCCCCACATATTTCCTTTCATTCGCCATGGGGAGCTGTTGGATTTGTGAGGTTGGTCTTGCAAGGGTTTGACCAGTTCAAGCCCTAACTGCTTATATCCCAACCTCGTTGGGGACATGTAAAGAAAAACAGAGAAAGAGCAGACCGCTCTAATACCACTAATCCAGATTTAAACAAAAACGCAACAAATTACATAAATAACCATAAATACAAAGATGTAGCAGAAATAATACTTCATTTCATTAATGTAAAATACTTAAATATGCTTACAAACAGAAATGGAAATAAACCAGCTAGGCGAAGGTAGCTTATCTCTGAGAAGATATGTGCCGGCTACATGCCTCTGAACTCTCTTACAATGAGGTTTGAAGGCCTATTTACTGTTGAGAAACAATGGAAAACCCTAAACATCCAAAACCCTAACCCTAGGAGATGAAGTGCCAAACTATGGGCCCTGTTTTGGGTAAATTGGTACATCAACTTCCCGGGGTCATAACTTTGGCATATGATCTCCATTTTATGTGCACAATACCTCGTTAGAAAGATCTATCCAAGGACTACAGTTTTGGGATGAGCAACATTTGTCCATGGACCCATGTTGCTCCCAAGTTTCCCAAAAAATGTCCTTTAGGGCCTCAAAATGGCTCTGGAAGTTTAGGACCCGCAAAACTGCTAAAAATAGTAAATTATGCTACAATTAAGGAAACTGAAAAACTAAAAGAGATAGTTGTGGGGGTCCAAGTGGGATAGGTGGGTGGCCACCAATATCCACCTGGATCAGTGAAATATACGTTGATATTTTCTATTACTAGAAAACTATGGTGAATAGGACATTATAGTTTGAATTTTGCAAGGCTAAACGAATTTTTCAACTCTCCTTATCAAATTCCCATTGTCTAATTGTGTACAATTTTTTTTTATTTTATTTTTTTATAAATCAACATTGGGTGATGCATAATCAAAACCCTCTTTGTTAAAAATTCCCAACCAAAATAAAAATAAAAAAACCCATAATTTCACCCATGGGTGAAACTTCGCCCTTAATTTTTTTAATATATCCGTAATAGGCTTCTATTTCAATTTTTATAGAATCCATAAATCATTACCAAACTTCACAAATAGAATGTCAAAGATACCTAGAAACCCTATAACAATGTGCTTCCATAATTAATTAATGCAAGGGGTTGATAAGACATTGCACATCCTTGAATTAGGTTTGTTTCCCAAAGTGAAATGAAGTTGTTTATATCATTATGTGATTGTATTTTGGCTGCTCATAAGTGCAAATAATGGATTTGATGTACATAAGGTATTCTTATGGATAAGCTAGTTCACGAATTATTCAACGTAAATGAGAATCCCTAAATGCAATGGATATATGAAACTAGCAATAATAAGGGTTTTTAGAAAAATGTCATAAAGTCCCTCCAAAAGCAAAAAAAAAAAATCATTAGCAAGAACCAAATCTTATGCCATCATTATGAATTTCTTTGTAATTCACAAAATTTGTGAAGATTTGGACCAATATAATGATCAATGAATAAAGAATCAAAAACTTATATCTCAAAATGTGTTTTATTTTCTATTGTTATAAGTGAGCTTCAAATTACCATAAAAGTGATATTGTTGGCCAAGAGTATGGTGCATGTTCTTGTGTATCAATGGCTTTCTCCCTATTTTTTGTTCATATGTGACAGAAAAAATGTTTATTTTTACCTTGTTGTTGGTTTTTATGTGGCACTAGCAAGGCCTTTGATTGTTAGTTTTCATGTGCTGACAATAAGGCGACTTCTAATGCTTACTATGCTTGGACTATTAGGGGTGTGGGAATGTACTTTAAATATGGAAATAGAGTAGGAGAATAAAAACATGGTTCAAATGTCATGGTTAGTGGATTGTAATGAGAAAGGATGATGATGGATGGGAAAGAATGATTTTTCCCTTCCCCCCCCGCTCCAAATAAAAAAAGAAATACTAAAGGCCTTTATATCCTTGAAAAATGACAATTGATAAGGAAGTAGGAGAAAGTTCTAAGTGATTTTACAAATTCAATTTTAGATTATTTGATGACTTTGATAAGTAAATAGGAAAAATAGGTGTACCTATACCTACCTAACAATGTTATTAAATTTGCATCAAGTCTATGATCATTTGTGGGAAGGGTATTCAAAGTTCCCATGGAAAGGAGAAAACTTATATGAAGAGGATTATCAACATTAGGTTCTAATATCTTTGTGGTGAATATTGGAGGAAAGATGAATTTTGTAACTACTTATTACATAATAGTTTGTTGTAAATCATTAGTATTTGTATCCATGGAAAAGTTCTTTAATTGATTTTTCTATTGTTGGTTCTTATGTGGCAATAGTAGGGCCTTCTTAGGTTGACTCTTGTGTGGGAAAACCAATTTTTTTTTTTATATTACTTCTATGGGCTGATGAATTGTAGCTAAGAGTAAAACCATATTGCAAGCTTAAATCACCTTGTGAAATATTTAGCATGAAGGAAGTGTTCTAGACAAGAGTAGTAGCAAGTGAGAAACAAAAGTCTTGGTAATTTTTATTCAATAAAAGAAACTAAAAGGGTGAATTAGCATTGTAAATTATTCATGTTACATCACTCGTTAGGGTTATCTTGAGTGCTTGAGGGAAATAGATATTATTTTCCCCACCCACGTGACATGATGAGCTATAAAGCCTTGATAATGATTGTTTCAATGGCTTCATGCATATGAATATTGTTGTATTGGCTTCAACCCTTTGAACTATTAAGTGAGTATACTCGTGGATTGGGATAGCACTAGAAGCCTCACTCTAGCTGTCGAGTTTAGCCTAAGGTTGATTTATTTCCTTGGAAAAAAAGGTGAGCCATGTTACTTTATTGGGTGGGTTACAAGTGAATATAGTAGAAGTTGGTGTAGGGAAAAGTAAATTGGAGTTATGATGAGGTAGAAAGAAAGAAATAAATATGAGGAAGATAAGGAATGAGCATGAGGAGTTCATCATAAAAAAAAAAAATGGTTGATGTAGCAAGGGAATCTTAATTTTAGAACATTTTTCTTCAAATTTTTAAATAAATTCTTCATTTTTCTCATTATGGATCGATCAACAATATTGATGAAAATGTTTTTTGTTGTTGTGTTTAGCTAAGACATTGTTGGGATAAGCTCATAGGAACTTGAGATTTGAATGATAATACATGAAAGCACTCAAGATATCATGATTTTACATCTTCTTTGGTGGACGTATATATGCTTTTCCCCTTATCATCAAATTTTCACTTCAATAATTACTTGTTCATGGTTTTAATTTCTTAATCCTCATAGGACCTATAAAAAACCAGCACTTACTTACAATAAAACATGGGATCATGAAATAATGGGTGTGCAGAAGTGTTACACAATATTTTTTTATACCTCCTATTCACTTCCCGTGCCATATCTCGAGGTTCAAAAACATTGGCTACTATGCAACATATCCATCATGATATATATACCAAAGCCTTCTTGAAGAATCAAAGGAAAACTGCCCTAAATCTATTATGTAGAAGGTTGCCTAAAAACCTAATTTCTGGCATTAGCGCATTTTTCTCCACTCCCTACCTATGTTGATGTCAGGTTGCTCAGTTATACACTCATGCTTCCAGTGCGGGTTTTCATGGGAAAACCCACATTGAACCTCTTTTGGAAGGTTTTCCCAAACTAGAGGAGAAGCTTCGCTCACTAGAACCTTCGGGAACAACGAGTTGGATATTGGTTGTTGTTGATATGTTCGATCTCTCTCACTTGGGCCTCTTGATATTATCATCATGGGCTTTCCCCTTGAGATGTGGACCTTAATCCCTCTTTTGTAGATCCCTAACTCCCTCTCCCTTCTTATAAATTCACTCCCTTCCATCCCCAAATGGTTGGTCATTGATTGTTGCATCCCTATGCTGAGATTATGCTTACATGTTACCCATTCTATCTTGGAGAAGGAGTTCTTGAAGAGTCTTTGCTTGGACTTGGACATCCACGAAAAGGAGGTCTCCAAAATCAAGGAATAGGTAGTATGCTTCCCTTTTTATCTTATTAATACATACATATGATGTTCCCTTTCCATAATTGTGTAAATGTTTATACTATTAGCTTAATGTTCCTTGATCTATTAAGTAGTTTATGTTTGATTTATGCCATATATGCTCTTGTATCTTGCATAATACTTTGATCTTCCTTGCAGGTATACAAACATAAAGAACAACTAAGGAGTGAGGCCTGGAGCGAAAGATTCAAAGCCATCTCCAAGGATCGAGTGATTGCATTAGAGCGAGGTAGGTTTCTCCTACTCTGCATTTGTCAAACATAAGCTAGGAAAGTGTATGTTAGTTTGTTGCTAGACCCACTCATTGGGCTAGAGGGATGGCCTATGTCTACAAAGGGGATTTGCCATCACAATAAAATGGAAACTCTGCTGGGGAAGCTATAGCCTGTTCATCCTCCTTTCTCAACTGATTTCTTGATCATTTTGACTGACCATCGTGTTTTAAGTTAGTTTGGGTTGATATAGGTATGCACAATCACTGATTACTATCTTAGAGTGCTCAGTATGGAGTATTTGTGGAATTATTTTTATTTTTTGCCTCATTCCTCATCCAGCGTGATTTTTGATCTGACAGTTGCGCTGCCAGCATGGTTTTTATTAAAACAGTCACACTGATCCCCTGTTCAGCGCTAGTTTTGCCTTAACAGTTGCGTTGATCCCTAAGATTGGAAAGAAATCTAGGGTTTCTTTGTCAAATCCCAATGTGTCTCAGCCCCTAAGGTATTTTTTTGTCCTGCGTGACTAGATTTTGTTAATGTTTTGATTGATTACCTAATTTATTAGAAAATTATTACTCCTTTGAAATTTCAAGTGTTTGAGTGCAATTGAATTGATTTTAGGGTTTATAGTTCATTTGATTGTCACTTGCCGCTTGTGAGCATATTTGGGTCTCTGGTTTGTTGAATGATTAGGTTTGTTCATCTAGTGAAATCACTTGAAACATTGACTTACATTGGTTTCGGTTTGCCTTATGAAAAGTTGTTTTTCATGTGTATTAGGTCATGTCGCATTTGAAATCCATTTTTGTCATTTATCAAACATAGATTACATTGTTTGGTTTGCAAACTGAAATGAGTATACTTTCTTATTTATTTTGAAACAGAAAATGAAATACATTTTCATTGAGTGCTTTTAAATAACTTTGATTGATGCCTTGTTTGCATTAGGATTATTTTGAATCAAAATCTTTGTTTTTGCTTTAGTTGAAGCTTAGTTACATGCAAGCATCTGAAAATCAAAGAGAACATCATATAAGTGCATCTTATTGAAGTGAATTTCATTTTTGCTTTCAATAGATTGCATATTCATTAGTGAAATTGAAGTTTAGCTTTTCTCTTGCATTTTGCATTTGGAAAAGTTAGTGGTGGCATATTTTTTGATGCATTCTCTTGTTTGATGCATTGCTTGCTTGAACTCTCTTCCCTCGTTAGTATAGGATTCATTGAAATGAAAGGTTTCATTTTTATCATATATTTTCATTCTAGGATTCAGGTGACATCGTTTGAGCCCAAAACTGAAACCTAATTCAAGAAAATTTTAAAATTTATTGAATTAACCTAAGGAGCATTTGGAACTTAACACAAACATTTAGAGGTCCAGGATAGAGACATGTTACAACGTATATAAACCTAGCAGCTTTTGTTAATTGCATGCATTGTATCTTGGGGGTGAAATCTCGTTCCAGTACAGAAGTATATCAGACGTTCTCCAGTACTCTAGGGTATATCGAAGGCACTCTAGTATGGCAAGTATATCAGAACTCTCTCACCAAACGGTTATGCATTAGAAAACACTAACACAGACTTGTGCTCCCCGTACTGTCGTGTATATATTAGGAGACCCCACTAGGTTGCTATCCTTTAGCCACATGTAACTGAGTCAGCAACCTTGTAAATGTGATACAATGAACACAACATTCAGGGAGATTGGCCATCGTACGTTAAGTCTTTTGTTTCGACTAAGGTGTATATTGCGGTTCAGAAATACTTGGTAAATCCTCTTGCCTAGCTTACCCCTCTTTTATTTTATTTTGTTAATTTCTAAAATCAATTAATTTACCATGGAAAAACATTCTTCATGTGGAAATACTCCTTAGTAGATCTTAGGTTGATATTGATGGCAACATTTCCTCAGTTTACCAATCAAGGAAACCCCTCTGACGGGCATCCTAGTTCTTTTCCTTCTTTTGGAAACACTGGTGCTCCCTATATGGAAACGTTGTCCCTTCCTGGATTGACCATTGGTCTGTTAGTTTGGTTATTTTTGACCTCAGTGATTTCGAGTGTCCAAACAGCATTTCAACCGAGTTCTCCTGCACCTGAACAACATCAACCTCAAATTGATCCTAAAGTTTACCCCTCACCTTCTTCACCTATTTCTTCACATCGTTCTTCCTCTTTGCCTGGTGAAAGTCTAGATTCTAGTAACAACGAGGCTAAAAAGACGAAGAAGAGGATGAAGAAGAAGAATCAAAAGAAGCAAGGGGGCAACCAAACAACTATTGCTACATATGAAACCGATGTAGAAAACTCTTCCAACTAGTCCTGGAAAGTAGAATTCCCTTGCATGTTATGTAAGGGTGACCACCTTCTTCGAAATTGTCTTGGTATTCCCAAGGTCTTAGAAGTGTGGTCCACAGGGTCACATCAACCTTTGTAATCAGCCTCTAGAGATCATGTTGGTGATAAACCTTCAACTAGTAATAATAAGGTCCATGGAAGAAAGGGAAAAGTAAAATTTCCCTGTAAGTTGCGTGAAGGTAATCATCCCATTCATCGTTGTCCTCTTCTCGATGAGGATTCCAAAGAGTTGGAAAACCTTACAGCTTCTCAACCTCATCTTACGGACGGGTATCAAAATCTTTCCCCTTATCCTTCACTAGTTGATCCAGTGATTGATCAAAAGTCATCTTTTGTCAACCCCACTCTCTCTGAACGTGAGTCTCATGAGTCTATTCTCGACCAACCATTGGTTGAGAAAATGGTAGACCTGGCTGCACCTTCAGTTAACCGTACCTTTTCGGTAGAGATTGAACCTCATACTACTCAAGTTCTTCTGGTTTCTTCGGTTTCGAATGAACTGGAGGGAAATCCTCTCATTCCCGAGGTGAATGAGAGTAGTTCTCCTGCTCCCATAGAGTAAGAGGGCAGCTCTCCCCTTCCTATGACATCCCCTCCGAGTAGTTTGGTCACTTCTTTTGATTGGAGTCGACTAGTAGGATATCACCTTCCGTCTTATCTGCCTTTCTAGACTACAATACAAGCTTACAATATGATCGTACCTAGCACAGTCATAGATGTGGGTGTATCTATTAGCATTATGTCCTCAGCTACTTGGAAAGCTTTAGGTTCTCCTCAACTTGTCCCTGTCACCTAGAATATGTTAGCTTTTAACAAAGGAACCAGTCAACTATTAGGGATACTTCCTAAGTTACCTATTACTTTGGGAGGAAAGAATGTCTATATATATGTGATGGTTGTCCAAGGACCTTTATATTTTAATCTTCTCCTTGGTCGTGACTATGTTTATGTCATGGGACCTCTTGTCTCTTCCCTCTTTCGAGTGATGTGTTTCCTGCATTAAGGAAGTATTGTGATCATTGATCAACTTACATTCATTGGTCCTAAATAAACTCCCAATAAACCATCATCCCTAAATGGTTCTTATGTGCAAGTGGTATCACCCTCACCATAGGTTAATTACGTGGCTACCTGTTCCATGCACACATCTACTGATGATCTAGTAGGTGATGTAGTATGCCATGTACTAGGTGCATTGGAGCCTGATTTTTCCATTAGATTCCTGGACATGTATTCCTTCCAGAGTGTTGTTCTCCCTTCTAATGAGAACCTCTTGGAAGCCACGGCCTCTTTTTTTCTGTGATAAAAGGCGTTGGAGCAGAGTTCCTTGTCCTGTGTCAAGCTCATTAAAAAATGAAACAAGAGCCACGAGGATAATTCTTTTACTATGTCAACCTCGTTAAAAAAATGAAATAGGCTCCCATGAGGATAGTTCTTTTACTATGTCAACCTCGTTAAAAAAGAATTAGGTATCCATGAGTATGGTGCCTTTACTTCTGTCAAGCTCGGTAAAAAAATGAAACAAGATGTCACTAGCATGGTTATTTTCTTGTGTCAAGATCGTTAAAAAATGAAACAAAACCCATCCCAATTCGAGTCTTTGATTAGATCTCGTAAAATCCCAGCTGAGACTTTCACTTGTTCTCATAAGTAAACCTTCATTCCATCCACCTATTAGTAACCAGTAGTCTACTTAGGTGAATGAAATGAAGCTTGGGGGGGGAATGTACCTCGAATTGAGTCATTATGTTGGGGGCATGAAAACTTATCTCAAGCATAGTTTATCTTTGTCTCAAGCTTGTGTAAAAATGAAACCAAACCCAAGCATAATTTGTTTTCGTTTAAACTTTGTGAAAAATGAAACCATCTTCGAGTATCCTCAAGCACAGTTTCCCATGTTTCAAGCTTGTGTAAAAATGAAACCATTCCCACTTTACATCTCATGATTGCCATTTTTATTCAGCTGATTTTTTTCCAGATGAGCCTTGGTTTGTCGATTCCATCACCACCATCTCTTTAGTCAATCATTCACTTTCACTTGGTTGTTTTACCCTTGCCCGAGGAACTGTTGCAATGAGCAGTCTTATTAGCTAACCTCTTAATCTTTACATGTTTTGAGCAGTTCCATCATGACCGGAACTAGTTGCTATCCTTTTATAGCACTCATTCCTCCAGGAGGAGTCATATTTAAGCTCTTTTCTAACTCTCGAAAACTGAAAATATTGTCGAGTACTTGTCATTTCGAACTCATTAAAGTAAATGAAATGATGTCTATTCAGTATAAGTTTAACCCTTTTCTGGACTAAGATAGACTATTGTACAAAAAAGGAATACCTTAGTCGAACATGGCTAAGATGTTCTCTTGTATATTATTTTCTACCTTTTTGGGTTCAAGAGACAATTTATGAAAAGGAATCTTTGGAATTTTCTTTTTTTGATTCTTTTTCAAACCATCTAATCATGAAAAAAATGTCGAGTTTCACCTCCATAAGACTCGTATAACTTAAACAACGTAGGACTTGTCACCATCACAAGGCTGATTTTCTCCTTCCTAGGGCTCGTAAAACTTACTAGGATGGATTCATCTAAAGGGTGAACTTATATGACAATAATATGTTATCCCATTCAAGATTGCAACAAAAAATATATGGGGTACTCACCAGAAGTGGTGGGGGAAAGAGTGAAAGTGTTCATCTCTTGTATCCTGTAAAGGTAGCATGTTGCTCTTGAACATGACACTCGTCTGTTGATTGTGTAGGGTTTGGAATATCCTTACTTAGTCACTTGCCTTCCTGGATTTGGGGAATCCATTTTTCCTCTCATATAATCATACCATTTTTTCATCATGACTTTTGATCCTATGTTGAGTCAAATTCTACCAAACTCCGGAGTCGTGGCATCGATACGTTCAAGAGGAGTCCTATTTGCAATTCTTTACCACCTATACATTGTCTAACTTTCTGCCACAGTCTTGGATAACACTTATCTACTCTACTACATCCTTTTGTTTCATGTCGATGATGTGGGATTCATTATGGCCCTCCTTTGACGGATCACTTCCTGTCAACTTCAGCTCATTATCCGGGAAGATGATCTAGAAACTCCCTTCCACTACCTTAGAGCTTGCATGCCTCAAGGAAAAGTTCTTCGCATTCGATGATGGGTTTACATCATTAACCTTCAATCGAATGGTTCCATGAGTGTTCAATTTTAGTTTCACTATTCATGATCGTGGATTGTGTTGATTGTACCTTGAGAGCCATTGTCATCATTGGTGGTTGATCTCATGCCTATTAACGGTTTACATCATTGACTAGTAATCAGGTGGTTTTCTATCATGTTCAACTTCGACACATCTATTCACATTTTACAATTCGTACATTGATCGGGTTGAGACGGAGTGTAAGACCCTAGATTTTTTCTGATAAAGTTCAAGTTGCATGGAGTTATGAGTCATTCATGATTTTACACATGTTTCCTCTATGCGAATAGTTGCGACCATACCATGGGTCCATATTCATGATCCTTTCTATTCAGATGGTTGCGACCATACCGAGGATCTTTTCACATGATTCCTTTATACGGATGGTTTCATCCATGCCGCAAATTCATGTATTATTGGATGCCTATTATCGTATCGTTAGACATGATCATCATAGATGTCAGATATATATATGTATATGTATATGCTTGATTTGCGGGTCTCCTAACAGTGTTGTTCTCATCCTTTCGCTGACTTGTAAAGCATCTTAGCCATCACTCCATGTTCTACCTAAATGATTTAGGGGGCATATCTTACACAATATTTTGTCATACCTCTTGTTCACTTCCCATACCATATCCCGAGGTGCCAATTAGCATATCCATCATGATATACAGACCAAAGCCTCCCTGAATAATCAAAGGAAAACTGCCCTAAATCCATTATGGAGAAGGTTGCCTAAAAACCTAATTTTTGGCATCAGCGCGTTTTGCTCCACTACTTGCCCATGCTAATGGTAGGTTGCTCAATTATACACTTGCATTGCTAACGTGGGTTTTCATAGGAAAACCTATGTTGAACCTCTTATGGTAGGTTTTCCCATAATAGAGGAGAAGCTTCTCTCACTAGAACCTTTGGGAATAGCGAGTTGGGTATTGATTGTTGTTGATATGGTCGAGTTCTCTCATCTAGGCCTCTTGACCTTATAATCATGGGCTTTCCCCTTGAGATGTGTACCTTCCTCCCTCTTTTGTGGATCCCTAACTCCCTCTCTCTTCTTATAAATTCACTTTGTTCCATCCCCAAATGGTTGGTCATTCATTGTTGCATCCCTATGCTGAGATTATGCTTACATGCTACCCATTCTAGCTTGGATAAGGAGTGCTTGAAGAGTCTTTGGTTGGACTTGGAAATACACTAAAAGGAGGTCTCCAACATCAAGGAATAGGTTGTATGCTTCCCTTTTTAGCTTATTAATACACACATTTGATGTTCACTTTCCATAATTGTGTAAATGTTTATGCTATTAACTTAATGTTCCTTGATATTTTAAGTAGTTTATGCTTGATGTATGCCATATATTCTCTTGTACCTTGCATAGTACTTTGATCTTCGTTGCATGTATCTAGATGTGAAGAATAACTAAGGAGCGAGGCTTGGAGTGAAAGATTCAAATCCATCTCCAAGGATTGAGCGATTAGCATCAGAGTGAGATAGGTTTCTCCTTCTCTCTGCATTTGTCAAACATAAGCTAGGAACATGTATGTTAGTTTGTTTAGATTGTTGCTAGACCCACTCATTGGGCTAGAGGGATAACCTCTGTCCGTAGAGGGGATTTTCCTTCACAACAAGAAGTCATCTTATCTAGTAAATATGCAAAAAAAAATGAAAAAAAATGTTATAAAATAAATCACGAGAAGAATAAGCAAAGAAAAATTCACTTTTTACATGTTAAGGAGTAGTAGTATCCATAGACTACCTGATAATATTTTGTTGATAATTTTTTAATCAAACATATAATTTAAGTGATTAAATATCCATATGAAAGTATATTTATATGGATACCTCCAATATAAATATTTTTCACAAATACCTTAAGATGACATACCAAATCTTCTTAGGAATAACCTGCACAACATAGTTATTTTTTAATTCTTGTGTAGACCAAGAGCTACTATTTTGAGTATAAATTCTTCTTTGGATGGAAAATTGATGTTATTCCAAATGGATATGAAATTATATTCATTTATTTATCTAGAATAAAAACATTTTTTGAAGAACAGATCAATTGATGTGTTAGATATGCCAATGAACAACTTAGAAAAATCAATTTTAGGATTGTAGATTTAGGATAGGTAGTTAGTACTTTTGGCATAAATTCCTCATCTGATATCAAAATGGAGAAATTTAAACCACATCATAAACAATATTCTTAGGATCATAGAAACATGTTTGAAATATGTATCCATTTAGGTATCCAAAAAGTAACTATGCTAAAATTGTTGTTGAGTTGTCTACTATACATATCATCAATGTTTTAGTCATATGTTTTTCATTTGTTATCCAAATTGAGAGATTCAAAAGGGTTTAGAAACTATATTTAAAGGTATATTTTGGATATAAGTAGGTTTTACAAATATATACATGTGATTCCCTGAAACATGATTGTTCTAAATATGTTTTTAGTGGGGTCAATGATCCAATTGCAACAAAAAATTAATCAAGAAGCTATTTCTCCAAATGGTGATCTATATATGAATGAATTTTTGTAGGAATATAATTTTCAATATAATACATACACATACCAAGAATTTTAAGCATCCACTACTTATATTGATATGCACAGGAATCAACTACTACATAACCATCAAAAAATGATATGTATCTTAAATAATGATAGAGGTATTTTTGAAAATAAAGTTTTATAGGAAAAATTGATATGCATACCCAATATTCTACATATTTAAGGAAATAAAAAAGATTAAAAATATGCCTTGATAATCAATATAGATTCAATCTTGAAGGTTTCAGCATCATTTTGCATGTAGTAGAATTTTCATTCACCAATTATTTCTTTCTCCTTCCAACTTCCTGAAAAAGATAGATTAATACTATGTGTGCCTCTTATTATACCACAAAAATATTCTAGTTTAAATAATGCAAACAATGTGTTTTGAATATGGTAGAGCGAAAAATCACTGTTAAATATTCATAATGAATGTACAGGTTCTTACCTCTTATCTTACTATTACAATTTCCCCATATTCAAATCACTTCTATTCATATGTATAACTTTTAAAAATGTGGAAAATCTAGAGAAAATATTGAAAAAGTCAAGTCATTGATTTCCCTCTAAAAATCTTATACTATATGCCAATCAATGAAAAATTAATTGTACACCTTGAAATCTCCCTGGTAATGATACTAAAAAAGTTGGGGATAATTAATTACCTTATTAATTAACAATTTCAATGAATATTTGTTAACCTACGGTACTTGTGCTTGTGATATGGCATGAACTTCATGTGAATGTATACACTTTTATCTTGAATTAATTTATCTAATATGCTCATAATAAATAAAGAAGCAATAGCATAAAGCTATATACTCTAATTACTTAAAAAAAAAAAAACTCAAGCATTGACAATTAACATAAATTAACCAATAAAGAATCAAAGCTATAGAAGGTATGTAATATGTTGAAAAAAACATACTAAAAAAGAAACCATATAGAATTAAATTTATTGGAGCTATGTAATTTATTGTGTAAAAAAAAAAGTAACAAAGAACAAAATCTATAGGTGCTATATAATCTTTAGAGCAAATCATACTATGAAAAGAAACAATAGAGAATAAAAGTTATATGAGCTTTATATTATATTAACAAAAACATAATAGAAATGTAACAATAGAGAATCAAAGTTACAGGAGATATGTAATATATTAAGCATAACATACTATGAAATAGATCAAACAATAGATAAATAAAATAAATCCTACATTAAGTAGTGCTAGCTCAATCAATATTTTTGACACTTATGTAATGGAAGACTAATCACGTTACTAGAATTTTGTCATCACTAGGTTATTTGTTTGCATTGCTTAAGCATGCCCTTTGTCCATAAATCAACAACCCCTATTGTTAAACACCCCCTACCCCCTATTGTTAGAAAACTTTCATAAAAGAAAATTTATATATGAAATTAAACACGCATGAGGAATTAAAGAAGTTAAAATAAAACAACATTCCATTCTCCAATCACTCACCCATGTTATTGTAGAACAAAGTGCTATTACTCTTGTGGTCCAGGTGGTCCAGGCCTCACTCGATGAGGCTTTTAAGTTTTCTGAAAGTTCCCTAATCTGTCGGTTCAATGGTTTTTGGCCGCGGCTGACAGCTCTCCACAATTGGATCTCGGAGGTATGGAAGCCTGTCATTTCTGATGAAATTAATATCTACCCGTGTGCTAGGGGTTTCTTTATAGTAGACTTTGAGAATCCTGAAAGGAGACAATGTATTCTAGATTCCGACCCTTGGTTTTTGGAAAACTCAGGCCTATTCATGAAGCCATGGAACCCATCATTCGACCCCTCAACAACAGTCATAACCTCAACACCAGTTTGGGTGATATTGCCAAGCCTACCCTTGCATCTCTGGAATCTCTCCTCGCTAAAAACCATTTGAAATGCAATTGGGAAATTTTACTGCAGGTGCCCAAAAACAGAGGAATATGCCAGAACCACCTATGCACACATCTATGTGGAAATGGACTTCAGCGTCGGATTCCCAGCTGAAATAAACCTAACAAGTAAAGACTATGTGTGGAACCAGAAACTCGATTATGAAAGTGTCCTCTTCAGATGTCGATCCTGCTTTGAGATAGGCCATCTAGCCAAAAATTGCTCAAAAGCCTCCCAGAAAAAATGTTGCTAGGAAAAACCACCACAAATCTACATGGTGGGAAGGAGCACAAAAAGAACACTACACTATCATCAAAGAAGAATACTCTAGAGAAAACTCTGAATCACAAGAAATCGGGCAAGAAAGAAACAGCTCTCAAGACAAGCATGGAGAAAGCCCCATCACACAAAATAAATCTTCATTTAACAGCGAAGCAGATCTCGTAGACCAAACTTCTTCTCCGACTATCTTCAAAAGGACGAACACAATAGATCGCGAAGCTAAGACACCAATGTCCCAAGAACCAGCAGAGATCAAGGAGATGCAAGATAAAGGAAGTTTGAAGACCGTAGAGAAAAAAAAGAAAGCCATAGCATCAATCTCGCCAAGAAAGACGAGGAGCCAGAGAATTAAAAAATAAGAAAATTATAGGTCCGATAGACCAATTTGGTCTCAGTGGACGTTAACCGTCGTCATCATCATCATCACTGATTTATAACATAAATAATTTAAATGAATCTAAACATAAATTAATCAAATAATTTAATTTTAAACATAAAATAATATATTACTCATATACAATATAAATGAAATAAAACTACAATCAAATGAGGACTTAGAGAATATAATTTATTTCAACATATATTGGATTATTTCTCTAAGAGTTATGTCCCAAAGAGTGAAGAAGATATTCTATTTTATAGACGAACTTGCTTGTAACAAGAAATAACAAATATCTAATCAATCCCACTTGAGGATTTAATTGATCCATCTTGTTTACAACTAATTTTAAACATAATAAATAATTTCCATGATCCTTTCAAACTTGCATCAACTTTAGCATTCATCCGAAATGTCATTTAATGATGTTTGATTTCTTGTACCCATACTATACTTAATGGAGATATTCAAATCTCGTAGAAAATCAATTCTAAACTCATATCCACCACAGTTTGTCCTCCTTATATTCAAAACCATAATGTGGATTAGATAACGAATTAATTATATCTACTTAAAGCTAATTTGGAACAAATAAGAATGTAGAATAATATACTTATGCAAATGGGTTTATAAAAATCCATCACCCATAATTAAACCCATAATTCATATTTGGTATATTTTCCCAAAGTGGGTGTATGGTTGGTGGTGGTTGATTCTTACTAATTTCTAAATTGAGTTAGTATTCAAAATTCAATACATAATATACTAATTATTCTTAACATTGATTATAATTCATCAAAATACTAAGAAATGTATTAGAAAACACTATGGGCACAAATGTCACACATAAGTATTAAAACATATTAATATAGGGTTATAGAAAATAGAAAAGGGATTAAAAAGTAGGGATAAGATGGTGTAAAAGATGACAATTCCATGACCCAACAATATGCAAAACACTAAAGAGTATTTTAATCTTTTTATCCATGATATTTAACTTGATTTTTCCTCATCTTATGATTCTAGTTGTTTAGTCATATCCTCTGAAAACATCTCCACCATCCTACCTCTCATACTTTCAACATAAATCCTTGTGAGATGTCATATAAGAATATGCGCCTAAGTTAACTAGTCATGGCTCATGATTTACATGTGTGCTAAAAAAGGAAAGGAAAGATCCCCTCCTTCATCTAAGGAGGCTTTTTTTTCTATAGAAGTAGCATCCTCAAATTTGTTACCTGGTGAGGTGGTCTCAAGAAAATTCCCAAGGGCCTAGGAATCTCTTGACCAGTAATGGTGGGATACATGGTAAAGCTTAAGGGTGGGGACGGGAAAATTCCTCAAGGTATTGTTGAAGAAATACAGAGGCATCCATGCTTGTTTAGGCCTAATAATCCATTTACCGATAATGGCAGGATTGCAATAAAGACTGGTAGTGTATGTTTCTTTGTTTGGGCCCAGGAATCCTTTAACCAGTAATAGCGGGATACACATTAAAGCCTGGTTGTATAGATAAGGGTTTCAGGCCGGGAAATCCCTTGACTAGTAATGGCGGGATACACGGTAAAGCCTGAGGAATCCCTAGATGGTTTTGTTGTGAGTCCTACATTCATGCTTGGAATATGGCACGGGGGTGATTTGCTAAAAGAAATATTTGGTTCAACCCAATATATGGTCATGTGCTACACGGGAGTCCCTGACATGGTTAGATTTTTCATATGTTAATAAGAGCTCCTTTTTCCCTTGTATTTCATGAATAAATATACTTTTTATTATGTGGCTTTGATGGTTGTTTTATCATTGTTATTATTCTAGTTATATGTTGGTTACAATCATGGTTTTATGATAGACTTTAGTTATGACTCTCCGCATGTTTTGATTATTAAATGAATCGTTAAATAATGTATGACCTAATAGATGATAATGCAGCTATTTTGAGAGGGCATTTGACCTTCTTGACGATTCTCAGATAACTATGTGACACCTATGTTCAGATATGTAATTATGACTTGTAGATTACATGTTCATGATGTGTTTGACGAAATGTCTGTCATGGTTGGGATGGATTACATTAAGTCATTGTTCAAGTTTTGAATTAGAAGCTTTGCCTTTGTGTTATTTATCATTTTTAAGAGTTTCATTAAGTTTTGGGCAGAGGTCTAGATACTAGCCCCAAAAAAGTGGCTTAGATCTCGGGGTCGCTAGAATAAAACTGAGTGAATTAGTCTACAATCGTTGGGATGCAGGCTTATGGGAGCAACTGAAGGGTCTTAGGCACTGGATTGCCTTGTCATGGGAGCAGCTGAGAGCCCAGGGCAATGAAAAAATATGTTAACTCAAGGGTTGGGCACATGGAGTGGTTGGTTAGCTCCTAGGGTGTTGTAGCACTTGAGGGAGGTTAGTAAAGTTTTGGTTTGTCAATTCCATTTCCTTAATTGTACCTGGGATGTTGAGTCATATCATAGTAACTCTTCATCACATATTTACTGTGGCCGATCAGTAAGCTTAGGTAAGTGTGGAAGGAGGATGTTACAGACTAGTATCAGAGCATGGTTCAACCCTTGGACTAGATGGGCAGAATGTGTTTGTCATGCATGCATTAAGGTTGTATATGTACTTATTATATATGCATGGTGGTGGTCATTGTTGTTGTTGTGTTGTCGTGTCGAAGCTGATGAAGTTGTTCTCAGGATGTGTTTGTTATGAATGCATGTCGGTTGTATATGTATGGGTTATGCATTTCAATGTCTATATGTTGTTATACATTGTTGTGGGCATGGTTTTCATGCATGAGGTCGTGGTATGCAGTTGGTATTGTCATGAATGATTTATATATACTATTATGATTATGTTTATACATATATTGTTCTAATCTGGATTGATCTTGTAGTTGAGATATCCTCCCCTGAACTTTACTAACATGTGTTGGTTATGTTTATGTTTGGTTAGCTAACATGGTATACTTACAGGAAGAAGAGGATCAAAGATGACTAGAAAAATGGTGGATTATAGTTTATGAGACTTTTCTTACAAATCATATGAGAAGCATGGTGATGATTACTCCCCTCACATAGTAGACACTTTGAGAAGTTGGAAGGTAGAAATAAGAAGTTGCAAAGAAGATAATGACATAATCATTCAGTCATAAGAGAGACATGCCAGGGCACATGAGAAACAAGCAAAGGTCAATGTAGTTATCCTTCAGATTTTGTCATACTTGCAGAGGTAGGGACTGCTTAGGATTAGTCATGGATAGGAGGATAGGACTAATGGAGCCTATGATAGCAGATATCATGATGGGAATAGATCGGACAAGGATGATACCATTAGGAATGGAAGATTCTTGGATACAAATGATAGGAGAGACAATGGACATGGGATTTCTTCTATTTTGGTTCAGACATGTATGGTGGTCATCATCGTTATCATCCTTACAGGAGGAATGACAGGGGATATTTTCCGGATGAGTTTAAGAAAGCCAAGGCAACTACATTTGATGGAGAGATGAAGAAGTCGGAGGATGAAAAGACCTGGTTCATGGGATGAAGAAGTTATTTGAGCTGCATGACTACACAGAGAACACGAAGACGGAGATAGCTATATTCAGCCTCAAAGGGAAAGCATACATCTGGTGGGAAGATATGAAGTGGGTCAGAGACATTTAGATAGAGGAGTTGAGTTGGCATGAATTCAATATACTTTTCAGGAAGAAATACTTGTCAAAGAGGTACTATGATAGTAAATTTAAGGAGTTTTATGAGCTAAATATGGGATTGATGATAGATGAGGAGTACACAACTAAGTTCCTAGAGCTATTGAGGTATGTATATATCTTAAGGATGAGAAGGCCAAATTTCAGAGATTTATTAGTGGATTACCATTAACATTTAAAGATTGAATTGAGTATAGTGAGCCTCAGTCACTTGAAGAAGTAATTGGAAATTTGAAACATTGTTATGAGAAAATGAAGCATAAGATAGAGTCTCAACAAGGTTGGAAATGGAAATACAAGACTAAGGGAAAGTGACCAATGATGCAAACAAGACCTTAGGGTGTAGGTAAGAAAGAGAATGTTGTTCCTTACAAGAAGTTGAATGTAGTTGGATAGGGACATGGGTCACACCCTGGAGAGGAAAGATAAAGGTGATGGTAAGGGACAATTGCAATGTTGGATGTGTGGAAAGGAGCATATAAAGAGGGATTTGCCATTGTATCAAGTTTGTAGGACTCATATATATAGTGCATAAGAAGTGCAAACAATTGGGGATGTTGGACAGAGCATTCCTTGGATCTATGCAGCATTGGATAGCATGCAGGTGGATCACCAAGCATCTATTATCGAGATGGACGGTAAGCTTTGTGATCAAGTTATTTCTATTTTGATTGACCCTGGATCTAATAATAGTTATGTTAATTCTAACCTGGGGGATGAGTTTGGTTTGAATAAAGAAGTGCATGTAGAGTCTTGGTTAGCATGGTTGGCTATAGAAAAAGTTTCATCATTGAGTAAGAGATTATGCATTTGAGTTGAAAGGTATGCCTAGATCAATGCATCTAAATGTACTTCCATTGGGATCACACAATATGCTTATGGTTATGGATTGGTTGTACCTTCATAGGACCACAGTAGGTTGTTATGACAAAGCTCTTGAGTTCTTGGATGACAATGGAGAATAAAGAATATTGCAAGGTAAGAAGAAGGGAACATTAGTTAGAATGGTTATAGCTATGCAGGTGAAGTGTAGTCACAGGAAAGGATGTGTGCTATTTGTAGTGCATATTTCCAGTGATAAAGTTAAGGATGTTGAGGATGCGAAAGTTTTGAAGAGGTACTCGATCTTATAGTAGTTTTAGGATGTATTCCCAACAAAGATTTCAAGGTTGTTGCCTCACAGGGAAGTGGAATTTTGTATTGAGTTTGTACCAGGAGTAACACCAACATCAAAGGCACCATACAGGAGGAACACTCTAGAGTTATTGGAAAGGATACATTATGCTAATTGTATCATCGTGGGGTGAACCAGTATTTTTTTTAGAAAGAAGGATGGTACTCTTAGATTGTGCATTGATTATAGGTAGTTGAACAAGGTAACCATCAAGAACATGTATCCATTGTTGAGGATTGATGACTTGTTTGACTTGTTGAAGGGAGCAACGATGTTCTTGAATATTTATTTTAGATTAGGATACCATCACTTATGCATTAAAGATGATGATATCTAAAACATTGCTTTCTGTACTAGGTATGGGCATTATGAGTTTGTTGTAATTCCTTTGGGTTTAACTAATTCTCCATCTACTTTCATGTGCTTGATGAATAGTGCGTTGTGTCCTTATTTGGACAAGTTTGTTATTGTATTCATTGATGATATATTGATATATTCTAAGAATGAGGAAGAGCATGTCAAACACTTAGTAGCAGTGTTGAGATTGCTAAGAGAGCATCAGTTTTATGCCAAATTTAGTAAATGTAGTTTCTTTCATATAGAGGTACATTACTTAGGGCATGTGGTTTCTAAGGAAGACTTAACAGTGGATCTAGAAAAGATAAGAGTTATCATGAAATGGGAAGCTCCTAGAATGTGTATGAGGTCAGATAATTCATGGGGCTAGTAGGTTATTATAGGAGGTTCATTAGGAACTTCTCACGGATTGCCTATCCTATTACATCATTGCAAAGGAAGTGAAGGAAATTTGAATGGATAGGCAAATGTGCAACAAGTTTTGAGTAGTTGAAGCAGTGGTTGACAAATGCTCTAGTTCTCAAGACTGCAGACCCAGATAAAGAGTTCATGGTGTATATAGATGCTTGCAAGAGAGGACTTGGTGGATTCCTAATGTAGGAGGGACAGATGGTATGCTACGAATCAAGGAACTGAATGAGCATGAGTAGAACTATGTGACACGTGATCAAGAGTGGGTAGTGATCATTCATGAATTGAAGATGTGGAGGAACTATCTTCTTGGTAGGAGGTCACAGTGGATTGAGATATTTATTTGACCAACCGAATCTAAATGTCAGGCAAGCTAGATGGTTAGCCACGATCAGTGAGTTTAAATTCGATATCAGGTACATTGAGGGGAAAGAGAATAGGGTTATAGATTCTCTTAGTAGAAGAGTACATGTAAATCACATAGCAGCTATTAGTTCATATGGGATAGATTTACAGGACTAGATCTTATAGGAAGGACAACAAGATGAAAGGTATAGGGAGCTTAGGCACAAGTTACAACAGCAGGGTACAGATGATCAGGATGTGGGCCATCATCTTACAATGAATGATTTGGTTAGATTTAGGGATGAGATCTATGTGCAAGACAACAGTGAACTCAAGAAGCTTCTCTTGAGGGAATTTCATGTTAAGCCATATTCAGGTCATCTAGGATATCAGAAGACATTGAAATCAATGAAGAATTCCTACTATTGGTTGAATATGAAGAAGGTGCTAGTTGAGTTTGTTGCCACATCTTGATTTGTCAACAAGTAAAAGCAGAGTTCAAGCATCAAGGTGGTCTACTACAACCAATTTCAATTCCATAGTGGAAATGGGAAGTCATTTCCATGGATTTCATTATAGGCTTATGAGGACATCTAGACAACACAATTCTATTCTGGTTGTGGTTGACAGGTTGACAAAGGTATCACACTTCATTCAAGTGAAGTCTACTTAGTCAACTAGTGATGTAGAACAATTTTTCATCAGGGAGATAGTGATTTTTCATGGTGTTCCAAAGAAGAATGTGTTAGACAGAGATGCTAAGTTCACTTCTAGGTTTTGGAAGGAGTTATTTGCAGTTTTGGGTACAGAGTTAGCCTTTATTACAACTTATCATCTGCATACATATGGACAGATAGAGAGGGTCAATGTGATTTTGGAGGACATGTTGAGAATGTTTGTTATGCATCAGCAATGGAAGTGGAAAGAGTACCTTCCACTGGTAGAGTTTTCTTACAAAAATGGGTATCAGGATTCATCAAGGATGAGTTCATTTCAGGCACTTTATAGGCGTAGTTTTAATAGCCCCATAAGCTAGAGTGATCCAGTGAATAGGGTGTTGATAGGACCAGATACGTTGGCAGAGATGGAACATGAAATGCAGGTTATAAAGAAGAATCTAAAGGAAACACAGGATAGAGAGAAGAGTTATACATATCAACACAGGGAATTTAAGGAGTTTCAGGTTGGGGAGCATTTGTATTTTCACATAAATCCCAAGATGAGCTCCTTGAGGATTGGGTCATGTGCGAAGTAAGCACCTCAATATTGTGAACCTTTCAAGATCCTTGAGAGGATTGGACCAATGACCTATGGACTTCCACTGCCTCCGACAATGAAAGTCCATGATGTTTTCCATGTTTCATTTCTTAAAAGATATGTAAGGGATGTTGATTATGTTATTGATTGGTTTTTATTGTAGGTGGAGCCAGAAGGAGAATTCCAGCTAAAACCTTAGTGCATATTACAACAAAAGATGCTCATTGTAACAACCCTAGTGAAAATTCCATGTAAAAAAATATAAATACCACGGATGATGGGACACATATTCGAAGCTGAATGGTGGGAAGAACATCCTAGGCGATGTTCATTTGGTTGTTTATGGCTAAGGAAATTGGCAAAGGCAATGACTAAGGCATTAAAGAGGCAAAAAGGTATTTTGGCACATTTATTTATGAAAATAATGGAAATTAGGAGAAAAGGAAGGTGAAAGGTCACATGTTGCATGTGAGGAGGAAATTTAAGGAAAATAGTGGAAGATGAAGAAAATAGAGGCCTCATTAATAAAAATTCTTTTGAGGATCAGTGGGTAAGACCTTGTCAATTCATTTTTGGAGCTCTCTCATTATTGTCTCTCTCTCTCATAGTCTTGGACACTTAGAGTTTTCTTGGAGCACTCGGCATTGGAGAAAGAAAATCAAAGAAGGCAAGAGGAAGCAAGGATCAAGCAAGGAAATCCAGGATCAAGAAGCTACAACAGGCTTCATTGCAGAGTGGTATCAGAGCATGGTTCAAACACTTGCATTGGATGGGCTCTATCATAGGTGAAATGAAGAACAAAGGTTAAATTTTAGACTTTTCTGTCATATTAGAATTTGAAAATTTGTCCATATTGAACATAAATCCCATTGATAATGTGGTAAAAAATTCATATATTGGTTCACAATACTTTAAGAATTATGATCTAAGGAAGATGACCTTCCTGAATGCACCTTTAAACAGGTCATGTTGGAATTTCTGCAATAACTCATCTTTTGTAGGCTTTCAGAAGCTGATTTTTTTTTCACTTTGAGGGGACATACCACTAATTATGTGGTAGAAATTTCAGATATTGGATTGCAATATTTTAGGATATATGAGTAGAGGGAGTCGATCCTTCTGAATGCTCCTAAAATCAGGCTTCAAACAGGTCACACTGAAATTTTTGTTATAACTTTTATTCTGGGCACTCTTAGGAGATGAAATTGTTTCTAAAATGAGGGGAACTCCCACGGATATTTTGATAAAACTTTCAGACATTTATTCACTATATTATAGGATATATGACCAGTAGAAGTAAAGCTTTCTGGATACTCCTAGAATTGTGCACCAAGTATGATTGTGTTGGTATTTTTGTTATAACTTTTCATCTATGAAATATTAGAAGTTGAAACTTGAACCATAGTGAGGATAATACCACTGATCATATGGTTTAGTTTCCATAACTTTTAGTACTACATTTTATGATATATGCATTGAATCATTCACTATATTAGTTTGCATGCAAAGTGTTTGATGAAATGCTTAAATGGTTCAATAATTAATTGCACACAAACTGTTTGATAAAATGCCCCAATAAGTATGTCGGTTGTGGTTGGGGATAATATTGGTGTGTAATAGTATTTTTTTAGTTAATATATTCTTACTTGTATGCAAACAATTTGATATATTAGTTTTCATGTAAAGTGTTTGAAGAAATGCTTACACGCAAATGTAATAGTATAGTAGTTGTTTGAAGAAAATGTAAAAGTATGGTAATTGTTTGAAAAACGTTATTTTTGGATGGGATAGTATTGTATTATGATAATATGGATGTAGCTAATCTATGCCTATTTTCATGCAAAGAATTTGAAGATTTGCATGTAGGGAATTTGAAAGGTTGCATGCAAGGAATTTGAAAAGTTGCATGTAAGGAAATGGAAAAGTGACATGTTTTTAGTTATTATGTTACAAGTGGAATAAGTGCAATGTTTTGAATTAATCTCATAAAAATGTATGAGAAATAAAAATCAATTTCTTTTCAAGTGTAGTTAAATTTAGTAGAGCTTTGGAGATCCCATTTCCATAATTGGACATTGGAGATCGGGCCATTATGGTAGCTTCCTCCTTCTACCTTAGTGTGGACCATGGATAGTAAGGGGGTATGCTTATAGGTTGTTTGAATGTTTTATTAAATGTGTGATATGTGTTTGTGATTATAAAATTGTATGAAGGAATGCTCTTGTTTTAATACAGTTGTACTAACACAATATGTGTTGAGACAACTAATATGAACTTGTGTGCAAGTGGGTGCTAGTTTTAGTATTATGACTATGATTGTGAGTTGATTGTCGACTATGTGTTAGGTCCCTATAATACTAGTGATTCCCCCATTACTATTGTCGTTGTATCCATTATTATTATTGTTGTGCCCATATTGTCCCCATATTATTATTATTGTGCCCCATAGAATCCCTTTATTGTTATTTTTGTGCCTTTATATTATTATTGTTAGGTCGGCTTGGTTATATTGTGACCCCTTAGACTCCTATATATAGAAAGGAGGTTTTGTCATTTGAATCATCTAAGAATTGTTCATTTGTGTAATGTAAATGAGGTTCTCGCCTCGAAGAGGCTTATTTTTAAGGCGTTGATCTATCTTTTCTATCTTTTTGTGAGTTGGTTTCATAACATTTGGTATTAGAGCTTTGGATTCTAGGGTTTCGTTGCTCCAAACAGGTCATTGTGGAATTTTCACTATAACTTTTTTTCTGCAATTTTTCAAAAGCTACAAAAAACACCCATTTGAGCCAAAATCGTTCTGAACTTGGGTCCGAATTTCAGAGCTTGTCTCGCTATATTTGTGGAGATATGATCTGAGGAAGTTAGGGTTTTTGCAGACTCCTGAATTACATTCCAAACAGGTGACCTGGGGAAAATCATCATAAATTTTGTTTTGAGCATCAGATTGAAATTTCGTAAGAAGTTTCAAAAAGAGGACGGCCTGTAGTTTTCTGTGTATCAGTTTCAGGTACTAAGGTCAAAACAGTGACACGTGGCACGTCATACAAGTTCGCTCTACTAAACTATTCTATAATCATGTCACCGTGGGAGATTTGGCATAACTCTTCCTTGGAGAAATCCAATCTTGATCAAAATTGCAGGGTTAGAAAGAGGACTCAAAGTGCTACCGCAGGACAAGATTTTAGATATTTGAGATCTGTAGTTACAGAGATACAATAGATTCAATATCGAGCTCTTACAAAGTGAAAAAAAAAAGGTGTGTAGTTTTTTAAATTTTGCATAAGATTGGTTTGAAAAATTAGTTTGAAGGAATTCAAAGGGAATAGTGAAGAATTATTAGCATTAATTAATGCCCCAAAGAAAGAAAATGGAAACACCTAGTAAGCAACCTGAAAGCTCTAGCATGACTCATGAAGAAGAGGAAGAAATGCAACATGATATATCAAAATTACAAGACCAAGTACAACAAATTTCACTCTCACTAAAAGTTAAATGAA